>JAGFBZ010000899.1:475000-1075000 GCA_018398805.1 Hirundichthys speculiger
GAGGAAAAATATGTGAAAGATGACATACTTTTAAAAGATAATGCAAGGGGCAAAAATATTTCCTGCTTTCTTTCTACAGTATTAAACACTACTCAAAAAACAAACAAAAAAAAACTGTTGGGTTTACTCACTTCGATATTCATAATAAAGCCCAGGAAGTTTAAATTTAAGGCAGAACAAAGTTTTGTTCCATGAATGCATTTAAGAATGTGCTTACTTTATTGACAAGTCTTTTACAAAAAACGCATCTGTGAAGTGGGCTACTGTCGAGCCCCCACCAAAAATGAAAACCCAATGGTGATACATCAAATATGTACATTTTCATTGACAGCCTTCAACAGGGCTGCACACTGTCCACGATGCACAAAAAGGATGATCATGACTTCGGGAGACAGAACATTAGAGTGAATGATTATAAATCACTGTGCAGCTCTCCCAACAACCACCTGTACACTTCACTGTCTTACTTACCTGGCTTCGGCAGTCTCTCCCCGTCCGTAGCCAGGGTAGTGGAGGGTGAAACTAGCTGCTTAACCCCAGGATTTAAATTGAGCAGAGCGAATGGGCAGAGTAATCCCTCTGTGGATAGTATTAGCATTGTGGGTGCTGGAGGCAAGGACTTCTCGTCAGCTTTGTGAGGAAGCAGAATGTGGATACAAATTAGTAAAGCAGACATTGACTCATTTTCTACAAAGAAATGTATAGCACAGCACTTCAAAAAGTGTTTGCTAATATTGAGAGAAAAAAAAAACAAATAAATTCTCAGATGAAACTTACTTCCACAAAAACATACACAGACCATCTTCCTCTCATTACTTATTTTCCCCTCTTCATATTTTGCTACTTTCCCCAGATAACAGTCAGGGGAGAATCTTTCTAGCTGTCTGGCAATAAATTCTATAGAGTCAATTAATTAAGATCCAATCTTCAACAGACAGTTACAGACTCTTGAGAGAAAGTATTTGGCGTTCTGCTCAGCTCCATCCTTCCAACTAATATAATCTAGCTACACAAGGGAAATGAAGAGCAAGTGCTTGCTCTATCCATTAACATAAACTCCTTTTTGTCACTTTAAACTTGCAAATATTGAAAATATTTTTTGTGCTCAAAGGCAGCATTCATTTAGTATGTCTATCTTGCTGGCCTTGGCCCCCCCAACCCAAGTTTTCAGTTGAAAAAGGTACTTTGTAGTCATGTTTAAATGTACCATTTTAGAATGTCTAATGTGGTAAAACACAGCACACTGGCTCCTTCTTCTTGCCATGCCCTCAAACCCTCTCTGCTCCTCACACCCACCTTCCTGCACTTTCCAAAAAAATTTGCAGTGGGCTATGGGCTGTAGATCAAATAGCAAATCAATTCTAATCCAGCATTTAAATGACTTCAGGATTCATGACCTAAATTAATGACATATTACGCAGAACTGATACTCATCATTTCAAAAACATTAGAAAATAATACACAGCTCTCAGGGGATAACAACAATTTCTGTTCTTTCTCAGTGTTTGTCTGTCTCACTAATTACCACGGTCTCGATTGTCTTGTGTTTTGCGTTTCATGTGCTGCGTGTACTAAAGAAGGCAAAATGTCAAGTTTATACACACGTAAAACATTATGTGTTTAGACATATGCAGCCTAAATACTATAAATTCAAGCCAGAGGGATCCAAGGAGCTCAGTGAATAAAATACAAAATGCAGCTAATATCTTTCAATTCTGAAAGTAAAGTTTAAATTCTACTTGAAGAGCAAAGAGGTAGAGGGTGGGAGAAAGAAAAAGGAGAGGCACGGTAAATCTCATCAGCATTCTGCAACAGGATTGTCTGGGCTTTGTTGTTTGTTATGGTCCTCCAGCTCGTCCGAGCCATTTTAATGAGCGCATTTTTTCTCAGCAGATGACTTTGTCATTACTTTGTTTTGCCCATCTAATGCCTCACTTTATATCAAGTTTTTGATCAGACTAAAATTTTGTTGTACTGTTGCTCAAATAGCAGGTTTTTGTCTTGATGGGGAGAGTTCTTCAAGTGAACAAGGGAGAGATGTGACTAGACAGCAACAGCAGCGCTACGTGAATGTCTGGCAGACTAGGCCAGTTAAGATAAAAAAAAAAAAAAAAAGAAAGAAAAGTGCACTGAGATGGCAGCTTATCACTATTCTTTACACATGCTGCAATACAGCACTGCAGTGGATGCTGGGTGCACGAAGAAACCTGATGGATTTGAGCTTCATCTGATCAATAGCAGGATGCTCAACACAAAATATTTTGTAGTTGAAACAATGAGATCATGGACCGGGGTACAACAGATGAACTAGGATGAAACTGAACTACAATATGACACAACCTGAAATAAAATTTTGTCTGATGGCAGAGATGCTCTGAACGAGGGTTGGATGATGTGCTGTGTACGCCACACAGCTGGAGGAAGGGCTGCACAATGTTAGGACGGCATGCGATATGTGCTATGATGTTGAATACTGTAACTATAACAATAAAACTTGTTATGTATAAAATACTTGATCATAAGTTTTTCTGATTTCCTACTAAGGATACTACTACTTAAACAGTGAACACTGGAAAAAGAAATGCATTCATGAAATGCATCATTTGTAATCCAACAGCATAGCAGTTATTTTACTGAAAATAACTGCTTTACTGAAAATGAGACAGTTTAGTCACATATCATTACAGTTCCTTGATAATTTTAGTGGACGATGTTTATACATTGTGAAAACAATACTCCTTAAAAGAAAAACTAAATTGGTAAATAAAAATCTAAAAAATATATTAAATAATTTAAATAAAATGTGAAGAAAAGATGTAATTACAATTTAAATGCCTCTTATTACAGTTGTCTTACCTTTAATCTATTCACCAAAGGGTTTGAAAATTGATCTACGTTCATGGTGATTTCAAGCAGGAACAGTCTAAAACTAGACAGTTAAGCTTAAGTAAAGCTGTCGACCTACACTGACCCACACTGCAGGGTAACAAGCAATGTAATGTACTGTCTCAAACACTAATGTATGACAAACTCTTGCATATAGACTTTTTTTTAATCTTGTGGGGTCACTGTTCACACAAATACAATTAGAATCAAAGGACAACGCTCCTCTTGGTTGTTGACGTTAATTATATCATGCAGTAACACAATCTAATGTTTGATTTTGCTGTAACCGCAAGATGCAGAAAAGACTGGTCTTGGATTGCCACTTTGAGCCTAACAACTGAGATGTCGTCCCCAAACAAGCCCCAACTCAAGTAAGAACCTTCCTGATTTTCAGGGTGTAGGAATTTGTCTGCCATGTTGAAATGACTTGTAAAAGACTGTAAGGTCAGCATAAATTAATGGCAGGCATCTAAAAGAGTGAGGACCTATCTAACTGGCAGTAGAGGTGGGCATTATGGACAAAACGCCTATATTCTGGTATTTTTAAGCTGAATACTATACTGAATTCTATCATTACCTCCACCAAGGAGGTTAAGTTTTTGCCGGCGTTTATCTGTCTGTTTTGGATGGATTTTAATGAAATTTTCAGGAGTTGTCAGAAATGTGAAAAGGAAGATCTGATTTCATTTTGGGTGTGATCTGGAAGAAATCCTGGATTCTGGATCACTTTCAAATTTTCGATAACACTGCAGCAAATGGGGACAAAAATTTTGTGTCTCAATATCTCCGTTAATTATTGCCCAAAACTCATGAAATTTGACTCAGGGATTGACAATGGGAACCTCTATCAAATTTCAAAGACTGATCTGGATCTGATCCAGAAGGCGGATTTTATCGCAATCTGCGATATATGGGGGAATTGTTGCGCTTGGTGGAGGTCTGCACTCTCCGAGTGCTTTTCTAGTTTTATATGAATTAACGGTGAATTGTAATTAGATGCATCTCAAGGGGAAACCTTTATAGAAGAATAAAGAAAAATTAAAAAAAAAATCAAAATACCGTATTCCCTCTAATAAATGCACCACTCTAATAATGACACCCCCAGGATTTTGACAAAATGTAAATAAATCTCCTGTAATCTCCTGCTTGATTACAGGAGATAACCAACCTGTAATCAACAGGTTACAGGTTGAACGTCACGGCATGTGCTGAAGCTAAGCGCAGAAAAACATACTGTAAATGAACTTATTAACGTTCTGATTTTTGTATTGTAAGAAGTAGTGAAAAAAAGGAATGGCTTAAATAATAACTTAAAACCACTTTAGATTTTAGTCTGCAAGAATGTGTAAATGATGTAAGAACAATATTATAATAATATAATAATAGATGCCCCCGGATGTGTTATGCATCACATTTGGGGCTGTTTATTAGGAGAAATACGGCATGAAATCTTCTAAATATGCTATAACAGATGTGCATTGTTACTTTATAATTTGGACTTTATAAAAAAGAGAAAGCTAAGCTGCACCCTTTCTATGGATTTGGAAACAAGAAGACAGAGAAACAGCTTTTAGGTCCATATTAGCATCACAATATATTTCTGTGTCTAACATATTTTGTATCTTATATTACTGGTCTACTCTCCAGCCTTAATTGGCAAAACTGCATGGCAGCCTTTTGCTATATTGATATCGTGCAAGTTGATATCACAATAATAATAAATTCTCAACCTATGCAGTCTTTGCAGGATGATCACTGAACAGGGACCATCACCATATGTTTTAAAGTAATGCCACCAAAACTCATGAAGTTCAGCACTGCAAGACAAATATAGTGTCTCTGTCTGATGGATGCTGATCCGAGCTATAAAAATGATCATGTTCTGCTTTCTGTCAAGTGACATTCATAGCCAGACAATATAAACATCTACATTGACTTCATTAAGAAGCAGTTTTCCCAGAGATGCACAGGTGAGGACTCCCTACTGCTACTGCCACTATTCAATGAACGTCTGACAAGTAGTAAGTAATATCAGTGAAGTGTAACTGACTTCTGCTCAGTCTGGTGAAGAAAGGAAGTTTGGTGAAAGTGAAATACACTCACTGATGTAGATCTCCTGCTGGTTGGTGTAGTCTATAGCTAAGCCAAGTGGCAGTGTCTTCATTTGTATCAGTCACTGGAAGTTCAGCCCTGCTTGCATCTTCCAGGACCCAAAGTTCCCACATCTAAAAAGGAAAACAGGGTCATCACAGGACAGTCATCTTGCTTGTATTCTTTTCACATTAAAATAAGGCAAAAAAAAAACAAAAAAAAAAACTACATTCAGCCAGAGTTAAATTATTATAATGGATTGATTCTTAGTTGATTCTACTTCAGCAGTTCAGTCTTTTTTCCACTTTTCAACTGCAGATTATGAAAATGTTTTAAATGAGAAGAACTTCACAAAACTTTGCAGTAATGTAGCCTTACTTGATACTTGAGGCAGAAGTGTTAAATTAAACTCTGTCAGGCCCTTTCCATTTCTATTTACATTCAGAACACAGTGATTTAAAAGTAATACTTATTCATGGATTGCATTTTCAATGGTTTTTTTTCTTTCCCCAAATGAGATACCTTGTCGTCTTGTCTGGCAATGACGCTGACCTCAATAGAAGCTGCTGACGCCGCAAACACAAGATCCCTGGATGAAACAATCAATGAGGCGAGGCAAAGCAAATCTTTACATCAATTTAACATGGAGGAGGGGGAAAAGAAGATAAACAGCAAAATTTTTAAGTAATAAAAAGCCACAGTTTATCTCATGCCTATAAACTATATTCAGTCTTACCAGTCCTCTATGTGACTTAGGAAGTAGTGGTGTTGTCTCTTAGTACAGCTGCCATACACAATGTCTCCAAAGTTCAGATACTTAGTTTCCATTTTCTCATCCTTTTTCTGCAAATAAAATAATTATATACATTAAAATATGAGCCACTCTCATATGCAAGGTGATATGTGTCTTTAGTGAAGGCATATTGTAGATGTAATCCAGTTCACCAAACACTGTAGTGTTAATCTTTCGGGCTGAACATTTTTGAGGGGGTTTTTTTTGTCTTATCAAATTTAAGGTCTATTGATAAAGAAAATAAAGTGTTGATACAAATATATGACTTGTGATACTATGTTAAATGCAGGGGTGTCAACGGGAAATTGGAAAAACTCTGAACCGTTTTGAAGTCAAAAAGGGAGACCTACGTGAATCATGTAGATCCGAGGAGTTTTCTATTTTGAGAGGGGAGGGGGTCCGAGTCGGGAGATTTTTTTTTTAATTTAATTATCATATAATTGCCCTAATATGTAAACTGAGCACTTCAGAAATCGACAATTTAAATGTACTTGGAGGTTACATTGCTAAGCGGGACGAGAAGCAGGACCTAGTGCTGTCCACGCCGGGGACGATCTTAGTTTCCTATCTACATTTACCAGTGGTGAGAAGCGCTGTATATTTCATCCGCGTTGTCTAACAATAAGTACAATAAGGAATAAACATCTCTCCTGTGAATTTAAAGCTAATAATCATCCATCCAAACAAGAAAGGGAGAAGTAATATCAGAAAATATGTGCTTCGGGCTTACTTTGACTGCTGATCTGGCTGTGATAGCGGCTGGATTGTCAACGGGCTTAGTGCACATGCCCTGCTCTCAATCACTCAATCAACCAATCGCAATCGAGAATTCACGTCACGTTGGTGGAGGGTAAACCCCCCCCGAAAATATTAAACCGGATTTGCACATATCTCAAAAATGACCCCCAGGATGGAAAAAAACTCTGAAATCAGCGAATCCGCAGAGAATTGACACCCCTGTAAATGTATAAAACTATAATTGGCCTGTTCTTCAATCTTAAGGCAACTGAAGGCAAAACTGGAAAGGAAAGTAGCCAGTAGGAAGGCTTTCTATCCAAACTTCTATTTATTTATTTTTCTTTAATTATATAAAGCCAAATATCTCATTATTTTAGAATTGGCATTTCAGAAATTAATTTCTCTCATTCTGGCCTTAAAATATATTTAAAAAAATATTGAAACTAAAGGTTTTGAAGGTTTTGAAACACAGGTTTCTCTGTGTGTGGGGTCTTCAGTAAAGCCCATGCTCTTAAAGAGTTGATAGGAGACCTTGTTCTCCTCCTCTGGGTAGCCCTGAGCCTTCAGCCTCTTAGCCATGCTGCTGATCAGGATTTTAGCATAGCCTTAAATGCTAAATTTGTTTTTTCATACTCACAGGGAGGGAGATCAGCACCAGCTCAGGGGGCGTCTCCAGAGACCCATCTGCAGCAGCATATGTCACTGCAAAGGCATATGTTCTCAGCCACAGCACATCAAGAGCTGATGAAAGGAAATAAAGAAATCAGCCACAGAGGAAATTTAAACTGTCAATATAAACAGTTATAACTGTTCTCCTGCAGAGTATTCAATATTTTTTTCATAGAAACTTTGATTATACAAAACTTCTGATATGTCAATTAGATGATGACCAGCTGTGTTGTTGGCACGACAGAGATAAGTTTGTGGCTCTTACCTTTGACTGGTTCGTCAGAGGTGTAGAAGTGTGGACAAGGTATAACTTTCTTTTCTTCGAGAGCCTTTTGAACAGTGGAGAAAAATCAATTGCATCGTTCATGAGAGCCCAGAAAGAAATTCATTGTTCATCAAACTGAAATAAGTTCACTTACTGGTGTATACTGACAAACTGTGGCATTCATTTTCCCTGCAGCGACTTGCTTCCCTTTTGGACTCCAGCAAACTGTGTTGGAAATTAAACAAAGAACAACTGAACCACATCAGAGATACAAAGCATATTACAAATCCTTAATAAAAAAAAAACAAATAAAATTTTAAAAAGAAAAACACAAAGCAAAACATTATGTCGCACTCACTGCAGGTGATGCCACTTGTAGAAGGTAGCTGGGCTTGCAATTTCGCAACATCTGTAACATCCAGAATCACCATACTTCCGTCAGAGAGACAGGCAGCCAACAAGGAAGTCTGAGCAGGATTCCACTTCAGGTCCTGCACTAAAGTGCCAGGCTGCACAACTGGTTGCAGGGATGCAAATGGTAACTTTCGTGGTTGTGCCTGAGAAATAAAATGAAGCAGAATTAATAAGTAAATAAACTCTGCTTGCTGGCACATGTAAGCAGACACCTTTTCAAGCCCAGGTCCTCTGTCCTGACCTAGGAGCATGAGGAGCCTAGATGGGATCGTAGCTGTTCATGGGATTGTGCTATCCTGTACAGAGATCTCCAACGTTGCTCCTGGAATCTGGTGGAACCATTGTCCCAGTTTGGGATTACAGCCCTGGGTGCTCCAAGTACCACTGGCAGCAATGTCACCTTCACTTTCCATTCTTTTTTTTTTTTTTTACTTTCCCTTAATCCTTGGTATTTTTGCATCTATCGCTACAGCTTTCTTCTGGAGCTTGACGACCACCACAATGTCTGGCTTGTTAGGCATCATGAGATTAGCAGTTTGGATCTCGATGTCCCATGCATTATTTGCTATCTGCCACCTTTGGGACTCCCAACCAATGCTCAGCACAAATGTTCCTGCACACTACACACTGCCCTAGCTCACCTGGAAAAAGTGAACACATGAGAATGCCTTCTATAGATTACAGTATGCATGCTCTGCAATTGGATATTGGACTTTCTGTCAGAAAGAAGCCAGGTGGTTAGAATACGCAGCAACATCTCCTCACCAATGACCTTTACTCTAAGGCCACTCCTGTATTCCCTGCAGACACACAACTGTATAGCAACGCATATCTCCAGTGCCATCAGTGGGCTTGTGGACTGTACAACGGTAGCAGGTCTGATTACTGAAACAGACAACACAGCTTATAGAGAGGAAGTGCACACTCAGACACATTGACACAAGGAACACAATCTCCTTCTCAAAGTAAGTAGAGCCAAGGAGCTTGCAATAAACTCCAGAAGAACACAAAGTGAATACAGGCCCATCATCATCACGAGCATGAGTGGACAGAGCCAGCAGTTTTAAATTCAGTGTTCCTATCACTGAAGATTACATTCACACTGAGGCTGTCACAACACTTATCGATGCCTTTACTCCCGAAGGCGACTGAAAAAGTTTGGAACAAACCACCACAGCCTCAGATGGTTCTATACAAGCTTTGTGAGAAGCATGATTAGCTGCATTACTACTTGATACAGCAACACCACCACTTTCAATCACAAAGTCCAGCAAATGGTTGTGCAAAGGGCTGCATGGGTCATGGGAGATGAGCACCCCTCACTCCAGGACATCTATAGCAGGCAGCGAGAGAAAAGCTTAAAGGATAATCAAAGACTTGAGCCACCCGAGTCACAGGCTGCTCTCACTTCTACCATCAGGTAGAGAGTATCACAGCATCAGGACTCACAACATCTGACTGCATGAGTTTTGTTCCTCGGTCATACGCTTTAACTATTGACTGTGTCGATCTTTATAAGCACAGCACCTCACAGTTTGTCATGTTTAATGTATATCTACTGCATTGTATTGTATTTCCCATTTGAATTTTATCATATAATAATTGCACCTGTGCCGGTGGTACCTAGACTCTCAACCACTGTTGAACTTGTGTATTCAGTTATGTGACAATAAAGGTATTTGACACTAATCTATGTATGCCACATATATACTCCATGTATACTTGGCCGGTTCTTACACCCTGCTGCTGTGTGCTGGACTGCCTCATATTGGTTTTGTGCTGAGGCCCATTCTTGTGCTTCCATGATTAGGGCCTCAGTGCTATCCATTAGTCCAGACTTCTTTTGGGACTGGCATGACTTCTTAGGACCAACCATTTCTTCAGGCTACATGGGACACAATGCTGTGAAGGTGGTTGTCCGTCATGGATGTTTAATCCTCTTTATCATTGGATACCTACCTAATGCCAGAGACATTCACTTAGCTCTTCACTGTTGAGAGCAACCTTTTTGATTTAGTCCTGGGTCATGGTTGTCTCATCTTGGACATGTGCCAATTTCTTTCTGTTTAGTTTGTGCCATCATCCTTTCAACTTATTAATGTTGTACAATCTTATGCGTGTTAAATTAGAGGTAGCAAAGGGGTGAAATATCCATAAAGCGAAAATAATAATAATGATAACAATAACAATAAAAGAATCTACTGCAACCAAGACTGCTTTTCATTAAAAATGTACCATTATTTCTCGCTTTGAATTGGAAAATATTTGTTTCTTTGAACTGGTCAGTAAAAGCCGCATTAACATGCTTTTTTTTTCAGTCACTAATCTGCATTTTATTAGTTATCTATGGGGATCCAGGGACATGTAGCGCAGCAAAACCTGCAAATATTTTGAGATGGCTCTTTTCGCTTGTTTTGCTGAACCTGAAACAAATCTGACACAGATATAATACACTGCCATGTAAAGCACACAGACCGAGCCGTGCTTACCTTGTTCAAGAAGGTGCGGACATCATAAAATGTGAGTGACAATCCCGCCTCCTCAGACACGCTACACACTGACAGAGTGAGCTCATCGCAACTGAGAGCCAAATGGTGCAGGGACAGTTCCACAGTCACCTCAGCCAATACGGGTGTCCCTTTGACTACAACACAGGGAAGTGCCAGTAAATTGTGAGTAATATGACCATTACCAACAGGATAAAAATGGTGATTCATTCCTGTGCGACCATCCCTTACCTACATCGTAGGAGCTGCAGTCAGCTTTATCAGCAGCCAGAATATCTTGAGTTAAGTATACTTTGAATGTTCTGTCAAGTCCCACAAATGTTAACCCGTATTTGTTTGAGATGGTAAGCAAATTAGATCTGTCTTTTGGCAAGTCTTGAGCAGGCTCAAAAACTTGTACTTTCTTCATCTGACGAAACTGGAAATCCTGTAAAGAAAAGCAAGGATGTTACTTCATTGGCGACTTTTTATGGACGGTAAACGTGTATGTCTCTTACGGTGGCCATAAGCTGTTAACACAATGTTACTGGACATAACACAGTATATCACAAAACTAGACCTGGATAATAATTTAACAATAATATCAATCACAACAGAAAGGATTTCAATAGTTATTTGACTTTTTAAACACATTTCCATTTTTTTAATATAAACTATTATTATGACAATGACAATAAATTGATGTTTGTTAAATGGTAATGCCATGTTTCTTGGTTATGAATTTAAATAAATGTGATCAATGATATTTTTGATTATGATTCCTGCAGCAGACTCTTCACAGCCATGGGGATTGTAATTTTGACCATATCATCCAGCTCTACAACACACACAAAACCACTCCATGTTGTCTTTTTTTCTTTTTAAGTTAGACAATTATAAAAAAAATAAAAAAAACAGTCACTTAAAAAACACAAACATTCAGAATAGAACATTCCATGAAACAGCCGTTTTGTTTTCTCAAAAGTTTGTTTTGTTTAGTGAAATGTTTTATTTTTCCTTATTCTTTTGATAGGGTGTTACTACATGTTGTATATTTAGTTTCAGTAGATGTTCACCACAGTCACATTATAAGTTCAAGTTCTACAAAAGTAGACTAAATACAACCGCATCGGCTCCAAGATGGAAAAATAACCATAAACGCCATCACTGCCTGTTTATAACATGTTTACACTTCTTCAAGTTGTTGGTGCAAACACAGCTAACCAGAATTTGTAATGCTGTAACGTCTCGAGCAAATGATGACAACCTTCTGAAATCATAGAAAAAAACCTGTATACACTAGCTGACTTCATTTCACACATTTTTATTTTACTAGCCAGACTTGAAGAGTTTATATCTCTCAATAACATTATAGTGGTAAGTGCTAAAGCGCTAGCATGGGTAGCTAGCGCTACAAGCCCAGATTTATTAAAGTTGGTCCAACAGATTTTCTTGTGAAACTTTTAACGTATTGCTCAAGTCTTTCGCTGTTAATTGTATCTAATTTAATAATTAAGCTTACTGAATAGCAAGGTGCTAGGTTTAACTAACCACAGAAAACCACAGACGATGAATCGACGAAGTAGCTTCCAAATGCTAATATACCAACACAAGCTGCTGATGAAGAAGGTTTACCTTCATTTCCCTCTCAGGAGGGGCATCTGGATCATCACTCATCATGAAGGACAGAAGGTGCTACTTTTCCTGAAGATGTACTGTCTAAATTTATTCCTTGAAAGTGTGAATCTGTGACCAAGCAACAGAGAAGCTACTTTGGACAGCTGAATGCATGCCGCGCGGGTTTGCCGTAGAGAAAGAAAGTAGGATGACTAGTCGATGCCAGAGCACAGCACTGAGCTCAGATAACTCCTTTACACAGAAATAATAATAATATTAAAAAAAGGAAATAGCATATTTATCTTATGTTATTATGTGGAAAAGAGACACAAGTTCGTTGCGAAACGTGTGTTTCGACCCCAGAACAAAAGCGAAACAGCTTGTGTGGGGTGATCGGCTGAAAGGCCACTCAGCAAGGAAGAAGTCATTACTCCAAAAGAAACACAAAAAAAGACAGATTACAGTTTGCAAATGCACACAGGGACAAATAACTTCATTTTTGGAGACATATATTGTGATCTTGATTAAACTAAAATGGAACTGTTTGGAAAGCCTGCAAGCCTGAGAACATCATCCCAACTGTGAAGTACGGGGGTGGCAGCATCATGTTGTGGGGGTGTTTTGCTGCAGGAAGGACTGGTGCACCTCACAAAATAGATAGCATCATGAGGAAAGAATATTATGTAGAAATACTGGAACAGGCATCTCAAGACATCAGTCAGGAAGTGAAAGCTTGGGAGCAAATGCTTCTTCATGGATAATGATACCGCCAACTTAGTTAAAGTAAATGTTTTGGAGTGGCCATCATAAAGTCCTGATCTCAGTCCTAAAGAAAATTTGTGGGCAGAGATGAAAAGGTGTGTATGAAAACCTGACTCAGTTCTATCAGGAGAACTGGGCCAAAATTCCAGCAAACTATTGTGGGAAGCTCGTGGAGGTAACGTTTACCCAAGTCACATAGTTTAAAGACAATGCTAGTAAATACTAAGGAAATGTTTGCAAACTTTTGAATTTGAAGAAAAAAAAATCTCTCTCCCATTATTCTACCATTTAGCAATTAGAAATAATACTGGTTATCCCAACTGGCCTATAAAGGTAAAGGTTTTGTCTGATTTAATGTCAGTGTTGAGAAAAAAAAAACCCAAAAAGTTATGTCTATTTTTGTAGAGTGTGTGTAAACCTCTAGTTTCAACTGTAGGCTTTGTCCACATTGTTAATATTTAGAAAATTAATTGCTAATCATTTAAATATTTTTTCTTTGATGTTCCCATTCAAACAATTAATAATACAATGGATTTTAATATTTAATTTACCCTTCTGCAATTGCTTCTTATAGCACACAGGCCAGTAGCTTCTCTGTCAAATGGCAGAATGCCATATATGAATGCCAGAGGCGTGCCTTCGTACAGGCTTTACTACAGTAGGAGCAGCAAGCTGAGACTGTCTTTTGAATTAATCGACTCATTCCTTATTGTCACCAGACTTTATACTGCAGTGGAAAAGTAGAATACCAGCCAGAGACAAAAGAAAAAAAAACAAGCAGTACAGTATGTGGTGAAGAAAGGACTTTTTTTTATTAGAAAGCAGATTTTTCTGTATTGCATTTAAAGAAATCAGGTATTCTTTAACTACACAACTCAAAACTTGTGATGGCAGATACCACAACGGGAATGAAAGGTAGATTCTTACGCAACATCAAAAGTGGCAACTAGCATTTAAGTTGTATACATTATTGATGCTTGAGTCAGAAGTCACATAAACATTGGAACAGTTTTCTTTTGAAACATAAAGCAATATGAACACTGAAATTGCCAAAACCCTGCTGACAGTGAAGAACAATACCATATTCAAAGTGTATGGTTGCATGATAACATCTTTTATTATTTGTTGTAATTTTTTTTTAACATATACCATTTGTATTGTTTTCCATCATGAGGTCACCCAGGGCCAGGTTCAGCACATGCTTACCAAAGCATGACAGATATGGTCCGTGTCAACAAGGGACAGCTCTGTTCATGAAGCACCAAGGTATGAGTCAGTCCTTGTTGCAAATACATACATTTACAACCATGAAGGCTGGAGTTAACATCTTTATGTCTCTCTACTCTGGAAAGAAAGCTAGCACAGACCGAAGCAAGCCGGAAAAAGACAAAGCGAAAAAAGCAAGAAAACAGCAAGTCATGTCACATCTCCCAGAGTGCACTTTGGGTCTCATCCCTTTTCTGATTGTCAGCGCTCTGAACACATGGCTTTGAGATTTGCATTTCCTCCTCATTTGCCTAAGCCTTGGTCACTCTTGTTGTTTTTCTCTGTTCTTTCAATTTCTAAGTAGTTCTAAAGTGCTGGCATTATGTTCAAGGACATGTACATACACATACAAACTTTTAGTGCATCTCTGAGTCTGCTTAAGGTTCAATTGCACACTCAACTGGGAAGTTAATCTATGTATTCCACTCATTGACTCTACTTTGCTGTTGTTATTAGAAGAAATTACATTTTATGCAAACATTCAATGAAAGGCCAGGATGTATGTAAAAAAAATAGCCCTGCTAACGGCAAGACTCCTCTGTCTTTGCTTCTTAAGAGTGACAACAGTTAATCAGCATAAAATACATGGTGCATATAAACATTAGAGGTTTCAAAGGGTTAGCGTGAACATCTGCATGGCATGCATTTCATGATGCAAGTGTCATTTTGCATATAAATGTACTGTTTTCAAGATTAACCTTTCACTGGGACAAAAACTGTTTTTTTACAGTAATAGAGGATGAACCAGGCAAGATAAAAGGCTTTATAAACCAGGAATAATTTATTTGCAACACAATGTTTGTGAAAATATTTGTTTAGAGCCAATAGCCCCATTACTTTGTAATATTTTCAGTGATCATCTGAGCAAATGAGTTTGCAGTAAACGAGAGACCGGTTTCAATGAAGGAAACGCAAAATACATCACAATATTTTCTCTTTCAGCCACCTCAACGGCACATTCTCCCAAAGATTATCCATGACATTCTTAAAATTTCTGTTTATAGTGCAACATCATTTAGTTTACCTCTGCACAGTGAAATCAAACCCTAAGCAATCTAAAGCAATTGCCATTTTTTGTTAGCTGGGACTTAGTTGCTTTGCCGCGGGGTTAATCTAATTTAAAACGACTCTACGCAGCAACACCACCTCTAACCACATGGGGACATATAGAGCTGCTGAAAATACTGCACTCATGCGTGGGGAATGGCTCAGCATATCTTGTAATACCCCTTCGTCCCAATGAAGGAGTACTTTATTGTAAGCCAGGTGCTGACACAAGAACTTTCTTGTCATATGCCCCATGAGATCAGAAGTGGTATTACTACATGGAGTGATATTAAATAAGGAAGACAAAATTAAGTGGGCTTAACTAGAATCAGTATCATTATTACAACTGTTTTGGGAGGGCGTTCTTTTTATTATCATACAAAGGTGTCTAACAAAGTATCAGTGTTACTGTCTAATGGCCATTGAATTAAAAACAGTGACTCTGGTGTAATGAGTTGAATTAAATGGAGCTGCTGATCAAGTGCTCTTTCTCCAAGAATGACCTGATGGAAGACAACATGAAAATATGAGAATAAATTAAGGCTCTCCCAGTACAATTTTGAATAAAAAATTTAACAAGGAAAAAAAAAAATCTATCAGGATCTAACCTGTTCTATACAGCAGGGTTCTTGTTATGGCACACATCTGCACCCACGTATTCACGATCTAAGGCACTGCTCCACATTCCTTTATTCCTACAGTGGAGTTTATCAACGTTTCCCGACCTATATTAGCTACTGCATCAATTTATTTGAGCTGAACTTACATTTCTAAAACATTTAGTAGCTAAAATTTTCCAGGTTTACAGATATACTAGTCAAACTAAAAGGATTTAAAAACATGACTGATTATATGCAATGAACTCTTACTGATCAGATTAACAGTGGAGTATTCAGGTTCCAAACTTTTGGGTGGCTATTTCACAAAGTTGCAATCTAAAGTTGTGATCTAAAGTACTAACCAAGAAGTAGGTTAATTAAAAATACAAACATGTCTTTTTTTATTTAAAAAAGAGTGTAATCAGTTATTAAGATGGTGTATCCAATAGACAAGGCATTGCCTTTATTCAATTACAAGAGCATCTTAAAGTTGAATAAATTAAAATTATTATAAAGATAATTACTAAGAGACATACATTAAGTGTTTTGATGAGGATCAGATAAATCATTGAGTAATAAACTGCCTGCCGGCTACTTGAACTTTGCTCAGTTTTGAACGTTTTAGGGAAATGCTCCCTGCTGTTCACGATATTGGAAGACCTGTTCTCATCATTTTAAAGCCACTCTATGCAGCAATACCATTTCTAATCATGCACAGCATATTGATCTGCTGACAAAAGAGCCGCTGACTATAGTGTGCTAATGAGAGGGGACCGTCCAGCCAGTCTTGTAATATCACTTTATCCCACTGGAGGTGCACTTGCCTCTTCCTGACATATGAACTTGCTCATGATGTGCTTCTCTCATGTGGTCAGAAACGTTATTGCTACATAGATTGGCTTAAAAAAAAAAAAGAATCACTCACGTTTATGTTAAAATGTAATACAGCCAGAATTCAGTCAGATTCACTATGGCGCATTTGTAAAAATTTTAAATTTAGCAATTTTTGTTTGTTTGTTTGTCTGTTTAAAATTTTTTTTAAGTATAAAAAAACAAAGATTTAGTCATTTCTTATATTCAATGGAGGTCTGGACCTTTGACAAAGCAGTGCTACAGTTTACATTCATCAATCATCTCGGCCACTCCATCGCAGCCCTGGTTTATCCATAACAGATCACATGTCTTTCAAGAGAAGAAAATGTAACATCATTATCATTATCTAGTGCAATCATTACCCTGTGATTTCTTTTACAGGGCCATCTTAAAGCTTACCCTAAAGAACCAAGATACTTGGTGGACAGACAGGGAAGAATTTGGCCCAACTTTTGAAGTGGCACAGCAATGAAACATGAATAAAGAGATCAAATATAGCAGGGGGTATATATAGGTGCAGTACTCTTTCCTTAGCTCTTAATTTGTGCATTTCAGTAGCAAAGAGAAAAAAAAAAGGGAGGGGGGAGGGGTCTGCTCTTGTGATTAAATGTGCTTTCATTCAAGCGAAGTACAAGGGATACATACAACAGTGCATCTTTTGAAATCAATGCATGAAATAAAAAAGAAAAAAGAAAAAGGCTGCTTGGACTGCGCCATATGCGTGGCAACAAGCATGAAAAGAGATATCAAAAAAGAAAACGAGTATGACAAATGCATGACCTCACTCCCCCATCTAAAATATAGAAACAGTCTTCGTCAGAGACCCGTTGTTTCTATCCAAGGCCACAAATGCCTGATTAATTATGTAATCAGGCTGATGTGGTGGCAATTTGCAGTCTTTACAGGTCCATTTTGCCAACTCCTCCGTTTCCCACCCTTTAACCTTCTTGAGTGCAAATGCAGCAGTAAGCCAGCATAAACTGCTCTTAAAAGTTTTATTCAATAATTTACCCACCCACCCTTTTTCCCACAAAGGAAAAAAAAAAAACAGGATGGAAGCAGGTCTGTGTAGTCTATGTACATATAAAATCACATCAAGGTGGAACAGTGCTTCTCTCTTTCCTTCTACCACTTAGTGTAGTGCACTTGCTCTTTCTACTCCATAGATGCATTCTTCTCTTTTCGTGGTGGTAGCACAGTCTGTAGTTAAAAACAAACAAAAGAACAGAAATTCAAACTAATAATGTGTTGATGATCGTCAATCCGGGGTTACGCCAAGGTCAGTTCTAATAGTTGTTAGACTGAGGTCAGATCCCAGAGAAAGATGGAGAACGTCCTTTTGTGTTTTAACGGCATGTAGCTCCAGGCAACAGTAGCTGTTATCTTTAGATGCAAGGTCGTGGCGTTGCTGCCACTTTCAGTAATTCTTTCTATTCATTGTTTGTATTAATGCATGCAAGCTTGGACTTTAGCACATTTTATTATCCGTGTCACTCTTTGTATCCCCAAGATGCTGTAATTCAAAAGATCCTTCAGTTAAAGTTCAAAAGCAACATGTTTTTTTTTTTTTTTTGGACAGTGTATTGTTTAAATGCATCAGTATAGAGATTAAAGGTTTGTATTATAGACTAGTTAATGTGTGTGTGTGTGTGTGGTAGGTTGGAACGGGTGGTCTGGAGCAGACACAGGCATCACATTGAGAATCCAATGAGTCACGGGCAGATATGCATGAACAAAACCATTGCATGTGATAGATTTGTTTTTGGGTTATGAAGAAAAAATTAGCATTCGCTGAAAAACATTTCATAATTTATATCGTACGATCAGAAGAACGGACGCGCTAAATTAACAGAGGAGAAAAAAAAAACGAGTTGTTTCGTTAAAAGGTGCTAAGGCGGTACATGACCTTTTTTCAGTAATTCTGTTTTATTTGCTCTTCTTCAGCATCGTTCTTCTGAGGGTGCTGTGTCCCTCTGATCCGCTTTCCCAAGGTTGGGCTGTTTTCAAATGCACGTTTCCAAGAAAATGAAATCACTTTATGAGCTGTTACACCACACTCCATAAACTGCCCACAAAGCAGCTGTTACTTTTGTATTGCACTGAAAATGATGAAAAATAACAGCCATTTGTTTAACAGGGCTTTGTAATATTACAGCAAGAGCCCAAACACTGTGTTCATAGGTAGGATAATAAGAAAGGAGCGGATTAGAAGAGTGGATTTTCTTAATGTGCTAATGACCGTGCCTGTGTCTACTTCTACTATCAGTGTTGTACTTCCACAATTGGAAAATATGCAAGTACACACAAACACACATGCGCATGCATGTGTGGCAAATGTCTGAGCAACAAGATCTATGAGCGCTCTGATAAATTCCCATTGAGGAAGCACAGAGGAGAAGAACGAGTGGTGGAGAAGATGTTAGTTTGAGAGCAAGCAAAAGAAAAATGCGCGTGTTAAAAAGATTTCACAATATGAGAGGCAACCCAAAGGGACATTCACTGTCCATTCACCCTCAGACCTTGTCCAAAACTTTCCACCTTCTGCTCAGCCGGCGTGTCACCTGCATCAGCCCCCGGGATCAAAGCTGGCGCCCCCAGTGATCTGTCTACACCCTCAAACCCAGCCTCATCCTCATCCTCCCCCTGTTCCTCTTGGACTGCTGCTTCACCTTCACCTTCAGCATCTTCTCCAGCTGCCCCAGACCCGGGGCTGCCTTCTGTCAGAGGTGGGTGAGTCCTGAGAGGGTCTTTGCGATCTGGATACAACCTTTGCTCTAGGGTCTTGAAGTCAGGCTCGAAGGGGTGGGGTACTCCTGTTTGAGGGGCACCCAGGCCCAGGCCCAGACCTACAGCAGCACCCATGCCCATCCCAGCACGGTACACCTCCATGCCGTCAGGAAGCATGGACTTGATCTTGGGCAGCCATCTCTTGCGGACACGCCTCGCATTTGTGCACATATCAGCAGCGATCACATTCATTTCACTCTCCTTGAAGTTAGGGTTAAAATTTTGACAGTAGACTGTAAAAGAGAAAGAACAGCAAAATCATGGACACAAGTTGTTTGACTTTTATGACATGCATGAGATGATTTAGAGAATAAACCTACGTTTGACAGCGTTGAGGACCCTGCTGTCCAGGGGTTTCCTGCTGGGGTCACTCGTAGAAGAGCGGATGCCTGTCCCACAGCTATTGGCTAGAGTGTTTCTGCAGGAATATGGAGTCAACACCAGGGGGCAGAGTCAGCAACAGGCACGCACAAGAGATCAAAATGGGAACACACACAACTAACCGCATTGCACAACATGGCCACAGATGGAGTGTGAAAGTTGGTTTGAGACAGCAGCAACGGTTCTGGAGTCATACACAGATCTCAAGTCTAGGAGATTTATGCAGTTTAGCACAAACACCTCCTTTGAGTGTGTCCTTACACTCACCTGTCAAAGAACGTGGCCAAGAGACGGCGGAGCAATACTTTGTGTTTGATACCGGCACACAGGTGGCAGTTCATCAGTTGTCCTCGTGTCATGAACACCTGGCTGCCTGTGTTGCATGGAGAAAAAAATATATATATTTAGATGAAAATGCTACTTTCATCAGAATCGAAGTCTTTGTCAATGAAGACTCTTCTCTTTTTGCCCCAGTTCATCTTTTAGTTTTTTCTAAATTTAGGTCCTCAAAGTAGTCAAAAAATAAAGCTACTTCAGGAGTCTAAACTGGAAGTGGAGAAAGAATGAAAGACCATGACAACAGCACATTACTAAATTTGCAACTGTTTTGCTTGCAGACTGCAAGAGTGGGTGGCACATTTTTGTTCTGCTTGATTGTTTTTCAGTTTATATTACCTTATACAGTAAATCTGTGGAAGGTAACTGTTATAATCTGCTTTTTTGTTGTGCTCTCACTCTGCATTTTTTTTTCACGGAACATACGTTCATGTTCCGTTCTTTCCCACTAAATGTCCTTGTAGGGCAGATAACCAAGAGATTAAATTTCTTTATCCCGTCAGTTAGGTCTGTTGCATTAAATACACGCCCAAAACAATGGTCATACATGTTGCTTATCACACTCCAAGAACATGACACGGACAGTGGTTGGCCTGTCCACATCCCCGATAACTGGCCAATTACATTCGGTCGTACATGAATCCAACCTCCGTACAGGCCAGGCCCAGCCAGAGAACATAAATGTACCATTTTCAAAGATCTTGGCTCAATCTGACTGAGATCTCCATCACTCTGAGCCCAATAAATGCTCTGATTCTGAACCAAATATTTCTCCGGTCTGTTCTTGGGCAAAGAGTGACCATGTGATACCTTGTCCTCATTTGGTTACTGACTCACTGATGACTGTCAAAGTGCTCTCCGGTGTCTCTCTTACACTAGAAAGTATTCAGACTCAATTCTCGTGTGCTTGAAAAGATTCAATACTAAACTAATCAAACTCTCAGTTGTAGACATTATGCTACCTCGATGACGAGTGGTACCTGTTCTCTTTAGAAGTCTCTGTTCTGATCCCCATGAGCGATATCTGACAACCAGACCAAAAACGGCTTTTGTCTCATCAACATCAAACGTTTTCCCCTCACATTCTCAGACCTCTGTAAGGTCCATTTGGCAAAGACTCCCAGCAGGCAGTCATACACTTTTTACTCCAGACTGACTTCTGTCTAGTCACTCGTCCATAAAGGCCTGATTGATGACAACTGCAGAGAGGACTGTCCTTCTGTCACAGTCTTAAATCCCTGCAAAGAAACTCTGCAGCTTTACATTTCTTTCAGATGGACCAGGACATTGATATAGATCAAATCCTTAATGGCACCAATATGATAGGATAGGAGCTTAATTTAAAGGAACATTGCAGAGGTGAAATGACCTGAGGTCTGTTTAATGACATTTAATGAGATGGACTGAAGCAGTTTTGAGTTGGAACAGATTATGTGTTTGCAGCAAAATGGCAATTAATGTTTGCACAAGGGGCGATATTTCTATGTCAAAATACAACCTCAATTCTAAAAAAGTTGGAACGCTGTGTAAAATGTAAATAAGAACAGAATGCAATGATCTGCAAATCTTATCAACCCATATTTTACTCCCAATAGAACATAAAGAAACTGAGACATTTTACCATTTCATGGAAAATATTTTTCCATAAATAAAATATTTTTCCATTTTTACATCAGAGGCAGAACCTCTCTGATGTAAAAATGGGCAGAGGTTCACCAATCTGCGACAAACTACGAACACATCTGGAAAAGCACCATCAATGTCAAAGAGCAAGCAAGACATTCAGCAAGACAATGCTAAACCACGTATCGCATCCATCACAGCATGGCCTCACAGGAGCAGAGTCTGGGTGCTGAACTGGCCTGCCTGCAGTCCAGACCTTTCACCTACAGAAAGCATTTGGTGCATCATAAAACTAAAAAAAATCCAGCAATGAAGGCTCAGGACTGTTGAGCGGCTAGCATCCAGCATCTGACAAGAATGGCAACATTCCTCACTGAAAACTCCAGCATCTGGTCTCCTCACTTCCCAGACGTTTACAGACAGTTGTTAAGAAAAGGAAACGCTAAGCACTGGTTAAACATCGCCCTGTTCTTTTATTAGATGTGCTGCTGCCACCAAAGTCAAAATTTGTGGATATTTTTCATGAAATAGTAAAAGGCCTTGGGTTTCAGCATCTGATATGTTCTTTATGGTCTATTGAGAATAAAATACGGGTTAATGAGATTTGCAGATCATAGCATTATTAATTTCTTTATTTGTGTTTTACACACCATCCCAACTTTTTTGGGAATTTGGGCTCTATATTGCTACTTCAAGTTTCTAACAAAACTGAAAAATGTAATTCCAGTTGAGTGATAGGTCCACACTGAATTAATGTTAACTTCGTAAGTGTACAGAAAATGTATTAAAAGGACTATTTGTACAGGCAAGTCCTTCTGTTCGCTGCCACCTTTTCCTACTTATGTCGCACAAAGAACGGTCAATAGACGTAAAAGAAGCAGAGTTCATGGCCTCTGCTTCTAAGTTTCCAGTTCTGTTATATGATCCAGTTCTATCAAAGCAGTGGCCATGAATTCTCCTGCTTTTACGTCTATTGAGAGTAGTTTCCTCAACGTCGATAGTCAGTTTGTGCAGACTTATGAGAAGGCGGCAGTGACCAGACAGAGATGCCTGTACAAACAGTCCTTTATATACACTTGTTGAACACTTACAAAGTTAGAATTACTTGGGTTTCCCTGTGGGGGACCTGATCCACATTGAGGAATGTACCTTGAAGGGTGCTGATCATAGACATAGACATAATTTAACCAAAACGCACACTGAACTTGCAATGAATGACAGAGATCAAAACCATGAGAGCTTGGATGCAAGTACTCTGTCCTGGTAATGCTCTTCTTTTCTCCAGTTCTATGGCATTCCTATTTTTTTTTTTTTTTAACAAATATTGAATTTTGAATCATTCAAAATCAAGCATGAGGGTCTGAATGCTTTTCAAACTCCTATCGGAATCTGTACACAGTAAAATATTGGTCACTGAGTGTGTGGGAGTAGATGCACTTTTGTATGTGACTGCCTACCAGCTACCAATTCCAGCTTCTCCCCAGGGTCCCCCTCAGTGTAGAGCTTAGGGTGGCAGCGGTAGCCTATCTGGCTTATGAGGCTTGCAGGCAGCGCCACCAGATCTCTGCGGATCAGTACACAGTTGCGATTCTCCAAGGGCAAGGGGACTGCTGCCATCTCTGGTTTGTCCTGGACTAAATACATCAAAGAGAAACAGAGAGACAGAATTTTTTTTAATTTTTTTTTTTTTTTTACAAAACATAGAATAGCAGGTGCAGACAAATGTAGGTCTATGGCATAAGTTTGTTAAAAATAAGCTGTCCCTCCATACCTCCTCTCTACGGTCCTATGAAAAGAAGTTTTACAAGTGAATGGGTGATGCAGGCTGGAGGTAATATGATACGGGCTTGTTGGGATTTTTAAAACATTTTAGAGCTCTGTTTATGTATCCTAGGTAAGTCACGATGCTGTTATCGGTAACTTGATTGGAAACTTGATGGGATATCAAAAGCGGGATGTTGGATCTTCCTCCCAAAATGTTTTCCATTAATCTCTAGATTACCCGTGGCTTTTTGCACACGCGCACATCCATAACAGGAGACATATTTCTATGAACCGCACCACACAGGCACGTGTTAAAAGGTGTGGATTAAATCTCTTTCCATGTGTGAAGGTACTTGCTTGCACACACACACAATGAAAAGATGTGCATACTGTAGCTCTCAAATATCCAACAATGTCACCCTGCGGTGCTCTGACTGATTACAGATAGAGTGGATTTCATAAATGTCTGAAACTCGAGAATTTTACAAACCCCCGTGATGCCTTTGAGCTGCAGGATGCAAAGAGTGATGCCGAGCAGAGTGTGTGTGCACATGTCAGCTTGTCAGTATCAAGCAGTAGGGGCTCTGTGTGTTTCTCATATGTAAATGCAATCAAAAATGAATATATCATATGGCTGCGTGAGGAGGAAAATCTGAACCAGTGTGAAATTATGATGGAAAACCATTACAAAAAGCAGTACAGAGCAGCTGCTATAGCTGTGATAAGGACTGTGTTGTTGGTCACGATGCACACTAATCATAACTCCATAAGTCTATCTTTATGCTGAGAGAACCCCCACACACACACACACACAAACTGGAGGCACATCATCCTGCCTTTCTAAGATGTGCGGAATGCATCATTTATGACAGATTAAATAATGTAGCTGGAATGAAATGAATGCACATCTTTTTTTTTTTCCATTTTTCCATAACATGTCTGGACATACCCTGCATTCATTTTCTGCAAGTCATGCCGAGTCTTACTTTTAGTCTGATATCAAATGAATATCCAACATCTGAGCCAAGGCCAGTTGAGGAAATAATGCGTTTAGTCAGACCAGAGAGATAAAACTGATACAGAGTCCCGGGCTTGAGAGTAAATGCTCAAAGGTAATGTAGTGGAATTTGTTACGGGGTAAAAATGAAATACTGGAAGTTTTTCCACAACAAACAAATATATCTTTGGCACCATTAAGCAGTGTAGGACTTCACAAAGATTCTGCAATCGGATTAACAGAAAATACTCACTACCATAGGGGTTTGCTGATCGTCCATAGATATGACTGTAGGCCTCCTCAGTGATCCCATCATAGGATTCCTCCTCGAACTCCTCATCCTCGTTCTGGTATGATGTGGGACTGTCGGTGGTGGGCAGGCTGGACGCTCCAGGACTGGATCTTTCACCACCTGTTCCTCCTCCCGCTCCGCCTCCTGCTCCAGCTCCACTCGTCCCCTGAATGTGAAAAGGTGGTATACCGGGGATGGGCGTCCCTCCAGCTGCTGTGTAGAACAGCGAGCTGACCCTCTCCAACCGGCTCCCCAGCTCTGAGGATGAAATCTTGCTTTGCATTGAGGGTACTGTGATGGGCGTTGGATCACCCCCTTCAAGTTTAATCTTGCGCTGCGGCATGAGTAGTGGTGTCGACCAGCCCGGCGTTCCCAAAAGGGCGGCCACTGCTAGGCCGTTGACATTGTTAGAAGGACTCTGAGGCTCAGATCCCGTTTCTTCTAAGGACCCTGCTGTTTGCGAGTCACAGTGAGGTGAGTTTGCTTTGAACATTAGGTCCATGCCTCTTTCAACTATATGCTGAATTTGGAGGTAGCCAGCTGTGTACATGACCACCAGCTGTTCACTAGCTGCCATTGTTAACTTCCCTGTATAGCAGAAAGAGAGGATCTGCTCAAAGCAAGCAGGTGTGACTGAGGAAGGCAACTCAAACTGGGTCTTAGTGGAGTTGCTGAAGAGGTCACGAAAGTAGAGGCTGCTGGCAGCCAAAACGGCCCGGTGGGCTTTGAAAGCCTGACCTGGTTGAGAAGGAGAAGTTGAGAATATTGATAAAAATACTCCTGTGCTGATTCAAAGTTCTGTAGGTCATATTAAAATGTCAGATTTTCCCGCTAACCAACCTTTCACAAGAATGGATACATCACAGTAGTGTCCCAGCAGGCGCTGCTCATTAAGGGAGCCCAGAACCGTGGCTCCAAAGTTCGGGATCTCCACATGGAGCAGCTGGGACATGTTGGCCGCAGAGGGAGAGGAAGATGGGTTTTCAGATATTCACTGTAGTCTCTGCCACTGAGAGAGGCATCTGTGAAGTCAGAAAGGAAAAAACACAATACATGGAGAATGCATTGGAGAAGTAAAAAAAAAAAAAAAAAAAAAAGGAACAAATAGAAAATGTGCGAAAGATGAAAAGATATGCTAGGGGAATCTACAGAGGCGAGAAGCGACAGCTCAGGAGGAAGCAGAGAGTAAGACTGAAAACAGAGTTTGGATTAAGTGAGAAAGCAAATACAGTTGAGACTGAAGTGAGAGGAGTGAAAAAGAAAGATGGATATGTGAAGAGAGTAGGTGAGAGATGGAGGCAAGAGTAAGAAAAGAGGAATTAAGCCACTTTCCAAGAAAAGAAAAAAGAAAAAATACAGTGCCATGCCTGCTGCATGTATGTGAAATGTTGTGAAATGCCTTAAGGCTTGGTTGTTTAACACCACTTCGATTCCAAGAAACACAAACTCATTCCACGTATTGCACTTAATGCCTCAACAAACAATTCTCCCTTTGATATCACTGTTTGTCAGCTTAAAAAACAACTTTTTTTTTTTTTTTTTTTTTTTTTAGCAATACAGCTCACAGAATTCAACCAGTTATTCATGTCAGAGTTCAGAGAATCTCCTTGATTCTGCTGACACAAAACCTATATCAGCATTTGTACTCGCCGTAAGACCTGACTACCCAACATTCCGATGCAGGACGCTATTTTACATTAACTTGGATAGTTCCCGAGAACTCCTTCACAGCACATTCCCCAGGAATATTTGCACCTTCATTCCTTCTCTGAACCTTGTATCATTGTCTTTGTCTCCCCTCCAACCCCCACGCACACACACATACATAAACGCACTAGTTTCATTATTGAGCAATGCTGCAGAACAGTTTCCAGGAATACAAACTGAAAAAAAAAAAAAAAAATGTCACCGCCTCTTTAACACAGACACACACATGCACACATATACACACACTCTCTCTCTCTCTCCCTCTCCCACTTCATGCACTCCATACAGACATGCGTGGCTCACTCACTCACATGAGTGTCCATGCATGAATCTACACGTACACACATGCACTCACAAGCACACACTTCCAGTGTAGGCTGCATAGGGAAATGACTGTATACCCTGGCACGCAAGCACTCACCTGGAGAAAACAGTTTACAAGTTTCCTCTGCTAACATGCACAAAAAGAGCGCTCATTGTTAGCCCAGACAGTTCTGACCTGTGTGAGCCAGTCCTCTGGCCACGGCGCACCGTGGAGCCTTGACACACAAAAACACACCAGCAGCAGTCAGGAGCAGGACAGAAGAGAAGTAGTTACAGATGGAAGGAGAGCACTGATGTTCTCAGTCTGGCCGACTCTCTCTTTCACTTAAAGTGTCATTCCCACTGTCTCATAGATGGCTCTCTCTGCAGTCTGACTGACTTTTCTCTTCCTGTCTCTTATCTCTATATCCTCCAAAACCCCATTCTCTCTGCTCACTGTCTGTCCTAGCACCGTCTCAAAGCCTGCCTCTGCCTCCTTGTCATTATCTGTCTCTGCTTCTCTCCCCTCTCTATTCTCCAAGGGCCGAATTCAACAAGTGCCACTGTACAGAGGGAGAGGCAGAGAGAGAATTGGGGGGGGAGAGTGAGAGGGAGAGAGAGAGAGAGAGAGAGAGAGAAAAAGAAAGCAGAGCAGAGCGAATCAATGATGAAAGGAGTGGGAGGCTCGGTGTGTGCATGTGTCTGCGCGAGTGTGTCTGATCAATGCAGTATCTATACGTCGCAGGGAGTGGGAGGGAGAGAAAAACACAGGCTACAGTTACAGACTGAGACAGAGACCGGGCAGAGCTAGAGAGAGGCCGAGGGAGGGTGGAGGGAGGGAGGGAGGGAGGGAGGGGTGGGAGGGGGGTTAGACGGAGAGAAAGTCATTTGAGGACAATACGAGTAGAGAAAGACAATTAGGTTGAAGCAACTTCTGCCACATGCACACAGATGTATGGTCTGACATAAACAAGAAGTGAATGACTCAGACAAAAGAGAAATGAGAAGAGCCTGCAGAGGTCAGAGCTCATGTCAATTAACTAGACAACAAATAGTGAAACTTCTAAAATGCCCGTTTGACGCAAGTCTGGGGAGTGTGCGTCACTCTTTGGTAAGCTTTAATGTACATACTGTAGAACTATAAAAGTTCTCACAAAGGTGTTTCCCACTTTTTAAGCCAACAAATTATAAAAAAAAAAAAAAAAACAGTGTTGGACAAGTGTTGGGTATGTTCTCTGAATCATGTCAAAAACATCTCTGCCAAACACCCACACGTAACAAGAGAGAAGCACTGTCTTCACGCAAGACTATCTTGCACATAAATTAATAAATTAAGATAAATTCGCGCCTCCGCTTTGGCAGCGCAGCTTCTTCAGGTGACTCTTTCAACTGCTACTTTTTTAGCCAGCGCATTAGAGGCCTCCTGAAATGTTACTTGCAGTGCAGGAAGGAGGACGGGAGCCAAATGTCGTAGCCTGTGATAGAACAACAATTACAAGAATTACAATTGACACCAGAGAAGATCCATTCCACAGAGATGTGTGTAGGAGGATATAAATGCTAAACTGCTGTGACGGATGAGTAAGACATTATAACATAAACACACACACGCATAAATGTTGTGTAATTCTTGCATGTCGGAATCAGAACCGAAATCAAAAACAACATAATGGAGACAGCTCTCCAACTGATTTTAATCATTTCGAAAAATGACCTTTAAAATCTCCATTTTATCTTTTTACCTTACAATAGGCAGTCTGGTAAAAATATAGAGCTGATGCGGAGCATTTTTATATCCGAGCACATCTCGAGAAAGCATCAAGGCACACTGCGTTTCATTCTTTGCCAAAGAAACCTCAAGTGGAGAAAGTTGTGCTAAACTGAGCAAACTTTTATTCTTCAGTCACAGCGGAAATATGAAAGGGATATCACAAAGCATTGAATACAGTGAGTCAGACTTTGGTTTAGAGAGCTGTGCCCCAGCGGTGTGATATGTGCGCGGCACATATAGATGCACATGAGTGAGCACACACAAAAAAAGCTCAGTCAAACGCCCGAGAAACAAATCCGCAAACACGCTAATGCAAACAGACATAAACTCACTCAACCTGCTTTCTCACACGCATGCAGCCAGGTCATCTCCATGTGCACACTCAGCAATACACATTCTGTATGTCTGTCTGTCCCTCTGGGAACCTGCCAGACCTCTTGTCCGTCGGTCCGTCCGCTGGTTATTGTGACCACTGTGTCCTTACATTGCCTCTTGCTTCCTTTCCCCCCCACCTCTTCCTTTTCTCTATCCTTCCCATACTGCATACCACGTACCCACTGTCTCTCTGCCAATTAATGCACACAGGGCTGCATTGCAGTGAGGTTGGCGCGTGCCACGGCAGCAAGCACAGTACAGAGTCTACAGACATGCATGTACGTGCCAGCCAGGCAGAGCGAAAGGGGGAGAAAGAGGAAGACGGAGGGGGAGGGAAAGAGCAAAGGAGAGTGAATGGAGAATATGTCGAGTCAGGCAGTCGAGGCAGAGCTGTGCCACATTAGGCATATACACAATCACATGGCTGTGTTTTCACGTGAAAGTATGCGCAGATGAATGTGAAACAGAGATGAACGCTACGAGAAAGACAGTGCAAAGGAAACCACACAAATGTAAAAGTTGACATGTGAACACACGCCTAAACATGCGCGTGCAAATTCCAACCTCCTCCTGTCCCCATTAAAAAAAGATTTTGCACGTCTCTGATAAAATAATATAAGGCATGAACTCCCTCACCCATTTAGTCTAATAATATACGTGTGTGCTTCCCTGTACTCCGTGTCCCCATTTCCTACTGAGAGTGTTTGCATTTCCATGTCAAAGTTTCTCACATACCAAGGTGTGTTTTTACAATCATTATACAGTATACGAGACTGTGACTTTTGGCACGCCATGTCTCAGGCATGAGTGCGTGTGTTTGTGAGTACACGAAGACACAGCGAGTTCAGATATGGGATTTGAATGCCATTCTGATTGCCGCTGTTTGCTTTCCTAGAAATGTGTAATCAAGGATGCGTGCAGTGTTATTAGTTGTCGCGGGAGGTCCGGTCTTATTTGAATAATATGGAAAGATGAGAGGATTCGGCAGATGGCAAACAAACACGCACACGCTCGCCCATACTGACAGATTTTAATTACTAGTTACACTGTAGCTGACTAGCAGCTGACAATGGGGTAACACTCCAACATGAACCAATGAATATGCAGTTTCTATTCACGTGCTCACAATTTCATACTTTTTGTGAGTACTTCACCTAAGTTCCATGTTGAAGCAAAGTTGGTGCCATATGATGAAGAAAACTGAAATAAACTGCTTGGACAACATGTCGACGGAGCGCAGAAAAGAGGCAACGTCAATTAATATCTGGTTGAAAGTACAGCAACCTGCAAAAAAAAGTAAAGAAAGGAAATTTTGAGATGAGCTTTCCTTCCTCTTTTGCTTATGTTGCCTCTATACAATCTCAATATGAACAGTCCCCTCGTTATAAATATTCAGATCCTGCAGTTGTTCTCATGTCTAAAGTGTACCAGACAACAGATTCTATCCACGTTGAGACGGCAACGCTCCCTGGCAACAGTTCTACCAATCGGGAACGAGCGGGTGTCTGCCTGGGTCTGTCTGAGTATCATTATGGGATGTCGAGAGAAAGAGAGAGAGAGAGAGAGAGAGAGAGAGAGAGAGAGAGAGAGAGAGGAAAATAAAGAGAGAGGCTGCTTATCACTGTTTATAATGCAACATCACTCTCTGTGTATAGACCCTGCTGGGTGAAGTTGTCTGCACATAAACATGATCAAAACCACCTTTTCTTAACAAAAAAGAAAAAAAAACTCCCTATGATTCATGCAGTTATGTAACACGGAGACAGCTATGAAATTATTTGTTGTGGGCTGAATGTTGTCTGCTATCTCTCCACTTCTATTCGCCTAATATCCACCAATTATGTGCACCAATAATGTCAGACAAACTCGTGTCTGACAAGGGGAAAAAGATGTCTGGCTTTCAGTTTGAACCTATGGTGCAATCTTCTTACAAAATCACCAAGTGACTATAATATAACATTGAAAATCGCATACTGGGGTGGAACGATGTGAATTAAAGCTTAAATCGTTGAAAAAATGGCACATTTGATGAATCAAATTCTTCTAATCTTGCGTGATTCAACTCATATGGTTATATGGAAATCTCACCAACAAAGACTTACACACCTTTGTTTTGCTGGGACACTTTGGTGAAAAAAAAAGACTCTTCTGATCTTTTCTTAACCCTAAGCAAGTAGTTTTATATTTTAACTAGGGCTGGGCAACGATTCAGATTTTTAATCGTAATTAATCGCATGATTTCCCTGATTAATCACGATTAATCACATTGTATACGCAAAATCAAATAATGAATTCAAAAGTAGTGTAAAGGGCACTTTTATTTAAATGTTCTGCTGCCATATGAACTAAAGTGTCATAACATTTGTTGTGCAAAAACTTTTAACATCAGCACTCGACAGTAACACATATTTATTGTAAAATTCATCTTAAAAAATGTAAAATAAAATAAAGCTTATTACCACTGCCAGGGCATTAATGTCATCCTGTTTTTATAAAAATAAAAAAAGTCTACCAACAAAATCCTGAGCCACAGTCATAACATTAATACAAGCAATATCTGAGTTAACAGCAGAAACTTTTAACAGTGAGTTCAAGTTGGCAGTTGTTACAAATAACCTTGTTTCTGTCGAATCCACCGTCTGGGAGAACTTTAAAATGAAAATGTTCCACATAAAAGTTCTGTAACTTTACTGCTCTCCATGTCTGTTTTAGCTTTTCTGCATGTTTTTCTGCAAATTCTCTTACAATTCCACAGCAGCCAGTAACACGCTTTTCAAAATAAAAGCATATGAGCAACATGCATTAATGCAGGATAAAATAAATGTCAGCATTAACAAATTAATGAGTTTAATGCGATAATAACATATTATATTGCCCAGCCCTAGTTTTAACCAGAACCACTTTTGTGGGCTCGACCAAACCAAATAGCAGGTGAACATTAAGCAAAATCTGACTATGTCACTTGAGACTCAGAAATGACACCAAGTGTTGACCCTAAGGTAAAGCTAAGAGAAAATAAAAGAGCTGCGTCAAACCCAGGAGTCAAACCTGGGTTCCCAAAACTAGAGATGAGCAACTTCGTCTTCTGACCTCTCTCTTGCATCCTAATGGAGACACGTTAATAAAGCAGTTTGCTTCAGATGTCACATATTACCGATCCACAAGAAAGAGCATCTATGTGCCTGAGAGGTTCTCTCTCCAGTATGAGTTATGAAAAGGCAATGAATCCTCAATATTATGCTAACATTGCTGTGGGTGACATGGAAACATATACATGGATTTGTTTGTTTTTTTGTTGTTTTTGTCACTGACTCTGAATTTACTTGCTGAACAGAACGCATAGCCGCGGGAACATATTCTCAGCAGGGGATGCTGGGAGACAGCCCTGCGCTATATAGCTATAGCTATATATACATTAGGGATGCAACGGTATTCGGTAAAATATGGTACGGTTCGGTACAACCTGCACGGGACACGGGACGCTTTTATGTCCCGCGGTATTTATGTTCCAATAACTTTGCATTTGACTTGCATGTGAGCGTGCATGCTTTTCAGGCAACAGGCCCACCACTGCATGTCAATGTGCACTCGCCTCTTCTCACTCACAGTGACCAGCCGATCACACTTTGGCCCGATGGCTGCAGCTCATAGACACAGAAAAAGAAAAAAAAACAAGCAGGTATGGCAGCGGTAGTGGAGAAATTGGGAAAAACTTTTTAATCACCGGTGTGGGAGCATTTTGGTTTTGCTGTTGAATACCCTGGTGAGGGAGTGAAAACCGTTAACAGTTAACAGAACGCAATCTTCCACCTCCCCAAACCCGTGATCTTACCTGCGTAAGATCCAGTTGTTACCAGCTGTGCATCTTGGCGCAGCTGATATGCTTTTTAAAATACTGCAGAACGAATCTTTGGATGCGCATTTAAAGATCACGAACAATTAATGTTCCTGTACCTCCTCAACCACCAACAGTTTCAGACATATAGGAAATAAATTCCCGCATCCAACCTTTTACAGCTTGAAACCAGAGACAAAGATCTCCTTGGTTTCCTCCAAAGCAGACGTCTGAATAAGAGCTGCCACAGCTGCACATTTATTCCATTTGGACGCACTCTTTTACATGCCGACATGCGAGTTTCGCTTTCCGCAAACTCAGTATCTTGCGATCGCGGGTAGCGGTATATATATATATATATATATATATATATATATATATATATATATATATATATATATATATCAGATGTGCAATTCTGCCACATTTGAGCGCAAAGAGAGGGTCAGTCCACAGAGGGATTCGTGCACAGATGCACAGAAGAAGAACCTCCACAGCAGTGTTCTGGACAACCTTATCTGCCAGATACAGATCCAATTTTAAGATCAGGAACAATTAATGTTCCTGTCCCTCCTCGACCATCAGCAGTTTCAGACATATCAGAAATAAATTCCCGCATCCAACCTTTTCCAGCTTGACATCAGAGCCACGGAGCTCTATTTGATGATCTGACCTGTTTAAAAACAGAAGTGACTGTGATGTAGACCATGACAGACTTTGAAGGGAAATGTCCCAAAGATCTCCTTGGTTTCCTCCACAGCAGACATCTGAATGAGATCATGCCACAGCTGTACAGACTGACATGTCTGGCCGTGACTATTCCCACATCCACCACAACTGCTGAGCCTCTGATCCTCTGCCCTCATGCGAATAAAAACTTATGCAAGGAATATGGTGATGCGTAATCTCTAAATTACACAGCGCCCTCTTCTTGTTTTATTGCATTTTTTGTATTGGTGGCTTGTATAATTATAACGTCACGGTGGATTAAGTAGTTAAATCTGCACTGGCCCAGGTACCAAATGCACGGCCCGCCGCCACGGAATAACACTGTGATAAACATTAAAGCAGGCCAATAAAATTTATAGTAAATTTTAAACATTTGAACTTTGCCTACCACATTTTTTCTCCCTTGTTTCCAATGTTTTTTTTCTTTACATTTCATAGAGGTGCTTCATTGAGGTGCTGCAGCGCCCCCAGCACCCCTACTTCCGGCGGTGCTGACTGAACGTACTGGAAAGAAGAGATAAAATGTGCGCAGTGTCGAAAATGTCCCACAGAAAAATTCAAAATGTTGCTAATACAAGTAATAAGAGGAACCGTAACGGACAAGGCCACATGAGAAGGAAAAGAATCAGCATCTGTGGTAAATCTACTTGATAAGAATCTGCAGCCTCACTTGGTTGTTATCGAAAAAATTCATATTAGCGAAAACAGTTTTACCTGCACTTAACAGTCAAAAAAACAGGTCTAAAAGCATTTGAACAATGAACGAGTTTTTTTGTTGTTCTGTTTTTTTTTTTTTTCCAATGATTTTACTTCTATTCACCACCACATTGAAGTTGAAATAAAATAAATAATAAATCAAACAACGGTGTTAGCCCGATTCTTTTTGTAGGAAGTCCAAGAACAGATCGGAGAAGTCTTCGGTTCAGAAGCAGTGTTTTTTTTTTTAATGGTTACAGGGAAAGTCAGGCAGCGCTGGGCTCAGAGCACCTCAGCTCTCGCAGGACTCCAGTCAGAGGGAGCCTCGATCTCTGGTTATGGTTCACATTTATCTTCTCTGGCTCTGCCCATCCAGGACAGAGGTTGGACTCGTATGCGACCGGATGTATCGGGGACGTGGACAGATCAACCACTGTCCGTGTCGTGTTCTTGGAGTGTGATAAACAACATGTATGAGTGTTGTTTTGGGGGTGTATCTAATACAACAGACCTAACTGACAGAATAGCGAGGTTTCCATCTATCTCTTGGTATGCAGCCCAGCTCTAACTGGTCGTGTTATGTTCTAGTTCCAGACCCAACAAGGACATACATGAGCTTCAACGGGAACATACGTAGGTAATTTATGGTTTGGGAATTACCGACATTCACCTCCATTTTCAAAAGCTCAAAATTTTTGGACAAAGTGACAGAATTAATATGATTATAATTTTCACGGATGATGACGCTTTGTACTCTCTTGTACTGCCTGAAGCCCGGAGCCCACGGACACCAGCAAATGTTGAGTTTCCTCCCTGGAGATGCTTTGCCAGGCCTCCACTGCAGCCAGTGCAGCTAGTTTTCTCTTCAGTAACTGAGAAGCACGCTCTCATGGCCTGAGATCAGGCAACTAACTTGGCCATCGAAGAATATTCCATTTCCTCACCTTCAAAAAGTCTTGAGCCGCTTTCGCAGCACGTTTAGGGTCATTATATACCTGCACCATGAAGTACTGTCTTGTCTTTCTGCCAGCGGTCGCATCCTCAGTAAACACCAGTGAGCCTGTTCTATTATCTGCCATTAATGCCCAGTCCTTCACTCTGCCTCCACCATGTTTGACACATGCTCCCTGCTTTTCTCCTCCTATTATGCTGATACGTTTATCTTGGTTTTGTGTGAATAAAGAATCTGATTCCAGAACGAGGAAGTTTTTTTTTAGAGGTTTTTCGCGGTATAGTCTGACTATCCTGTTCTCGAATGTTATGCATTTACATTCATAAGGGTGTGTCTTGGGTGCACATTTTGTCAATGACATGTCCACCTTCTCCAGACTATTCAAGGCGACTGTTGATGTTATGAAGGGGTTTTTTTTTTCCCACCAAGAAAATGATTCTGTGATCATCCACTTTAGTCATCTGCCGTGATCTTACGGGTCTTTTGATGTCGTTGAGCTCGCCAGTGTTGATTTGGCCACAGCTGAAGGTTTTTGCTATCTCTCTCATAGATTCATGTTATTTTTTCAGCCTAATGATGGCTTCCTTCACTTCCATTGAGATCTTGCAACAAGCCTTAATTTTGGTAGCTCCAGTTAATCAGCTGTCAAATGCCAACTCAATACCTGATATCAACTCCAAACTTTTTATCTGCTTCATTTGTCCTTAAGTAACAAGGGAAAGGAACACACCAGGCCGATTAGCGTTTTTTCAGTCTTTTTGAGCCCTTGAAAATGGAGGTGCTTTGCTTAAAATGGCTGTAATCCCTTTATGGGAAAAGCCACATTTTCGTAAATAAAGCTGAGTCTACACTTTGGACATATCTTCATTCTATTATATCAGGTTCATTATGGTGGATTATAAAAGCAAAACCATAATAACTCTCTACAGTAGGTCTATGAAGACGCAACAGAAGATCAGTCCTCAGATGCATCAAATAATTAATCAAATTGTGAGACCGGCAAGAATTTCCACGTCTACTAAAAAAATAATTTAAGCACTCATTGCACTTAATCTGTAGGCAAATTACGCAGATACGTTAAAATGAAATATCTGTTATGTCTGTTGAAATTTACCTGGAATTAAAAAAAAAAAAAAGAAAAGACAAAAAAAACTTTTCCAGAAGAGGCAGAGAGTTAAAAACAATGAACAAAAACTTGGAATCAAACCACAAGTTGTGACAGAAAATTCCAGTATGATGTTATTCTGTTGATGCCGTGAAAAGCAGACAGAGGGAAACAGAGGAGGAGAACGTGTACAGTACGTACGTGCGCGCGTGTGTGTGTGTGTTTGCAAGTGTGTGTGAGTGATTCTCCTGAGGCAAAGACGTTGCTAATGGACTCCAAGTGGCTGTGGGAGGTAAACAAACAAACATATCAGCGGCCACTATCGCACACCAACCTCTGGTGACTGCAGCTGCGCACAACCGTGCACACAGAGACGTCAACCCAAACGCGTCCGAACGCACCGGCTGGCCCATGGGCTCACTGAACAGATCTGAAGGCAGTGACAGTGTGGGGGGGGGCGGGGGCTGAGAGGTACATGAAGGGAATTTCAATAGAGAGAAGTGACAGGGTGAGTGGAAGTGAGAAGACAGGAGAATAAAAGGAGATGAGAAAGAGAGAGCGATAGTGTGTGGAAGACGTTAATAGAAAACAACAAGACGAAAAGTTGACAAAAAAATGTCACAGCCACAGTGGACGAAAGAAGCAGTGAAATATAGGATTGAATGTAACACTGGAAGAGCTTGGAGGGAAACTGGACCAACGACAAAATGTAACCGTCATGAAATATGAAAAGGAAAAAAAAATCCTTATCATATTTCCATTCAACTGCAGCCCATGTGGACATGACACAGGCTGCAGTTTGAATGGGAATGTGATAAGGAATTTTTTCAAACGGTTTCGTCGTTACTTTTTTCACTGGCCAACAGCCAAAGTCAATGTTGTATTCTAAGAGATTACCATTTTTTGGAAAAAAAAAAAGTCCTGCTGCTGTAAATAACTGAGAAAAGGATGTGAGTAAAACATAACATGGGAACATCAGCAGTCTGGATTTTTTATTTATTTTTTGTTGCTAATATTAAGCTCATATTGCAGAACCACAGGAGTGTGCGGATCGTTCCAGTTTATAGCAACACATTACAGTCGCTGTAGGGAACTCGTTCTTCGAAGTCACGTAATATTTTAAACAAACACTGACACAAGACCAAAAATGCCCCAAATTTCTCACTTAAAGGGAAGTGAAACGTAAGCATCATGGGAAGAGGAGGAGAGCAGAGGAAGCCCACCAATATCAGAAATCATTCAGGAGACTGTAATGAATGAGTGTGTGCATATTAAGCAGTGACATTTGCATACATAAACACAAGGATACAAGCAGGGTTGTCGCCAGAAATTAAGGAGATATCCCACTGGGCCCCTCCAGTGCAGCCCAAGCAAGCCTTGCAAAATTGCTATATTATGTGTCTCAAATAAAAAATACCTTTGTGTTATGCTCAGTCAATATAATATCTAATATTTCCTTAGCCTAGGATTCTCAGACAAACACTCCATTGTACTGCCATAACGTTCTTCTGTTTTCCTCTGTCTTCTCCTCTTCTTTTACCAGGATTTTCATGTTCTCTGCTCTTAGTCATCATCCTCTACATCTTCTTCTCCGTCTTCTACAAACACGAAGCATCCAGGATTGACACGAGCCTCCCGCCATGCATTGTGCTCACATTTCTCGGCTGATTTCAGTTTAAACTGCCACAAATGAAATCATTTCTCAGTTTCCAGTGCGTGAGTGGGTGGCACGGTGTCTTGGTGGATAGCACTGTTGCCTCACAGCTAGAAGGCTCCTGCATCGAATCCTGGTGGGGGCCTTTCTGCATGCAGTTTGCATGTTCTCCCTGAGCTTGCGTGGGTTTTCTCTGGGTACTCCAGTTTCCGCCCACACTGGTGATTCTAAATTGCCCATAGGAATGTGTGTGGTTGTTTGTTTCTATCTGACCCTGCAATGGATTGGCGTGAAGATGACTAGGCTCATGATTTTATGTCATGTGAGCCAAAAGGAATAATGCTACATGACACTGTTATGATACTTTTGGAGGAGAAAGGTCTGACCACTGACCAAGGCCCTCAAAATGACTACAAAAACTAAATCAACATCTTTCAAAATGGTTTAAACAAGAACGGAACATTATATTATTGCTGAGCAATCAATGGTCAAAACTCAGGCTCATAAAGTCCAAAGCAAGGTGCATGCGAACAGATAAGTCCACAGAGGGGAAGTGAACATGTAACAGGATTTGTCTTTGGCTGCACAGCAGGGATGTTGTAGTCCTGCCTTGTGACTCTGCTTTAACAAGGGCATAAGTTAATTCTTAGGGGAAGCTGTTGTAGCGTCTTGAATGTGCTCATCTCCAAACAGTAATTAAGCCATAGCAGGGAGGCTGTTGGGTTGTGAAGGAGATAATTGGTTTTTACAGTAGTTGGAACTTACACATGGAGAATTCTGATAATTTATTCCTGCAAGTACAGTCTCAAAGCAGGTGTGTAAATGTTGCTGGCAGGCCTAACTGCAAGGCAACTATCAATCAGGGACTCAAACACACTCTATTTGCTTCCACTTGTAATTCCTAGATACAAGGCCTCGCCAATAAAGACATGTGAAAAAGAAAGTACTCTCTAATTAAATTCTAATGTTTTAGGCATCAGGACATATCAAAAATCATCTGGTCATTACCAGGTCTTGAAATTATATCAATAAAATCTCAAATTAACAACAAATGAATAACATAACATATGTCACCTCATCATTTATTTGAGAAAACTAACCCAAAATGCAAAAACAGTGTGTGAAAACATGGTTTAAGAGGGAGCTTTAGAAGTGTATCCCAGTGGGATTTTGATCACATTAATGTATACTTAAAAAAAAAAAAAAAAAACATATGTCACCTTTATGGTGTGTACTTAACACAAAATAAAGGAGGAAAGACATCAGAAATGCTCTTGGAAAAGCAGTTATTGCTATCGGTCATTCTAGGAAGGATTATAACTATTTCAAAGTAATTTGGTGAGAAAAAATTATTCATAAGTGGAAAAAAAACATTAAGTCAGTTGTCAATCTTTGCAGGACTAGCAAGGTCAGACAGTAAAAGGCAGGAAACTGCAAAAAAAAAAAAAAAAGAGTCTAAAAGATCCTAGTTAGTATGATAAATGTTAAAGTTCATGATACTGCAAGTAAAATAAAAAATTGCTTTGATGGTTACTCCAATAAAAGCCTCTTCTTTCTAAACTGAGCATGACATCAGGGCTTAGTTGAGAATACCACAAGACCTTTGGAACAATGTCCTTAGGACAGACAAGACCAGAGTTGAGATGCATAGCCATAAAGCAAAGCACTGTGTTTGGAGAAAATCAAGCACATTATATCGGCACAGATATCTCTTGCAAATTTTCAAATGCAGTCACAGATGAAAGATGATTTGGGCTTGTTTTATAGCCACAGGACCTGCTCAACCAGCAGTCATTGAATTGACCATGAACTCCTTTGTATCCTGAAGTATTCTGAGGTCAGATGAGAGCTCATCTGTCTGACAGCTAAAGTTTGGACGCTAAACAGGAACCTACAACAAGACAATGACCCCGAGTACACACACCACACAGTAGAGGTATCACATCTCTACCCAACGGAAATGACTTAAAGACAGATAACCATAAAATGATGGTAAACCTCAATAAACTCAAGCATTGGTGTAAACAGCTGGGTCACTGGGATCTGCTTGAGCCTATCCCAGCTCTCTTTAGGTGAAAGGCAGGGGTACATCCTGGACAGGTTGCTACATGTGTCAGGGCCACACGTAGAGGAACAACCACGCACACTCACAATCACTCCTACAGGCAATTTCAAAACCACCAATTAACCTAACATGCATGTCTTTGGACTTTGGGAGGAAGCCGGAGTACCCGGAGGAAACCCACGCAAGCATGGGGAGAACATGCAAACTCCACACAGAAAGACCCCTGCTGAGGTTCGAACCAGGAAACCTTCTTGCTTTGAGGCAACATTGCTAACCACTAAGCCACTGTGCTGCCCAAGACCTTTTTCATTAGTTTTTTTTTTTTTTAATTGTATCCCGATACATAAAACCTTAGAGTTAGAAACGTTCTTTTATGCACGAATGCGCATTTTCTCAGTCAGGGACAAGTTGAAAGTAATTTATATGAAGACGAAATAAAGCGTCACAAAAATATATTTCAATATTTGGATAATCTCAATTAAACTAATCATTAAAAGCGAAGAAGTGCTTCTTTGAAGTGCTTCTCTGTTACAGTCAGGCAGACCAAATGCTATCTTAAACCATCTGGATGTGCTGTGTTAGACTCATCAAAGACGCTTCTTTGGCTCTGCCGAATGTTGGGGAGTTCCCAGGTATTTAAAAAACACAAACAAAAATATCTAAAATGCCAGCTATTTGATTCTGCGGGGTCTGAAACACGCTGGTGAGCCTCACAATTAACATCTCTCAAGTGTTTATACAAAGAGGTTGGTGACCAACAATCAAATTCTGATTTGCCTTTGATTTGGGCCTTTTATTCGCAACGTCAAAAATTGATCAGTGATGTGAAAATTCAGTTTAAAAACTCATGTGAATCTGGCACTGGAAGATCTTAAAACTAGGTTTTAATACAGATTCATAGCTGAGGGATATTAAAGATATTCTCTTTAAAATGACCCTCACTGATTGCCAGCTACCATAATTGGGTTTGATGTTAAAGAAAAGCCATTTACCATGGTGAGTAATATCACTCAAACATGAATTTATTTTCATAATCAAGGAGACAGTATAATACTAAAAAAATGGAATGAATCCACATGAAAGGAAAGTTCATCAGTGAACAGTTTGTACAAACACACTAGAGTCATAAAGTGAAAACCTGCATAATATGGTGCACGTCTCTTTGATCTTGGTCTGGACTCCACAAGACCTTCAAAGGTGTCCCGTCGAATCAACAACCTAGATATTAGAGGTAGATTGTGCAATTTCCCCATTGTGGGACGAATAAAGGTTCTTCTTATCTTATCTCTGATTGTATAAATTGTGAGAACTTTTGTTTCCCAGAAAATCCCACAGATTTTACATCAAATTGAGAACGTAAGTATTTGAAGACCCAGGCAACATTTGAAGTTGCTGCAAGAGGGCGTCAAAGTTTTTTGGACCATGGCAGCGTATACATACAAACATTTTAGCCATTCAGACCAATTCCTCATTAGGTTATCTCAAAAACGTTTTTTTTTTTCCATGTTGGGAGAGAACTTAATTTGGGATGCACAAATTGGAGACAACTGTCAACAGGTCCTACCAGCGTTGATCGTTGAGTTATTTCTTTTATTTTACTGTTCTTAATCTGTAATGATTTTAATAATTTAATCTAAGTCTCATTTCCTTGAAATCCTTAAATTTTATTTTTATTTTATTTTTTTTTAATTATTTGTTGTGTTCCTGTTTTATGTTTTATTCTGTGAATGCAATGTGTTGCATTTTACATGTATGAAAAGTGCTCTTTAAATTAACTTTTGAAATCACTGATTGATTGATTGACAGCGGTGACACAAAAAAGAGGGAGTACTTTTTCTCATAGTCCTCTAACAGAACTATAAATGTGTTTCTGGAGCCCAAAAGCAACTAAAGTTGTGAACGACGGGAAGAATGTAACGTGCACCACTTCAAGTTGTGATATATGATGCTGATGATCGCCTATCTGTTGCCAATGTACAGTGCACTTTTGGACAATCTAAACCACCTCTTATCAAACATGAAGCTGTTTTTAATTTGTTGCCTTTAAAATTGAAATAAAAAAAAATCCTCTTGAAATCACTCATTCATGCAAATGTAAGGTAAAAGCTGCTTTATGTATATGACAAAAAAAAGAGGCTTCCATTCTTCTGATCAGAGGACCATTGTGCGATGAACAATTCTACATGACTGCTCTTCACCCTTATCGCTGAGTCTGTCTATCTCAGTGCACAGTAAAGTGAAAAAAAATCCTCACTCTGCACTGAATCTTATAAGATAAGGTGCGGGTGCTCCTTCCTAACTGAAAGAAGGAATGATTTTCTCTCATTTGGAGTATAGGTCTCACCCTGTAACAACTGGGATAGGCTCCAACACGAGGAGCATCAGCGCTGATCTCTGAATTACTCCTTCATTACAGCCAGGCAGGCCGAATGCTATCTTAAACCATCCGGATCTGCTATTTTAGACCCATCAAATTACCTTCTTTGGCTCACTTGATTGTTGAGGAGTTCCCAGGCATTTAAAGACAAAAACGTAATTTTTGCTAGAGGAGCTATAAGACAGTTATGAAAATGAGCTACTTTTTCTGAATAACCAAAATAACCGATCTTCAGCCAGATCTCCTAAAGCCGCTATTTAGGGATAGCGGGTAGCAGCTTTAGGGAGCAGAAGATTAGATTTAGGGCTGGGCGATTTTATCGATTCTGCGATATATATCGATTTTTTATTTCCTCAGGGAGTATCGATATTTCAGCCGCGGGTATCGATATTCTAAGCTCCTTTCAAAACCCCGGGGTCCCGCACGGGTCCTCTTCCTGCAAACTGCAGGAAGAGCCATTAAAGGTGGGGTAGGTGTTCTTTAAATTGATTGGTTCCAGCAATCCAAGTCAAGTGAGATTTTGAAAATATACACTCCCTCCCTCCTCCCAAAGGCTCCGCCTCCTCCTCTTCAGCTCACCCCTCGAAACCACGCCTTCACACGATTCACGACTACATGAACCGCAGGGAGGGAGGGAGTGCATTGATATTTGATGGACGTATTAGGCAGCCAATGAAAGTAACTATTTTGATTGGTCAGAGTTATTCTCTGATTTTACCCTCTAGACCGGACCAAAACATTTCGTTTTTTTTGCAAACATTTTATTTCAGTGGGTGCAATGGGAATGTAAAAAAGGTTTTCAGGCAATATTGTAAAAAGTGCTGCAAAAAAAGAATACCTACCCCACCTTTAAGTCCTCCAGCCGCTAGTGTCGCTGTAGAGCATTTCTAACAAGTTATCCAGAAGCCAGCTTTTTCTCAGAGCTGGGCCAGTCAGGAGAATGGTGGCGAGTATAAACCCAGCGCCTGGGGGCTTAAAAGCAGATGTGTGGGAGCAGTTCGGTTTTAAAAAGAAAAAGGAAAGCGAAGATTTAGACAAAATTATGGCAGTTTGCAAGCTGTGTCACACAAACGTGAAGTACTCAGGAAATACCACCAACCTGCGAGCTCACCTGAAACGTCACCACCCGGACTAGGTAATGCTAACTGAGAGCTAACTGCTAAACCCAAGAAGTTGCGGCACGATCCGAAACAAACCACGCTGGACAGTTTTCATCTACTTCACCTAGGTCGCAGAAAATTACGGAGTCCATTGCCTACTTTATTTGTCAGGATTTGAGACCGTATTCATTCAGTGGTGGAAAACCGCCAGCTTTAGGTGCATGGTGAACACGATGGAGCCCCGCTATCCTATTGTATTTTATTCATTTTGTCCAGCATTTGTAAGATGCCTGTCAGGCCATATAATGTGTAATTGATGTTTCCAGTTCAATTAATTCAAACAAAGTAATTGGAACACTCACAAGATGTCACCAAAATCTCTTAGTCCTGTTAAAATCTTTCGGAAAATGATGTAAATGTATTGTAAGATGAATATCAATATATATAGTATCATGAGTCCAAATATATCGTATCGTATCGTATCGTATCGCAAGATTAGTGTATCGCTACAGCCCTAATTGTATTAGCAGTGGTTCCTAAACCCGTAATTTGCGGGTAGCGGCTAGTGGGTAGCGACTAGCGGGAAGTGTACGATCGGGACCTATATCTCTCCAGCGTGTCCTGGGAACACCTCAGGGTTCTCTTAGAGGAGTACTTCGGGGGTAAGCTGGGAGTTCCTTCGCTCCATCGCCGGTTTCTCAGGTGGCCACTTCGACTTTTTTTTTTTTTTTTTTTTTTTTAATGAGGAGAGCAGGGTGCAGGACGGGTCAGAGAAGCTAGAGTGTCCCCACCTTTTAGTAATCCCTCTTGGAACATTTTTTCGAAAGAAAAGTTCCTTTTAGTCCAGGAGAAAAAAATAAACTTTTACGCAAATTGCCGTTCAGTTCTGTTATATTGCGCATTTAAAGCGAATTCCGTTTTTAATCTCGAATTCCACGATTCCGTCTGCGATTCCGTGATCGCAGATCCATAGGGCTTTAAGCGTCCGAAAGGAAAAAAAATGCTGCTCACTGTAGGCCTCTATTTAAAGTGCCCATATATCGATGGAAAAATACAATGCTAAACATCTGCACCACCAGGAGTAAATAAATAAATAAATAAATAAATAAATAAGACAAATCCCAGCTCATGAACTGCTTGAAAAACCTCATTTGTAGTCTAGCCTTTTCTCTCATTACTAATTCACATCACATTGTACCACATTCGGAGAATCAGTGTTTAGAGGGTAGTTAGGCACAGCTCAAACAAAGAATAGGTCTGCACCAACAGCTGGATCAGCTGGACGCTTGGCTCAGATAAGGGACACGGGCCACATATACGCCTACTGTGATCGTATAGCAGACACAAACACAATAGGGTTGTTTCAGTGCCAAGAAACAATGTAGTCCTTCATGTGTTTCCTTCATTTTGTCTATATGCACCTAACTGTTCAGGATCGTGGGGAAGCGGGAGCCTATCCCACTGACCTCAGATGGGAGGTGGGGTAGACTCTAGCACCACTGAATAATATTCACTCCAGACAAATAATTGCAGATCTTTTTTTTTCTTTCCTCAGTTGCATTTTTATCGCGTAAACGACATGGCGTCATGGCTATTTTAAGGTGACAGCTCCATTTTAGGGACTTTTAGAGAATACGATTTTAGGCAGTCTGAAAGCTCACTGAAAGGTTGGTGGCAAACTGACAGGTGATAAGTGCTTAAACGTTCTTTCTGTACAACTCAAAGACTCATCAAAGATACTCGCTGAGCTATTGATAACAGCTGACGGATATTTAACGAGCCAAATAGCTGGAGCTGGCGGGGGAATCCCCATCCGAGCTACAGCCAATGAGCCGGCAAGGCCTCGGTGTGTGGTCACTCTGGGGAAGGGAATCCCAAAGGGGAAACTTGCGAAGCAGGGGGAGCTTAACACAACGCTCCAGACGAATGCAAGCAGACAGCTACTTTTCCTTCAAAAAATATTTTCTACTCTCTACTCTCTCTGTTGCGCAGACATCATTTAATACCCATGGGTGCTAATCCAACCCTTTACCCATGTTTCCTTGCCTCAAAGTACGCGAGATTGCGTAACTTTGTGACCCTCCGTTGGCGATCAATCATGCAATGAGAAGGGCGAAACGACTTCACACGCCCACATTTGGATGACCGAACGACTGCAGTTCACGTGAACGACACTGAACGTGTCCGGTCTCCTCAACTTTGCATGCGTCAGTGTCAGACCGCTACATAAGCGGAGCTAGCCAGTGAAATTGGACGCGGGGGCGGGACGACGTCAAAGCACACAGCTTACCTTGTGTAGCGCTCGCAAAGAAACTTCATTGGCTGTTTATGGCGCGACGAAGGCGCATGAGAAGCAACCACTGTCGAGTGGTGCTAAGCCGCTGAAATGTGTTAGCCCCCCGCCAATGTGTGCAAGACCGCGCAAGTGCGCTAGATGGGAAGCAATTTACCAGACACACACAAAAATTCACACTCCTTAAATACTGGCTACGCTTCTTTATCAAAAAAAGACTATTTTGAAAAAAATATATAAAAATAAAAAATATGGTTAGCTTTCCAATGTTCCCTTCCTATCCCTTTTTTTTTTAAATTAAAGGTGGAGGAAAGGGCGCTGAAATTTTTAAGAAAGCTTATTTGCAATTTGCCGGAATCTAAGAAGAATCAGTAACAAAGACGAAAAGCAAATTGAGAGAAAAACTGAAAATTTAAATTTCCAGCATAAAGCCATCTGTGAGTAAACAACTAAATGACAGCAAGAGATTGACGGGGGCTCGGGAGAAGACAGACGTGCCATTTTGATCACCTCGTGCTTTTGTTTCTGAGCTAAATGCTCTGCAGTGACACATGTGTGGCATTAGGGAAGCCCAACATGGCTGCCAGAGGAGCCCAGCGCGAATGTAAAAATGAGGACACATCTTTCAGCATCAGTGCCCCACTGTGTACAAACAGGAACACATGAATACACACACAAGCACAAAGAGACAAAGACGTTCAGAAAGAACTGTGTCCATAATCACCCAGAGCTGGTGCACATCTTTCAGTTTAGGCAGAACGCTCCGATTCAGTTTAGTCAAACGATGCTGCAGAAGTCATTAAATGTCTCACGATACGCTGTAAAGACTTCTTCTGATAATCATCAGTGTTGCACAATGTAAAAGTGCATCATGAACGGTGGTTTGTTCCAGCGCTCAGAGATACATACAGATTTATTCTAAGTGCTTTCCCCTCCCAGCAGACCCTCACCCACACACACTTAACTGTGACCAAGAATCTCCCAGTCAGCAACACACTAAGCTAGCATACGTGTGCTCAAATAACATGTCACCTTGGATAACCGCATCACAGTGGTAAAGCCCTGACATGGGCTGTAGCTGGGTGCCTGTTTATCTCTGTCTCGAGTCAGAATTGAGTAAACAACGCTGAGGCAGGCAGCCCCCTCTCACACACACAAAAATCCCTCAGAGTTTTTCATACAATGTGCAGATGTGGGTCGCTCGGTTGAGGATGAGTAAACTATGATTGTTAAAACATGGGAAAGTTCCACAAAATGAACACACGCGACTGCTTAAGAGACGTGTGCCACACATTCCTGTAACGCCTGCAGGAAGTGATTGATTTTAGTTCACACATATGTGACAAAGAGCCTGCTGCATGTTGTACCGCTGTGCCCCTGTGCCAAAACTACACTGCTCTCCCTCAATATAACATAAAAAAGTAGATCAGGTTCGGGTCTGGTAATTTGTCAAGTCATTCTTGACTGAGAGTCGATTCAATGGTCCACTATTCGGAATCAGATCGTGTGACATCCAAAGATTAACAGCCCTAATAATAACTACAAGTCAAATTGAATTTCCATCCTTGAAACAAAACCAAAAAAAAAAAAAAAAACTCAGTGTAAAACTTTTTATGTCAGGGTTGTTGAGTATTTTGAAAGGGCAAACAACTCTTACGAAAGCATCTTGAAAGTAATCCTGTACCCGCTTCTGCTAACACATTAGCTCGGGTGATGGGAGGGAGGCAGGGTGGGCTGTGTCATGAAAGCTACCCGCCTCAGATTCCTGTCTTTTTCCACTGGCCCCAACCAGCATTCTGCCAGGCCGCTAGGACATGAAGAGCACATACAGGATAGGTCATCGTCGCACAGGAGGGGACAGCCTATCTGCTTTCCTCAGTTATTATCTTATGTACAGATTAGCGAAGCTTTGTTTACTGGTAGGAGTCTTGAGCGAGGCTTGACGTTTGCAGCCAATTATGTACAGTATGAAGTGAAAGAGCATGGAAATTTGAGGTGGGCTGCAAAGATAAATGTCATCCAGAGTGCTCCCTCTCTCTCTCTGTCTCTCTCCCTGCGTCTGTCTCTGTCTGTATATGCGTATGAGTGTATGTGTTTGCATGATTCTGCTAGGTTTATTTATGTGTTCACGAGTGTGTATGTGTTTCTGTAAGCTTCGTTCCCTGAATTATAGCTTTAACTTTCACAGTAAGTCAAACGTCCCCTCTCTGAAGGAGGGGATGTTTTTGACTAAATGTTCTTACCTTGTTCAGTTTACTGTCTTTGGCAACAATTGAGCAAAGACTGGACTGAAGGGTTTAATTAAAAAAATTTTTTTTAAGTAAATACAATACACAAATGGATGTATTTTTAACTTTTCAGAGCTCCATATTTAAATTATATAAACAGAAATAGCTTCTCCACCAAGATGCATGTAAGGCAATTTAGACTGAATGAAATTTTAATGGGCTCATGCCACAAATGCCACCAAAAGTAGCAAAATAGCAATGGCCATGAACTTTGATCAAGTAAAAAATCTAATTTTCCATCCTATTTGAGACAACCATCTCATGACTGTTTCAGCAACATATCTTCATCATTCTTCTCAGTAATCTGTAATTCTCTGCCACGGCTGCGTGCTTCTATTCATGTTTAAAGCGCTTGGAACAGTCAAATATCCACATGCTCTTTCTTCTTTCTTTTTTGATTCCCCCCCCCCCCCCCTTTTTTTAAAATTCAGGCACAAATTCACAGGCATACACAACCGCAAGCTTATACTCACGCACTCACACGGCACAGGCACGACATTCATGCCATGTGATCGTGCTAGGCATTATGCCAACAGCCAAACATGTCACTTACCAGAAATCTCCGAGACACGGCGAGAGAGAGAGAGAGAGAGAGAGGAACACACACTCACAAACGCACACAGAAAATTCTGCACATTTATCGAGAGCTCCTTGTCAAGTGCCGAGTACAGTACACACACAGGGGGCATGAAACTTAGCTTTTAGTTATGTGCTGTGGAGCGTGGTGTGGGGTTAGCTGATTCTGAGAAATATGAGAAACACGTGATCTTTAAGATCTAATGTCTAATTGTTCTAGGAACATGCCATGTTTACTGTTCATTGTCTAAATTCTTGGAAGACTTCCTGAAAAGCGCACAGCAAGCCAAAGCAGCCAAAAATATGTTTTAAGATTCCCAAAAGCTCTCACTGATCCTCTCCTTCTCTCACTGGGGCCCTCGGCATGAACGTGAATTGAGACCTAGAGCTCAAGGAACGGACAAAGAATATGTAAAAATGATTTATACTTTGGAGACCTGGATTTATGGTGACATTATTACATCTGTGTGTGCTTCAAACCGCTGCTAAAATACATTATGTATGGCGCAAAAGGGAAAAAAGAGACCCATCCACACGAACTCTTGCATTACAGAGGACAGCCAAAATGTCTGGCTTTTTTTTCTTTTCTTTTTTTTTTCGGGGGGGGGGGGGGGGGGGGGTACATTAGATAATTTGTTACAAGTGTTCTGTGAAAAAATGCCACAAGAGGGTACATCAGAATATTTGCATGCCGGCCAGCGACAGCCAAACATGCAAATCTGTGTAGACTATGTCAAGATTTTAAAAACATGCACGTGTGATGTGTAAGACACAATAGGTGCCAGGACCCATCAACTTTACTAGCTCACTAAAAAGCAAAGTCAGAAAAAAATGAGTATATATTGTTAATATGAATATAAAGGCCATCTGCAGCACACATGCATTATTTTATGCTACAGATGCTTCATATTCAAGTCAGATCAGACATTTGTGAGTCAGAAATTTAAGCAATAAACTGGACTCACCTGAAAATTTCAGCACAGCAAGCACAAAGTGTCAACAGTGATGCAAGCAGTGCTGATTATGGACTCAGGATTACTATTTGCTGAGCAGAAAACAGTAACGTGTTTTGTTTCGCAGTGTGGGCACATAAGTGTGTGTGAGCGTTTGTGTGTGAGGCACCCGACTATTCTGAATGTTGCAGTAATTTCAGTCAAAGTTTCCCGTGGAGCATTGAAGGTTGGACTGGAAATGCTAGAAAACTCACAAGTCAAGCTTTCCTTCAGATTTGCCTCAGAAGTCACACCTTCAAAGGACGCGAGCCAAAAATGCCTGTTCATTGATGAAAAAACAGAGTTTGAAAGCAGAGCCAGGGTCCAATGACCTAGCTAGGGTCGCTCACATTATGCGGATGGTGCTTTCGGAACATTTACATGGCTGATTGCAAGCAGTTCTCTTATTTGCACCTTCTCACTTGTTTAAAAGTAAACACTCCCCAATAAAATTTGCAGGAGTTTTGGTCTAATATCTAAAACTGCCACAGCTAGTGCATCTGAAGCTGATGCCAAGGGACACCTAAGGGTTGGGGTTAATGTTGGCAGAGTGGTTGGTGTCTGTAGTTGTAAACTGAAGGTAGAGAACAACAAAATGAAAGAAAATAAAATGGGAGAAAAGAGCCGCCCATAAAAAAAATATTCAGGTATACTGCATCAGTCTGAGTTGCGCAGGTTTAGTTTCTACTCCGATTTTCATTCTGCACCATAAGTTGTTTTGTTTTTGCACTACAAGAAAATTATACCCTTTATGCTGTAAGCCAGTGGTGTGCAAACTGTGGTACGCGTACCACCAGTGGTACGCGGGGAACGTCATGACTTTCCACATTTTCACTTTAAAAAAAAAATTGGAAACATACAATGCATTATAAACATGTTTCAAATGAAATGTGTAGCTTGAGATAATTAAAATTGTCTTATAAAAAATATTTGTTGCATATTCAGTTACAGTGCAGATGTAACAACTTTTGAGTGTGTTTATTTTGCTCTGTATGAGAATATGAGTATGTTAAAATTGTTGGACGGAGGTGTAAATGTCTGATTCATTAAAGTAACAATTCAGGTAATAAATAAATAACCACAATAAGAATAAACATCTCTGTGTGTTTAGAGCTAATTGAGAAGGTATATATGGCTATTTTTAAAACTGGTCATCATGGTGGTACTCAGAGAGCTGAACAGTTTCTTAGGTGGTACGCAGTATTAAAAGTTTGAGAACCACTGCTGTAAGCCACTCATGGAAAAAATACAGCCCTCAGGCAAATGACTTCTAAGACTTTCAAAAATACATCAGCGAATGGCTGGATCTCTTGGAGTATCAACTCTGAACAAAGGAGGAAATGACTTTATCATTTTGATCTTCATTGGGTTTAATGTTATTATAGTTTTTTTTTGAATTGCAAAATATATACAAGAAACCGTTTACACTTATAAATGTTGGTCTAACACCTTATACCACCTTAATTATCATTGTGCAACACCTCTAAAAAAAAAACAATGCAACTTTTCCAACATATCTCTGTCTGTCACATGACCTTCAAGGAAAACCAGTTTTCCTTAAAGTCTTAATTGAAAAACATTTCTGGTTTCAAGCCTGCATTTGAAAACAAACAATCTGTTCCTGAAATACATTACATGATCTCCTGATCTGTATCTTTTCAGGAATTCCCTGGTTTAATGTTGATTTACGTGTTTCTTCATTGATAATCTTCGCTTTATAAAGCAACAAACATGATTGAACACACCAGTCGGAGCAGGTTTCCCTCGAAAAGGCTTGGCAATACCTAGAAAGTGCCTGGCTATTGTTTGAAAAAATGATGAACGACTAGTGCCTTGTATCGCATACCATCAGCAGTGACTCATCGCAGTCTGAGGGAAGCGAAATCATAGACACATAAACACACGCCCTATACAAATACACACACATGCAAAAGTGCACCAAGCATGAAGGCGTACACACAAATACAAGCTGACAAAAAACTAGCTGACATGCGTGCAAACACACTATTTTGCGTCCACACAACATGATAAATGAAGTTAACAACATGATGATGATAAAAATGATCAAAAGAGACATCGGACATGACGATGTATCTTAATCCGCTTCAGTAGTTTCAGATTATTGGTCTGCATTGGTGTTGTTCTGATTCTGATGCCAGTATCGGAAATTGATCCGATACTGCCAAAAATGCCAGATCGGTATCGGCGAGTACAGGGAGTCCAGGCACCAACCGATACCAAGTAATTTATATTTAATGATTTATTTACTGGTTTCTTCCGTTACACTACCAGGAAAAATAAATACTTTTTAATTTTGAAATACTGTTTTATACTGTTCTATTTGGAGTAAATAAATATTGACATAAATGGCTTAGGATTTGCTGTATTTATTAATGTTTTACAACAATGACAGATATATTACAGTCAGGCATTTTTTTGCAATTTTTTTAATATCATACTCGGTTCGGTAAGTCGGTATCGGCCAATACCCACAGCTCAAGAATCGGAATCGGTATTTTTTATCGGGAGGGAAAAAAATGGTATCGGAAAATATGACTAAGGGCATTGCTGAAACTGGGTTAAGAACTGTTTAATGGCCTTGTTAAGACCTGTGGTCGCACAATATGTTGAGTGATTGTGATCAGAAAAAGTTGGGCAAAGTCTAATGAAAGGCAATCAACAGAACATTACTGATTAATAATGACAATGAGAGTATTTCTACATGCACGAGCAAAACATAAGACAAGATACAGGGACAACACAGATGTTTAGAAATAAATTTAAAAAAACGATCAATTTTTAAAATATTTTTAATTCACTATGTAGTGTAAAATGTGGGTGAATGGGTCTCGGTCAACGGAAAGAGGTTGCCTTTTTGACCTTCTCGAACATGGAGTGAAGTGATGCACATATTGGGCCTAATGACGACTGTAGAAGCCTGTGTAGGAAGTATTATGATATGGGACTGCTTCAAATGGTCATGGATGTCTTGACCTTAACCCCACTGAAAATGTGCTGAAGAAGACTTTAAGCAGTGGGATGGCTTTAAAATAATCTTGGTAAAAAAAAAAAAAACGCTGTAGTCAAAGCTAAAGGTTGTTTTATTGCACACTGTTCTCGTCTTTATGTGGACCAAGGCAAGCGTAGATTTCCGCTTTTGTAGCTTATTCTACTGCTTACACTGTAATTTAGGCCAGATAATGTTTCGGACATAACGTAAAGTTTGTTTTTGTCATAGAAGTTTTCAAGTTTACTTTATGTTTTGCTAGATTTTAGTGGATCACATGTATAAATATCTATGTAATGAAGATGATTCTGAATGTGAGTAAAAACAAGCTGTTCCTCCAACTGCTTCACAGTAACATTTCAGATTAAGATTAACCCTCGTTGTATCCAACTGATGCTCGGGCCTCAGATAAGACTACCTTGTTTCTCTTTTATAGAAACTATAACCTCACGAGGCTTTTCTTTTCTTTAAAAGAAGAGTATATTTCAAATTAAACAGAAAGAAAACCAACTCATGTTTCTTTAAGGGTCAGATATGTCACACTGTTTCTCTTTTTCAGTCAATGTCCACATCAGTTTATAGAAACCTGCGTAGAGGTACTCTCTCCTTGACACTCCCACACTTGCACACGGCCCCTGGCCCCCTCGTGGAATGCTGTATAGCTGAGAGGCCTATGGAGGAAGGGCATCCCGGGACACATGCTAACACACTCTCCGACACACTCAGGCGCACACACACAGACAAATACAGCTGTTGAGAGCCATCGCAACCCTTTGGCAGACATCCAATTCAAAGACGAGTGCTGTTGGAAGGCCTTCGTTTAAAGAGAAAGACAATGAAAAAGGTCCCACGTTTGTAATGCTTTTTGCGTTAAACGCTGAAGGTTGAAACTTGGCAGGACGTGCCCACATTTCCATGAACTGATTTCTTGTTACTGGAGTGTGGCGATCGTAGACCAGCTAGATAAAAGCTCTCTATCCTTTCCCTCGGGATACACAGGTACATCTATGGATACATATTGATTTTTTTTTTTTTTTTAAAGCAGCTTAAAACTAATTTAGTTGTCCTGTGTAGTGTTTTTTTTTTCTTTTTTAGAATCAGAAAGCAATTCAAAACTTATAAATGTGAACAAAACTTAACTGATTGCACACTCTGTGACCGAGTAAGGGCTTTACACTGCAAGTTTCAACATCCCACCTGTGTCACACCTGCTGGGGACCGAGATTATTACATACCCAGGTTACTTCACATTTACTTTTACTTGTTGTCACATGATAAGATATCAGGATAAGATACTGACCACAACCACACACGATGCAACAGTAAAAATGCGAGCACAGTGTCAATTGAAAGTGTGTATGTGTGTGTGTGGGGTGGGGGGGGGGGGGGGGGGGAACAGAGACAGGAAATGAAGAAAACTGCCACAAACTACTTGCTGGTAGCCACACATTGCACTCATGTACACTCAGGAGAAGTATGTGCATGTGGTGTGTGCGTGCGGGCGGAGGGAGGGAGGGAGGGATGTGTGTGTGTGTGGGGGGGGGGGGGGGGGGGGGGGGGGGGGGAGTTAAGTGTATGTATAGCCTGATGTCTCATGCAGGGTTCAGATGAGGTAAACAGAGATGCAACTAACAATAAAAGTGTAGAAATGAGACTTGCCTTTGACATTTCAAACCCCAAGATAGCAATCATTCTAACCCTGAAATCTATGCAGCGTGAATCCACTTTGATCCAAATAACTTAAGGGCCTTTATCTGGAATTCTGCAGTCAATGTTATAGACAAGCAAGCCTTATGTGTTAGGGCAAGACTGTGGGGAGCATAAAACAACAGTGCTGACAGTCAGAGATCAAAGAACAGGCTGAGTGATGATTTTAGAGGACATTTATATCGGATCATACTGTGACTCGTGAAGTAATAAGACTTCACAACTACTCCAGCAGATACGCCTGCAGTCATGCAACATCACAACAGACGCGTTAAGGTTGCTTTGACTTCATCATCACGATGATCATTATTTTTTTTTTTACATAATACCACTTTCACCACCTTTACGGTTAAAACTAATCTAAGCCTTGCCGCCTGTGATTACGAAGCGCTGCCCAACATCATCTCAGGACTGCGATTCTTCCAGTTTGTTGAAATTCTTCTAGTGGCTCGTGGTACACTAAAGCGCAAATTACATCCCCTCCTCCGCGTAAAAAAAAACCCTTCACATATCGTGATTTTACTGCGTAAAGTTGAAGACTCTAACTTTTAAGTTTAGGATGTAGTTTAGCCGCAGAAGTACTGATGTGCTGTAATGCAGCTGGTAAACGTGCCCGTGGAGACAGAGACAGATAAGCGAGGCAGTAATGCATGGCGAAACCTATGCGTCATACAGATCGGGCTCTGGAAATAAGACAGAACAGGATATATTTACCCGATATGTCGCTATTCCATACGACGCGGCTGTCAGCCGGCGCGGATGTGGCAGGCTTTCTCCTCGGATAACCGGGAAACTTTGTGGGGTGTTTTGGAAGCAGGCCCCTGGTCTCTCCCCCCCTCTCTCGTCCGCTGGCTCACTCAGTCCTGTCTTGGCCGCTCGTCCCCCATCTCGCTATCCCACTCTCTCTTTTCTTTGCCCGCTCCTGTCCCTGTGCAGGAAGTAAAACGCGCCTCACGCGAACAGTATACGGAATGCGAGCAGCCTGACATCATGCACCGCTCCGTATGGAGTTTATTTTTAAAGACACAGACATTTTTCGGCGCTGTCAGCTTTACTGTACGCGCGCTCTCCTACTGTAAGTCTGCGCGGTAAACGGACTGTCAGCAGTGCTCGGTCGTATCATGCGCCTTTACGGGCACACGAACTCGGTGCACTTTGCGGGCTTAAAGGTGTACGCTTCTTCTGTTCAGATCTGCCGGAGATGACTTTAACCGGCCCGCGGGGACGCGCTCGTCTGCTGCCACGGGGTCTGGTGTCTTATTTGAACATAATGGAGTACATTTAGAACTATAAGTAGGACGGGGGAGGGGAGGAGGGGGGGCATGGTTGAGGTCCTGGATTACATTTACATGTGTGGGTATCTCACGTGTCCTTCTATGATGACAGTCCAGAGAGCATGATGCGCATGTGTGTTCTGCGAAATTACAAGCGCCAACTGCTGGCGATGCGTCACAAGTCAACTTATTCTTTACTGCAGGGGCGATCTCGCTATATGGCTTAGGTTTTTTTTTTTTTTTAATCCTTTTCAAATGTGAATTTTTTTTAATTTTTTTTTTTACAAAACATAAGTAAAATAGAAAAAAATAGAACTTTGCACAAACTCTATGTGCTTTCACTTTGCTTTCATGTGCTGAGAAAGGAACATTCCAGAGTTAAGTCAACCCTGGGTCTATTGTTTGATGGTAAGGAGAGTAAATTTTTGTTAGGGACAAAAGCACTGCTGAACGTAGTTTCTCAGCTCTGAATGAAGACCAAACAGAGCTTAGTCGTTCACATTTTGTTGTGCTGTTAGTTGTATTAAAGCCTGATTTATACTCGGACGTCAGGTCCTCTGCGTCACCTCGACGCAGATATGCCCCCCCCACCCTACGCAGAGACTACGCAGACACTCTGGTGCACCTCCCCAAAATTGTAGGTCGACGCAGACAGTGCTGCAGAGAGGAGAGAAAGGAGGCCTCTGATTGTTTGATTCTACATCCTCATAGAAAAGAGCGCGTCATCGAAAAAATGAGGAAGTACCCACATCTGTACGATTCTCGTTCTCCACACTAGGGATGGAACGGTTTTCTGTATTACGGTAAAGGGCCGTTTTACTCTCGCGTCAATGTGTCGCCGTCAGCTTGTCGCAGAGATGCCGCCGTCACTTTTGATTTATACTAGCGCGGTCTCCGCTATGTTATTCCACGCCACAACGCAAGAGCGACAATCACGAACTAGCTAAACTTACTAAACTTATCTCTTGTGTTTTTCCACTTCCTCACCATCTCGGCCGTATCCAGACCCACATTCATCGCAATCTCCCTCCATGAATTACTAGAATATGTGCTGTCTTTGTGGTGTGGAGAACGAGAATCGTACAGATGTGGGTACTTCCTTATTTATTTGATGACGCGCTCTTTTCTACGTGGGTGTAGAATTGACCAATCAGAGGCCTCCTTTCTCTCCTCTCTGCAGCACTGTCTGCGGTCACCTTCAATTTTGGGGAGGTGCACCGGAGTGTCTGCGTAGAGTGGGGGGGCATCTCTGCGTCATCTGCGTAGGTGACGCAGACGACCTGATGTTTGGATATAAATCAGGCTTAACAGTCCACCATGACTGGTTATAGGTTGGCCTGGATTGATCTGACGATGAAGCTCAACCAAACAGCAGGCAGCATTTGTTAACTGTGCAGTGGTAATTTCTGACGTTGCCATCGAAATGAAGTGGAGGTCCTCTGGAACCAGCAGTCTCTCATCAGGTGATATGCGAGCCAATGCTGGCGGGTTTGCCAGACACGTAGGTGGTTGCAGCAGGTCTAACCACCTGAGCAGCGGGCCGAGCAATGAGAGCTTTGCTGGTCCCTATTTTTGGATGTTGTTTCAGTAGCAAGACTTGAGAGGAGGATGACTGGGCAGATTTGATCAGAATTCATGTAAAATAGTATTAATTATAATATTAATTACCATCATAGGTTTGCATAAACTAAGCTCGTCAAGGTAAAATAGTTAACCTGCAGTAACTGAACTGAAAGACTCCCAGGCCTCTTCATTCTGCCTATTTGAAAAAGAAAGAGGCTTCAAAAACACTCTTCAGGCGTGATATCACAGGGGGTTTGTCCAGTTCTTTTTATACAGTCCACGCTATTAACAGTAGTTTACATGACATTTGGTTGTCCAGTCCTTCTCAGACTTTTCCAGCCACACACCCATTTGGAAAATTCAAAATTTCCAGACCCCCCCAATGTGACTGTAACAAATGTACCAAGTGCAACATAAGTATGGAGGAAAAAAACAGGATTAGGGCCATTCTTTCCTATTTTCTCAAAATAAGTTGATACATCATTAAAAGAAAATATAACTTTGCCAGTTGTTTTTTTTAAGTGCCACCAGATTACTCCATCAGACTAAAAAAAAAAAAAAAGATCAAATAGAAACTGCATGTTATTAGCGCAAAAGCATTAAATTATACATCTCCATTAGTCTGGGTTGATTTCACTCCAGAATGTTCCTCTAAATTTTAAAATATTAGCCCCTCTTGTCATAAAATTAAACAAAACTATTAACTTTTCTTCACAAATGACAACAAAAAAAGTGATTATAGTTTATTTGGTCCCAAAAGAACTAAAATAACGTTCTTAAAATGAATTAAGATTTTTTTTTTCTGTTGTGTTTAGTTGAAACAAGAAAAAAAAAGTATGTCAAGATCAGTATGATTAGCCCTCTGGCAATTAAAGGTAGGGTAAGTGATTCTGCATGATATCTAAACCACAGCCCTTTTTGGTTAGACCTCTATTTCGTTTTTAGTTGTTTCTGCTCTCATCAGATATCTTCAGGGAATTTATTACTTTAACTTTAATATTCAGTCGGGTAGCCTTTGTAACTAACCACTGATAGCAATGTCTCAGATGGTTCCTAATTTAGCCCGTGTCTCGAGAGCAGAAGTGGGTAAATCCAATCCTCGAGGACCGATGTCCAGCATTGATCATGAATGGATCATTAACGGTCTTGTGCAGACCTGGATGACAAGCTGATGGTGATCCATTCATTTGAATCAGGTGTGTTGTGGCAGGAAAACATCTGAAACATGCAGGACAGCAGCCGTCGAGGACTGGGATTGCCCACCCCTGCTCTGGAGGAAGGATAGACCATTCTTCCATGGAAGACTGCATGGTTTTCAAGCATGGACATTAACTTTAAGCTCCCTCCACCATATGGGATCTGACAGGGCCGCTCCCGGACCTTGATGTTAGTGATGTTCAAAACGTTTTGGACAAATCTAGATGGATGATTTTGGTCACTGCTTTGGTGGGAGACTCAGTGGCAACCTAAAGCTAGACTGCCAACAGCTTTCTTTACATTATTCCTCAGAATAGCAACATAATCCTCTTTTTTTTTTTGCCAGTTCCACTCACCCAAACAAGGTTCTCCGCGCCTGAAGCAGGAAAACAGCCCCACAGTATAATGATCTCATCACCATGTTTTACTGTGAGAACTGTGTGTTTTGGGTTGAAGGCCTCTCCCTTCCTTCACCAAGCAAAAGCAACGTCCATGTCCATCACCATACTAAAGAAGATACTTCCAAAACTCATTTCCATATTTGAGATGTTCACAGGAAAACGTCAGTTTGGCTTTAATGTGCTGGTGTATGAACAGTTAAGTTTCTCTTCAACAGTGGCCTTGAAGGCTATCACAGTGAAGCACCCTCAACACAGTCTTCATGGAAACATGGAGTCCAGAACAAACCAGTCAACCACAATTATCTTTGCAGACACCCGGGCTGATGTCTCTCACTACTTTCCTCTCCAATGTGTTGGAAATCTTTTTTTTTTCCTTTTTGAAAGTTCTCCATAGCTCCTTGTGGGGGTCATAATTCTGACTTGAACTGTGACCAATCCAATCAATGAAGACAACCATAAAGTAGTCAGTAGGAGACAAAAACAGGCATGATGTGCCTTTGGACTTTTAGGGAATAAAGATATGCATCATACTAATTGGTGTAATGCATGTCACAAGGGAAATAACACTGAAATCAAAACTAAAGAAGTGATACTCTACATTACCTCCTAGTGCTATGAGTCGATTAGCTGCCCTTTTAAAATAGATCTGATAAATGAAAAGGATGAAAAATATAATTATAACAGGAGGAAAAATCTATGAAAACTATATTCATGGACCACAAGCTAGAATTGTGTTAGGGAAATAAGATTTTTTATATATAATATTATCCTTTTACAAATCCAGTCTTTCAACTCTCTGTGACCCAATATATGCATGAGGTCCGATACATGCTGTGTGGAGACCTTTTACGTTGGAAGTCGTGTGGCTGGTATGTTTCCCCTTCCATTGTAACATATTTATGGTTAACTTTGTGACAGTTGACTCGTTAGTCTTTTGTGGCCCATGTTTTTTACTCCCTAATTTGTCCAGGTCTCATCATGAATGGATGTGTAAAACACATGTATGTATTGCATGTATTCCTTAAATGGTAACTGACTTGACCATATGGTGAAGAACAATGACAATAAGGTACTCATGTGCTATAAAACAGTTGCAACCAACTACAAGCTTTTCCATTGTCTACACTGACTGTAAACTGCTTACTCGCAAGATTAAAAAACGATTTCACAATCTGGATTTTTTGTTAATTTTTCTTCCAAACAAATTGCCACTTCTAAAAGAGTCTGATAACACCATAATGCATATCATTGATCGTTCTGTCGCACTCAACACTTAAGCCATCATGATCTCACATTACTTAAACTCATTCTGTTGTTGCTGGTACATTCCACTCTATTTTTAACAGGACATTTAACCTTTTTTTTTTCTCAAGCAGCTCATTACACAATTAAATCAGTAAAACCACAGCCTAATGAAAAGACAGCTAATTTTGTTAGCTTCAGTAAACTGTGGTCCACTAATACAGTAAATCAAATTTATAGTTGTGTAAAAATGTGTAGCTCCATTATTGTCTGCACACTTTGACCACCCACTTAACATTAAGGGAGGTCCTCCCATTTCTCCAAAAGCAGCTCTGACTATTCTTTGGTCTGCACAAAGAACACCTATAGGTGTCCTGGAGTATCTGGTTTTGGTATACTAGCAATATATCCTTTGGGTCTCAGGTCCCATCAGTGTGGTATCTGGGGAGTTTGGAGACCAAATGAACACCTTAGACTCTTCAAAGGACCGGCGAGCTGTCCAGGGTGAACCCAATCTCTCACCTGGTGATCAGCATGGATGGATGAAAAGATAGACAATCTACCCTTTTTCCATCATGTTACTCAGGGCTGATTGAGTGGGAAGCGGGGTACACTACTGGCAAGTCCATCACAGGGACATATAGAGACAAGACAAACAACCACTCACTCCTGTGGTCAATATAGAATCCAATTATCATAAGAATTTTGAACTGCAGGAAAAAGCCAGAGAACCTGGAGAAAAGCCACATGGGCATAGGGAGAACACGCAAGCTCCACACAGCCAACATTCAAACCACATGTGGGGTTAAAAGTTCAAGATCAGAACTTTAGAGCAAACTTCGATCAATGAAACTGTTGAGTCATGTAGACAAAGCAAATAACTTCACCTTTTTTTTTTTTTGGAAAAAAAAAGGAGAAATGAAATCTGCAGTCAATGACTTGTCAAGTGCACATAAAGTCCTATACTGACATCACAAGACGATTCATGCTCTCTCTGGCGCAAGCGGGTAGTCAGATTGGCCCATTCTCAGAATATGAGGCATATGGCGTGTTTATCCTGAGAACAAAAGCCTATTGTTGCTCCGATTATCCATTTACAGCCTTGGGCCAAATGGGTCTCAAGCATGTTTCAGTCAGCCCACCAGCTAGTGTCAAAAGTTCAAATTGAAAGTTGGCATCGTGGTAATTTCCAGTCTCCTTTGCTTGGTTTATTATGCTAACTAATGGAAATATAAGTTGATGCTTGCACATAATTAAAATGTAATATCTGTCCAAATTGGTGTTACAACACATACTGCAGTACTTCAACCTGTGCCCTCATTAGTTCCTCTGAGCTTCTTACATGCCAAGTGAAAAATGAGGCTATATAAGGTGATTGGGACACAGCCATGTCCATTGTTATGCTTGGCAGAAACAGTGGGGCCTAGTTGTGGCTGCTGTTTGCGTGCTGGAGGAAGCTAAACAGAGAAGTCTGTCAGAGCAACTCTGAAACCATGTGAAGAACGACTGATGGAACACTTGACCCAGCCCCCGTTCTCAAGTTGAACTGTCACACACTCTTATGACACAGCTCCAGGCATGCCATCATCATGGGTGTTGCATTGCACAGTCCACACATTCACTTTGCCATGCATTGTAAAGCACGAAACATTTCATGGACTGGATATTTATTAAATAACTTTACAAAAAAAGTTAGTGTGTGTCATTTGGGCACTCTATTTCCCTTTCCCCAACCCCCCTACCCCCCAAAAAAACAAACAAACAAAAAAACAAAAAAAACAGAATACATACAGCTCGTTTTCTTGTTTTGGTAACTCCAGGACTCACTGCATATTCACTTATTTTCTGTTGTAAATGTATATGATATTCTTTCAGCGCATAATACAATCTCAACAATCTTAACTGTGGTAGGCTTTTGGAGCCAACTCATGTTATGCAGGCACAAATAACCATCTTGCATCACACAGCCATGACGCACATCAGTCACATGTCATTTTTCCATGCAACATTGGCATTCACATTTTCCATTACTGTGACCGAATGTTTTTTTTTTTTTAGACAAGACAGCGCTTAAAAAGTACGGAAACAGTTTACAAATGGCATGAAACATGTTAAAAATATAACAGATTTTTTTCCCCCCTCATTTGTACCGTTTCTGATATTGGTTTTCCATGGTGTTCTTTCATATGGTTCTCCGATATGTCTAACAATTTTCATGCCACACACCAAGGCTCAAAGGTCACGTTGATGTAAAGCTAATGGATCTTTACTTGAAAATTAAACCAAATAAAACTTATAAGCTGATGTCAAAAGGGTCTTTCTGACAAAAGCAGAGCAAAAGAAAAATTCTACAGGAAATGCTGCAGCTCTGTGATACTCTGCCGCATCTCTATCATGCTTAACTTGCTGCTTTTACATGTCCACAAACACCATAAAGCACCAGCCGAGCCCCCCCACCAGAAACATGGTGATCTGCATGCTGTAGATGATCAGGTCATTCAGCACGCCGAAGTCCATCCTCCTGTGACCCAACAGAAACAGAATGACAGACAGTTTGTATTGCAGCCGCAGGAGTACGCGCACGCTGATGTACTGGAGAAAGAAGAGGGCAGAGAGCAACACCCAGAGCAGAGAGGTCAGCAGGCTGCAGCCGAAGTACAGGAGGAAACGCAGGAAGCTGTACATGCAGCGGGAGCGCAGGTACAGGTCAAAGTTGTTGTACTTGGTGCGTACTAGCTTGGACGTCTGCGTCGACCCGCAGGCCGAGTGCATGCAGGTGGTGTGGGGGCCATGGAAACTGCCGCACTCGCCGTGGGATGGGGATCACAGGCATGGGTGGGCTACTGGAGCCCAGCACAGTGCACTACAGGTATGATGAGCGGGGTCCACTGCAAGTGCTGATCCTGGGGAGGACTTTGGCATCATCTGGTAGTGGTTTTCAAACTGGCTTTTGGTGGAGTCCAGCAGTAAGAGGTGGATGCTTCTGGTGTGATATACAGCGTTCCTCCACCAAATGCAGCAACCTTCTGTGATAAGAATGACAGTATTAGTGCAAGTTCTCCGTGTGTGTGTGTGAGTGCCTTGATGCACACGCACACCGTTATAAATGCACACAAAATTCACGAGTCTGGAACACAATTTTTTTAGATAAAAACTGAGGTCTTTACAAACATTAAGCTGCACGTTACTTTTGAATATCTAAATCCCAGAACATAAAAACATATTCTGATGTAGACATAAGTACAAAATCTCACATGCAACAACACGACGTCTTCCTCCACAGCCAAGAAGAGGCTGTTCGACTCTCACACATCAGGAGGACTTTATTACATTAAAAACAGTTGAGTGAAATATGTCTAAACACATGAAATTTCTTTTCTTTTCTTTTTTTTTCTTCAATGATGTAGCTTTAGCCTGCGAAAATTGAGCTGCGATGGGAACCGGTGCTTAAAACGTCACATCCTGCTGTGACGTCATCCGTCCGAGCCTTAAAGGGAAAGGACGCCTGACTAAAGGATGCGCATCAAGCTCTTAGTACTTCGAGTCTGAGTAACTATGGCAAGAACATGGAGGAATAAAACTCAGATTATCCTAGTTTTGACTAATTAACCAGCACGTTCGTAATTCTTTTTTTTACAAAAAGAAGAGCGCAGTTACGTTTTGGATAGTGTTTCATTACAATATCTGTTTAAATGATCGAGGCTGATTTTAGTTCAGTTCCCTTTACTTGTGTAAAATTAATTCAGAACAAAATCCGTCTCAAGACATTCGACACATAAACTTATCAAAATCAATGCAGTCCAGTTAATTATAACTCTGTTCAGTCTAAATTCAGTATAAATTCCAGTTCTGTCCAGGTCGTTGTAATATCTTTGCATTTCAGTTAATTTCAACTTCAAAGTCAATGTGATGTAAATGAATTAAAAACAAAACAAAACAAAACAACAACAAAAAAAAAATCAAAAAGAAAAAAAAACCCCAGCATGTTCTTATGAGCCCCATCTCAATTAAAAATTTACTATCTGGGGATGTGCGGACTTAGGTTTGAAAAGGGCAAATAGCATTTATGGACATGAAGCCAATGTGGGCAAATATATGGGGCTCATAAGAGATACAAGTAGGCTAAATGGATATGGGCTAAGGTTGGAAATTATGTGGGTCCCATGTATTGGGTGCCTTTTAACCGATAACCTAAAAATCAGACAGATCCCACTGAAAGTCAGTGTGATCAATCACAGGCAGGGCCACCATGGAACCTGCCGACAAACCCACTCGGGACCCATATTTACATCTCACTTTAGCCCACATATAAATGTATGTATTGCTTACTTAATTATGACTATAATACTTATGACATGGTTTATATTAATATTGTAATTATGCCGTGACATATATGGACATGTCAGTGAGACAAAAGGTGTGACTGGTAATATTAATATACTTTTACTTAAAAAAAAAAAAAAAAATCCAGGACTTTTGTAGTTGAGGGCATCTGACTATTTCCAAACCTGAATCTAGAATAAAAATCCATACTACAAATTGTTTTTTCTTCCAAACTGAAAACTAATGATAAGAGCGGTTGCATAAGCATTTGGCCTTTGAAGCAACTTTTTACTGTACTCTACTGATGTTTAAGAACGCAGCATGAAGTGTTTGATTATGTCCTTGCAGCATGTCACAAGGTGTGTGGATGAGTTCCTTGTGCTGTGAGAGAAATGTATGATGACTAATACACACGATTAATTCATTGCGAATGATATGTATCTCAAATATCTCCAGGCACTGATAAACACATCTAAATATAATGAAATGGTGCTTGTGTTTCTGCACTATCTACTAGTTTCTACCAGATCCAGCTGAAACTGTGTGGAAGAGCTGTTCTTTTTTGTGAATAGTCACTTTGTGTGCGTGTTGTTTGTGGTGTTGTATAATGTAAGTTTCTGTAATGGAGCCTTTTCTTGTTGAAATGAATGGGTTGAACAAATTAAACAACGCAGTTATTTAATATAATTATTTATTGTAATGCATATATGTTATGGCGCATTAGTTTAAGGAAGCCGATAAACCGAAGTCCTATGACTGTCCCACCAGCCAGTTTGAACAAAAAGACATTGCAAAGGTCATGTGTGTATCTGCATTCATGTGTCTGTAAACCTTAAACAAAGTTGCACATTGTGAGATCTTTCACGTCCTCTTAAGTTTATCTTCAGGCCTCTCACTCTGCGCTTCATGAAATCTTCTCAGTGAAGATTCACAGGCCGGACGAAGGGTTACATCTCTGCTATCTGTCAGCAAGCCAGATGGCAGAAGGTGATCATAAGTCATAAGCATTAATAAATGGAGTCCATTAAAAAAAAGAAAAAACAAAGGACTTTATTACAGCTGTTATGGTGAACACTACACTGGCTCACTTTGCCAGGAGATTTAAAGGTCAATAATGCAAAACTAGAAACACAAACCTTAAAGTGTTTAATCAAACATACATGAAGCTGCTGCTTTGGGTGAATACTAACAGCCTTATATTTACTAAAACATATGATGCTAAAACTTAATGATCACCCCATAAGTACTGTATTTTCATAATTGATTTTGCATTTTTTGAACTCAGAATATTTGTGAATTCTGTTCATCTTTGAGTTGCCCAAGACATTTAGCCAGAAACTTTGTTCAGACACTCAATCTCAACAGGAACTTTCTTATCTCTCCCTGCTCTGACTCGGATTGTTCACTCTTGGGATCCCCTCGGGATCTAAACCTGTTTCACAGCTTGTTCATCTCACTTCTCAATAAAACCTCTAGCCTGTTTTTCGCCGTAAGCCCCTTTGGGACCTGAGCCTAAAAAGCACAGCGGTATTTTCAGCTTTGAAGATTAATGGTGGTCATTTACAAAAATGTCTTGCTCTGAGGTAAATAATGTGGTTACAGCAAGTAAAAACACATGTGGCTCAGTGGTAAAGGGCAGTGCTTTACAATTAGCTGAATGAGATTCAAGCATGTGAGTTTAGTAATATGAGCTTCTTTTATTAAGAGAAACACAAAAATACAATTGAATTTGTTAAAAGAGCAGTTGAATTTAAATGTCACGTCAGTGTGAAAGATTTTATTTGAAGCCTTAAGCATAGATTTCTGTGACTTATTCGGTGCAGATCAGCAATTCATCTACTGTATAACCAGGCTCATTATAAGTCAAGGCTTGAGTTTAGTTGAGATAACAGGTTACAAAACTACTTAACAATGGAAAGTGACGCTCACAAAAAGACAAGGCAGTGGATATTTTTCTAAACTGTTTCTGTAAATATTAGTGAGTAAAAATATACATGTTTCTTATCTCTGATCAAATAGTTATTGTATTTTATTTGGTCAAGAGAAAAAGCTCTAACATTTGTCAGAGCAGACAGGAAAACATTTTTTTTTCCGCCACTAGAGGATGCTGTTTGTCCAGGTTTCACTTCACTTCACTAACTCTTAGATCCAGCAAAGAGCAGCTCATCCAAGGGCAAGACATCAAGTTATTTCCTTTTTTTTATTTTTTTCTCCGATATAGGCTCCTTTGAACAACATCCAGCCTTTATATTATTGGTTTTTTTGATGAATGGACACATTCACCGCTATTACTGCTGCAAATGTCCCTAAATGGTGCCAAGTTTAGATGTTGCATTGCCCTCTGCATCTGGTTAATAACTGCTTCCAAGCTGAGGAAGCTCCTCTATCTTGTACCATTACCAAGAAAAACGATGTCAATAAACTGTATGCTAGTGATTTAGGCATCTAGGCGCCCTTGTAAAGGATGTATACTGGTTCTAATCGTGCATTATGGCTTTATTATTGGATCATATTTTTTTCTCCCGAAACACGAAGACTCTGAGAGCATTGCTTCATCTTGCTAAAGGAGGAGGCTGGTCAGGAAAATTATACTTTGCCTAGTTTTCCAATTTTTTTTTCTCAAGTTTGAGAGTAAATTAAGTATGCTGCTTTTAAAATGTCATTGCAGAGGTTGCTTCTTCACTTACAAAGTGCAGAAAACTACTTTAAACTCTGAGCCTTGTTTAGTACCAATCCATAGCTGAAACTGTCCAAACTCTAACTCCCATTTTCCCCTGCAAAAAACCTTTGCCAGTTCACTGCCAACATGACCCAAAGAGTGTCCAGAATGAGCAAGATTAAAAGGGCAACATGTCAAAATCCTCTTTCACTCCTTCACTTGCACTTGGGCTAAATCAATTAATTCATTAACTAAGTAGAGGTCACAGCCAATAGTTGAGCTAAGACAAATTAAATCAATTAGTCAGGCTAATAAGATGAGGAAGACTTTAATTAGTGAAAGTTTAATCAAAGCTGTGTTTGCACTGTGTTGCATTATGAAGCAGCTCAGTGGTTCTTCTCCACAGCCATCCATTAGGCTTGTCAGATTAAAATACAGCAAAAACATATACATGTATCCAAATTTATGTGCTTGCATTATAATTCCATTTTCGGTAAAAGGAGTTCCTGTCTGCGTTTATTGGTTTCTGAGGAATGGGAGGTGTATGGTTACCAGGCTGCCCTTTGGTCTGAGCGTTAATTTCTGTTAAAGAATCAATTAACTCCACAGAAGTGAAAAAGCAAAATAAATAACATTAAAAGATGAGAAATGGGCCAAACGCAGAGCAACTTCCAAAACTCTTTGGCTGTGAGGAGGATGCCAAGCAAATTAAGCACCCAATTAAACTAATTAAAATAAAACATGGCACAGGCAGTTGGGTCAAAGAGTTGCTTCCAAGTTTGTTTAGTGTATAAAAATGAGTTATTTAAGAAACAGCCAAAGGCCTGTTGAAGCACTTTCATTCTTCTCTGGTGTTTTTTTTCTCTTCCTTGTGCTTCATCATTTCTCCTGCTTGTGTGTCTCGTGAGTGCACACATCTGCGTGTGTTTCATAATCCTTTTCAAGCCATCTGTTGTCATTAAAAAAAAAACCTGCTCCTGTTGCACTGTCAATATCAAGTATTTATGGCCAGATGTTACGCTGAACTTTGCATCTCAAAGTTTTGCCACATGTTTTGTGAGATCACAAACATGCAAAATGAAATATCGTTCTAGCTCTGCTATGTATATTATTTTCTAAATCTATGGGATGTTATAATATCTCACAGCTGTCCAGGGTGCACTCAGACCTTTGCCTGATGGCAGCTGAGAAAGGCACTGACGTGGCATAGAAAGAAAGATGGATAACATTGATATATTGTAAGACCCATATCACACACCCACACACAAAAAAAGAAAGAAATAGAGTTCAGTCCCTACTAAGCCTTCCTTTTGGTTCGTTACCACGTCTTTCTGTCTGACCTGTTCTCCTTCTGATCCCGATTGGGCCCGGCCAGTGTTAATCCTTGGCATAAGGGGGCAAGGCTGGATTATGGACTGATGTGGAAACATCTGTATGGGTGAACCATATATCTGTAACCTTGAACCTACAATTGGAGGACGTGACAACGGGGATGGACTGAGACCAGCAGCAGAGGTAAAGCTGCCACGAAAGGTAAAGAATCAAGATGAGATGTGTCTTTTGAATTAATGGAGGAAAGAAAAAAACACTTCCTCTTCTTTCATCTTTCCCCTTTAGGGGTCGCTATAGTGGATCATCTGTTTCTATCTTACTCTGTCATCTTCCTCCGTCACACCGAACAACTTCATATCCTCTTTCACGGCATCCAGAAATCTCCTCTTTGATCTTCCCCCTTTTTTTTTTCATCCTGTCTGGCAGCTCCATCTCCAGCATTTTTCTACTAATGTTATTCACTGTCCCTCCTTTTTCTTTCTTTAACCAGGTAACTTAGAAATCAGGACAGAAGCATACATGAATGAAGCCAGTGTGTATGCCTGTGCTTCACTGTAAGATCCCATGCTATCATAGAGCTAATTATCTTATATTGCTTTCTTCCTTTTAAAATAATGATACAAAATACAAATATGAGGAATCACGTGAAAATATTTGTTCACCTAACTCCATGAAGAACTTGCCAGCACGCACTTTCTCCCATTGCTCGTAATAAACCTCTAATGGAGCCAAGGCCTCTGTATTGTGTTTTGCATGCTTTGCATATGAGACATGCTCCTCGCTGCTGGTGATGCATAGAGCATTATTATGCACAGATGATTTAGAGCGCAGGGGAGACTGGGGGGATTAGACTTGCTTCAGTCCTCGCTGGGGGGAGTTTGAGGAAGGAGGAGGTTTACATCAACAAGCCCTGATTTACGTCGGTGAACAGATGGCAGAGAAATTGCTCTGTTTGGAAAGGATCTGCAATTTATTTCAGTTGATGGTCGATTGAAAGAGAGAGCGGAGAGTGATTTGATCGCTGCAGGCTTGGAGGGCAGTTATGTGGTTACACTCGGGCAGCTAGCGTGGACATTGTGCTGCTAAAACGGCTGATGGTGGGAGCTTCGGTAGGCAAAGTTAGAAGAGTGTGAGGTCTGTGCACATAGAAATCGGGTCAGAGTTTTAAGAACAACATTTATAAGAATTTGGCTTTTTAAGCACATAGCATGATTGAGAGATTCAAAGAACTAGAAGGAATCTCTGTACAGACAGGACAAGGCAGAAAACCAGTTTTTAGAGCCCATAGTCTTTGGGCTTTCAGATGGCAGTGTATTCAAAATAGACATGTTCAGAGCCTAAAGTATTCCGGCACCTTGCCAGATCTCCGTTGTTTGACTATGATTGGGGGGGGGGCAACGTTCAAGTGTCCCTGGGCAGGATAGAGGACAAGGGTGGAGACGGTTGGCTTCTGGTTTGGGTACCAAAAGTTATTCTCCATCACAAAGGAGACGCCGGCCATAAAGCGGCTGTTTGCGCGCTCCAACACACAAGCCATTAACCGGGAGCAACAGCCACAGCGGATGTAGCGGCCGTATTGACTGACCAATCAATGTACTGATCATCTTTACATTTATTGGCTGCCTAATACGTCCATCAAATATCAATGCACTCCCACCCACCCCTCCCTCCCACAGCTCTGGCAATCAGGTGAGCAGACACAGCGTTGCTATTTGAAAGCCAGAAATCAAGTTAGCTCGCACAGATCATTTCGTTGCAACAATGGCAGAGAAGAAGACGTCAACCGGCAGCAAAACCAAAGGGAAAACTGTTGTTGAAAAAGCAACAGCCATGCGGAAGCTAACCGAAGAACGAAACAGAACAAGAGTGGTTATCGGTACGGCTTTCCAGCGCTGGCGCTAGCTAAAAAATGAAAAGGGGCTCCAGACCGATGCTAAAGTGGCCCAGTTTCTACTGGACAGGTAAGATGATGCCGTTCTGATTATATAATATTTCAACATACTGATCGGTTACGGGTATTATTGGCCTATTCACCCAGTCAGTGAAAAAATGAAAGATGATGTCAAAATTATTGTCCATTGAGTGACATGACGAACATATTCCAGTATCCATATCCAAGTTAGCCAGCCACTCTAATGCTAATTGTTGTTGGCAAATCGACGTGAGTGCTCGTGAATGCTCGTGAACTTCCGTGACCGCTCGAGACACAAATGCATTCATGTAGTCGTGAATCGTGTGAAGGCGTGGTTTCGAGGGGTAGACTGAAGAGGAGGAGGCGGAACCTTTGGGAGGAGGGAGGGAGTGTATATTTTCAAAATCTCACTTGAGTTGGATTGCTGGAACCGTTTTTTCAAAGATCTCCCACCATACCTTTAAACAAGAATGGAAAAACATTTGGCTTTCAAACTTACATTATTGTTTCCCCCAAGGTCAACTTAAACAAACTCACGTCCCAACATTTGACTGTTTGCTTTATTACATTGTCAGTAAGGAACAGAGAGTACAGTTTTTATTTTTGTTTTACAATGTCTCAGCGTAGTACTTATATTTAATTTTCTAAGGTCTTGATTGACACGTCAGAAACTTGCTGTAACTCAGTGATCTTATTCCTGCTGGTTCTCTTTCACAGGTCTATAGTACTGTCTGGCCTGACAAGAAATTGGAATAAAGTTGCTTTTAGGTCATTTGTTTCTCTTTTCTTCTCTTCTCTTCATCTTCTTTCTTTCTTTTTTTTTTTTTTACTGAAAGGTTGTCACTCTTGGCATGAATGTCAATACCTTCCAGCACCAAAACATTGCATGGTCTCAAACTACAAGACTCACAGTAGATGACTTCACTGTTACATCCTCTGTTTTTACACTTTTACCCCCCCCCTTTTTTTTCTTTTGTTGAACTTCTTGAAAAAGATTTCTTTTTGAATATGTCAATACATGCTTAGCACTGTGTCCATGATCACTTTTTTTATCATCTGTCTAACACATTTCTGCTACACCTCCTTGCACTTCTGTCAGGGCTACAGTCACTTACTGCCATGTTGTATTTAATGATGACATTGGGATTTGATCTATATGCCCGGCAGTTCAGAGATGAAGTTATACTGGAGCTTTTCTCCAGTAGAGGAGGGAGAAGGAGTGAGCTGGTTAAAGAAAAAGGGTGGGCAAAGGGATATTTGAAAATGGCGGTGAAGTGACAGTGCTGAAAAAACATTACTCCAAGGGCGCAGACAATTTGTACAGAATTATCAAGACGGTTTTGTCACAACCTGAATGTGGGTGCCTGTCCACCACACACTGAACAGAATAACACCCCTCATGTAAAAGACTGTCAATTAAGAATCCATACACTATCATTACATCAAATAATTGGAAAGATGATAGAGTGACAGCACACTGGATCAGATCAATACAGCCCCCACTAGCAGCATACACATGCAGAACAGAGCCGGCCCAAGAATTTGATCATATAATTGATTTATGGTGATCCAGCTTGCAGAAGCATATCGATTCACATAGGGCAGCTTAGACGGGATATGGTGATTCTGCATTTTTATGATTAATATGAACAAGTGGACCCAAATGCATTTTGGATATTTTGCACAAGTCTGCAAATCTCAAAAAAAAAAAAAAAAAAATCAAAAACAAAGCAAGAGCACTTAGATTGTTGAATACTGAGGAGCCTGCAGTCTGCTCGTGTTATTGCATCATAAAGTAAACTGCCCTCACGTCTGTTGATCTTAACAAGCATGAAAAGAGAGAAAGGTCAATGCTAATGAGAGTCCTTCATTTATGAACGCGTCAATACAGACAAATTGAAATGGGTTAGAAACCCAGGAAGTAAGATGGGAATTGGACTGGATGTCAGTCTAGGTTTTTTTTTTTTTGTTTCATGTGAGTTTACGTACAGACCCACAAATAAGCCATGCAAGTGAAAGGACACCAGTGAAATAAAGCTCAAACCTCCAGCCGCCATTAGCCTGATTGGCCTGAGAGGCCAGCAGGGGCCAATTGATGGGTCATTCACATTGTCGATTTGATGACCTAACCACACTGGCTCTGCAAGCAGGAGGCTGGATGCTGGACACATTCTCCCTCCCTTCATCTGAGTTATTGTGCATGCCAAAGCTACGATACATTAACATAGAAAATCTATCCGATCACTTATCCTGATTTACGTTTGGACTGCACTGCCCTGTCAACCCTCTTGACCAGCTCATGTGAACATTTTAATGCAGGAAGATTTATACTGCAAATTATTTCACTGTGGTGGAGCAGGAGGGCATGCTGAACGACGTGCTTGTGGTGGATTTTTCAAAGCAGACTCCGTTTGTATGCACTACCTATGACTTTTCTTCCCCGATCGTTTTCTGAACACAACTCCTTTTTCTTTTGAAAACATTGCATCGAAACGTCCTTTGGCTCCTCGCACAATGAAGCCCATCAGAAGCCGGACCTACATGTGAGCTGAACCAAAACGTGGCCTAGATGGAAAACACAAGATAAACGCATCAGTTTTCTAAAGCTGTCTTCTAATCTGTAACAAAGCTGCGTATCCTTATCTGCGGCCCATAAATGATGGAGCAAGTACAAAAGTGCTCAGATACCACTCTTCAATCAAGCTGCCAAACCCAGATCTGTTTGAGCCACCAGGAAGAAATGCCTCCACATTTTAGCCCAGTGACATGATGCTGGGGTCAAAAGGTTGAGAGTCAGAAAAGAAAACGACTTAGCAGCACAGCAACGTCATACAAAAGAGGGGAAATAGCAAACTCTTTTTTTTTTCTTTCTGGTTTGCTCTTCTATACATTAAACCCTGGTGCTGTACAGAGAGATAGTTTACATAAATCATGAACTCTGTGAGACATACACTTCTGATAACATCCTCTCAATAAAAGCTGCTGATTTGTAGTTGGTTAAATAGAAGAAGGAACAGCAGTAACTTATAGCACAGAGCTGTAATACGCTTGAAACTGATCAATAACCTACAAAATGAGGCTAATATCCAAATGTATAAACAGTGACGCAATACTGAAAATAAACTTCCAAACCAAAGGAGTAAAGTGACTTCACGAACAGGTATTTCAGTCTGCTATTTGTACTTATAGCCACATGTTTATATCATAAACACATCTGTGCACATACCCACACAGTTTTTATTCTGTACATAGAGCCATATGAGTTTTTGTAGCCGCCCCAGGTTTCACTTTAGTTGTAGGCATTTGAGAACTCAGAATGTAAATAAAAAAAAACCCTAAAAGTGACTTTTCTATCATGATAAGAGGGTGTTAATATGTCCTCATGTTATTATTATTATTAGCATTTATTTCATGTTCTCCATAAAGAGACTAAACTGACAGAATGCAAAGTGTAAAATTGGCATGATAATCATTTTTCTTTTTTTCTTGTTTATTAAGTAAACTGTGGCAAAAATGGCAACCTATTTACTGTGTGAATAAAACAAAATAAAATAAAGCCTTTTTATTCCTCAAAAGGAAATTATATTGTTGAAATACAATACACATAGGGACACGAGGAAAGTGCTTTACAGATACATAAAATCACAGGAAAGGAAATAAAATCATACCATAAATCATTAAAACATAAAAATAATCATTACTGAATTAAATAAAAAAAAGAAGAGTGCAGATGAAATCCTTAATGAATTAAATAAAAAATGAAGAGTGCAGATGAAATCCTGAATGAATTAAATAAAAAATGAAGAGTGCAGATGAAATCCTTCCAGTTTTCATTCCCAACTAAACAGAACTGTTTTCAGCCTGGATTTGAACAGCGTCAGAGCTGAGGCCTGAGTTGAGGCCAGAGATCACCATGGAGTGCAGTGGGGTGTTGATAGTCTGGCACAAACAGAGCTGATGATGTCCAGTACAAGCGTTGGCAGATAATGCAGGTGAACCCTCCTGTCAGCTGACATGGACAGAAACCTACAACCATCCATTCGAATATCCACAAATTTACCATCCAGGTTACAGAGATGCTTGTTCACAGTAACATGACTGCTGTTCAGACAATCCTTTGCCCCCTACTGATCTGTCTCATCTCTTCTTGCCTGTACTATCGCCTGTATTCTCTGTTATTGATGTTGTCTCCTCAGCTTGTTTACATCTGGTTTTGTGGCTACCAGAATCTAAACACCTGCTTGTCACATTTAAAATTTTCCATAAATGGATTTGATCCTGGCTTACAATATCATTAAAATTTTTCCTTGTCCAGATGAATTCTTTATTGTCTTCGCTAAAAAATTTACACAGTGATGTGTAAAAGTAATTGAATTTCTTTTAGTTTATGTATCAGGACAGTATATGAATTCCTTTTGCTTCTTTCCAGGTCTTAGAGGTCCCTAAATGCAGCTTCAGATGAACAACATACTGGAATTTAATGCTGTTTCATTATTTGTTTAATAAAAAACAAGCTAAGTGGGGGTTTATTTAAACCTTGCTATTTTGTTGTAAAGCACAAACATACAACACATTTAACCAGAATCACAGCAAATGAAAGTAGCTCTTCTCTCAACCTTATCCGTCTCCATACAAGCCTATTTCCTCCACCTGCTGTCACGATAGGCTGCCTGCCTGTCCTGACAGCCTCATATCGGCTAATGGTCACGTTGAAGTGTGAAAAGTTGGAAATTCCCCAACTTTTGATGAAACCTACGCTGCCATCGTGAGACATGGAGCCCACAATTCAGTTGGGCAACCCCAGCGCTGGGGGTGAAACTGGCCCAGGAAATGCACCTTTATTTTATCTGAAAGCAGCTGCCTTCATGGTCTTGAAGAGTCATACACGTGAATTTTTAACTGCCAAATTTTGATCAGATTTAAGATTTAATAGGTTTTAGCATTGTAGGATTAAGTGCTTGCATCACCTGGTCATTTCTACAGAGGCAGGTGACGTCAGAACTGCAGCTCTGTACCTCTTCATCTACAGCTGACGTTTGCTCAGTTGTCCATGTGTTTCTCTTAAACTGCCCCTCACCGCCGTTTGCTCCACATGTCAGCAGAGGGCTTTAAGCATCTGATTGATTGCTGTTGTACCTCATATATCTTCACTTGCTGACGAGAGATTACCAGTCTCAATTAGTGTTTATGGGATTCCCGCAAACCTACTTAACAGCCTTCCTCTTATGGCAGGAAAGGGATAGTATTTTACTTACATTTTATTATCTTGCACATTTCTTATTTCCCATTGATGGATTTTATAGAAAGAGTAATAGCAGCACTGGCTGTTTATGGGAAATACATTTCAGGTATCAGTGGAACAAAAATCAGGTTAAGGATATCAGTCCTCCGGGTTTTTACAATAGCTGTGCTCAGCATCGGTGCGGATCGGATGTCCAGCTTCACACTCTGTGACCCCACGTTTGGAGGTTTGCGGTTACCTCAAACTCCTCCAATATTAAACACAGACATCCATTATCTGCAGCTGGTCTCCGCTTACGCCCAGACACATGCAGAGACAGTCATGCATTCAAACACACAAGCATTCACCTCGCACACGTGCACGCACTTTTTGTGCGGTAGTGTTGTGTGCATGCGCGTAGGTGTGTGAAGTAAGCACAATGGATGGGCTGACAATGAAATATTTAAGAAAGAGAAGCACAGAGCCCGTTAGTTGTTGGAGGCTACATGATCAAGGGAAATATTAAAAAAAAAAAAAGAGACACAGGTGACATCAAACTATACCACCTGGCCAGAAAAACTAACTCAGGCAGTGAGGAGCTTCTCATTCCTGCAACAACCATGATTCACAACACATCCTGTGGTTCTGGAAAAAAAAAAGGTCAAAATATTGATCTGTATCTAGCAAACAACTAAGAAAATTGTTGAAACCCCTGAAAATGGGTCAGAACTGTCCGAGACATTATTAAAACCTGAACGGACAGTCACCTTTTCATGAGTAATCGTGACAGGAGATCGGGTTGGCATTTAGTGAAACTAACTAAACAAAGTCAACAACAGCACTCATGGCAATGCTTGTAAGCACTTCAATGCAAAAACAAGGCCGAGAGAGCTCAAGGTACTCTAACCAAGCAGCTGTGCATCCTTAAAACAGTCAGTGAGGCTGATTGAAAAAAAAACCAAAAAAACTATTATATATTTATTATAAATATGGGACTATGGAGCAATGTAAAAAGGTCATGATGTCTGATGAGTCCAGATTTATTCTGTTTCAGAGTGGTGGGTGCATCAGGGCAGGAAAAATGATGGATGAAATGATGCAAACGTCATGCCCAGTGGGACTGCACTAGCCTGTAGGGGCAGTATTATGGTATGGGATTGGTTCATTTGCTCAGGTGGAGATCAGGCAACATCATTTACCACAAAAAAATGAGGTCAGTTGACCACCTGAAAACACAGAGAGCTTTTTCAGTCTGTAGATATGTTTTCTACCATGATGGCATGGTCATATTCCAGGCTAAGAGGATTCATCAGGCCCAGATTGTAAAAGAGTTGTTCAGGGAACACTGGACACTGGACAAGCAGCTTTGGTTATGTGTGTTAAAGGTCAGAGCAGTGCGTCATTATTTCGTTCAAAAGACACATTTTCATACCAAGAGATGATGTTTACAAACATGAACATTTGTGAGATCACAATTCCTGGAACGCAGCAATATTTTCATGCAACACGAGCACGCTTGCTGCACGGCTTGTGGTAGCTTATCCTCCCCAGGTGGGGTTTTGTCTCAGTCAGGTTGGTACAAAGAGCGTTTAGTCTCCTCCTGAATAATCCAATGACAGCATCCGGCAGATGGGGACCTGGGGTTCGAAACCCGAGAGTGACATCTGACACATCGACACATGGAGGGGACCGTTGGGACTGAGTGACTTCAGGTGGTTGGTGGTTGGTGCTTCTGGACATGTCATATGACCCACATCCCTCTCTGGCCTCTTCCCGTGTTTCTTTGTTGACCGTTTAAATTGTTCGGAGTGGTTAGCGGTAGGAATTGATCCTGTGCGTCTGATTTTTGGAGACGAAGCATAAGAAGAATCTTGTCATGCGGCAAATTTTGATGGCAGTTTTTAAAAGACAACATAGGCGCACGCACACATTAACCGCCAAATGATGACGTTCTGTGGTGCAGCTTTCACAGTGGTTCATGTTCCAGCTGTCAGCCAGTCACAATTACCATACTGTTGGCCACCTCTACATCTCTCCCTGAACGTGCTTCTCGGTAACTTATCGCCCTGTCCCTAACCTTTCTGGGTAGTGGGAGCATCCATCATCTTAAAGTGCTATTCCGGTCCACCTTTGCTCGGGCCGAGGGGGGGGCGACCGAGGAAGCATGTGTGCATGTGTGCATGTGTGCGTTTCTGTGTGCGCCAGCGGGACTTATGAGCTGTCAGCACAAAGTGCAGAGCCTTGCCGGAAACTGACAATCACCGGGAGACTGACAGTGACATTGCGCCGTTATGTTCTCAGTGTGTGTGTACATGTTTGTGCACGTGCTGTGTATACTGTAAACTTGCCCTCCTTTCTGTGAAGCCCCAAAAGGTTTATTTTATATGTTCCCGTTGCCATTAAATACATGAAATGTGCTACCTCTTATCACGATAATGGCTTCATCACTTGTAACTGCAGATTAAACAAGCCGTCTTTGCACCTTGATACAGTATTGGCTCTCTCTTTTTTTTTTTTTTTCCCAGACTGGGGTTTCTTATGTACTGATGCATATTTTCAGATCTATTGCTCTCAAACAAACTTATTTTCATTATCAGGTTCATGTGTTGTCTCCATTTTCCTCCGACATGACACCTCCTCCTTCATTTCTCCTCTTTTGCTTAGTTTTTCCTCACTTTCAGATATTCTTGCCTCTCCTCCCTCTGCCCCCCCCCTCCGCCCAGCTCCAACCCTCCTCTTTCCCATCAGCACCCGGGAACTGATGAATGCATGGCCTCCTATTGATCGCGATGGGTGATGGATGATGGCTGGGAGATGAGTGATGGGGTGCAGGCAAAGGTGCCAATAGGAGGGCAGCCGGAGGGTGGGGTCTCCCTTACTGGTGCTAATGGGAGAAGACTAGGGGAGACAGCCGCTGTGGCAACCGCTCAGCCCCGCCTTCTCAACCCCAGCCACGCGAGGTGCTGTGTTTCACTTCTACTTTGCATTTTTCCTTTCACATACAGGCACCTACGGGTCACGCTTTTTCTGTCCCGTTTTACGCACCACATTACATCCCGTGTGTGCGTCTGCGAGCTTACAGGTTGCAGAGAGTGTACTGATATTAGTGTGGGAGTAAAAGGCAAGCTTTGTGAGTGCATGTGCGTGTGTGTGTGTGGGTGGCTGGAGGGCGGGGGGGACGGCGTGGAGCGCTCAAGTGGTAGTTAGTACAAAAAGATGATGGATGATGGGGCAGGAGGGGAAGACTGCTTCTCGGCTCCAAATTGATATCCCAGCAAATGTTTTTGTCTGCTGTGAAAAATGGTGCCGCAACTCTCATCTCCACTACACCCTTCACCCCCCCCCCCCTTCTTTTCGTTTCTCTTCGGGCTTCTCTCTCTCTGCAGTGATTCACGCCCTGCAATCCATTTCCAACACCCGAACCTTTACTTCCCGCTTTCCAATACTCTGGCAGCACCTGATCACCGCTCCATCCTCCCCGGCTTTTCTCCTCGCATTGTATACCTGGCTTTCATTTGCCCGTTTCCATAGAAACCCCTCTTGGATTATTGCTCACCACCACTCATCCTTTATCACATTCGTTGCCTCGCCTCTCTTGGCACAGCATTTAGGGAACACTGCCGATCAGAGTGGACTATCAATTGCGGGCTATCACTGTAGCTGCCGTGGAGGAATGAATGAAAAAGCAAAGGTCCCCGAGGGAGAGGGAGGCTGAGCCTCTAATTGAGTCGGATGATGTGGAAGTTTGGTAAAAGAACCACACAGTTTAGAAAGGCTGCGGAGTAGAGATTCGTCTTCTAAGAGATCAGTAAAAAACAAACAAACAAAAAAACAAACGTGTGGAAAAAAGAAAACCAAACTACAATAAGGCTGTTGATCAATGACAACAACATTTCTTTAAATGGTACTTATGTTGCATTAATGCTATGATGCTGTTACTGGAAAAGAATGCAGAGTCCAAACCATCTCAGTAAAACTTTTACTGAAACTCAGATCTGAAAATCTAACAAAGGAAAAGCTCTGTCTTTCCAGTCCAATATTTAAGTTTGCATCTTTGTCGTGCAGCCTTCAGATGAGTAGAGTTATTGGACATTTATATTACAAAAGTCATTTTTTCTTCTTGATTTTTATTTTTATTTTTAACTAATTAGACTAAGACTCAACTTAACTGTCATTCTGCTACATGGATGGTATGCCGTTAAAGGAAATGTTGCTCTGGATCCCAGGTGCCTGTCAACACAACATTTAGTGAACAAACACAACATTTAGTGAAAAAACACAACCAAGCAAGTACTCTGCTTAATAGTAGCAACGATCAGTTCCACAAAGTGACTATGAAAGTAGATGTGCAACAGGGGGAAAAATGAAAAGATATAAAAAAGAAATTAAAAAGTAGCTAAGGTCCACTTGTGGTCCTTTTGAGCTCTTTAGTGTAGTTAAATATTTTTTTTTTTAAGTTAATTTGCAAGTTACTAAAAGACGTGCTCACACGGTTACTATCTAATCTGTGTTTGAGTTTTAACAATAATCCCATTTACCATGATAACACCGCTCAAGTATAATTTACAAATCTACTTAGTGAGGGAGACCAGTGGCTACCTGAAAAAAATGTGAAGGCTAAATGTAAAACTTTTAATGGTAGAATTTTCAAAATGATCAGCTCTATATGTAGTGAAATGTAATGGGTGCGAGAAAAGCAGGTAACGGGGCTCATTACATTTCATTGTGTGTATTTAAATAACTCCAACTGTTAAAGAGAATTTCAGAAACCTGTTTCTTACTTTTGGAGTCCAAAAGCTAATTTGTTCACTGTATTTCTTTTTTTCAGGTGTAGTTGACATTAAAGAGATGGAAAAAAGAAAACAGAAATAATTTATGATAATAAAAATCTTTTTGGGCTAAATATAAGGTTGGTTAACCAATTAGTCTGCACAGACAAACCTGCTGGCCTTCGAGATGAAACAGAGGTACAATACAGGAACACAGAGACGCTCGTGAATGTGGACATTGACATGCTTTTCCATGTTTTTGGATTTATTTAAAGTGATGCAACAATGAATTCTCACTGAAGACATCACCAAGGGCTCAAAACAAGAAATGCATGAAGTGTAGTTGTATTTCTATGCAGAATAAACACAGCGTATCTCAGTCTTGTGAGCTGTAAAGTGCAGGACTTTGTTTCTGGACCTCCACCAACTGCATTATGAGGCAGAGATTGTTTTGATCTCCAGATTCTGTATGAACGAAGAGAAGCTAATGTAGGATGGAAATGGTCACCTGATGCCTGCTATAAGGAAAGTTTGACAAGAATTATTAAAAAAACTGTCAGAATATTCAATAAATTGGATTCTTCCTTCAAAATCATTTACCTAGTGTATGAAGGTGCTCCATGCAGTCTGGATCCTTCATTACTACCACTTCTGTGGTTTAAAAGAATACAAGATTTAAGACCAACACACTCCAGTGTTATTATGGCACAATTCAAAACCTACAGTATCCTCTTTGGGTCCTGAAAGGAAAGAAAAGAGGAGAAGATGGACAAAAAATGAAAAGATGGGACTGTTTAGAGACAACAGGGGAGTAACAGGAGAGATGGGGATGAGCTGACTTCTTTTGCAGTGCTTAAGGAGACAACCATCTGCAGGAGATTGTGGCTTAGATTAGGAATGAGGCAATGCTCCAGTGGAGAGGATTAGGGCTGCGAAACAGAAGCAGCACTAATAGAGGACAATCCAGCTGCCTGAAACAAACACTGGCAGCCACACACACAAGTTCTCTAGTGCGTCACATTACACTTTATTTTGATTTCATATTTTTAATCAGCTTGGAGCTGAGGACACCATTTGTTGTAGTTTCAAGAGAAGAATGTCCGTTCATTCTCGCAGAAGTCAAGATTTCAGCTGCTCAGCAGTCCAAGGTAGTTCAGGTAGGCCAGTGAAGCACAAACACTCTGTGGCCATGAAACCGTACTGTTTTTAATCATGCAGAATGAGGTGGCATCTTCCTGCTGAAATAATCCCAGATTTCCTGGAAAAGATGTTGCTTCAATGGTCGCAAATATCTCTTAAAAAATTCCAATATACAGCTCACGTGCATCAGTGGTATCTTGACAGATATATAAATCACTCTTGAGATGGACACCTCAAATCATCACCAGCTCTAACTTTTGCACTTTTCTCTAATAAAAGCCTCTCTGGCATTTCTCATCTTTGGTACATGGAACCCGGCGTCTGCTTTCCCCAAAAGCAAGATGACATGTGGGCTAATCTGGCCTTTGCCTTTCAGTTCATCTGAGATGAGCTTGTGGCCGGCGAACGCAGTGCTGAGCTGATAAATGGCTTCTTCCTTGAGTAACACAGTTTTGGGGTCCATTTCCAGATGCAGGACATACTGTGAATGGCGTTCCAAGATGCTCACAAGCCCATGTTGCATTATTGATCATTGTGGTATGATGGCTTCTCATGAAGTGAGAAACCATGCATCTAACAGTGTTTTATAGCACTGGCCTTTGTGCAGTGAGATTTCCTCAGTGTCTCTGAATTTTTTCACATTATTGCATTGCTTATGTCGCCAGATCAAATATCTTTGGAGTTTTGCATTTAGAAATATATTTTTTTAACCAATCCGTGATTCTCTGGCAGAGTTTGACACAAAGCGGTGAGTCACAATCCATCCAGTCTTGGACAACCTTTTGTAGAAGCTCCTTTTATAACCAGTCCTGACACCCTCACCTGTCACCAATATGTCTGCTGATTGTAGAAACGTTCAGATTTTCAGTCTTTCTTTACAACTTTTCGGTTGTGTTGCTGAGCTCAAATGATCTTTGTGCAATCAATTTGGTGAACACAGTAAAAGAAAAAAATCCTTGTCTGTTAAATAACAGTTAAAGCAAATAAAGGAATTCCAATGGATGAGGTGCAACACTTCATGGACAGCAAATAAGTATTTGTCTATGAAGAGGCTATTAATTAGAGGTTTTTTTTTTTTTTTTTTTTTTTTTACCATGACTGGGTTATGTCTGAAACACCTGCGCTTTTAAACAATAAATAATCTTGTGGAAATAACTAAACATATCAGTGATTATCTGATTATATGATTATATGCTTTTTTTAGTCACAGAGGTGGATAAACAACAGGAAAGATTTTTCTTACTTATACCATAAAGCTGAGGATAGAGTACAGCTATCTTTGGCCTACAGGTTATGTTTGTAATCCCAGTTCACCCACTGGGCAGCTACAGAGCCTTAGAGCCAAGAGCCCTGCTACCATAAGACCAATCTCGCTGACATCTGGGCCTCTGCCTTTCTCTGGGCTTCAGACAGATGTTGGATGATTGTTAAGCTCCCAGGATTCTTGAGAGAGGACAGTTGAGAGCTGCCCACGGTCTGACAGTGCTTATAAATAGCTTTGTGTCAGGCAGGCCTGTACAGCGGCAAGAAAAAGCATGTGAACCTTTTTGAATTTATTGCTTTTCTCCATGAACTTGGAATATGTGGTCTTATCTCCAGTGAGGACACAACAGTAGACGAGCACAATGCGTTTAAACTGACGAAACACAAGCAGTTATAACTTGTCACTTCTTTATTGAACACATGCATTAAACGTTCACAGCGCTGGAAGATAAAATGATGAACCATTGGCAAAACTAGCCAGTTGAATTGTCTTTTGTCAGCAGTGACATCAAACAAGCTCTGGGTGAGACCTGCACAAAGTTAAGGCGGAATTTTTGACTTTTGCCCTTTAAAAAAAACGCTTCAACTCTGGTACGTTTGTATGATGTCTGCAGCATGTTCCACAGCATCTCTATGGGGTAAAGGCAAGAGACTACGCCCCCGATTGTAGACCTCCTGCTACCCGCAAATTGCAGGTTTAGGAACCTCCGCTAACCGCTAGAGATGCGCGGATGACGTATATTTTAACCCGCAACCGCTTCTTAAAATCTCTATCCGCCCGCTATCCATTTGCAGGAACGTTTTTTCACCAATTTTCAAAACCGAACCGACCCGCCATCCTTTTTAATAATATGTAAAATATTTTTTCTTATTATTATTATTTGAGTGCTTCAACCGCAACCCGCCCGAATTTAATTAAAGTATTATTTTTTGACGAGTCATCCGCCCGATATGCGGATTATCCGCTCCGCCCGCGGGTGCACGGTTCATCCGCGCATCTCTACTAACCGCTAATGCAATCTTCCGCTTCCCTAAAGCTGCTATATCCGCTATGCTGACTCCCTTACTCACATTGTAGGTGTGGCAATGGGCGTGTCTTTTGTACTTTCCGCAAACTCGGTATCTTGTAATCGCGGGTTTAGGATAGCGGGTAGCAGGTAGTCAGACCACCCGCTACCCGCTACCCCTTAATAGTGGCTTTAGGAGGTTTGGTGGAAGATCGGGCCCTACATCAGGCTTGCTAGTCTGACGTGTGGGAAGTGAATTTAGTTGCAGTTAATAGACCGACCACCAGGGGCAGGCTCCAAAAGTTCAATCTCCAATTAACCCCCAACTTTGTAGCAGAAAAAAAAATGTATTTAAAACCCCAGATGATCATTGTCTTTAAACCATAGTACACTGTTGGGGTGTTATTTTGGTACTGATACACTGCGCCCTTTATGTATCATACATGTTCACCCAATAATGTCCACTTGTCGCTCCATAATGGTCATGATATAGTTTGATTGGTGGATTAAACACTTATCCCTCCCCTCTGTCCACCTTATTGATTTTCCCCGTCCCTCTCCTTCCCCCACTCTCCTCAGGCTCCCCCTTTAAAGGTGAGGTGGACGCATGGCCTGATAAATGGCAGAGGATTGATTCGTATTTAATTAACAATTTGCTGGATACTCTCTCTCTCTCTCCCTCCCTGCTCTACTCCCCATCTTACCCCTCTCTTCTTCTCTCTATAAGGTCTCAGACGGCTTGTGAGACATGCAATGAGGAGAGGAGAGGTGATGCATGGATAATTTATAGTCTGATCGATAAGTCCTGGCCTAACATCAACACTGCCTGAATATTAGGGCTGGAAGAAGTGTCAGGGTCCACCACCGGGGGAGAAGGTGAATGTTTTAAAGGAGTGACAAATACAGGAAGACTGATAGAGGCAGGGAGACAGAGCAAAGAGAAAACAGTATGGACGTTACTGAAAATGTAAAAGAGTGATGAAGAAGCTGCATGAGATGGTTTCAATAACATTAACACAACTGGAGAAGATGAAAGCAGGGAGAAGAGGGGATCCAGAGCATTGCTCCAAAAGGGTTTGTCTAATTAGAGTGTCTGTCTTCTTCATCGTGTCTGTCTTATTAGAAAACAAACAAAATTGATTAAAAAGGCTGCAAAAGAAGAAAGCTAAGAGAACCTCTAATTTGCACATGCACCGGGACATTCTTCAATAAATTTGGGACAACTCAGCTCTTGATTTAAAAGTATTGAAATAGAAATGCTCAAAATGCTGGAGGGAAAATACAATTAAAAGGTGAAGTGCAACGACAGCTTTATTTTTAAATCAATGGTGGCATTTAAAGGAAAGAGCTAAAACTCAAAAGATGTGCCATGCAAAAACAGATTGTAAATCCAGAAAATGTGTCACAGTTTTAAAGTCGAAATTGATTATTTGTTTATTTTAGTTTAGCGGTTTGTTGATTGGTCAAGTGAAAAAAAAAAGCAGTATTGTAATCAATAAAAGCAAATTTGATACCAACAAACAAACGTTTGAGGCAGGAGTGTGAAAAGATTAGAATATATAAAGCAGTTCACAGAAAGTAGTTTTGTGACTCTCTACACTTTTCACCGTTGTGTGACTTGCACTTTTGTATTTTTTTAAACAAATTTTCTTAATTGTGACTCTCTATAATTCATTTTGAGTCACATTTTTGTCACATTTTTCTTTTTTTCTGTTATTTGTTGATCACTTTCTTTCCTAAATTTCTAATTTTTGCATTAAACTATCTTAATCTCTTTTCTCAGCTGGTCACGTCATCTCACATTGTATATTTTGTCTCTATTGTTATTTCATTTTACACCCCTTCCTGTGATTACTCAGGCCATTGTTATACTTATTTTGGTCATTTTAAAACCCTTGTGGAAATTCCACCATTTCTCTGATAATTTCAAGTGACTTACCTTTTCTCTTTTGTGATTTTTTAAAAAACATTTTGTGCATCTTTCTGGAACATACATCATATTTCCGGGATAAGACCCTTTTCTCTCTATGCCCCTGGGTCAGTCTCTGGCAGGCTAATCTGTTCATTGTGCTGCTGCTGAAGTTTTTAAAAATTGATTCATGAATATGAATGAATGCAATTAAGCAAAAGGAGACGAAAAAATCAAAATATACTCTTGACCCACCTAGTCATTTGTGACAATAATTGCCTTTATTTGTCTTGTTTGATAATAGTATTTAATATCTTTACATTTTGGAGCATGTATCCTGAATAAAATCCCTAAGAAAATCAACTTTAGGTGGGTATATTATATGTCATTTTCAGTATTTATTTACCTGATTATCATAATTTCTTCCAGCTAAAACTTGTAGTTGACCTGAGAGTTGTTGTTCTGCTACACATCCATCAGGGGGCAGTGCTGAGTTCACATTTTCATGTCTCCCTGAAGGCCCTTCATGTACAGCACTGAAGAGGGAAAATACACAGGCAAGCCTCCCCTGAAAGCCAACTTGAAAAACCTGTCATAATAATAAACCCATCAATACTACCAGATGCCTCAGTAGAAAACAAATAGACTCATAAAAGTAATGGTGCTCAGCTGTCCTTCAGCAGCAAAAATAGTCCAAATATGGTCCCAGCGTCCGCGTGACTCAAGAGAAAGAAGATGATTTACCTAAGATCAACCAGCACCAAGGTGAGAACAAAGACGACCAGTCAGAGCTGCTGCCCCCAACTTGGGATCCCTGGACACCCACTCCTCCCCAACCACCCACACAAACACGCACACACAAACAGACACACAGGCGCAATGGGCCGCTGAGCGGGTACCATGTGTGATGAGACCGTAGCATTAACAGCCCTCCCCATAAAAGTGTTTTATCACATATCTTGTAATGCAACACATTAAGGGTTGCTGTTGTTATTCCCAGCAAGGTCATTTCCCCCTCTTTCCCTGCCTCTGCAGCCGTGCATCCCGCGCTTCTGTGTCTCCCAGCTACTCGTCTCTTTCTGTTGGTAGCACGGTGGTACGATGCCGTTATTATCCTTATTAACGTGTGAGCACTAGGAAAATGTCCACGTGTACAGCAGAGGGCTGCACAGGCGAGACGTTTCCCCACACTCACAACCAACCGTGTTTATTTGTGTCAGTATGTGTGTTAATGCCTCTTTTCCTCCTCTTACTCCAGATCATATGTATGGTTCTTTGTTGGAGAGCTCGCAAGTTCTCCACTCTGTGTGTAATCAATTGCACTTGCTTTGCCCTCTTCTGTGTCATCGTTGAACTGCTTTTGAGCTTATCTTGGGATTAATATCGTTTCAGACCTATTTTTTTTTTCCTTTTATCTGTATTTTTGCCCATCTTTAACTCAGGATTCTCTTTCGTTCATCAATTTAATGAACACATCTATGTATTTTTTTCATTTTTTTTTTTTTATTATTCCTCCCTTCATATTTAAGTCGGCAGGCTTTTCTGATAATCCCATCAGTTCAGCCTTACCCCCCTTGCCCCACAACTCTCTGCCAGCTCCAGCAGTAATAAAAGAAAAGCATAATCCAGTGTTTAGAAATATGAGATTTACTTTTTGGAATCTGGCGAGCCGTGCTGGATTAAGAATGGCCTGGCCCAGAGCGGCTCTGTGCCCCCTGGTGATCATGACTCTGGATGGATGAAGGGACTATGAGGAACGTGTGAAACACACAGGTCAAGATATTGTAAGAATTCCAGTCGCTGAAGTGGTTCTCAAACTAAAATCAAAACGCTTCTCTGATTTTAGACGTGATTAAATCCTGTTGGTTCAGACATCTTTTTGTTCTTTGTTTAAATAAAAATGAGGAAAATTACAATACAGAGCAAAGAAATGTCTAATTTATTTTTGTATGCAAGTGTGTGTGTTTTTTGTGTGTGTGCGCATGTCTGTGGGTTGGTGATGTCGAGGAAAAACGTGGATGTGTGTTCGTGTTATTTATGGCTGCCAGGATTTGAGGTGATAGAACAGGAAATTGGGCTGCTTTTTCATTTTTCCCCCTTATTTTACTGCACCTCGCTCATTCATTTAATACCCTCTAAAATGTAAATCCGTATGCACACATGCATCGCGAACAATGCGATGTGAATTTTATGTAAAACGTGCCCATAACTCTAGTCCATGATATAACATATGACTCTGTGTAATTTCATTACTTAAAAGGATTTTTTGTTTGTTGGGAAGAGCGAGGCACACGTGTGTGTGTGTGTGTGCACATGCATGCGTGTGCATCTTCCTGTGTGCTCTAATGCATATGCATCCACATGGGCATATGCATGTGTTTGGAGGTTAAGAAGATAGAGCAGGCGGTTAATAGGAAAGCCTTATGTTTGTTTGTGTCATGTGTGCACTGTGTGGGGTCGGGAGGGAATGTGTGTTGACAACAAGGGATGCAAAGTGGAAAGAGGCATTAAATAAAGAGAGGAGCCTTTCACTGACATTAGAAAAATCCAAGCAGTGTTTTGTTCGGAGATTTTACCCAGTGCCTGATCCATTTACATATAGGACGGAACTGAAAGGTCAGATCCCAGTGATTTCTCATATTCTAAGTAAAATGAAATGTGCCATACGACCTCAAATTCAATAAATCCTAATGAGCATGAGAAAAGATTATAAAGGCATTTTTTTTTTGGTTACAGGATTTAAAAACAGCACTTGTCAGGAATACGAGGAATCCAGTTATACTTGTTGCAATATTTGTGATTTTAGTTTTAAGATAAATAAATTGGTGGTTCCACTCTGCAGAAATTTCACACCAGAGAACTTAAGCATGACATACGCTATACACACACGTCATAGCTACAGTTTATGCATGTTTGTCTTTGTCTGTGTCGTTCTGAAATAACACAACCAAGTTTTGCAGTGTTTTAGGTTTGCTGTGCTGAGCTTCCTTTGTGTAGCTCAGACACCAAATGAAGCACATCTTATGTGAACTGGAGCCAGGGACGGACTGGCAATCTGTGCATTCTGGAAAAGTCCAGAACCCTGTTCAGTAACCAAAGTTTTCAGTCTGTCAACTAACAGCAGGGGGCGCTAAGACGATTATTTATCAGATATAGGCCTAAAAACCAACAAAGCAGACAAACGTTAGTGTCCGTCAACAGAAAGATGACAAGGAGAAAACGCAAGGAGAAAGGTGGATGGGAAAAATTAAAACTAAAGAAAGCCAAGTTAGTTTAAGGGGGAGAAGTTTTTTACATTTTGGCACTGTTTATCTTTGTCTTCTCTTTCAGTGGTGCGTGGTGGTGCAATGTCTGTAGAATAGGCTACAAATGTTCTTTAAAGGATGATTGGTTGAATGGTACCCTAACAAATCACAGAAGCGTTGCATGGGGCAAATTAATAAAAAAAAAAAAATCAGTATAATGTTGGGTCCTACAATAGTATTTACTAGGTAGTCTAGTGCAGTGGTTCTCAAACTTGTTAATGCTGTGTACCACCTGAGAAACTCTTCAGCTCTCTGAGTACCACCATGATGACCAACTTTAAAATATAGCCATATATGTGCCTTCTCAATTTAGCTTTACACCTAGGAGAGATGTTTATGCCTTATTGTGGTTATTTATTGTTACCTGAATTTTGTTTGAAACGTTGTATTTATACTGCATTGTATGTTTCCGATTTAAAAAAAAGAAAAAAGTGAAAATGTGGAGAACATGTTGAAAGTCATGGCGTTGCCCCAGCACTTGCATACCACTTGCGGTACACATACCACAGTTTGCGCACCACTGGTCTAGTGGTTAAGTGGGTGGACTCTCATATAGTGGTTTGTTGGTTCATCTTCCAGTGTTGTAATATGTTGTTGTGTCCCTTTTTAGCCATTTATTTCTCTCTATCCAATAAAGGCCACTGGGAAACCTTTTTAAAAGATGCTGATATGACATATAAAACATCACCTGCTAACTACTGCTGACCAGATGGTGAATAATCTACTCTGTTGGGTTCATAAATGTGTAAATCTGATTCTGATGGAGTCAGCGTCTCACCAGCCATGAATCTCACCGCATATCACTGATTATGAGGTATATTTAGGTTTACATATCAGAAAATTTTCATTTCAAAAAGAAAAGGGATGTTTTAAATAAATGTATGGTTTATAAAGCTATTTTTGCAGTATCAACAACACGTTGGTAGGGTGTCCTCTTTTTGGGTTTTTGGTTCACCCTAGCATAATATTAAAAGTATAAAATGTGTCAAGCAGGTTAATTCTGATACAGAATAGAACTAAAAGACTAATAATGTAATGGGATTTAGGAAAACCAAATCAGTTTTATTCTTCTTGTCTGTAGCCAAGCTATCAAATAATATGTTTATCCAAAGCGTTAGAATTTTTAAGGTATAAGTACAGGTTTAATGGCTGGCATTTCAAGTAATCCTAATAAACAAATGTTAATCAAGCACATGTGATATAGATATAGATATAGATTTTTTTTCTGTTTAAAATTCAAGCGTATAAGTAACTGTAAAATAGCAGTATAAAAAAACAATGTTTATGTTCATTTTTGTTTAGGAGATGCAAATTATGTTTCCATTGTTCTTTAATATTAGTGTTCTTGAGTTCCTGTCATGGTCATGGTGTCATGGTCTGGGGCAGCCATGGCAGCCATTTTGGATTTATCTTTGTTATGTGTTAAGTTGGCTTCACTCTCCCTGTCTTTTGTGTTACCTGTTTCCTGTTTTACTTTGAAAGGTCTGTCTTGTCTTTGTTGTTTTCTGCTTTGCTTCCTTCCCTTTTGTAATCCTGATTGTCTGCACCTGCCTCTCGTTTGTCCCTCTGTCTGTTTAAGTCTTGTCATCGTCCTTGTCTGTGCTGGTCTGTCTTTTCATGCCCTGTAAGTGTCTCCTCGTGCCCCGTGAGTGTTTTTTTAGTTTTTGACCTCTGGATTCTTGTTTTGATTACTTTTGTGGATTTTTGGTTTGCTTGGACTATTGATTTTTTGTTTTGTGAATTAAATTCTTCATTTTTTGAACTCCTGCGCCAGGGTCTACCGTTTTGCCTCACAATCCTGACTATAGCAGTGGCAAATACACTGAAGGAACTGCAGTGCTACCGAGTAGACCAGTCACATTTGTGGCATTTCTTGGGAGGTGCACTCTGTCTGTGACAGAGGTTATGATGTAGGGTTCCCAATGATAAAGGACACTCATAAAAAAATAACCAGTGTTAATATTTTATTTACAATTAGAAGTGCAACAACTGCAATTTTCTATGCCTGTTCTGATTTGTGTTTTTTGCCTCTTAACCTTTGTTAGCTCCATCACAGTGAGCATGCTCAGCACAGTGGTTTTAAAAGTTGGTTAAAATGTTTTGTCTTGTTCCTCCACAAGCTTTTTTCTTTCTTTTTTTTTTGTTTTTTTTTGTTTATGGATTTCTCAGTGTTCTCAGCTTCTAAACTTATACATTTGCTGCCTCAACTCAACCACTCCAAACTAATATATAAATTAGTTAAATAAAATAATTCAAGGCTGTGCATATGATGCATGAACTGACTGGAAAAGGTATCAGCCTGTTTTATTTGTTTTTTGCCAATATTGGCGGATACTGATTAGAGCTGATGAGACAAAAACTGTCCGGCTCCGATCACGATTGTTTAAGCGGATCTCTGATTACAATGGAAATAAAAGAAGGCATTCAACAAAGAAAATAGGCCAGAATTAATGTTTTTTGTGAAACACTGAGTTTAAATCTTATTTGCCATTTTTGAAAATGAATCTCAAAATCATTGTTGAAAACTGTTTGATCGATTACTCAGAAAATGTCATAAAAACAATGATTCCCAAAAGCTGAATATTACAAACACACACAACCATCATATCCTGTGCAGAAATAAAAGCGGTTCATGGTGTTGCTTCTACCGTTTTGTCTTCCCCGTGGTCACACTGCATGTGTGTGGAAATATCAGAGATGCACAGACACATATCTTTTGTTTTATTAAGGAATTGCCAATATCAAGTCAAGCTTTCTAGAGGGGTTAGGGTTAGTTTGCAGTGGCAGCAAGATCACGTTCCTAAATATTTGTGTGATGACTGTATATTTTTTGGATGCTGTGTGTCTGTATGCGTGCATGTACGTGTGTGCACCTTGTGCTGGACACTTCAGTCTATTGGATTGAGATTCATTCGCTATTTAAGGGTCAGGGATCGGGCCACGTGTGCGTGGCATACTTCACTGATCAATACCAACGCCACACATCTTGTCTGACCCCTGCATTTTGTCACCGTAAATCCCCAAGCTCCCTTTTCTCCTGTTGGCCACCCCCTCCTCTTCATCCTTCATCTTCTTTTTTTTTTTCCTTCTTTTTTTTTCCTGCTTCTTAAGTCATTTAAAGAAGCAATGGAGTCAAGGGGGAGTACTTTGTGAGATCTAAATACATTTAATATAGCTGGGGATGGTTGTTTGATGGCTAATGCTCTGCGATTCAAGTGATGCTCTTGTCTCAGGAGGGATGTGTTGAACTGAAGATGAGAGTCTCTGGCCTTCATCTGCTGATGATTCAGTTTGCGTGAACAGTTTGCGTTTTGATGGTGGAATCGGAGGTAAATAGCAGTAGGGGCGTTATCTCAGAGGAAAATGATTGACTTGTTTGCACAAGAAGACATTCCTTCTGAATAATATTAGCTGTTAAAGTCATGAGGAATATAATCACACAGCTGTTGGTTAAGACTGTCTAATAAAGCCTGTTACAGTTCACCCAGATCTCGTCAAGAATAATTTGCACCAAAATTCTTCATAGCATGGCAATAACATTTGGTAACTCTATTAAGCTTGAAACAAAGTTAACTGGATTTTTGACATGCAAGTTAGAGGAAGAACCTTTTTAAGTGTTTTTTTTGTTGTGTGTGTTAAATTCCAGACCTTTTTTTTAAAAACATCCTAGACGCACAAATTAATGCACTTAAGTCATGCACATTTCCACTATCCTCATGCCCTTCACACATCCTTTCCTCTTCCTCCTCATTCTATACAAAATGCAAAGAAGGCAGCCCCTTCATCTCCCACCATTTCTGCTCTACATACAGCACCTCTCTCCTGTCCTCCGTGTCTCCATCCTTTCTTTCTTTCTTTCCCTCCTTTCATTCTGAGGCCTACTGTGCTACCTGTCACATGGCGGAGACATGTCTGCCTGCCTACTTTGATATAGTAGCATCAGGCCCGCCTGTTGACCAAGGTCAGGGACGAACAATCCATCCAGTACACTCATTATTATTAGGGATATAAATAAATTTGGATGGAAGACTACACCTTGAACTCTGAACCTTTACCCTCCGCTGAAATTGATCTTTTTACCATTTTGGTGACAAAATGTGTCTGTTCCTAAATGTTTTTTTATCTCCTCGCAGTCTCTGCTTTGAGTGTGCAACAAATCCATTAGGTGAATGAGCTGCATGCTTCCACTCTACATATGCAGTATTGAGAGATGCTGTTTTATGTGGGTCAGTGTTCACAAAAAAAAGGTGATACACATTTAGTTTAGCTTGATTTTATAGATTTTAATGTGTGATTTTTGTCTTAAAATTCAAATTCAAAATTCAAATTCATTTAATAAAAAAAAACATTGCTTGTATTTAAAATAGCTGGATTTTGATTGATTAGACATATCTCAAAAAGATATGAACATCAGAATTTTTGCATGTGCTACCAATTTTATACCCTAAAGTGTGGTTGTTGTTTTTGTTTTTTTTTTCCACATAAGAAAACTCATACATCTCAAAGCTGTATGGAGGCTCTCTGACTATGGTGGGTAAGTCCGTATTATAGCATCCTTTTGTTGTGTTTGTACTGTATCTCATCTTTAGCCCTGCTAGTTTTAAGTCATTAGTGTCCCTGTAGCTTTGGAATTATTTCTGTATAAGTGTGCACTAGCCCTGTATTATCACTTTATTAGGGCTAATACAGGACTAAAACAATCTAAGAAGCAATATTATTATTAATATTATTAATATATCATTGCTTTATTAGATTGTTCCAAAAGGAGGACAGTCAGTGACCTCTGCTTCTATCAATTGTATCTTTTGTCATGAGTGTGGATCCAGTTCTATTGAAGACGAGGCTAAAAACAGCTATTTATTATAATGTAGCTCAATTGTCCCCCTGTGCTGACATTAATTTCTATTTTGCTGCAAACACATATTTCCATTCTAACTCAAAACCACTCTTATCTATAATGTTTTGGTCCCTAACAAAACTTTAAAGTCTTTGGTATCTAATAATAGATTTATTGTTCTAGTACCTCCAGGATGTTCCTTTAATACAACCAATTTGTCAGTGTTACAAATTAAACCAATGTACACTTCCAGTGTAAAGACATCAGAAACTGGCACTTTGGAGGAATTTGCACCATGGAAGCTTAATAAGACAAAAGGCATAAGTGATGTTTATAGTTTCAATCTTGACCCATGGAGCAATTTTACACAAAAAACAAAACATCGAGAATAGTTGTATTACATATAGAGAAACCACCTTAGTAACTGCTCTTTAGCATGAAGTGATTTTTATTTTTAATTTTTCATAGCTCTCATTTTTATGTTACAAAAGAGCACAACCTGTTTGCTGGTTGCTGAGTGAGCCTGTGAGGCGGGCTAATGTAACACCACAAACACTGAGGAGAAGGTGAAAACAAACAATGCTGTCCTACACCTGTAAGGTTTAGTTACATGTCAAATGAGAAGTCGCTGTCTTTTAAATAGAGTTAAGAGGAGATTCCTTTCAGTACTGTTGAAACATGTATGACGGGACAGTGTCTTAAAATGACCACTAAGAAAAGCGGTGGATGTGTTGCTCTGTGGATCACACAAAAGACATGAAGAGCTGTGCCCTGCACTTTATTCTGGTCCTGTATGAACAATAGTTAAGCATCTCCCACTTGTCTTTGTCCCTGATCTCTCCCCACCCTCCCTACCACCAGAAACCAAATTATAAAATCATCGAGAGCATGATGAGATTGCTGCTCGGTTATTAATCTTCAATAAATACATCTTGACCCAGGGATTAAGTGTATGCCCTCTCCACCCCCTTGTCCTCTCCACCCACTGTCACCCCTCCCATCCCAACACACACCACTCCCCACTCTGCAGAGATCCTCTGACATGAATTATGAAAAAAAGGGAAAGAAAACAACAGCCAAGGGCTGAGAGAATGATAGAAAGAGAGAGGGTGGAACAAATGTTCCAGCTTGGTCTGAGTTTTAGCGACAGCCAGCAGTGACCTTGGAGGGGGCATCAATTTCTTTTTTTCTTTTTTTTTTGACAAATAGGACAGTGAAAACACTGTCAAATCACACAAACTCACACACACAGACACATACATACATATATATATATATATATATATATATATATGTGTGTGTGTGTGTGTGCGTGTGTGTGTGTGTGTATATATATATCTATATATATATATATATATATATATATATATATATATATATATATATATATATGTAGTCATGGAAAAAATTATTAGACCACCATTTTTTCTTCACTTTCTTGTTCATTTTAATACCTGGTACCACTAAATGTCATCACTAAAACAGACACTGAATGCATAAAAGCAGTTTTTTTGGCAGTACAACGCCATAGCTATTGATGTAAAAACTTAAGTGATTTAGGTTATAATCAAGAAAACCATGGAAAATGGTAAGATATCAGCTCTTAAATAAAACTCTTATGAGCAATCTTTGTGGTTATCGTTATGTTTGTCCAAACAAATGTACCTTTAGTTGTACCAGGCATTAAAATGAACAAGAAACTGAAGAAAACAAAGGTGGTCTAATAATTTTTTCCATGACTGTATGTGTGTGTGTTTGTGTGTATATATATATGTGTGTGTGTGTGTATATATATATATATATATATATATATATTAGGGCTGTCAAAGTTAACGCGTTAACGCGTGATTAACGCAAAATAATTTTAACGCAACTAATTTTTTTAACGCGGATTAACGCGCCTGGCCGTTTGATGTACAATAGTAGAGAGGAGAGTAGGTTTAATGAGCCTCGGGCCCCGCCGTAGTTGTAGTCCTCCGTAGTTTGTCAAAACAGGAAGCCATGCACTGACGTCGTCGGCCATGCCGCAGACAGACAGACGTAAACAAACCGTGGATACAAAAGATACTATTTTGAATGGTAAGTTCAGCTTCAAAACCTTGCCTGATGGCTAACTCCACCAGATCATGTTGTTTGTGTTTGCTGTCGATGTGAATTTAGTTACCACCGGAGTCCCGACTACTGAAATATCACTTGTCGGCTAATCAGAGCGCAGATGCAGAGAGCCCCCCCCCGTTTGAAGCAAACCGCGAAAATATTCTGTATGAAGAACATAAGAGAAAATATTGAGTATATACCCACTGCGCAATTTATGGTTCAGAAGACGTCTATTTGACGTCTTTTTGCGACGTCGGAATCACGTCTCGAAAAGGTGCAGAATGAAAATTTTTTTTGACGTCTTTTCCCGACGTCGTGTGGACGTCTTTCCCTCGACGCTTTATGGACCTCCACTTCCATTCATCCGGGGCTGGATTAAAGTCCACTAACTACCTTCATTAAAGTGTTAAAACTGGACTATTCTGTAATTTACTCTAAGGTAGCAAACTAGAAACCAAACCAAATTTACATTGCAATTTCTTTTAAATGTAACAATTCTGTAAAATTAACACATTCAGTAAAATTATAGCATTACATGCAGTGCAAAATAATATAACCATTACCCGTGTTGCAACAGTTGATAGCTCACAGAATTAGGAAGAAAGGCAAAAAACAACTTTATTAATATTGATTCACACTATTTACATATTAACATTTGTCATACTATACAGAATTTACATATTAAAAATGATTAAGACTACACATTTACAAATTAACAATGATTTAAACTATTTACATAATCTCTACACTACGTACCACATCATCTGCATATGAACCACAAGTCCAGTTAAACTAGGTGTTGAGGCCTCCCCTTCTAGCTGGTGCATGTTTGAGGTGGTCGGCCACGACTTGTTTTACTTCTGCCTCCGTCGCCAGGGGGTAGGCCTTCATGACAGCATCTAGAAAAAAGTTGTGGATTGTCACCATGTCCCTGTAACTGAACTCTCGTAGAAAACTTCTACAAAAATAAATATTAGCTTACAATTAGCATACAATTAGCTTAGCAATATTATCAAGCTGGCTTCAAATGAGAATCAAGAGGAGCACCAAGATTGACAGTTCAAAGCATCTTGTGGGATTTAATACCACATAAAAGACATTTAGCAGAAAAATCCTAACTCTTTTAGTTTGATATTACACACTTAGAAAAGAATGAAAACTGTTTTGATAGTTACCGCTGAACACCATAGCCGCGGAGGCACCCATCACTGCGAAGAACGGCAACACCCCCATCATCGCTTTGGTACGCTCCGCTGCAGGCTCTCCCTTTGATATCTAAGTATTCACGTTTCCGAGACTGAAAGATGAAATGATGGTGGGATGTTGAAGGGTATGTCGGGGCAGTACTAACCTGAAAATTATGTTTTCAATATTAAAACCAACGAATGGGAGGAAAAAATACAAACACAAATGTTTAATTACATTATATGAATATAATTTTTATTTAGCCCCGTAATTTGTACGAGAACCCTCAAAATACTTACATTTCCAGTAATACTCTTTAAACACATTCAGCATGGACCAGGGTTTTACCTCGCAGCAGAGGGTGTTTTACAGTCAGCTGTGATATGCAACAACGTGGAGTGTGAGATAATTTGAGTCTCATATCGTGGTCGACAGCGGTGTCCAGATGAGTCCACTTAAGGACGTCGATATAACGTCGAGATGAGGTCCGATCGGCGGTGTGCCTCTCCCCCGCAATAAAAGTGGGGATAAAAGTTCATTTCTCAGGCGGGGAAAAATCACATTGGGCATAAGGTGTCTGGAACTTGGTGACCAGTGGAGCACTTGTGGACGTCAATATAACGTCGAAATGAGGTCCTCGTTGGACCAAATCACTTCCAGTGTCTGCGCGTGTTTAAGCGCTTCCGTGCGGACTCAGAAGCGCACTGCGCGCGCACAGTGCGGGAGCCTGTCCGTCGCAAATGTCGAAAAAAGGTCCAATAATGACGTCTACATCTCGACCTATTATGCACGTTGAGCCGACGTCTATATCTGGTCTTTATATGACGTCCAGATTCTGAACGTCATAGCGACGTCTAAAAAGGGTCATATTTTGACGTCGAAGTTTCGACCTATTTTCTACGTTCCATAGACGTCGAGATCTGGTCTCTGACGGACCGACCTAAAACTGACGTCATCTGCACGTCTTTTCGACCTGCAATGTTTGGTGGGTATATATATATAATATATAATGGATTTGGCATTGTAGCAATAAATAAACATGCATTTGTTTTGCATAAGGCAAGCATTTGTGTACTCTCATATTAGGCAAGGCAACTTTATTTGTAGAGCACAATTCGTACACAAGGCAATTCAAAGTGCTTTACAGATGCATAAAATCACAAGAAGACGTCTTTACGTATTTACGTCTACCGGAAGAGAGAAAGCTTACAGTTTTTATGTTTCCTGACATCTGTTCTTTTAATTATTTCCAGTTCCTCCAAGCTATTTATTAAATAAATCGTCTCTGCTCTAGACCACCGTTTACTGTGTGCTGCCATCTTGAAACTTTGTTTCGAAAACAAGCCCAGCGTCATCGCGACAGACGGGCAAGGTAACGAGCATGCGCAGAAAGACCGGAATTAATGTAAAGCGGAATGAGTGTATACATGACCGCAGAATTATTCTATTCGGATTTAAAATCAAAATAAACCAGCCACTTACTTTGGAATTAAGTTTAATTCGGAATTGACATTTTCATTCGGAATTAGGTGTTTACATGGTAATTTTTAATCATTTTAAATTGGATTCAATTTTAATTCTGAATTAAAGAGGAATTAAACTTCCCATGTAAATGCACTGATCGTCAACCTGAATTTTAACTTCCAAGTGCAAGTATTTATGATGGCTAATATTCAACATGGTGGATATTTACTATTTGAGGTTGAGATTGTTCAGATTGGATTATGCTTAACATATCTCACATCACAGACAAATCTGATAGAATTATCTTTATCTGTAGAGCAATGAAGACATTGCGACTTCATAGGATTGTTGGAACTGGAGAACTGGATCAATATCAGCTTTATCTTATAGCGTGGAACAGCCTTTAGTTTCGGAACAAATGTGACTTCCTCATCTGTAAAAATGTTTATTTTGAATCTGATTCGAATTTTTTTAGCGTACCTGTCAACCAAACCCAGGCTACTCACTTCCCCTGTTTCCAGTCTTTGTTCCAATCAAACTAACAGTCTCCTGGCTCTCGCTGCAGGTTCTGAATCTAGTGGCACACTTTCAATAAAATAAAATATTCTGTCATCTTTTCCATTTCTCCTTTGATGATGCAATATTCAAATGAAAACGCTAACAAGCACCCATTCAAGACTCGCTCTCTTTGTCCCTGCTCCCTTCCCTTCATTTTATGCAGGCAACAAAAGCCTTTAAGCTGTGAGTGCGTCAGCTACCATCTCCTTCCTTTGCCACTCCAAATGCTGGCTTTAAAAGGAACAATTATACTAAGTGATTTATTGCCTTCTTCTGCCAGAGATCAGAGCAGATTCAGAACCAGGAGGATCCTTTTGATGGTCACAACAGACACGCTGCAGCTGTTTTGCTGTAGCAGATGATCACCTTTCTTAGTTATTGGAGCCCTTTAGGTTTTCCAAGTTGTGGGTGCAGGAATTCCCAATCTCCTGTCCCTTTCTGGCTCTGCTCTTTGCCACGTCACTGCGACGTGACGGCCGGGCTGTGGCCTTCCCCGGGTGGTGCGGTAATTGAAAAGTGTGATAGCTGGCTGCTGATGAGACGACCATCTGTGAGTCTGAGTGGTTTGGTGAGTGTTGCGTTTGTGGGCGGGGAGGTCGAGGGTTACATGAGAGCCAGACAGCCTCCCCTGGGGAGCTGTTAACACCTCATAGATGCCAAAAGGCCCCAAGATGGCCCTTTGCAAAGCCAAGGCTCCTAATGAGAAAGAGGATGATTATCCCACTGTGAGGAACATATGAGCATGTGTTTCTATGGATCCTGGCAACAGTAATAAGGATGTTAAACCCCACAGAAATATGGTAAACAAAGTGATTTTTAAATAGATTAAAAACACATTTTTTTATTCAACTTCCTACATAATAACTGTTGAAGTGTAGGAATTTGTTTCTGATCATTCAGAATAATAGCGGATGGAAAACATATTACAAAAATGACACAATTAGCGATGAAATGATGACAGTTACACAACCAATCCACTGAAAATTAATAACTACAGATAGGCATCAATGAATAAATGTTAAAGGTCTTGCCGCTTCTATAAGCTCTCTATCTCTGCGAAGTACACGCCTTAAAAAAAATTGCAATGCAAATTTACTTTATAAATCATTAAAGATAGAGGTAACATTTGCTAGATATCAATGAGCAGAGCTGAAATGAAACTCTAAAGGTGCAGTTCCTGGTGGCTGGTAATACAAAAATGGAGTATGAAACGCAGAGTGCCTCGTGTACACTCCCTGGTTAATGTCTGCATAAAGCGCTTCAACGATTTCATTAAAAATGACAAACATCCACCTGCCGGGAGTGAGAGGAAGAGCCGAGTGATACATTAGCCAATACATTTCTAATATGAATGTCCCTGAATGCATTTCAGTCAAGCATTGCAGACAGATTACTAGATATTGCATTCCTGTCTCTGAAGGAAATGAAGAAATAATTATGCCGCATGCAGCGAGCAATGGGAAGGTGGAGCTGTGATGGATTTGATTAAAGTTGTCAGTCAAAACACACACTAATGAGCGTGCTGATTAGTTAGATTGCTATTATGCGGCTGCAGCTGCCATTAATCTGCAACATAAACCAAAGTCTTACACTGGTCAGTGCTGTGTTTTCAGTTTGTATGCTTTTGTGTGTGTGCTATCACAGAGTCTCTTCCATCTGTGTGTGTGTTTTTGTTTTTAATACGTTCCAGTCATAAACGTTTTAAAGAAGTTTAATTTAAATGCTTTTCATTCACTGATCCTCTTTCACATCAGAGTTTTCTTTCTCATTCTTGCCACCCCAAGCCTCACCCACTGTAGGATGTTATTCAATTAACACGTTGCCTTAATTGATTGATATCTGTACCACAGATAATCCACCGGGCTCCTCCCCCTCCTCCCCTCTCCCCCTCCTCCCCTCATATTTCCCCTCCTTCGCTGGGTCCCGGAATGAAAAAAGAGCATGCAGCTTCTTCAGCGCATGCATTTGCACACGCAAACATACACACACACGCATGCACGCCCAGCAGCCTCCCCTCAGTTGCTGCTCCATTAGGTCTGAATTGTAGCTGTGATATGTGGGACCCAAGGGAGGTGTTATTGTCAGAGCTGATTTACTCAGCACCATCTGACATGACGCTGGAGGGCGTGTGTGCGTGTGTGTGTGTGTGTGTGTGAGCCTTCTATATGAGGGACAACAGGCGTCCTGCCAGGCTTAGAGTCCTTTACAGAGAGGACAGTTAAAAGCAACAGTTTAACAGTGGCTGCCAAGCACACAGCAGCCTCAACTGATGGTGGGATTTCATTTTCTAAACCTTGTAATTTTTATTTTACCACTATTTTAATTTATACCTACAAGTCTCACCACTCGCCACTTTGTAGGGAATATCTTTTTTATTTTGGTTGTTGTAATTTAAAAACTAGAGAAGCTAGAAATGAATAAACCTCTGTTAAATTTAAAACAAATAACTGATTTATCTTCTACTTTCTGAGATGTACATTCCAATCTGTTTTTTTTTAAACAGTTTGAGTCTATCTTTCAAAGTCCATGGTAACATGGTTACCTCTTCGAATCACAACCTGATTGGACAAAAACAAACATTTTGCCCCACAGGCTTTGGATGCACCATGAGATATAAGAGAAAATTACATAGTACCTTTAAATTGAAAAAAAAAAAAAAAAAAAAAAAGAAGCCCACTGGAGGTCTTTGATTAGCCAGAGACAGTTTTCTCATTTTCTTATAGATAAAGCACAGTAATAATCAATTAGTGAAAAAACATTAGCAATGAAACAATACATAAAAAGAAAAGGAAAAATTTAAATCAAATGTAATTTCAGATTCCTAAAAACTCCTGATCTTTGCGTTATCTATAGTGTAGGATTTGACAAAATAATTTTTACTGGCATTTTTGGGAAAACTTATATAAAAAATAAGCACACTTATGGTCTCACAGTTGTTCTTTTCTTCATAACAAAACCAATATTATATGGCGAAAATATAATTTAAGAAATATTTTTAATAAGAATTCTTCTTCTCACGCAGACTTATGGATCAGAAGGTTGATTGATCCTCGTCTGTGCATGTAGTTAGCTTCTGCATAAACCACATATGGAGCCAGAGGATGGCTGGCTTAGCAAAGGATGGAAACATCTAATCTGTCTTTGTCTGCCTGTACACGCTTTGTATAAATCACGACACAATGTCTCTTATTCATAGCTTCATAGTTAACAGACAGATATTAGTGTGGCTCCAGCCTTTTATCTAAAAGATGTAGATAAAGAAAGTCACTAAAAACAGAAAACTTTATTTTTCTTTTCATGGTTTTGCATCAGTTTACTTTGTCAACATGTTGATATTTAACAGTCAGAGTTCAGTGCGAGTAAAGCTTTAATAGAACAGAAAAAAAAATCAAATAAATTGTACAGCCTGTATAGGCCAAACCTTCTGTTTGTTCATATGTCTTTGTCCCACAATGTGCCGTTTGTTGTAGATTTTTTAATCTAACTCTCTCTTTGTTTAATGGTCTTAATTCCTGCTTTTTCTCTTTGTTTATAATGTCCTGGTCCATCCGTTTGCTTTTGTAAAGCACTTTGAACAGCCTCTGTGTTTAAAATGTGCCATGCAAATTAAGTTGCTCTGCATTTCCTTTACAAGTCAAGAATCAAGTCGTAGTCATGGTGCTTTCAGTTTATTACAACTCTTCTATCTTTTGATATTTGGGCTTTTTTTTTTTTGGCTTTCTTTGTCAACCTTTATCTTTCGACTTGTGCCTTCCCTGTTGAATAGCCACGGATTTTCTTTAAAAATACCACTGCATTACATTACATCTGCCTTTATGTCTTTCCTTTTTCTCACGCCATTTTCCCACAACTTGTTCTCATGCTAGTTAGTCAAGCAGCTGCATTCAACCCATCTGACAAATTGCATACCCAAGTTAATCTAATTCTTTTCTCAGAAAATGGTGGATTCCAACTCAATCTGAAAGAGTGGGGTTAGCTAATCCCACCTATTTGCTTAGAGCATTTTGCGACATGTCCGCCAAAATCTCACACCTGCTGTGTCACCTGGCTTTAGAAGAAGGAGTGAAGGTGAAGGGAAGAATAATTTTCCGAGATATAATCTGACTACTGCTACCATTTGGGCAACAACTCTGAGGCCTTTAGAGATGTGAAGAGTTCAACAAAAGCTTCTGACTTTAGTAGAACCGTGGTTACTGCTCTTGGACCTGATAAACACATTCAGCGCCTTGTTTTTAACATGTTTGACAAAAACTGAACCGGAGTTGAAAGTGAAACTGAAATAGAGGGAAGTTACCATCACAAAAAATAAAAAATATTTACTTCTAACTCCAAATACAAGCAGCAGAAATACTGAGGGGGTTAATGTTGTGGGAGTTTAGCAGAGCACTTAATGCTCCAATTTCACCCACTGTCTTTACCAAACACCTTTTGGGTCAGGTTACATACCTCTTGCTTTTGCTTTTGTTGTTGTTGTTGTGGGAACTTGAGGACCAGAACAGGCCGTCTTTAGTGGTTGAGGATGTTGGAGGTTGGACTTGAACACAAAAAAGTATGAAGACAGCTGATTGTATAAATATGTGACTATGGCTCATGTGAGATACACTGTAAAAAATGTCCAAAAATTTGTCAGTGAAAAACTGTAATATCGCAACAGTAAATGAACGTAAAGTATGAAAAAGAAAAATACTGTTTTTTAAATATTTAATTACTGTAAAATGAAAATACGGCCAGAGTATTTTTTACATCTATTTTTTGTAAAAAAAAAAAAAAAAACAACATTAAAACCTTGTTAAATAATATTACACCGTATTTATTACAGTGATATCCTGTAAAAAGATATTAATGTCACCACTGTAAATTATACATTGATTCTCTGTGAAATCCACAACTTATAACTGTAAAAATTACAGATGAAAAGTGTAATATAGATAACTGTCGCAACTGTGAATTTTACATCAATAGTCCGTGGAATACACTATTTATCACTGTTATATTTACATCAGTTATTGTAAATCACAGACAAATACCATAATATAGGTAACTGTCACAACTGTAAATGTTGCAATCAATTATCTGTAAAATATACAATTTAAAACTGTTAAATTTACGACCTATATATGTATTTTTCAGTGGCAAATACTTTCATTTTTACAGTATTGTACTAATAAAAACTCCAGTTATAACCGTGAAATTAACAACACTTTGCAGTAATATGAAAAAAAAGTTTTACCAATGTATTTACAGTAAAATACTGGCAGCTGCGGTTGCCAGAATTTTACTGTAAAAAAAAAAGTATTTCTGTGTCAAAAATACAATGTAAAAAATGGGGTATTTTCATGTTGAATATACAGTTTATATTTGTATTTTTTAATGGTAAATACTTTAGATTTTACAGTAAAGTAATAAAATGAATTACAGTTCTAACTGTAAAATTTACAGTACTGTTATTATTCAACCATAATGTGAGAAACAGTTTTCCCACATTTTTTATGGTGAAATTCTGGCAACCACAGCTGGCAGTATTTTACCGAAAATTTAATGGATTATTTTTTTTACAGTGTATATTGTCTGTATCAAAAGCAAATTCGTACGCATGCACTTAAGAGCACAACAGTAAACAATGTTTAACTTGAATTTATAGACTTGAAATGGGAAAATTGTGATTCAAAAGCATGATTTGTTTTGTTTAAGATGGTCAGATGCTGCACGATTGCAGATATGTTAGTTATACAAGTTATACAGCATGTAGAATATAATACATCTAAAGTTTGGGAGTAAATGATATATTGATGGGATTTATTTTAATTACAATCCATGGGCAGATGGTGAACCTCGCATTGCCCCGGCCTGTTGTAGTGCTGGGCCCAAACAAAAGGGGGGAGCTGAGTCAGGATGAGCACCCAGCAATATTTTGAACTAAAAAATGTTGAAATGCAATCTATTATCCATAAAATCAAAAATGCTTAAAAGTAGGATTTTCAGCATTCTTGACTTACCTGAATTGTAAGAGCAGAAATCCAGAAATAAATTCAAACGGGGAAGCATGAGACATGCATGAAATGAGAAGTCTGTGAAGGGTCCTTTAAGTTGTGGAAGAGAAAAGAAAAGAAAAGAGAAGGAAAATACAATGTGTCAAACTTGACATTTGAGAAGCTGCCATATGATGCACCCTGAAGTAAGTAAAGACCACCAGTGAACAGAGGACGCTGCTGTTGAAAGAAAGATTCACGCTCAATATCTAAAGATCACAGAAATTATGGATTTCATCGGCTGCTTAAAGGCAAAATAAAAATAAAATAAATAAATAAAAACATCCCAAAGAGTAATACTCCCAAAGGTAGAATTATTTATTGTGTGGCCTTTGAAACTCAGAGCAAAAAGATTATCAGATGGCACATCCATAAAAAAATAAATACACTCCATATCTACCCAAACAAACTCATCAGAAAACTCAAATGCACACACATACAAAGGCATGTGTATGCACACGCAAGCACAAACAGACACACGCGCACACTTGCTGTTTAATCTATTTAATTGAACCTAACTTGGAATAACTAAACAAATGAGGAAATTCACAAGGGGCACCCGATCCCCTCTTGGATAATGGATTGGAGATTCCTTTCCCACAGGGGCATTTGGGCAAACAAGACCCAGTAATCTCCGAATTGATGAGTTGACTGCATCAAATTTCTCCACTAAAGAGCTGTTGAACCCCTGATACAGTGTTGGTAGTTGGCCAGATACTCAATTTTCAGACAGAGGCTGAGCCGCAGGTTTGCTCTGGTTTCACTGTCAGAGTGGTGATGTGATGTGGAAGTGAAGATAAATATGTTCAATACCTGCTGAATTCAAGATATAAGATAAATGCCAAACAAAAAAAAGACCTAAATTCCAAAATTTCCGAATGTATTTTTGTACTTAACGGTTCTTGAATGCTCACACCACTCTTTTGTCCCATGTGAGTTTTGTTGATCAGCAAAAAAAAAAAAGGACTGAACTCCATCTTGAATTAGTGACAAATTTATTAAAGTCCTGCCATTTAATTATGAATCATCATTACCAGAGGGAATAAATAATACATAAAACATTTTCCACATAAACAAACATATACATCAGACCCCCAGGAGCTACAGGTCTTTCTTGGGGTTGTTTCCAGTAGAACGAAAACGAACAAGATACATCTGAGAACACACAAGTGCATAGAAGTAACTGGACCCCTAGGCACCATTTAAGACAACATCTACAGTTTTTCCCAAATCCTTGTCCAGGAATGTACAAAGTCCACATGCCCAGGTTCTTCTTTATGTTCAAGAAGGGGTTTGTATAAAAATAAAGTCTCCACAATGATAAACCATTATATTTTATATAGACATTTGGCAACAACCAGACATTTAAAGATGCTGAATGTTGAACTGGATTCTTAACACGCTGAATCGAACAAAGATCAGTGGGATGAGATGTGACTCAAGAGGTCTGTTGTCTCAAAGAGCTTATAGTGGTTTTTGAAAATTGAATATTTTCGTCAGACTGCTTTGCTTAAAGTCTTACAATTGAAAGATAATGGTCAGGCCAAGTGCTTTGAATGAGGGACATTTTCTTCCTTGCCTTCATCAAGATCACAAATATTGTAAATTGGTCTGTCAGTCAGATTTTACTGAACTCCAACGACAGCAGTCTGCTGCTTTTCACTGTCCTGTGTGACTATTTCCCACTTCTCTAAATCCAACAGAAGACACAAAAAAGCAAATAACAGAGTCAGACTCCTTGACCAATCAAAACTGTCCGTGGTCCACTTCATCTAACCAGGATGCAGGACTGGCGGGAAAATCTGGGTATCCACCGCTGCTGCCGGTGGAGAGGTCCGAGCTGGGGCCGTTGGCCGGTCCCATGGAAACCCTCACAGCGGGGTTGATCCCAGGCCCGCTGCCCGGGGTCATGATAGAGAGGCCAGAGTCAGGATAGACGAGACTGGAGATGATGGGCTGGTGTCTGGGAAGTGCCTGAAGCGACCCTGGCGACTGAGGGAGACCGTAGGGGCTGTTGGAGCGGATGTCATGGAACTGGTCCTGAGAGGGGAGCACACCATGCTCCAGGGGGAAGGAATTGTGGTTATTACCCCCCTGGCGGCCCCCCATGGCTGGAGAAGACTCACTCAGGCTGCTGTAAATGCCGTTAGCGTTGCCAAGCTCTGACATGGGAGGTTCATCTGTGCAAAGAGAATAGAAAGTCAATGTGGTATTTATTTGGAGAGCATGTACTAAAGAAGTAATGTTCCACAATGCATGAGGTCAGTTCTCTTATTTCTCTTTTGACAGAAGAGTAGGTTAGCATAATTGATTCATTTCAATAAAGTCAACACAATCAGTGGGTTCACTCACAGGGTAAAGTGAATCTACACAAATGAGCCCAGAGTCAGTGGCAGGAATCTGGCTTTGGACTGCACTTTCTGAACTTATTGGTAAGAAACGCGGCTAACATACTTGTTTTTAGAACCTCATCAGAAAAGCTCTTTTGATTAAATGATTTTCTAACCTAATTAGAGCAAAATGCGAGTGCAGGGAATATCTTTCACATTTGAAGGAAAATGATCTGGCTATGATGGCAATTGTGGTAGTATTTGGAGAACATATTAGTGGTTCTATGGCTAGTTAGGCTAAAGTGATTCACTGGCTAAATGTTGCAAGATTGTTTTAGTTTCTGATATGACCTTTGGGTGACTCACCAACTGAGTATAAACATGCGATAAATGAATAACCCTGCACATGAGGATGAAATATTGGTGATTCATAAGCATTTTAAGGTAAGACATTGCATACAAAACACCACTAATTTTTTTTTTTGGTGTACATCAGTGGTTCTCAAACTTTAAATACTGCGTACCACCTGAGAAACTGTTCAGCTCTCTGAGTACCACCATGATGGCCAATTTTAAAATATAGCCATATATGCCTTCTCAATTAGCTTTAAATTCACAGGAGAGATGTTTATTCCTTATTGTAGTTATTTATTGTTACCTGAATTTCGTTTGAAACGTATTTATAATGCATTGTATGTCTCCAATTTAATGAAAAAAAAAAAAAGTGAAAATGTGGAAAGTCCTGACGTTCCCCCGCGTACCACCAGAGAGCGCTCGCGCACCACCAGTGGTACACGTACCACAGTTTGCGCACCACTGATGTAGATCACGCACATAAGTGAAAATTCACTTGGATAATGATTCGTTTGTATATTTATACATAAATGACCTGATAGGCTGTACTAAAATATTTTATGTGATAACATAAGAAATCAGTAAAGGAGTTCTGATGGTTACAGGGCTTAATTCATTTTTTAGTTTTTTGCTGTAAACAGTCATTGGATTTTAATTTGCATCGAACCTTGAAAACAAAAATTTAAAATCTGTTTTGTCCAATAAAATAAAATAACCCTGACTCTGTCCTGAAAATGTCATAAAAAGGTTCAGAATTGTGAACCTGGCTTTATTGATTGTTCACATTTCTGTCCTGGACTGAAAATTCATGCAAATGTGCACACATTTTGATCGAATAGACTCATCTATTAAGCTAAAAGATAAATGTATACAAATAATAATGATAATAATAAAACCCACATGCAAAAAAACAAAAAAAAAAAAAAAAACAAAACAGTTTGGAACTAATTTGACTATTTCTACTTATTATGAACAGTAACTGTACATATACTGGAAAGGAGCAAAACATTAGAAGGTGCAGCTCCATTTGAAGAACCATTATCTTTATCAATCCTGCTTATTAGCATTTCTAGTCACATTTTGGAAGTGGTTATTCATTTCCTTGCCAACTCCATAAACTTGGACTTGAAAAAAATTATAATAATGGTGGCTTTGAAACCATGACATCAATCCAGTACTTAATGAGAGCTGAGGCAGTGAAGGAAACTCACTGTGAGAGCTTTTTTTTTCTTTTTGAATGTTTTGTTTTTCTTCACAGTAAGAACCAAAACAAGCATGAAGAGTAAATTTCAGCAGGCTCACTGCCACACTCAATGAACGTAGAAAATAATGGCGCCCTCTCCATGTATTCATGAGCATTCGTTCTTTTCCTACCATGACAGTTACTGCTCCCATGTTCATTTCTGAGCGGCGGTCATCACCTGTGAAGGACACCTCGGCGTCACTGTCCATGCCCTCCTCCTGGATGCTGTCTTTGTCCGATTTGGAGCTTCCTCGTGACCTCTTCATGTTGCGAAAGTACTGTCCCCAGCGCTGCCTGCCAGCGTCCTTCTTCAGTCTTTTCTCTTTAGCTCTCCTGTTCTGAAACCAAACCTTGAGGGTAAAACAAGCAACATGGTGTGTTTATCCAGGCTTTTGGTGATTCATCAGAACTACATTTGAATATTCAGCAAAATTTCCCTCAAGCATAAAACGAGGACATTTTCTTAAATTAAAAATTGTTGTAAACATGACTTAATGTCTTGCCCATAATTTACTGAAACAAACAAAACATAAAAAAAACAGAGAAAATTAAAATCAATCATAATTTACACATTATTAATTAATGTGCTGAATTTACACCTCAGTCTAGAGGACAGCAGAGCTGTTTCACACACAGTCCCACATATTAGGTTTTAAAACATTAAAACAAAATTAATGTTCAAGGACTTTCTTGATGCCTCTTTATGCCTTTGAGAGACCAAGAGGAAGACTGGAGCAGTGAATCCTGGGACCAGCTTCCCCTGCATCAGATTTATCACACATTTAATTAACTTCACGACAGCTTCACGTTGCCCTCCCCCAAGATGGCAGACAGGTTAGAGTGCCGATAACTGGAGTTAGTCAAAATTTTGGCTTTTGACTTTTGAGCCCAACCAATTTTTATCTATTTATTTATTTTTTGTTTCTGCAAAAGCCGCAGTGCGTGGTCTAAATTCAACCTGTCTTTAATTTTATCTTCTGTTCTTGCGGGCATAATGAATCCATTTCAGTCACTAACATGTAAAAATATGCAGCTGTACAATTCTCCTTAATGACATTCCACCCTGAGCGGACCCTCTTCGCCCCATCCCTTTCACTGATAATGAGGAGCATTTTAGTGGCTTCTACCCCTACTTTTGTCCTTGCAAATAAAACAATATATATGACCAACACCTAGCAACCAGCAAGAGGCTCTTCAGCAACAGACAATATGCAAGGGGCCCTTTTAGCATTGTTAACGAGCCTGCACTTAAAACACGCCGACTTTCATGTGGACTTCATTTTCCTCCATCTAGCCATAAATCCACCCCTCACACACACACACACGCACACAGACTTGTTTGTACAGTACATTTGTGCCAGATCAGCCACAATCGTCCCTTGATAATGAAGTCAGGACATTAATGGAATAGCCCTTAATGGATAATAATATACTTTACCTGCACGACCCGCATGTCCAGGCCCGTCTCTGAAGATAGCTGCTCTCGAACGTGGCGGGCTGGTTTTGGAGAGTTATTGTAGGCGTTCTTAAGTGTTTCCAGTTGTTTAGCGGTGATGGTGGTTCGTGGCCTTTTTGCAGTTGAGTCTGCCTCTAAAAGAAGGACAAACAACATGTCAGACAGCAGCAGACAGGCGCCACTCACGTTACGTTCAAGTCTGTAAATTTGAGGGTGTGAATGTAATCATGAAAAGCACAAACTGAAAAACGAATGTAATAAGAAATATGGGGGATAAAGTGTCACTGTCTTTACAAATACTACTTTGAAAGACAAAGCATTGCCCAAATTCATGATGAGCATCCACTAGTCTGCAGCAGCAGCATATTAGATATAAACTGATGCTCATCAGCAGTTAAGTGCATAGCTCCTGTATAACATGCAACTTTCCAGTTTAATATAAATAGATAAATTCTCCTCTGCCTATAAACCCTAATCTGGCACTATGTGGATAATTGCATCATGTCTGAACATCTGTTCACCGGCACGGCAAAATACAAAACCATCATCCAAATGGATGCTGCCCATAATTGCACCCCGTCATTAGCAAAATAAACTTGTGTGTTTTCTTTTGCAAAAACTTGGGTTAACTCGGTGCATAAATCAACACGGCAAATTTCCAACAAACAGATGGGGAGATAAAACTTGGCCGTGACCAATCTGCCCTATCGGGAATAAGCCTGCTGGGACTTTCAATAATGTGAAGTACGGTGGTATTAAACGGGGTATCCAGTGGACAAGTTATGGGCTGTTGGCTGACTCCATTACATGTTATAACGAAAAGCCTGCTAGTAAAATCAGCAATGTATTTCAAAGCTCTGGCGTTGATTTGATAACACTGAATTTAATATTACAGCATTTTAAAATTTCAAAAGGCCATGTGTGATTTAAAACTGCTTTCTGCCTCAACAGTAGAAGGGTCCAAAAATCAATATTCTTGTAGTGTTTGTTGACGTCAGAGCTCAGACATTATTTTGGTTGAGAAAAACTTTTAAAGCCTTTAGTTTAATTAAAGTATCGGTTAACTCTGATGAGCAAGCAGGTGCCCTGGAAGAGGAGAATTATTTGAGAAACAATGGATTTAAAAAGACCTCCCATTTATCCCGGAGAGAGTTTAGCTGAATGTTAAAATACAAACGTCTTATAGGCTACTTGAATATTTTTCTCTTAAATGGATATTTGTTAAAATCCCTTTTTTTTAATGTCAAAACTTCAATTTTTTTGGGTCACGATTGCACGACTGGAAAAAATATATAAATTTTGTTTCTTCAAATGATCATTCACTGAGAAAAAGTATGTAAAAATCATTCTTTCTGACCATCTCTGTCTCTTATAAATATTAAGGAGTAGATTACTCTGGACTGTCAGAAAGGCAACTTCAGAATACCAAGACCCAATTTGAAATGTGAAAAATCTCCACAGCCCACCGAAACCTTTAATCACAACTGTGATCAACATACAGGACAAGGAACCATGAAACCATGGTAAGGGGTCAATAAATAAGGTGACACTTGTCATATTAAGTTAAGATGACAGTAAAATAACACTTAACTGGTTTGTTTTATCACTTCTTAATGTTTTTTTTTTAATCATGTCATGAATATTTTACAGTAATTAAAAACATATTTTAAAAAAACGAGGATTTAAAACACATTTGTTTAATTTTAATGACCTCTCACGGCCCACCTGCAGTCCCACGACGGCCCACCAGGGGGCTGCGGCCCACACTTTGAGAATCACTGGGCCACATAAACGCACACATAATTCACACATGCGCAGTGCGCACACAGGAGCCACACAAGCAGTTTCTCTTTCTGTCTCCACTACAGCTAATAAGAGTTATTGAAAGCTGATCCCTCCATGTGCAGGGTGCGAGTGTGAGCCTCCCGGCCTCCTCTCCTCGCAGTTTAGCATCGATCGGGCTGCAGGCAATGATGCAATTAGCACGAGTAGGTCAGAGTTTATGGATGACCTCACTGTCACGTCAAACACACCTTTCCGGGCGCGTCTAACCTCAACTGTGACGCTATTATTAAAAAAAAAAAAAAAAAAAAGCAGGTGAATGGGAAGCTCACCTCTCTGCTTGGCCGTCTCGTAGTCGGCCTTGCAGACCAGCCTGCTGTCCTCCATCAGATAGTACTCGTCACCCGTGGCCAGCTGCCTCTTGCACACGATGCAGGCGAAGCAGTGCAGGTGGTAGACGAAGTCCTGCGCCCTCCTCACCACCTGGGTGGGCGGTATTCCCTGCTGGCAGGCTGCGCATTTGGTCCCGAATCTCCTTTTTTTGGGACGTGACAAGGTTTCTCATCAACACAGGATAACTTCATTTGCATAATGACTGAAGGAGCGGTGGCATTCAGAGCAGACTCTGGTGGGGGGGGGGGGACACTCACTTGAAGAAGTCGTCTTTGCAGTAGACGCTGTCGCCCCTGCTGAAGCACTTGTCCGCCAGCTGCGCCTGACAGTCGCTGCATTTCAGGCACTTGCTGTGCCAGTGGCGGTCCAGCACCTTGAGGATGAAGCGGTCCACGATGTGCTGACTGCAGCCTGCACATACTGGGATTTCTGGAGGAGAGTGAAGACGAAAAAAATACCTTTGAATTCTCGTTTTGACCTTTGTTTCACATTATATTACTTCAAAAAAAATCACTACAAGAAAGAAAGAAAAAACTCAGCTCTTCTGAAATCCGTCTTTATTGAGAGTGCAAAATGACAAGTGATCCTAATGCGTTTAATCTGTGCACAAGTGGCCCAATTTAAAATAGTAACACCGTGGACACTGCTGTATAATTATGAGATTAAAAAAAATTCAATTCCCCAAATAAGGAAATTCGCTTTGCAGATGAAATGAACTAAAGCAACGTGGAAACACCTTTCCATGTCTGTTTTCTCCCCTTTTATTTCATTTTCTAATGTGTTTTGAATTCTAGATATTTTTGGTTTGTAAATACTTTTAGTATTACTTAATATATGAGATAAGCATTAAAAGTAAAACAGATAAAACCACCGTTGAGCACCTGCACCGGTGATGACGCCACTCGGGCCTCCAGCTGTAACTATCAGTGTTTTCAAAACGTTTCTTTTTCTCGCTTCATGTAATACAATTGGATTATCACTTAAGAATAAGAATTAAAAGCGAGTCACTCATCGTTACCTGATGATTTCACCGCGTCGCCGCAGTTTCGATGGAGAGAGTTTGATGATATAGCTCCCTAAAGATTTTATCTGTCCCAGCCGTAATTAGGATCATTTGAAACAATTTCGTATTTTTGTGCTTTAACAAAAACCATCCGACTACTGGCTGTAAGAGCAGCTGTCTAACTTGACTTGAAAAAAAATGTATGAAAAGGTTCCCAAATAATACATTTATACGATTTTTTTTGATCTCCGAGAGAAGTCTTTGATTTTTTTTTTTTTTTTTTATCAAATCACAATTTGATTTATTTACAGGTGATGTGATAAACTGGGTTATGCGATGATACACAGGTAACTAAAATGATAGCGAATACGCGTGTTATGGAAAAAGGACATTCTCACATTTATTCTGGCTCCACATCAGACTGAACAGTGAGTGAGAATATCTTCAGAAATGGCTTAGAAATAGAAGTAGGAAAAGTAAGAACAACCTGAGCATAAATACTGTTAAAAAAAACTTATTTTAAATGAGGTTGTTCAAATCAGGTGCATCAGAAAATGACAATCAAACAGAAAACATTCACACTGTGTGCTGGATCACTCCAGCACACAAAAGGCCATCTTGGTGTCACATTAAAACATCTTTCGAAGTACTGTAACAAATTACCTCAAATCAACGAGACAAGCTTTCTGAGACATCAGAATATTTTAATAAAGATCAAAAACCAAAAACAGGCGGAGAAATATGACAACATCTGGAATTCCATGTGAGACGCTTTTCGGCCTGTTTTTCCTAAATAAAAGAAGCCCAAACCACTTCATCCGCTCTCCGACTGCTCTGCTGCGGACAATTCATAAAACATTAACGAGCCATTCCGTCTCGCGCCGGCAGCTGCGGCCGCACGAGCGCGCGGCGGCGGCTGCGTCCAGAGCAGGTGCATCCAGCTCATCATTAATTCAGAGCGCTCGGTAAAACTAGAAAGCTGCGGCCTGTGGCCTCACCACGAACACCAGTGGGGTGGCCAGGTAATTCTGCTCACCTGCTGGAGCCCACTTGGAATATTCAAATAAGAAATAATTATATGCATCACTTCTGCGCAGCACAAAGGCTCGTCATAACTGGTAGAATAGAAATTACCTACTTACAGTCTACCCCAAAAACAAAAAAGAACCAAAATAATTAAAAAAAAAAAAAGCCCAAATACGTTGGAAAAACTGAGTTAAAGCGTATTTGACCTCCAAAACTGTGCACTTAAACGAAATTTGAACATCCATTCCCTAAGATTACAGGTTAAAACATCCGGAGCGTCGAAAATAACGCATGTTCTGTATGATCAGCTTTAGAAAAAGATCCCAGGGGAAATGACAGTCTCCTAAAACGAAAGACTCCAACTTAGTGGCATTAAACATAGAGATACTAGTTTGATTACCTCCTCAGCTCATTACGAGCAGCATTTTGTCCCCAGGCCCATTTTTAGACGACTGCGCGCGGATGCGTAATGTTCACACAAACTTCTGCAGCGCAGACAGCACTGTGAGCATTACCAGGATGATATTTTGCTTTGTATTTACCTCTCCGCAGCTCCTCACTGCGCGACAGCAGAGCGAGGAGCATCTCCGCGTTGTTTGCTGCATCTTTTGGAGAGTTGCGCTCACCACGTCCATCCATGGCGCATGATTTACGCGCACATTAACGCCGGCCTGCCTTGCTTTAGTCTGTCCACGCGCACCACACACGCCCCGCAAGTGTTGCCAAATTTGCATATAAGACGCGAGCCAGTGGGGAACACGCGCGCGCAAAGGTGCAGCAGGAGTTGGCTTTTATGCTCCACACTGTAGAAGCCTGTGCGGGATTACGCTGCGCCGTTTCCACGGCGACGGGGGGGGGGTAGATCAACATCACCTAACTGCGAGTACCTCACCCGGAAGAAGAATAAGCAGGAGGAGAGGGGGGAGGAAACCAATGGAGTTTCAGTGATCCGAGACGCGTTACGGTGACGTGACCGTGTCCTGTTTAAAACTGAAGAGTGGAGGACCAAAAAAAAAAAAAAAAAAATGGAACAGAAAAGTATATGTTTTCTTCAGCTCCTCTTCTATTATGGATACCAAATTGAAGTAGCTTAAGTGTATGTTTAGCAATAAATAATAAAATATTGTTCTCATGATGATGTGACGACGTTTGTGATTACCTGGTCATCCATGAAAACGGGGGGGGGGGGGGGGGGGGGGGGGGGGGGGGGCTTGTGCAGAAGTGTCAGACACTCCTTATATTGTTTGTCTGTTTGTTGTTGTTATTTCAGTTTAAATGGACATCCATATTTAACTTTGTCTCTTTTCTAAGACACACCAGAAAGCGAGCACGGATGGATGGATGGATGGATGGATAGATGGATGGATGGATGGATGGATGGATGGATGGGTGGACAAACCGAAAAATACAGCGATGATAAAAGAAGTTAATGCCTCCCCGAAAAATCGTTGTCCGATAACTGGCCTTTAAAAAAAAAAATGAAATAAATAAACAAATATTCCGTATGAAAACCCATATTGGATCGTCCTCTGGATGACATGTGAACAAAATAAAACAACACAATGTTCAGAACAAAATGACTCTTCAAGCAAAAACCATTATTTAGCTTTAACTCATTTTAACAGGCGGTCTCATACAGATGTTTGCACTGATGTTTTTAAGTCTATTTTTAAGAGAAACTAGTTCCTGTATTTTCTGCTTCTGTCTTAAACAGACGTGAAAATAAACATGGATCCGGACTTTTGTACAGTCCTGTACGTTTCTGCTTTTTTTTCCAGTTTGTTATGAGTATTGCAAACAGAAAAATAATATAATAATCTAAAAAAAATATATGTAAATGAAAAAAGTTTTCACTGCTTTTTTTAAATTTTCCAAAAGCGACTCCAGTAGCGCGATGCGTAAAAGCAGGCAGTTAAAAATATAGCTATTATTAATTTTAATTTTTAAGCTTAGAGGACACTGACTGATCGAAGCACGATAGTCTGGCAGCTTTCTATCATGTGACAAATAAGTGATTTTTAAATATTCAGCTAATACTGTACTCACAAACACACAGTCCCTCTCTTCCACGTTTCTTCCTTCGTCTCATGCGCGCTGAGTGCTCAAAGACAAGTGTTTATTTAGGAGAGAGATTGGCTGTTCAATAACATGTTGATCGGGCCAGCACCCCAATGAATTTTATTGACACTGATCCTTGGCACAAAAGAGCGCCTGGGGAAATCACGGGTAGTGCCACAGCCGGCTGATGAATCTAAAATCAATGCCCCATTTGCCTGTATTTCGGGAGTATATGAAAGGCGTTTTGGAGATAAGGTGTGCGGGGTTCATGGCTGCGCCTCTTACTTTTCAGCTTTGTAATAATTTTTATGTGATATTGATCGCTGGCTTTTGAGGGGGTGAGCCGACAGTAATGCGACAACAAAGCCATAAAATCGCCATCAGAGTAATGGTCAGTGAGTTAGGGAAAAGTCGCAAATATGATTAAATAAACCAAGTTTATTTTTTTCTGTTTCTGGTCAGGAAATCAGTCCAATGCCTGATTCTTTCCTGATTGCCTCTCCTCTTTTCTAACCTATCACAGGTAAAATCGAGAAGTATTACATATGCGATTCAGCTTTTAGCATGAACACCAACCAGTTCCTTTTTATTTATTCTTTTTTTTAAGAATTGAATAGCTAAAGCCTCTATTTCAGACGACAGTGCAGACCTCAGGTGTCCCACCTGCCGGGGCAGAAACGAGACACCTGTTGAGTGTTGGATGGGAACCTGCTTCCAGTCTGTCGGCAGTAAGGGGCCGTGGCCTCAGCGGACCCGGTGCCGCGTCCGGATCTGCGCGTGTCTCGCTGCGCGCTGCCTTGACAACTGCGGGCGCTGGTGTGACATGACAGCACGCGCATCACATCTGTTCGTTGTGACTGTCCAACAATAAAGACTCATTACGGATTCATAACGTCTCCAGAAAACGAGGCGCCCCTAAGCGTTCTGTTAACTTCCGACATGCGTTGAAGATTTTATAAAATCATACGCACCGTGACACGCCGTGGCTGTAAGACACATTTTTAGTGTGCATTAATTAACGAAAAATGACTTTTAAAGTATTTTTTTTGAGTAAAATGTGTTTTTCACAATGAAGCGAAACAATTTAAAATCTTTCGCTCCCCGCTGTTCTGATTTGCTGCGTTATCCACCATTTCACACCAACTCATTCACACGTCCAAACCACCAAGTAGAACCCAGCCCTTCTTGTATTTAACACAAACTCTTCTCTAGACCCAATTTATAACAGGATACAGTGTCTTACCTTGGCCTGAGCTGTACCGGGAGAAATTTCCGGTGTTTTGACAGCTTGACCCCGGGTGTTCAAGCAGCATTTTGAGGACCCAGAGAAGGAAAAAAAACGGCGCAGAAAGTCTTTGATTTGAAAAAATAAATAATATGATGTTAATAAAAATTAAAAAAACTGAACGAGCTACTGTGGAGTCAAAGACGGCGCTTTCTTGGTGATTTATCCTCTCGAGGGCGATTTCAGCTCTGTTCTGTGGCAATTTATTTTCAGAAAAAATGTCAAAAAAGAACTTCTGCCAGCCTTTCCTCTTTGAATATTCATCAAGATGCTCCTTGATGCCGGTGGGCTCGATATAAGGAGCGGAACCGACTGTGAGCCTGCAGTCTGAAACTTGACTTGAAGCCCAAAAAAACCCCAAAGAACCGGCGCTGCCTCTGTCCAGGGTGCTGAAAGGGGAGTTTCTCTCAGCAGGCTTCAGGGGTGTGTGCTGCTCCAACATCCCCCGAGGCTATCTTTAAGCACGCTCACACACACCAGCCCGCACTTGCCCTCCCCCCCTCTCTCTCTCCTTATCTATGTTGTGTTGCACGTGTCCGTTTGTCACGGCGCACAATGGGGCAATTGGACATTGTTGTCGTGCGTTTCCATAGCTGCGTCTGTCTTTTGTCTGGTAAAAGAGCAGACCTGCATGACTTCACTGATGGGAGGGAATGTGACGAGTATGTTGTTGTCCATTTGGAAAACACACCAAAAGTTCAAAGTAACGCAATGCCAATTTCTATTTTTCCAACATTCCGTTTTCAACAGTCTGATAGAGCAGTGTCAACAGTATATTCTCTACCAATACTAAATAAATCCACGCCTATCTACAGCCTAGTTGGCTGAGTTCCGCTTCTCTCTCATTAGGACCTATAACGCAAATCCTGACGTAGTCCTACCAGCTTTGATTCAATTTTACTCGCCCAGCATGCCAGCCCGCGAGCGATGTAAGCCAATTAGAGTCGCTCTTCTGCTCATTAGTCCACCAGGGGCAATTAGTGTCAAGCCACTGCAATGAAATGTAGAAAACTTTGATCAACTTATATCATACCTCTGCAGCTCTTACATTGTCTCTCAAGACAGCTAGTGATTCCTTGTTTGAACAAACCAGTCTTTATGTTTTCAGTGGCAGTGGTGTCTTAAGATTACCATAACTGTTTGTCTTGAAGTCAGGTGTCCAATAATTACTAAATAAATGAATAAATAGATTCATTAGCGTTCTCTAAATAGTGCATGGTAACAAAGAGTTTAAGATAACTGTTATTAATCTGTAATCTCTGTATGTTATTAATGTTATTGCCCGCATAAATTGTACTGTTTTTCTGTTGCCACCAGTTTCAGTGTTGTATTGGTGGAAACTGTATTCCACCATGAGGGAAGGTACATGTGAAGTTAGTGACAAATTGTGTAAAGGTTAAAAAAAAAAAAAAAAGGGGGGGGGGGGGGCAATGTCTTCAGACCCTATGCTGTCCATTTGTTGCTGAAGTTGTGAGTTAAGCAAAGCTCTGTGTGAGAGTTGTTACTGAGGATGGCACAAACCAAAGAAAAACAGAGGCAGCTTTTTGAGCTCAGTTCCCCTGTAATGGGCCAGAGTGCTGTTCTGATGGACTCTGCTTACTAGCAATCTAGCTTTCAGTTTAACTAGCTGTAATGAAAGATCACTCGCAATTTCAAGCAACATAGAATCGGTTAATAAAAAGATGATGTGCTGTTTAAAATGGTATCATTTTAACAGACATGAGTGACTGGTTTTGAATATGGGCTTTAGAGAGGCAACTGCTCTCTTCTCTTACCAGAACTGCAATCAGTTCACTAAACATAGACCCGGGCACATCTGGCCTATTTTCACCCCTGGTAGGTGTCAGATAAATAAGCAAACATGGACCCAGACAGATTCATGGGAGTCTTTTTACACTGTTCTTGGTCGTTAGCTCGGCTAGCCGTCCTTATTCTTTCTGTCTTTGATACAAAGAATCACAAAGAAATTCTTCTGGATTTAACTTTGATTTCCAGGAGTCAGTGCCAACAGATGCAGTAGAAATGGCCTCTAGATGTCATTGGATAGGCATACAACCAATCAGAGAAAGATAGCACATGGGCAGAGTGACAACCAGACTAGAATCAATAACAAACATCCAATATTGCATGCACTGGAGGAGAAACAGATGAATGACTGTTGTCACTTTTGGAGTCAAAATTTGCTGATCCAAGGTTTATTCTGCTGCCATCTTGGTTGTTTTGAATAATGCTCCTGTATAAGTCATTGCCTAGAGCCCAGGCCGGCGCCACTGTAATTGTGTTGGTATGTTCAGTACCAGTGGAAATGGCTGTAAATGGGAGGGGTACCAGACTCATTTCACTAGACAGAATTGAATGGGAGTAAAGTGAATGGGTATGGTTGGCCACGATACTTGTTACTGTAAACAATAGATATGTGGTATCTGAGTAGGCCTCAGGTAATTTCATTATTTATTAATCTAAGCGAGTGACTAATTTTCATTAACTTACTGTATGTTTTGGGAGAATTTGAACTAAAATTAGGTATAAAACCAAACAACAACCAAAGTAAATGACTTTTCCAAACACTTTGTTTTATAGTATCCTCAAACTCACCTACCTGAATATTATAATGAATGAAGCCTCTAAAATATGCTAAGATTCTTACCCTATTTTGTTTGAACACAGCAAAACCTACAGAGCATCATCACAGAAAATTGGTAGCGTGTCAACACACCTGGGTCCTACTTGAAGAAGCAGCAGCAATCAGCTGTAATGGTCCTCCATTGAGACTCTGCCTTTTGCACCTCACACAACTTGATTTTTGACCTTGATGAGCTGGTTCAGCGGTCTCATGAGTGCTGTGTGGATGAGGGCTACTTCAAAAAGGAATGCCATCTTTCTTATGAAACCTCTGTTGTCCCTAAAGGAGAGACACTTGCCTGAAAGAGAATGCAGATATTTAGTAAAGTGCGGAACAGTGACGGAAAATAATTTTGATAGAAATGTGTCATCTGGAAAAAGTACATGCTGCTTTTCCCCAGTTTTTTTTTCTAGCAGGGTTAAAAAAAATTAAAAAAAAAAAACAACTAATTATTGCCTTCTTCAGGGTTTACTGTCAGACTGAACTATGGTAAAAATTTGTGAATCCAGATTCTTTCATAACATCCTCGAAAGCAGCGAATTCATTAGAGATAAGGCTGAAAAATTGTATGTCCACTTTGAACAGTAACAGAAGCTGCTTTCCAAGATGGAAAAACTGTTAAATTGATCCCTTTATTACCAAACTACACCTAAAAGAACAGCACATTAAAATGAGTTTTGAGGAAAATATGCATTTAGAGGCACATAGCATTGGAGCACACACAGCCTGGCTTTGTTGATATGAAACATTGCGCTCACTTCTGTACGTCCTGTGTCCTGATCTGTGCACATGTACTGTACGGGTGTGTGTGTGTGTGTGTGTGTAACTGCGCGTAAACAGCTGAGCTGGGCGACCTCGTGTTGCTGCGGGGGGTCCATGTCACCCCTCTGACACCAGGCAGCCATTGTGCTCCTGTCATGATCAATCATGTCCTTCAAAGACCCGTCTTGTCCAGGAGGGAGGGGACCAATCACACGCCTCATTACCCAGGCTTGGTTACTCCTAGGCGGAGTGTAGTCCCAAGACACTTCAGCCTGTTGCTGTTTGAACCGAAAGAAGAAGAGCGCAAACGTGTGAGAATGGTCACGAAAACAAAGAAGGGAAAGAAAAGAAAAGAAATACATGTAGTGAAATAGCGTTTGTAAATGGATGTCAGAGACAGTGGAAAATTGAGATGTGAGTGATTTTGAATGTGCAGTGGAATGTACATTCACAGGTCAAATTCAGCCGGGAGGAAAAGAAAAAGTTTAACAGGGCAAGGTTAGAAATTTCTAAACACAGAGATTTACATTTGATAAAGTTCTCTTTGTTTCTAGAGTACGGAGCATCTATTTTTCAACCATAGTGAACAACTCTCATTGTTATGAAATGGCTCCATCTGGCAAGGTTTCACTGATCAGGCCAACCGAGCCTCGCATCCCCCAGCAGCTGGCTAAACTGCCCAACCGCTTCACCGCTTGGGCCACGGACTAACCGATACTCTGGTGGCTTTGCTCCGGGAGCATGCACAAACACACACAAACACACGCACACGCAGACACACACACATAATGCTAGACAAGGCTAACTGTCCGCCGGCCTGTCAGTCTTGGGGTCAGCTGGCTAGAATGGAGGGAGGGGAGGGAGGCGTGTTGGGGTGGGTGGTGTGGGGTGGAAACGGTGTCATCGTTTAGGCCTCTACTATCCACCCAAGAAACAGAAGAAACGTTTCAAGCGTGCTGCATAATATTTGTAATCATCTTTGAAGACTGAGTAAGCTTCACTCGAAGCTCGCTGAGATTTATCACACTTCTTCATCAGTTATGTGCTTAACTCAACAGCTGGCCCTCAGGAGCTGAGTGTGAGTTTCATTATTTCTGTATGAAGGTCTACTCCTGGCTCAAAAGACCGCCACCTCTGCCCAGCATCAACCTCTGTGAATATTGATATGCTAATGCCGAACAACACAGGCAACAAAGCTGAACTGCTACCACTGGAAACCAGAACAATGGCTCCTCAGTCAGGCTTTGACATTTTTACCACCCAACATGTGTCCCTAGTTTCACGCACAGACAATAAAGGCCAACAACTGCCAATCTATTCATGGGGGGGTTGCTGTTGCTCAGTTCCGCTGCACCGTCTGGGGTCCTGACTGGTTGCACCGTGTCTTACCCGTCTTTGTTCAGGGTGGGAAATATCAGCATTTTAAAGCAATGATACGCCACCCCAGAGGTGGCCATAATGCCAGAGAGGTCAGACTTCAGGCTTGTCGAGCAGAGCCCAGGCTGGACCGAGAATGTCTGTGCAGATGTGAACCGGCTGTCAGGTCTGTAAGGTGGTATGTTTTTGTCTAAAAAAAAACTGAAGATGTTTGGTAATCATCCAAGCTTTATATTTATTAGATGTTTTAAAATTGACATGATGTGCTATAGAAGCCTCTTAGAGCATTTTTTTTTTGTTGTTGCTTTTTAGGAAGATACATGTTGGTCAAAAAGAGACATGCGTTATTTAGAGGTGGTCCGGGTTGCCTTGTCGAGCCATTTCCATTAGAATCAAATATGCAGAAATTACCCTGGGCAAATTCATCACATTTGTTATTTTAAATTTCTTCGAATTCTGTCTCCCAATCAGTTTGAAGCACATGACTTTTGAACCCCCAAAATTACACCCCAAACCCAAACTGGGTTCCTGAGATCAAACCGCAATGAAAGCAATCACACCAGTGCATTTGGCACCTCATTGGATTTAATGAAAAGTTGTAAAATGTTAATCATGTCAAACCTTTGGGCTTTTATTTTTTTGTTATAATTTTTTCTTTCCTGTCTTAATTGATATTGGCAGGAATTATCTTCAGACCAAGTTTGATTAAAGTTATGGATATACAAAGCTATAGTCCATCATAGCCAATTGAATCTGTTGGCAACCTTATGATCAGTCAAAACTAAACTTTACACATAACACCGTTTCTCTTGTGTTGTATCACCACTGAGGACAACTGCAGCGGTGATTTATTACCAATGTTTAAAGCCACACTTCGTACAGATGAGTTGGGTTGAAGACTTTGAAAAAGTGGGAGGGATGCTCTAATTTGATTGGTAATTAGTCAGCATGGGTTGATTCCAGAGATGATACAGTCGAGCACCAGCCTTCTTCCATCACAACAAGTTGCCATGGTAACTTGGTCCTGCTTAAGTATGGTCCCCTCATTATGGCTTTGCAACTTTATTTTTATTTGGAATGAAAAGCCAAAATCAGAACAAGTTGGGAAAAAACATAATAGTAATTATAAAACACAGGTCATTGTTGTATTCTTACTTCATATCTTTTACTTGTTACCTTCATTTTATATGTTAATATGCATCCACTATCAGTGAGGGAAATCTTTCAAACAGGTGAAGTCAACAGGTTGTTGTAATCTTGAGTTTCTAAGCAGTATGATGGTGAGATGATCTTACTTTTGAAGTGCAGGTCATTAAACAAATCAAGGATTCTAGAATTTCAGTACGTAAAGGGGAAGGGGATGAGCCTGGACGACAGGACAACACAGCATCAAGAGCTTTCATTGTTCAATAGCTGATATAAATGCATGGGGGATTTGGGAAAACCTTTGTCATGCACTGTAATAAAAACAAAACAAAATAAATGGTTCAGCTTCACACAGTGAAAAATACTGAATGTTATTATAGATATTGAACTGTTGGATGTGCATTTCCATCCATGGTGTCTACTGAGAGTGTTTAGCCTTGTCACCTGCCAATGCCTCATGTAATGTCATCACTGCAGTTGTTGCCAGACAACAAACACTCCAATGCATTTATAATGATCTCTGCAGATGTCAGCCATGCCCACTATCAAGAGTTTCTGACCACATGTTTATTTTAATTCATGTTCAGTTTTTACTTTCTTATTCATTTTCATAAGTTGCACTACAACAATATTCTTTTCTTTGGTGTTTAATAAAGTAAGGCAGGGCAAGTTTATTTGTATGGCATATTTCATGTACAAGACAATTCAAGGTGCTTTACATAAAACATTAGAAGCATTACAGAAGCATTAAAGAGTGCATTAAAAACAGGAAGGAAATAAAATGAATGAAATAAAATAAAATAAAATATTGCCTAATAGAAGATAGGATATATCTATATATCTATATGCTCCAGTTTGTGCTCCAGTTTGTGGGGAGGAATGGACCTCAGGGCTGAAGAACACTGTTTTACACTGAGGCAGGTGATTGAAGGTGAGCATCAGGTGTGCTGCCAACTCAGCCAGTTCCTCTGCCTCCACATTCACTGACCAGGAAGAGAAAGAGTCACAAGAACCAAGAAGGGATAGAAAAAAGGAAGCAAGACACATGGAAGTAGAGGCATAGTTTTATTATATATTTTATTAATATATTTTCTTGTTTTCTTTTTCTCATCAGTTCCATGATAATTACTTCCGCCAAGGAGGTAATTATCTGTTTGTCTGTCTGTGTACAAGATAACTCAAAAAGTTATGGATAGATTTTGATGAAATTTTCAGGAGTTGTCAGGAATGTGAAAAGGAAGAACTGATTTTATTTTGGCTGTGATCCGGAAGAAATCCTGGATTCTGGATCACTTTCAATTTTTTGATAACATTGCGGTCAATGGGGCCAAAAATTTTGTTTCTCAATATTTCAGTTAATTATTGCCCAAAACTCATGAAATTTGACTCAGGGATTGACAATGAGAACCTCTATCAAATTTCAAAGGCTGATCCAGATCTGATCCAGAACGTGGATTTTATCGCAATCTGTAAATCGCTATATGGGGGAATAGTTGCACTTGCCAGAGGTCTGCGCTCTCCGAGAGCTTTTCTAGTTGTAAATGCATTCATATTTGCATTTTAGGTCTGTAGCATGTTCCAAAAACAACAACAACAACAACAAAAATACTTTGTAAGGGCGCCATTTCTTCTCACAACAATTAAAAGGCATCCTTCGAACATCACTGAAGATGTCAAGCAATCTCATCTTAAGGTGGGAAATTCTGCACTCATTCTCTCCTCGGAGAATTCGGGTCAGTACCGCCAGGCAGGCCCGTCCAGTATCTGTGCCCTCTTCTCTCTCAGCCATGAGTCTGTAATGTGTCTCGAATGTTGTTTTGGTTTCTCTCGCTGAAAAAAATCCCATGAACATCAGTGGAAAAGATGTCTTTGCTCTAAAAGCTCAATGCTTCTGCACAACAGTAATGCTGCCATCACAAAAATTGAGAATTTCTTTCTCAAAAGGAATCAACACCACCTCATGCCATCGCAGAGCCCGGCTTTTGGACTTGTTGCTGATAACAGACGACATGGTTCTCCTCATCTTTAGTTAAAAGCACGTGGTGCAGTTCTTCCAACAAAGGTCAGGACTTCTAATCTGCATGACCACAATGCACGTTTCCTCTGTGTGATGGTCCAACATTAGGCCTCTTTTTATGTCAGAAAAAGTTTAAGTGGCATCTGTGAATGCAGCTCCTAACTGTAGTGCATAACAAAATAATCCTCCAACCACATGGCCATATTAGATATTGATATTTGGATTCCTAGCAATGTTAGACATTGTTTTGATAATACAGCATAAAAATGTCTTTTTGCACAATCACAAGAAGACTGAACACACAAAACAATTCTATTAAGCATCCTTAACCCTTCATGGACCACAGCGATGCTGTAATACTTTAACCTGGTAGTCACCTAGTCTTTCCATGGGTTGCCAAAAAAAAAAAGATGCATTTTTAAACATTATTTTTGGATTTACAAGGATGTCAGGTGGAGCAGTATGCATCAGTGGTCAGAACTGAACTTGAATTGACCTATCTAACCCTTTAATTGAAATCTCTGTCCATCCCCCACGGCCTCAAATGAGTCCCCCAGGACACAATCAGCTAGCCCCCCAATGTGGGCTCAAACAATGAAAGAAGATGAGTTTCATCCCTGGTGTATGACAAACCAACTATCTTTTAACTTCTTTTTTTCATCTTGACTTGATTTTACCAAATTTCTTTTCCCTACTCACAGTTTATATTTACCTTTCAGTCTCTTCTCATTTCTCCACAAGCTTCAGAGAAGACAGCTGAACACTGGTTGGAGGCCATGCAAGGCAACCGGTGACCTCAGATGATGGCTTTAAGTTTAGATTTAAATTTTAGCGATCTGTTTACTGATTAATTATGCTCCATGTCAGAGATACGGCACAACCAGAATGCCACTGGTATCATGGGGGTCAGCCGTCTTTAAAGGCGGGTATTTATCATGCATTTATCATTCAGAACACCAGAGACAATTAACTGCATCACTTTTGTTTGTTTCTCTATGTGGCCACAGTTACGCCATCAGCTCGGATATGTCTTAGGCTAACGAGCTTAGGGATGTTTACGTAGCCCACATGACGTGTTTTCTTTTCTTTCTTTTTTTTTTTTTCCTGCCTTTCTTTTCTGCTAAAGGGAGGGGGTGGGGCGGGCGGTGTGGGCTAAAAACATTGCGGATAAGAGGCTGCCCGGCACACGCCTGCATGACGGTCTGTAATCCCACAGTCTCAGACTCATGACCCACTTTCTTGGAGGAGCATGATGGTGCAAGCGGCCTCCTCTTAACCCAGGAGGTGCCTCCAGACGCAGGGTGGGCGGGTGGTGGTGCACTCCCCCCTACACTGTTAAGACAAAGAAAAAGGCAGACTCCTGTGAAGACTCCAGAAAGCCATATAAGAGGTTCAGGAACACTAAATACTTAAACCTGATGCTCTTATCAGTTTCTAAATAAACAGGGCCATGCCACTTTTTTTTTTTTTTTTTTTTTGCATATAAATATATATATTTTAGTTGGAGGCTTCATGTAGGTGAAGGTGCATGCAATCCGAACGTCATGTTGTAGTTTACAAGAATATTTCAAATTGAGTCGTTTGGTGGAAGCAAGAGGCAAATGCAGCCACTTTGTGAGCTTGACACTCGTGTCAGGTGGGATGATCCGGTCCTTTTGTATCCTGTAACAGGAAGTTGTGGGACTCATAATATTGAGCTATGAACTGAGCCATTTCCTAATTAAACCACTGACTTAAGCAGAGATCATCCACTAATACAAAACAAAATGAAAAGAACAGCTTCTCCACTATTGTGTCTCATCCCTTGAAAACATGCTGACCGGCATCATGGCACGCGCCACAGGCATATAGGTCAGCAAATGCTGAAGTGGTGAATTGGATCATATCACCATCATGCATCTTATTTTCCTATTAACCACCACCTGCCCCTGCTCTTGCTTTTTCGCCGCTGAAAACACCACAATACACACCGCTCTTACTTCTCTCTTTATCTTAATCCCTAGCAGACTTTAAGTGTCTGGCATTGGGGCAAAATCCCAAACTGGAGAGGAGCGTGCTTGGAGACCTAATCCCCTTACCCATAGACTCGAGTTGCCCTCAATTCACCTCTCTCAAAGTAGGCCAAGAACAAGGAGCCACAACAGAGAGGCAAGCGGCTTCACAAGGCTCAGCATTATCACGCTGCCAGACAAATAGACGAGAGCATACGTTAGCATATACACACAGAAGGACACATGGACAGATGATGTATAAGCTGATATGTGGTATAGTATAGACACGCATATGACAAGCTGACTACTGACACATGCACACAATATTTTGCTGGCGTCGTTTCTTTGTTGGACTTTGCCCCATATTTGAATAAATAAACAGAGACACACTTTTCCCTCTGTCCTTCCTGTCTTCTACTAGAGCCTCTTTTCTTCTTCTACAAAAGTTGCTCTGCAATGTTTCAGTCATCCACAGAGGGGACAACAGATCAGTTCCACTCCAGCATGTATATTCTCTGTACTGATTAGATGAGAACTTTCTTTGAGTATAACATCGGCTTAAAGGGAGATAATAACAAGATGGACTGAGTATAAGCTGTGAACACAAATCAATAATTCTCCATGTCACGTCCCCATATGCTGTTGTCAGAGACTCTCGGGAATGACTGTGTAATCAAATCACCAACCACTCTGAAAACACTTCTGAGGCTTTAGAAAATGATCATCATCAAAAAAACAAACAAACAAAAAAACATATAGATGCAAATCATTTATACTGAATAACACAGAAAAAGTGAGTTGAAAAAAAAGTTGAAAAACTAAGAAATACTGTCTTTGAAAGGCTCTTTGGAGACACCAGGAAAATTTAAAGGAAGGTGTCCGTCCATCCATCATGGCTTGGAGCTTATCCCAGTTATCACTGGGCCAGAGACCCTGACAGGTCACCAGTCATTCATAGGACCAAATCCTCCACAGATTAAGAAAATCAGTTTCTCAGTGTTACAGAATATACAGCGGACATTTTTTTTTTTAAATGCAGAAAGATAATATAATTAAAAGATTCAGATAATCCAAATAAATCTCTCTTGGCAAGGGACAAGTCCAAAGACCAACATGAGCGGTTGTGATCTTTGGGCCGTCAGGTGGCTTCTCATGTCAGCAATCACAGCTACGCAAATGAGACAAACAAATAAACAAACAATATTTTTTTTGAATTTGTACATGCTGTGTCCTCTTGGCTAACAAGGAGATGACTCATCTATCATGTTATCAGTATATGTTTTTGACGATGTGGAGGTGTGGTAGAGTGTATAGCATGTGTATCTTGGACATTGAATACTACTGCATAAACTCAACAGAAAGAAATCTGCATAAATGTCTGCAGACTAAGAGATTGCTTTAAGAATGCATATGTGTGGATGTAAAAGTGCTCTAAGTGGTCAGCGACACTAGAAAAGTGCTGTATAAATTCAATATATTTACCATTTACCATATAAGCTAGCATCCAAACAACAATTTCCAAACAAGGCCTTTTATTATTTCAGCAAAACAGCAGGACACTAAACCTCATATTGCATGAATAACAGTTACATGGTTATGAAGGGAAAGTGGCGGGCTGCTAAACCGGTCTTCATGCTGTAAGAATATGTGTCATCCTTTAGAAATATGAAGCATTATAAAAGGAAGACAAACAAACAAACAAATAAGTAAATAAATAAATAATAGGGGCTTGGTGGTCACACTGTTGCCTCACAGCAGGAAGGTTCCTGGTTTGAGTCCCAGCAAGGGTTTCTCTACATGGAGTTTATATGTTCTCCCTGTGCTTGCTTGGGTTTTCTCCTGGTGCTCCAGCTTCCTCCCACAGTCCAAAGACATGCATTTCAGCTTAACTGATGATTCTTAATTGCCCGTAGGAGTGATTGTAAGCCTGTATTGTTATTTATTTTTTACGTGGTCCTGCGATGAACTGGCAACCTGTCTGGTCTGCCAGCTACCTTTCGCCCAAAGAGAGCAGGGAAATAAGTGTGTATAGATAACTGATGGATGTAATAATGATAACGATTTTTATTTTTCTCATCATAATAACAATTCATTAATTTGAAAAACATATGAAAAAAAAAATGCCACCAACTGCTGAGCTGCTAAAATCCTATGGATGGGAAAACATTTTGTTTTTAAAGCTACAGCTGGTCTCCTCAGTCCAGAACGGCTTACAGAGTGTTGTTAAACGACGAGATGATGCAACACACTGGTAAACATGTCCACGGTTTTTTGAAACGTGCTTCTGAAAATACAGCATCCTACAGAAGAGGATTACAGCCACAGTAAAATCAAAGGATAATTATGATCATAGAAAAATAAATATAAAGTTGGGGGGGTGTGGTGTTGACCTTCTTCAAAATTCTGACTTTATTGTCAGATGTGTGAATTTAAAATCAGAATTCAACAGAAAAAAGAAATTTCCCCCTTTTCCCTACTAGACTTCCCATGGGAAATACTGATTCAGTTTTTTATGATGTAAACATGTTCAGGGAGGTCTGGTCAGTGATTAATATATATATATATATATATATATATATATATATAGACAAAAGCAACAATCCAATTGATATTTTTCACCAATTTATCAGTTCAAAGGATCCAGTTTAAAAAAGAAGTAAAATATTTCTCAAAGTTGAATTTAGCCTGTGTTTATATTTTCTTTGTTTTTTTTTTTCGATAGCTTTACTCCATTTCCAGAGCAGGGGTCCAGCATTAAAAACATATAAACTGCTGTAGGAACAATAGGCTGTTCAGGAACGTTTCTTCAAATGTGGTTCCAGCCTAAGTGATGTTGGAAAAAAAAAAAGAAATTACTTTACATTTTTTTTTACATTTTCTGTGTAAAATGCATTCCATATTTAAATGAAGTAAAAATGAGACTTAACTAGATTCAGAAAAAATAATTAGGTATCATATAGAAGCAATTATACTTAGTAGAGCCCGTTTTTGTCATCTCTTCACCACAGTAGTAACTGATTAGTACTTATTAGTACTGAATAAAAGAAGAAATTTGGATTTTTTTTTTCCATTTTATTTGATTTTTAACCCTTTATGGACAATGACATTCAGCTCAGCATTTAAAAATGGACAGTTTTTCCCACATGAAGATCAGATTTTTACTTGTGTCAATGCATTCAGTTTGTTTTCAGCTGCTGTGGGTGGAACAGGAAATATTATGAAATATAAAATTGCATAAGAGTGTGAATATTTTGAGATCTTAAAAGACACAGGTTCCAGTCAGGATCATTTTAAGGTGCTTTAGAATCTGCCGTCTGCAACAAACACACCAAAGAGGGGGAAACAACACTGCCACCCGTTGGCTGTTTGGTGGAAGATTTTACACAAGACATGTTGAATTTAAAATATTGTGGAAGTACTTTTAGAAATTATGCTTCAGTAAATAGACTTTGTCAGTTTATTTGCTAAATTTCAGCGGGAAATAAATGATGGGACAATGTAGGTCACTGAACTTCTTACTGCAGTCCAGTCCATGCACAGAATCAATATTCTTTATTGTAAAGGTATTACTGTGTAATGACAGGTAATGGCTTCAAGATGATCTGAGAATCATCTCAAACAACAAAAGCATCACTGCAAAACATTGTGGCAAACAAGCTGAACCTGAGGGAAAAAGAACCCCACAAATCCCTCTAAACTTAAGAGGGATTGGTGGAAACGGAAGCATTTTCTTGGGCATTACTGCAAGATAAAGGGCGTTCAGCGAAGGTTTAAGCGTAGGGGATAAGTGACATCAGCTTCAGTTGGATTCTAATTTAAGGACTCATCCATTTCTCCTTCCACTTCCTTCTTTCACTCCCTCCCTCAACGTCTCTTGAAGCTCCTCGGCTGATTTCATAGAAGATTAGATCTGATATTTCCATTGTGTAAATTGTTTTCTCCTTGCTACCCATCGGTCATTACTGAATTTCTTTTTTTGTTGAGAGGTTTCATTATAATTAGTGAAGTTCAAAGCAAAAAGTCACATTTTAATGTAATATGACAAATAGAAACATAGGACTGTCATTCCGCTTTTGGACATAAGAAAGGACCTCATATTTTATAGGTTCTTTGCCCCTCTAATATTAAAAACATTGTTATTAAGATAAATGAATTTTAACAGATCTACAAATATGTTTCCTAGAGTAGATTAAGAAATACATGCATAACTTTTTTTTTGTTTTCATTTCATTTTTTTTTTTTTTTTTTTTTTTGTCCAGCTGGCCTAATATAAGACATCTAGAGTCCGAACATTGTAATGTAGCTCAAGAATGGCATCAAAATGCAACAACTCAAACACAGCACATACAATTTTGTACCAGTGGACATCTGTGATGGCCAAGATTCAAAACAAGTAAGACCCAATGGGCTACATCCGGATTGCTAGTCTGATTCGGATGATGAGGGGAAGAAAATTGCAGTTCTTTGACTGACCACTAGAGGGTAGCTCCAAAAGTGAGTCAGTTTCCGTTGACCAACATGTTAAGTCATCAAACTTTCAGCAGAAATAAAAATATTTACAGTCTGGTTTGTAAAAACAACAACAACACATGTTTGGGTCATAGGTAGATTGCATATCCATGACAATTGTAAATTCAATATAAATCTACAAATGTATCAGCTGTCATCAGTTTAGCTACTTAGTGCTGTCTTGGCTTGACTTGTGAGCTGTGAATAAAGGGCTAACAGTGTACAGTGATCCCTTATTTTTCGCGCTTAATGGGTACCGGCGCCCCCCAGCGAAAATCAAAATCCGCGAGCTGGAGCCGGAGCCCCCCGAGCCTTAATAATGTGTTTAAAATATGTTTAAAAACCGCAAAAAAAGTAGCGAGGTACTGCAGCAAAACAAGACAAAGGCTCAACTGTGGTCTTTCTGTTACCTTCACAGCCTCTGGTCTCTGAAACGTAGTAAAGAAACCACTGGTATTGTGCTATTTTTGGCTCGTAATTAGCGGGTAACATGCTAACAACAACAAAAGAAAAAGTCATATTTTCTCTGCATGGAACGAGCACTTTATTCTGACACTGCAGGAACTTGTAACATCACACAGGTTGTATTGTTCGGCTCTTGTCAGTTAACAGAGAATGTAAATCTATACACGCTGGGCTGCTGTTTATGCTCACTCCACTTTTCATCTAACCCCGTTTTGGTTCTGCCGTCCCACGACACACACACCATTACCCATAAGGCCACACCATTACTCATAAGTCTACCTTCTTAAAGGGGCCAGGCTGGCTCACAACATTTCTTCGCTGTGAGAGAACGCGCACAACATCCTGCGATGTTTCCGCAATTTTTTCTTGATTTTTAAAAATATTATACATTTCTGAAAAATCCGTGGATAACTAAAACCGCGGAACTTAAAGCGCGAATTGGCGAGGGATCACTGTATAATCATTTATATTTTCATGCTAAAATGATGTGATAATTGTACTGTTTGGTGTTGGCTCGGATGTGAAGGTTAGCGAGAAGACACCAGCTGGACTACCTCTGGCTCACTGGCTTCTACCTCATGTGGCAACTGGGTCCACAGATCATTTCAGAACCCTATTCAGTCATCTAACTGGACCACTGGGCCCAAAAGCTGGCAACAAATGCAAAAAACAATACATAACTTACACAGGATATTTACAATGCAGTACGGAAATATCTCTATACAAATCTATACGTATATGCATATACACCCCTACAAATATTATTCTACACCTAATATACACAATGAAAAAAGATGAATGCCTCAAAATACAGAATTAAATATCAAGAGCGTTAGCTTATGTTTCTGGATGTGCAGGCTTGAGTCTGAGTTAAATATGAGTTGTCCATCCATCAATCCATTATCTATACCTGCTCATTCCTCTTCAGGGTCATGAACATCTGCTGGAGCCTATCCCACCTCCCTTTGGGTAAATGGCAAGGGGTACACCTTGGACAGGTCGCCGGTAAACTGGAGAGCCACATATAGACAAAGAACCACAGACACTCGCAGTATGAGTTGTGAAAGGACAATCAGTGTCATTCAGCCGAGGGCAGCAAAATGTAATTTGAGAATAAACTCAGAGGAAAAGTTCTAATGAATTATCCTCTCGTGTCATAAAGAAGAGTTATTATTGGATTATTGCAGTAGGCAGGAATGATTACCACAAACAGATCTTATTATATCATAGTTATTGATGCCTCCCACTGAATAAACTTTAGTGTGCTACTAGTAGATTTTGAAAAGGACGCGAGGCTCCCAGCATCGCGCCTGCACAAGCAACAACAGACTGATGGAAGCATATACAGTACAATGTCCCTCTGCACACATTGAAACACCTAAGCTTCTTCAAGAACAAGAGCCTGGTCTTTCTTTCCCTCCTCACAGCCTCCGTCTTCTATTTCACCTCCACAATGCAACACAACAACCTGAGACTGTGACCTGAGACACACTGTGGTACCTACGCTTATGAAGAGTGGAAGCAGACTTTCCCTCTCATCACACGCTTTCCAGTCACCATGCATTCATCAACAGCTTTTTTTTTTCTTTTTTTAATGCCAAGCAGATACGTAATTTAGTCACCAAACAATTTCCATCCCTTGTGGCCAAAAATATGACTCTTTTAACAATTACCTGCTTCTCATAAACGCTGTCTTTGATGTACTTTTCATTGGCACGGGAAATTAAACCTGGCTCTTACCAAAGCCTTTTAGCACAAACTAATCCTCAGATGCTGACAAACTAGAAAAGGATCATTTACAGCATCCAGTCATTACACAAAAGTCACATAAAGATAAAACAAAGCAGGGGAGCGAAAAACAAGAGGATGATGAACTCTCTCCACCTCAACATTGCTTTTTTTCTTCTTTTAATTTCTGCAATCTCATAATGCACAAGTTTAAAATTTGTTTTTGCCTGAATCACTCAAGCCTGTTTTTCAAGTACCCAATTAGAACGAAGTGAAAGCTTACAAGATTTGTAAGGCTTTTAGGTGAGTGACAGAATAAGTGTTTTATAGTTTGTTTTTTTTTGCACTTGAACAGAAGTATCCTGGTACTTATTCATAAACTGACCTTTCAACCCTCTGAAAATAATACAGAAATGTAAATCTCACCTTCCATACGGGCAGATGCTTTTGTTTTTCTAAACGGGGCCGCCTTGCGAAAGAGAAATAAATTTAAGTTGCTCAGTTTTAAATCTGAAATCAGCTTACCGCAATCTCATTTTGCTTTTGTTGCTCCTTGTTGCTCGCACGGACTGTGCACAAGATCCAACTAGGATTAAGGGGGGAGGGAAAGGAAACACAACAAAACATGAAACAAGTGATAAAAGAAGAAAACATGTTGTCCCCCCCACCCCTAATTTTTTCAGAATGTAAAAATTAATTTTCATTAAAATTCCTCTGCCAACATATGAGATACACACAAACAAAGCATTAACATGCTTGAAGATTAGTGGTCAGAACATTGTTGTGTTATCCTTAGACTGTCAAATCCTGAATTTAAAATATTAGACTTTTGACATTGTGGGAAGCATATTACTCTGTCAATTTAAAATGCTTCATTAAACAGCAGAATGACATGCAAAATAATCATTATCTTCCAGTATCATAATGCCTTAACCTCATGCTGGAAAACAAATGGTAAATGCTTCAGCACCTATACGGTGCCTTTTGGTCATGCATGTAATTCTGGAATTTAAAGCTGATTTAACGAGAGCCCCTTAAAACTTAAATGGCTTAACAGAAAAGCTTACTGACAGATATTGACTTTTTCCCAGGACTTTGCCATATGATGAATATTTATTCCATTTTCTTCTATTTTTGTTGTGAAATATTCAGTTCCCTGTTGTGATTTTAAAAAGTCAGGGAACTAAATACAGTTTTCATATATGAACCTTATTAAAAATGCCTTTTACCTTCAAAATAAAGAGGAATGTTTTGAAAAAAAAAAAAAAACAAAGAGCACTGGCTTTGTAGCATATATGTCCTTTGAATGATGTCTTTAAAATATTATTTTACAGAAAGCTGTGGTTAAACTGATCATGTGAATTTTTTTTTAAGAAAAAAGGGCTGAAATGTGTCCTGTGATTTTATTTTATTTTATTTAAGCTCTTTTGTTCACTTCACGTATTGTTGTGCCTCATGGAGAAACAAATAAGCTTCTGTTTTAGCCGATGACGTCCTGCTACGATGCTGCCATCTAGTGGTGAAACTTTAGGTACTGTTAAGACTTAGAGGGAGGATTAAAACAAAAAAAAACATGGCTAAACAACTTATACAGCACAAATAAATTACATACATTAGTAAAGAGGGACACATTTTGTCATATGGTGTTCACATGGAAATGTTATGAAAGAACAAGCAACAAATGAGCGTTAAGATTTAATTTGTTGAAATTAGAGTGAAGACATCTTAGCCAAATAAAGATAACAACAGCAATTTATTTATTGTTTTTAAAACCATCCATTCATCCAGTATCTATACCTGCTTCTTCCTTCAGGGTCACTGGGGTCTGCTGGAGCATATACAGGCTCTTTTGAAAGGCTGGGGTAAACCAAGAGCATTGTTTGGAAGACCTACACGGTTGATTTTGTTGTTCCAGGCTTTGAGTGCTTGATAGCTTATGTTTCTGGGTCTTTGCCAAAAAAGCATTAATTGTTGGGGACAAACTGCCACAGCTTCCAAGTACTGTGAGCAACAATGCTGCCTAAACTGCTCACACTGTGGTCCAGAAATATAAAAGCGACAGCACTTTTATTTATGTAAAGCCTAGCTAATTAGACAGATGGCCCTGAAAAGTTTGTTTTTGTTTTTTGTTGTGAGAACAATCTCATACAGGCCTCAGATTACTTTATGTTTCACTGTAAATTTAGGAATTTATTTATTTTTTCTCCAGTTATTTAGCTGATACATGAGTTGTGGCATAATGTAGTGTCAGCTTAAAAACTTTGGCTGTGACAATATCAAACCGTAAAACTGAAGCACCTTTGCTGGAACACCTAAAAAATAAAAAGACTGACCAAATAATCTGATGAATAAAATAGCAGATAAAACCAATAATCCAGCAAGGAACACATCTGTGAGGTACTGTCTTTTCATTGTCTGTCAAAAGACTAACTATCAAGTACAATATAACAAAAAAACACTTGTGAGCTTGGATATACGGCCCAAATCAACAAGTTTAGCAGCTGCCTTAAAAATATATCTACTTATATACACATTTGCACTGTTCTTTCTTACCAGCTGTTAAGTGAAAATCCAACATTCACTCTTATCTTAGAGCTGGTATGATCAGAAAATGACAAGAAATGATCAGAAACTTTGCTTCATATATGGGATCAGGCCACAGTTGTGGACGGGTAAGAATGTTGTCCAGATGTGCGCTTCACTTACCTCAACCACATCACCATGAAGTGGTGACAAAACTCTTTCTCATCTGCCTTTAATGTAATTGATTTATACATTCATAACGTATGTGTTTGGTCGCACATGGACAGTAGGCTGAGAAGTTGAGAACATGGTGAAGGCAACCTGACAAACACAGCGAGAAGTGGGTCGAGTATTCTAAAAAACACAGTGAAGGAGGAGTACCCTCGACAGGGGGGGGGCATTTCAGCTGCTTAAACATTTAATCTAACATTGTTCAATATATAATTTAAAGTAAACGTACAATCTTTTTTTAACAAACTAATTCTCAGCTCAGAGAAACCATAAAATACTCCGCAGGTTCAATCAAAACAATAGATGATGCGATTGAACACTTTATATTTACTCCGTTTGTTGAAAATGACAGCTCTGAAGCAACCAAAGGACATTTTGTGAAAGGCTTGTCACATCATCTCTTCCTGCTGCTGCTTGTGTCAGTTCCTCACCTCCTCTGGGAAACTAAGATGCATCCAAAGGAATCAAGCGGATGGATGGAAGACAGCAATAACTGGGGCACAAGGTGGGAATCAGATAAAATGCTGGTTTAGGAGTCTGTCCTCTTATGTGAACTTTAAAGGACATATATGTAACTTTTTTCTTTCAAAGGCTGATACAATTTCTTGAGGGCTTAATGAATTGTCTGCGACATGCTTAGGTCAGAATACTCATGCCACTTTGACCAAAAAAAAAAAAAAACCTCAACTATTTCTTTATGGGTCTTGTAGTTTTACAGCCAATGTGTCTTGATGTGAAGTTGAGAGAAGATGAAGATGAAGAGGCTGGGTAGTTTATATCATAATCTGAGGCTGTGATGTCATAGTGCCAGGCTATTTTCAGTTGCTCACTGAATGACAAATTCTCAGACTCAGACCACCCAAAACAAATTGACATGGTTGCGTTTTGTCTGAGTTTCCCCCTTGGGTACTAACTCCTTACAGGGCGGGGGCGAATTTAGGCAAAAGCAGATTTGTATGTCACTATTCTTCTTTTGATATTTTTTGGGGACAAAGAGAGAAGTGGACACCCTTGTAGCCCACTAGATTGTAAACTAGATGCTGCCTGGCTGATCTCTGAGTGTGAGAGCTGTCAAAGCAACAGGCTGTCTGTCATACTGGTCTCACACTCAGAGGAGAAGGCAGATGGAAGGGGGGGTAATACATCAATTGTAGACTGCAAAACTAATAACGTTGATTAAGGCTGCGTCCACGCTAATCTGTCTTCATTAAAAATGCCAATTTCAAAACAAAACCAATCTGCATCTTGGCTTGTCAGCTCATTGTCAGAAAAGATCTCCATCCACGTGACACCGCCGAAATCACGTGTCACACAGCCATCCATGTTCACTGGACAAGCAGGCACGAGAGAAGAACAGGGTAAAAACTGGGCTGGAATAAACCTTTGTTGGAGGCTGCTTATGTAATGTCTCTCCTCCTGCCCTTGTAGATGGTTACAGTTTTATTAAAGCCAGTCCCTGGCTGCATAACAGCCCGTATTAGTGACAACAAAGTCAGCAGTGCTGACAGGAAGGTCAGGCTCTGAACAGCAGCAACAACAACAACTTGATTCTTGTTTGAAGAACAATAGTAACGAGTCCTGTTAGCTTGCCCTGTTTGTCCGGTGAAGGATTTGTGTAATTGAACAATTTTAATGACTGCTTGATGCCTTTTTTTTAGTCAAGATTATAAGTAAGACAAGACAACTTTACGACACTTTTTTTTAACTCATGGAAATTTTGATTGGTTATCAAGGAGCAACATCCGGTTTCTCCTCTTTGAAGAGAACCAAGAGACGCAGTTCCTTCAATGTTACTAGAAGCTGTCTCCAAAAATTAGTCACTTTTCATGAAATGCTGTGTTAATATGTTTAACTTTACAGAAAAAATGAACATATTCACATCCTTCTACAAGAACTGGTTTTGATCTCCATAGCTAGATTTCACACCCATGACATTTGTGGGGGGATTTTCAAGTACCTTATCAGGTAAAATTATATAAAGGCACAAATATATCATAGTTAATTTTTGAATGACAGTCTATGCCAGAGGTGTCAGACTCATTTTCACTGAGGGCCACATCAGCATCATGGTTGCCCTCGAAGGGCCAGATCGACAGCAAGCATGAAACAAAATGCAATAAAATAAATAAAAACTGAACCTTATTAATATTGTTAAATAACAGTTTCTGTATTTATTATTTATATTTATTATGTATTCAAGTTTAAAACATTTCTTTCAAATATATATTTTAAGTCATTATTATATTAAACTCAGGGTTTGTGGTAAACATCACTGAGAGTATCTATTACCTTGGTTTCAGAAGCAGAAGTGATTCTTTGTTTTTCTTGCAGGCTAAATTTAGCATACTTAGCTCCGTGTTTGCTGTCAAAATCCCAACGTAGATTAAACTCTTTCACGACTGACACCCGCCTCTTAACACAAAAGACATACTGTTAGTTCACCTTGAAAAACAAACTTGTAATTGTTTTGCCATCGTTCATGAAACTGTCTTCCTTGTGCATCAATTGCTCTTTTCTTGGACATGTTGGGGTTAGTTTGTAAAGGTTTTTCTTAAGTCCATCAGTTCTGTAAAATCGTCTTGCTCATAGCTGCCATCATCGTTGTGGGTAATGATGAAATGCATGATGGGAGATGTAGTTTATTGTCAATATGCACTTTAAAGTGGTTCTGTATTTTAAGTCTAAAAGTATTGGTTTAAAATTTAAGCCAATACTGCCAAAGCTCTCGGGGGCCACATAAAATGACGTGATGGGCCACATTTGGCCCGTGGGCCTTGTGTTTGACACATGTGGTCTATGCTATCAAACAGTGACCCCTTTTACCTTCTTAGCACCTTAGATGAACTGGAGTTCTGAGGTGTAATTTATTCTTATTTCAATGGCTTGTTGTGCTGGTAATTGTACAAAAGGAACACTGCAACCAGTTCTGGGTGGACCTAGAAGGGTCTGAAGCTCAGCAAAGCAGCCTGAAGCAGCTATCTCCTCCTAAAGGCTGTCAGCCAGTCCTGACTGGAGGATGGTCAGCTGAACTGCCACTGGCTCTTGAGCTTCTACCTCTTGCAGCAGCCAGAACAGTCAAGTCCTGTGGTTAAGTGACCTTTTCCTTGGCTCGGTCATGTAGACTGCAAGGCTTTGCCGCGTGCAGCTGATCAGAGCAACCACAGGCCGACCAAGCCTGTTGGTCCCTGCCAGAGCTCCAGGGGTATGGTAGTTTCAGATGTTTAAGGACCAAATGAATGTAGGTAAACACTAGTTAGCATTATAGAATAGCATGAGCGGAGCTCAGTCAAAATGGCTAACTTGTGGTAACTTGGGCAACCTGACTACCTTCCAAATCAGTCATGCAAAAGCTGCAAATGCAGCAGCAATGGCTGGTTTTGACTGGTGCTGACACCCAGTGGATATCTATTTTTTGGGGTATTTTGGTTAAGGTGTTCCAGCAAGCTTTCAGGCTCGTTCATTCTGCCTATTTGCCTATTTTCAAATAAACCAGGATTGTGCAGAGTCAGGGCAGCATGGTGGCTTAGTGGTTAACACTGTTGCCTCACAGCTAGAAGGTTCCTGGTTTGAACCTTGCATGTTCTCCCCGCGCTTGCCTGGGTTTACTCCGGGTACTCCGGCTTCCTCCCACCGTCCAGAGACATGCCTGTTAGGTTAATTGGTGGTTCTAAATTGCCCGTAGGAGTGATTTGTGAGTGTGTGTGGTTGTTTGTCTATATGTGGCCCTGCGATGGACTGGCGACCTGTCCAGGGTGAACCCCTGCCTTTTGCCTGAAGAGAGCTGGGATAGGCTCCAGCAGATCCCCGTGACCCTGCAGAGGATTAAACGGGTATATAAATGATGGATCAGTTTGGCCATTAGCCTTCCAATTTAGGCTTCAAATTAACTCCCCATAAAAGCTATGGGTGTCGTCACAGAGGTTTTATCCGGCTCCTCTTATACAGCCAATGATGGTTATTTTGATTAGGGAATGTCATATGGTTTTAGATATTGTACTGTTTGTGCAATAAACAAGTTGGTCTGCATCTAGGTGCATTTTTTTTGTCTAGTATTGCATGTTAGTATCTGTTTTAGCATCTCAAAGGTTGGGGGGGGGGGTTAGGTGGAGGGAGAGGGAGGGGTGTGCTGAATGGGGGTCTGCTCAGGACCACAGACAGGCTAAAACTGCACCTGCTCCTAATACCAAAATAAAAACCTTTTTATTTTAATTTTATCATTATTTTTTTGCACATACAAAAGCCAACAAAGCAAAAAAAAAAAAAAAGCACATTTTGTCCTCTAAGAATCTAAACTTTCAGTGGAGAACACAGACAGGATATGACTCACATCCTGTTATTGTGTTTTTAAATTAGGCCTATTTTTATGGGCCCACCCATTTGAAATTAATCAATATCTGACTTTTTACTCATAATTAGCCAGTATTTCATATCCAGCTTGCATTCATAGCTTGTTATAGAACATTATTCATACTGTAGACTTCTGTTAATATTATATATATAAATATAATTATAGTGAAGTATTATTCTCAGGCCTTCATGCTAAGTTTCCTGTATCGAATAAAATATTAAGCTAAATGTTTAATTCCAAACATTAGGAAGTAGACAATATTATGTTAGGTACTTTTCATGTTCCACAGAAACTGACTCAGAGTCTAAAAGAAAAAGATTTTTTTCTTTTCAAACGTGAAACTCATACTTGAGCCCTGCTCCCAAGCTTGACAACAAAAGATGAAGAAACTACTCAACACGTGACGTAACAGTGGGGGAGGGGCCGAGTATTTTTACGGCTTATTTGTACAGCACCTCACTTCCTCAGAGGTTGCCATTGCCGCGGTGAATGAAGAAAGAGGAGAGGGCAGAGAGGGACGAGTGGGGGGGAGGAGCAGAGAAGCGGAACGGCTCAAAGAAGAAGAAAAGGTTGCTGACTCTGGAGGAAGGAACTGTAGCGGGGTCTCATAGCGGGAGAAGCCGAGCGAGGAGCCAGGCAGACTAGCAGCGAGTCCATGGCTCAGTCGGCTGCTAACGGCGTGGACCAGGACCAGACCAGGACCTGGCCAGCAAGAGGCTCCACTCAAGGTAGGAACTCTAGGAAAGACGGGGTCACCCCTGACTGTACTCGGTCTTTTTAGAGCCGAATACCACACGCGAGAGGCGGCTGGGAGCGGCTGGAAGGAGAGGAAGGAGGGGGAATAATTGAGGCTGCCAGCTCAGTGTTTTGCTTGAGGAGGAGCTAGTCGGGGGGGAACTTGTCCAGCGAGCTTTCACTGATTTAAAGCCCAGGATCCAGCCACCATTGCAGCCAGAGGCCAGTTCCAAACCTCGTTCCTGGCTCGGGTCAGTGAGCCACTGTGGCTGGAGTGTTCAGACTGAGAGGAGCCTTGTAGATGTGGACCTGAGAGGAATATAGATGCTGTCTACAGGTTGTCCACGTCCATGCTGCACATGGCTGTGGTTTACAGGGACCATATGGGTGAAGAACTGCATAAACTCTTCAGTATAATGTAATGTAATTGGACCACCTAAATGATCCAGTCATTCAGGTTTTCAAATGTTAGATGTTTCCAGTTAGCATCATGTTGATATTAAAGGTGTTATAACCATGTTACCTCTTATTTACATATTTTCCGTCTATTCTTGCCTCACAACTGTCAGTATTTGCCTATGATAAATCCGTGTTTACCAGCTTAACTTTTGCTCCGTTCTCCTCAGTGGTGTAAAAATTACATGGTCATTCCTGGAAAAGATGATGCCCTGAAGGGCAACATATATTACTCTAAAATCTCCATGTGCGTTTTCTGTAATAGTGGTTTCACTGCAAGAGTGTTAACTACCTTACCAAGGACACTGCTCCATCCACATACCATCACTTGTTGGTGGTCACAGCCTGGATCGTTTCTTTTTTTAAATCAAATCTTTCATTTTTTTCCCTACCAAAAGATCTGGAAAGCATATTGGTCTGACCACAGTGTATGTTTTCATTGTGTTAATGAACCATCTCAGATTTCCTCGAGCCTGTCCAGTGATGATGTTGACTTCTCAGCATCTCACTAGGTTCATCTTGGCTTCATTTTTGCACAGTCTAGTTTTGCATGGCCCTTGAGGATGTGACTCCCTAATGTGGTGCTTTTTAAAGGATTCCTAAGATAATCTCTGACTGTGTCTCAGGTGTAAGAGCAGTCATATCCTAACTGGAAGGACGCTAGTTTGATTCCTGGCTTATGACTTTTGCTCATCAAAATGTTGGGCAAGACACTGAACTCCCACACCGCCCCCGGTGCTTACATCAGTGTGAATGTTAGAGAAAAATGATTACGTAGGATAAAAACTGTTATAATATATACATACATATATATAAACTAGTGCTGGGCGATATGGAAAAAATCATATATCACGATATGGACTATTTTATATTACGATAACGATATATATCACGATAATAAAGTATGTTTTCAGTTATTCTCTAAAAAGTTTGAAAAAAATTTCATTGCTTACTTTTCAACTTTATTTTGAAAGGACATTTAGCTGAATTGTCACAAACATACATTTTAGTGCAGCAAAAACAGGTAGGTACAGAGGTACAGTTTTCACTGAAGTTCAGCTATAAAAAATAAACAAATTATTTTTCAACTTTCTGAAATCTGTAACCTTGTAGTGCAAAGTTTGCAAACCAATATAAAGTGTCTAAAGTAAACATCAGGGTTGAAGAGAACTCTGTTTAAGGCATTAACCATGAATAAAAGTGCAAACATAAAGGGCTACTTTGTAGAAGTAGGTATGATTCTATCAAATTTATCGTTGCAGGTTTTTTAATTACATATTTGCTGTAATAATTGATAAAATTAGGTTAGAAACGATAGAAAATAAATGGCACGCTACACACTTTTATATTGTCCCCACGATATGTATCGTCATATTGCCCAGCACTAATATAAACTGTTATGATATTACTGATTAATTAATTAAACCATTAATATTATAAATATTAACTGATAAGTTCTGCTTGAATATGTAAAAAGTACCTTGACTGGTCAACAAGACTAGATAAAAGCCAATTTGTGTGGTCACACCACTGATAAGACTTTTGTAAAACTACTGAAAAATCATCTATCTTTGATTTAGGCTTCTTAACATTTATATTCATAACAAACAAGATAAATCACTAATAGACAGAGCTTATATAAAATTTAGATGGGACTGAGACGAGTGGAGTGGTAAGTTAAAGTGCATTTTTGGTGTTTAAACTGAACAGATTATAACACACTATAATCTCTTATCAAACCAAAACCACTTTGTGACGCTGCAGCCTCAGCGTCTGTGACTGAGAGCAGGCTGCCCAGGAACGTTAATAAGTGTTGAGATGAGAAGTGACATTCACAAAGCCTGCAGAGGTTATTGTGTCGCTGACAAAAACACACCTGAACATAAACACACGGGGTGAGCCGCTGCAGCGCTGGTCAGGACTCGAGTAGCTTCCTTTATTTTACAAACAGATCAGTTATACAGGAATCTTCTAGAATGAGGGTTGTGGACATGCGTGCGTTTGCTTGTGTCTTGTACTGTGTGTTCTTGTTTAAAAAAACACGAGACACAGAGGGATATTGTTTGAAGGCTTTTGTTAACTGACACTTCCTGCAGAATCCCTTTTTGTTTGTTGTCAAAATGGAGACAGTGTCAGGGTATGGAGATGAAGTACTCTAAAGCTCACGTTCAAAGCAGAGCACTTCAAACATCTTTTTAACACATTCAAAGTTATTCACTTTTTTTTGCTGACTAAAGAATTGGCTGTCAGTTAAAGTGAGACGTCCTTGAACGTCCAGTCAGTGTGAACAGCACATTCAAAAGAGTTCAAATGACCTTCACTCCATGTCAGGTTCATTGATAAGCATGTCGCAGATCTGAGAAATGAATAGCTATGAGTCAGGATTCCGACATCTTTTCTTCCTACTGAAACATTCATTTTAGATTGTGACATCTTGAAGATGAAATGATGCATTATATTCCCACTCTGTTAACTTAAGAAGTCCCAAATGTCCATGATAGTAAAGTCATTATTTGTGTATTTTATGTTATTTGCTTCTTTTTGCCATCAACATCAGGGCCCTATTATGACATCATTTTTACAGTAAATTCTCATAAAACATGACTGAGAAAAAGCAAAATGACATAAGACATCTGAGTTCAGAATTACTGCTGAATGTCTTTGCAAGATGTCATTTTTTTTCCTTCTTTTGTGTGAATCTCTGGTACAGAGATTCGGAGAAGAAAGGAAGGACACAGTTTTGCTGTAACAGACAGAGACATGCAGTGCAAGAGGAAAAACATTCCTGAAGAGTTTCTCTTTGGTTTCCTTGACAACAGGCTATGGTAGTCTATAATTATGGCTATATTGCTACCCTGAGCACAGAAATTTTAAGTTAAGCCAAGAATCACTGGGATAGACTGTTGTGTATGGAATAAGAATCGATCATAAAAAAAAAAAAAAGCTCACCTCTGTGAGCGTTTGTGCACATCTTATATCAGTGTCATTTAATTAGGGCAGTTTCATGCATAAGTTGTCCTTAATTTTATGTGTCATGTTTTCATTTGTTATAATATCTGTGCTTTTTAGGCTGCATCTAACTTCCCTATGTATCGGTTAATGATCTGGGGTGTTGTGATTCATTCAAGATTACTTTTTTAAATGTTATTTCAAAGTCAAATTCAGTATCAGTGTTTCAAACTGGGAATTATGTCCCATTTCTAACACAGAATGTGATCAATATTGATTTTGATGCTTATTAAAGTGGGACAAAAAGAAACATTTGAACTATTTAGCTCAGTGGGCCCCATATGTGCGTGGTTGAGTTGTTTTTATGACAATGTGTAAGGTTTAGTCATTTACCTTTTGTTGACATATTCATTTTCTCTTTCGTCATGACTTTTTTGGGTCTCCCAGTTGCTTTTTTTCATGACGTCTGCTGCATCTCAGTGAACTTGAGTCATTGTTGCTGGAAGTTTGACAAAGTACTGTGAAGCAAACATGGTCGTCACGAGAGATGACCGTGGAGGGAGTCCAGTGTTGCTTTGGTTAGTTTTTGCAGATAGTAGAGACGCGTCGATGACGCTTCCCAAAATTAAGCAAATAACACTTCTAATTAAATTTAAGCAGATATTTTAACATGAAAAACTAATTTGTGCTACTTCAGTTATGTAAAAAGAGGAGTGGTACTGTACTATGAATTTGGTATACCTATTTTAATTTGTAGAGCACCAGACCTAAACTGCAGAGATATTGCAGCATCCTCTGAGATGGCATACTTTTCATTTTCATTTGTTTCAGTACCTGTTTTTGAGCTTATTTGTCAAAGCTGATTTAAACTGTATTGTTCTCTAAAGTTTTAGTAAACTTTTAAATCCCACGGTCGTACTTCTTCAGGTTGGTTTCCTTCTTTTCATTCAAGTTATCTTATGCTGGATAATTTTTCTGCAGTAGCAGAACATGGTCCTCACATATTTACTTTATTCATTATTTGTCAAAGGTTTAGAACTTTAATTATTCTACTTTCTGAAGGCTGTTAATGAAACACTCAAACTTCACTTCAGCCCCCCCGAACAATCTCCCGCAGAACTTGTCTTGTGCTTGCACTCATTGCTGCCATGGCAACAGCACCGGGAGACTGTCTCAAGTAGACCACAGACGGGCTTTTATGGGACGAGTGTCTCCCAAACAGACCAATTAGAGGGGTAATCAGAGGAGGGAACGGCAGACGCTTCTGTGCAAATGCATTTTTACTCCAGCCACAAAGACGGCAAGAATGAAAGTCACTATGTGAAAATCCTTTTCATGGAGACTAAGCTGATTTGTCTTTTACTACTTGTCTTTTATTTATTTATTTTAATTTAATTTAATTTAATTTTTTTTTTTGGGGGGGGGGCATTGACTTCCCCTTTCAGAAAATCACATAGCATCTGTGATTTTTTTTAATTTTTTATAATTAGTTGATTTTGAGTACAATAACTGATGATATGTTTGCCACTGAATTTACTCAGGCAAAGCTTGAAGTGGACATCAGGTGTCCATTTACTGCCATTTCTGTCTTATCTAATGTCTTCTACATTAGCTTTGCACTCATCGTATGAGATTGACATCCCGATATTTTATGAATTAGTGGTTTTGAAAGATTACCAATCCACAAAAGAGTATTAGAGACATTTGTGCAGAACCTAGAACGAGGAAGTCTGCATCTTAAAAATGGTTGCTTTATTTAATTATTAAATGCTTTATTAAATGCTTTATTTTTTTATTTTTTCACCAGCATATCATATCACGTAACATAAAGGAATGGCTCTGCTCCGGTGCTAGTAACGGTGCAGAAAAGAGTGGGTTTCCAAGACACACTTGGTGTTGGTGTTTGCTGCGTAGTAGCTCACCTTCAAAGCTATCCCCTCAGTACTCGTTTGAAACTCCACTGGCCTTTTCTCTTTTTGGCCGTGGTCTTTTAGTGCATACTTTATTTTCCTGTTTGCACTGGGCTTGGCTCATACTACAACTTTCTTGGCTTGTCTTTGCTGAATTGTTCGGATCTAATTTTAGAATTTTAATTTCAGTGGGACAGAATTTCCTTTTTAGAATTACAGTGCTGCTTCATTTCTTTCCCTCGCGTCGAAGAAGCTATTTCTATTTTAAGCTTACCCAGAAGATGACAGCGTAATTTCGAGTACAGTTTCATCCACAGTCATCATTCAGTTTCATCCATAATCCAGATTTAGGACTTGTGTCCATCTCTGGCAGCCCTTCTGAATACTGGTTGGAGCACTTTGGCCACAGAGCTGGTTACTACAACAACAGCTAAATTCATTTATAGTCAACAAATAACCTGTCTCTGGCTGAAAGATGGCCCTTTAGACTGATTGTTCAGCTCTCTTTTTTTTTTTGTTTATGTATATTTTGTTATGCTTTTATGCAGTAACAAACTGTAAAAGCTACAAAAAGATAATAAAACAAGTCATCGTATCAACTTAAACAGAAATGGTTTATATGGATACTTTCAAAGTCACTTCAGCCCAGCTTAACCGTGCTCTCCTTTAGACATTACACAAGCTCTCTGAGCGTGTCCTTTTTTTAACGTTGTAATTAGAGGTACTAATAATCTTTATTTCAATTTAAAGCTTTTACCTCTGCTGCTGCAAAGCAAAAGCAGAGCTGTCTTCCTCCTGTTAACAAGCTGATTGTGGCCTCGGTAATGACCCGTTTAGTTCAGTTACACTGCACTGCATCTGTCCTCACAAATGTATTTTTCAGGCTTTCAGCTCTGGGATCGATAAAGCCTCATTAAAATAGTAATACCGTTATTAGATTTTGTTTGCAGAAGGACATGAAAAGGTTTGTGGTAATGTCAGCTGGATGCCAGCCATTAAAGACTAACCTTCTCCTTGCTGAGTTTTTGTTTTCGGTCTTGTTGATTCATCACTGCAGCCCAATACTCCAACCCCCTTTGTTTTCCACCATTTATATTGCTGGTGAAATAAAAGAACTTGCTTTGACAGAATTAAGCAATTATTTAGGAAATACTTTTAATATGAACAAAGATGTAAAACAACAAATCGTAGTAAAATGGTATCTGGAGATTGAGAGAGCTGTGGAAACTACTTCTAAGAACTACTGGGCTACACACTCCCCTCTCCTTGGTCTCGTTCTTTGCTCTGGTAGCTGCAAGACTTCATTCTTAGTATTTGTATATGCAAAGCTGGCATTCAAAGCGTTTCTGCTGAAACTAGATTTAAAATGGAATTATGAGGGCAGAAGACCGCTGGGTCGATATGCTGAACGAGAGCGTTGAGTTTAGCAGCTTCTTTGGAAGGTCTGTGCTTTGCATTTTTAGTTTCTAAAGCAGTGAAAACTTCCTTTAAAAAGCCACAGATGTAAGTAAGTGTTTAGGCTAGATGCTTGTGTGATAATTACTGGGTTCCTGACACTTAAAGCAAACAAAAAATATGTTTTTTATTGAATGACAGAGCTGGTACAGATCGGATCTCATGTGGGTATTGGGGGCCAATACTGACAGTTCACTGATCAGGTAAAATATGATATCAGAATCATGGGGAGAAAAACAAACAACAAAAAAATCCTGATTAGTCAAATTTTTAATATTAAGTTTGAAAGCCATTAAGTTCTCGCTGTTGCAAAAGACTTTCTTTACTTGTGAAGATATTCTTTTTTTTTTTGCACATTTATTTTAAGTTTGAAAAGCATACAATTGTTGCTGCCACCTGTTCAATTCAAATAAGTTTAATTGCAATTCTTTTATGTCAAAAGAGTTTTTGTATAATTTTGGCTCCTTTAATAATTGCTGTAGTTTGTTACAACCATCATATCAACAGCAAGACCAATTGTTATAAAGACAATAAGGGTGCTAATAATACTAAAGAAAAAAAGACCTCTGATTAGCATGTGTTTGTGGAAAAAACCAAAACAAACAAAAAAACAAAACAAAACGTGGTTTGTGAGCATGTCAGTAGTTTTTATCTAGGTGTGAAGTGAGTTTGAAGCAAAGTTTGTCATGTTTAAGAAAACCCTGATCAGGCTTGTTTCTTTGATCTGAAGCAAATAAACTGAAACTGTGTCAGATGAAGGTGGTATGTCTGCACCGCACATGGCGCTAATTAAAGGTAGGGAAGGGGATTTCTCAATGAGGATCCCCCTCCCACACACCCCTTCATCAACTCTCTCAAGCCTCATCCTCTCTGCTTGAGCACAAACCCTTCCCCTGTCAGAGATGAGTTGAAGCAGTGTTTGTTGTGGTGTGGGGGGGCAGGCTGCCCCCACTGTGTTTATTTACAGTTTGTGGAGCCAGGACTGTGTAGGAGGACCAGGTTCTTGGGCTGTGTATGAGATGGGCAGTTAGATGATGGTAAGGAGATATTCGCTGAATGTGACAAAAAATGTTTTATCTTAGAGAGTGCGCAGAATCACTTACCCTACCTTTAACAGTGCGACTTTGCTAACTTTAAACTTTGTTGAAGAAAGAAATGTATGAAGGGGGAAAAAGGAGACAGGATTAACTTAACTCCAATTAATTAATTGAATTAACTCAGTATGCTGTTTTCATTCTTCACATTAGTGCATACTGACTATACTTATTCTCAAGAAGGAGAAAGAGGTGATCACTCATGTGATTAGTCATTCGAGGAATATGTTTATTTTATAGAACATTTTTACAACATAAGAAATTATGTTGCAAAAATGCTTGAGTTTTCAGTCCACTTAGCTTACACAAGGATGTGTATGAAACATGGTGCAGCTCATTTTTTTTGTAAATCGGCATAATCTTGTAGAACTGCAAAGTCAGAATAGGATGTCTTTTCAGATTAATTTAGACAGTTGTTATACTTTGAGAATGATACATCATCCTCTGCTTTACACGTCACAACAGGTAGGTGTTAGGAAGTATACACCTCAGGTCCATTGCTTTCACCCTTATAATACTATAATCCTTCATAATTTAAAAATAAATGAAACTCAAATTAAGTTTTTATATATTGAAATATTAAATTAACAGAAAAAAACAAACTTACTGCTAAGTCCTTGTTGTGGGGACTTTTGTTTTATTGATCTGAGTCGTGATGCAGTGCACACAGTTTTGGTTTTGACACCTGATTAACTTGTCTGTCTCATGCCGCGTGATGAAAGTGTATCTCTGTCTTCTGAGCACAGCATCATATAGAAGTGAAGATGATTACTGACTGAAAAAAGTTCAAGCAAACATGGATTTAACAGTTGTCATGGTAACCGAGACACTGTACTGCAGATGTGGCGAGAGCACAACTCGGCTTTTGAAGTAACAGAGTAAATCTTTTAATCATCTACAAGGAAATTTTGCATATTACTGATGATTTTATACATTATCTGAATCTTACGTGCATTGATATAAAGAGTAATTGATCTTTTTTTCTATTTTGCCAAATCACTCAACATGTGATGCGTTCTACTTTTCATTCATTCTGCATTCAGTTGGATTCGTGTTTGTTGCTTTCTCGTAAGAATGGAAGAATGCATTTACTTCGGAGGTCCTTTATCTATTCTTCATTCACTGCCTTGAATTTCTGTCTCCCTTCCTTCCCTTGCCTCCTCTCCTCCTCCTCCAACTCAATCCATACTTAAACAGGAGCACCTCATAACTGTAACTAGGCTCCAATTATTTCCCTGTAGTTTGTCCCCCTTTTCTCTCTTTTCTTTCTGTATGTTTGCAGGCCAGAGTTTCCTGAGTTACATGCTGACTTGCAGTTCCATCCTCTGGCCATCCCAGCATTTACCTCCACCTGTGTGTGTAGATGTGTTTGGGGTGCCAACTGGCATGCTGGCTGGCGATCCTATCATCTGACCATCTCATCTCAGTGCTGCTACCCGCATCTGTTTATATAGTCATCTCTGTAGTTCATGTACTAACAATGAACCAGTCAGAATATAAATGCTGGAATTTTTAGTGCTAAAGCTGGTGGATAATAACTATTTATACAGTTTGTCTAGTGTAGTGTTGCCAGGGTGTATGTGCTCTCCTCTCCTCTCCTCTCCTCTCCTCCTCTCCTCTCTGTCCTACATCCTCTCTCTGTCCTGTCTCCTCTCTCTTTTTCTTTCTTTACCTGGCTGGCCTTCGGCAGGAAGGTCCCCCTTATGAGCCAGGTCCTGCTTTTCTTTCTCTTAAAGGGGAGATTTTTCCTTGCCACTGTTTGGCGTAAAGGTTTTTTTCTCCCGCTGTGAGAGTTTTTTTTTTACTTGCCATTATCCTTGATTTGGAGTTAATATTATAATTTTAGTTAATGATATTTGCTCAAGAGTAATGCTCTGGGTCTCTGTAAACCGCCTAGAGACAATTGACATTGTAACAGACACTATACAAATAAAATTGAATTGAATTGAATCTTTGCTGGTGACCTAATTATGCTTATGTTTGTGTCAGCAGATCGACAGATTAGTCTTGGCTCTCATGGTCTCTAGTAAGGAGGTGCAGGTCACGGGATTAGCGTGTCTCTGTCTCTCATCCTTTCTCTGACTCTCTTTGGGGCAGTGGTCAAGCTCTTTATTGCACGAGCTTTTTCATATTACTAGCTCTGGTCTTTTCCACAATGCTCGCTATTTTAAACCCTCTGTCTTTTGGCTTTTGAGGTGGAACAATGGATCTCATTGTTGGAGCTGTGGACAGGCAGGAGTGGATCAAAGGAAAAAACAGATTTCTATTGATGAGAGGGCAGCAGTATTGACTTCTCTATTAAATTAGATAAGAAAATACGTGGCATTTGTACATTTTTAAATCTTAACATTTTTCACTAGAAATAAAGTTGTAACTGGAACTGCTGTTTTTTTGAGAGGGTGGACAGGCGGATTTCTACAATTTCCTTCAAACTGTTTAGTCTACGGGAGTAGAGAAATTGCCACTCGGTTTTTGGAATGCTCTGGAGGATTTTAATGGCAGATGTTATTCTTGGCTTCTCTTGAATTGTGGTTATAACTTCGAACTGGAATGTGTCCTGATTTGCTGCAACATTGCTGACACTGTGGATTATGCTGGAGCTGCTTAACAGACGATATAAAGTTTTGGACAGTTGGTATGACTATGAATCCAAGCGTGGTGTAGTCTGTGGGATGTGTAGGAGAATGGAACAGTTAACTTAGCAGTTTTTATTCTTCCTTTTTCTTGTTTTACATTTTTTATAGCTTGTTAAACATAAGCCTCATGACATCCGAACATTGCCCTCTGACTGGAGCAGAGAGGGCTATGTGTAGACTGGTCCACCATGGACCCCGACCTCAGTCTATGCTGCGGCCTTTACACTTGGAACTGCAAGTGTATGTGGAAAAAACCCGAACCAGGCAGAAACACAGGTACTGTTTGAAAACTGAATTTCACCAAATACAAATGTGATCATTTTGCCACTTTGCAGCATGGATTTTGTAAACCAAAGGAGCTTAAAGTCAGATAGAAACTGAAACAAATTTATTTTAAACAATCACCAGTTACTTAAAACTAGGTTAAAGAATTGTCGGTTTGTGCAACTCAACTTTTACACAGTCAACGTGCCTGAGTTCCCGAAATGTGGAGGAAGGACAGGTGGTCGATTCAGAAAACAGAAACTATCACTTAGGCGAGTCCTCGTTAGTCTTAGCTCGCATTGAAAGGTTTTAAAACTGACAGGTGAAAAATCAAGTGGATGTTAGTCATGATCCCCCACTCAGTAGCTCTGGTATTGTGCACAAAATCAATGAACTGTTCCCACTGACCTACGTAGGTGGGCAGTCCTCTAATCTCTGTGGTGCAGCATTTGGTTTTAGGGCTGTAGCGATACACTAATCTTGCGATACGATACAATACACGATATTCGGTTCACAATACGATATATATTGATATTCATCTTAAGATACATTTACATCATTTTCTGAAAGATTTTAACAGGACAAAGTGATTTTGTGACATCTTGTGAGTGTTCCAATTACTTTGTTTGAAGTAATTGAACTGAAACCATCAATTACAGATTATATGGCTGACGCGGGTGCTCTTCCTGCAAAAAGCACCCGTGCGGGACACGGGGGTTTTGAAGGGAGCTTAGAATATCGATACCAGCGGCTGAAAATCTGATTCTCTCTGGGGAAATAAAATATCAATATATATTGCAGAATCTTTAAAATCGCTCAGCTCTATTTGGTCCGCACAAAAGTCTATCCATGTTATGTAATCCATGATCTAGATGCACATACTCTCCTGAAACAAATATGGCTGAAGACTGATAACTCAGCTCTCCACTGAGCAAAGATCCGATGGGCATAAATCTGATCATTTTTGCGGCATCTTGCAGTTGCCTCTTTTTAACTGTACCCATCGCAAAATTAATCTAGTTGTTTTCAGCCTGTAGTTCTTCTGCAGTTTAAGTATAGCAGCCCAAGTTCTGCAATTTCTGGCACCCAGGGAAGATGCAGTTCTATGTTGAAGACAAAAGAGTTATCTAGCTCAGTGGTTCCCAAACTTTAAATACTGCGTACCACCTGAGAAACTGTTCAGCCCTTCTGAGTACCACCATGATGACCAATTTTAAAATTTAGTCACATATGCCTTCTCAATTAGCTTTAAACACACAGGAGAGATGTTTATTCCTTATTGTGGTTATTTATTGTTACCTGAATTGTTACTTTACTGAATTTACAACTGCAACATTTACAACTGTTGCACTGCAACTGAATATGCAACAATTTTTTAAAGACCCATTTTTAATTATCTCAAGGTACACATTCGTTTGAAATGTATTTATAATGCATTGTATGTTTCTGAAGTGAAAATGTGGAAAAAATGTGGAAAGTTATGACATTCCCCGCATACCGCCAAAGAGCGCTCGCGTACCACTGGTGGTATATGTACCACAGTTTGCGCTCCACTGATCTAGCTCTTTGTCAGATGTGCAGCATAGCTGGCGAGCCCAGTGCTAAAGCATGGAAGGAATTATGGGTCATTCTACATAATTGTGGTTTAATGTTACACTGGACAGTTGGCAGATTGTGTAACTGTAACATCCCACCACACACACATAAATCCACACACAGGAAATTTAGACTTATCTTTTAATCCACATGTTACTGTCAGTTGCACTTATCTTCATTTTTATGCATTTTTATGGAAGATATGTCTAGGGACTTTTTTGGACTCTATCATGTCATGCAAATGGTACAAAGCATTGTGGACTGACCCTTATAACAGTGTTAAGGATGGAAACATCTTAAATTCTGATTCTGCTGCATCATAGAATAGGTCATTTTGATCCTGAACAGACAATCAGAAATTATTGAACAAATTTACAATGTAACATGCATGTTATTTTCAGGCTTTTAATATAATGTCTAATTTTCTTTAAAAGCACACTTATTGTAGGTCAGATGGAGAAAAAGAACTGACCACAATATCATATTGCCACCATGAATCAATGAAAAGAATTTTAGAGTGAGAGAAAATGTTTTTCAAGGATTTTCTATAAAATGGCCTTCACAGTCGACTCACTTGGCTGTTCCTCTGGAGCCAACCCTTCTGTAAAACAGATTATATACAGAGCCAGTCCGAGCACTGACCAATACTGAGTTGATCAATATATACTGTCAACATTTGGAGGGGTAAACTGTTGTGATACAGCTGACAGTCAGTGCAAGCGTGCTCATGTCTAAAGACAAGAATGTAATGCTTTTCAAACTCCAGCATCTTCTCAAGGTCCTTATCTTAGAGCTTAGATTCAGTTGCTAAGGCAACTGTTCACAGAAATGGCTACAGACCTTGTTGTCATGGATATACTGCCAATTTATTTCTCATAGTGAGAATATGTTGCACATTGATGGCAAAAGAGCTTTAGTTCATCACATTCCTAATCAATATGACGTGGGTCCACCCTTTGCAGCTAGAACAGCTTCAACTCTTGTAGGGAAGGCTGTCCACAAGGTTTAGGAGTGTTTATGGGGATTTTTTGATCCATTCTTCCAGAAGCACATTTGTGAGGTCACACACTGATGTTGGCTGAGAAGGTCTGGCTCTCAGTCTCTGCTCTAATTCATCCCAAAGCTGGGATGAATCAGGTTGAGGTCTGGACTCTGTGCAGGCCCATCAAGTTCATCCACACCAGACTCTGCCATCCATGTCTTTATGGACCTTGGGCACTGGTGGACAGTCATGTTGGAAGAGGAAGGGTCCAGCTCCAAACTTTTCCCACAAAGTTGGTAGCATGGAATTGTCCAAAATGTCTTGGTCTGCTGAAGCATTCAGAGCTCCTTTCACTGGAACTCAGGGGCCAAGCCCAGCTCCTGAAAAACAAGCCCGCACCATAATCCCCCCTCCACCAAACTTTACACTTGGCACAATGCAGTCAGACAAGTACCGTTCTCTTGGAAACCACCAAACCCAGACTCTTCCATCAGATTTCCAGATGGAGAAGTGTGATTCATCACTCCAGAGAACGTTCCTCCACTGCTCTAGAGTCCAGTGGTGGCTGCTTTACACCACTGCATCCAACGCTTTGCATTGCACTTGGTGATGTCTGGCTTGGATGCAGCTGCTCCACCATGGAAACCCATTCATGAAGCTCTCTGCACTGTTGTTGAGCTAATCTGAAGGCCACATGAAGTTTGGAGGTCTGTAGTGACTGACTCTGCAGAAAGTTGCCGACCTCTTCGCACTATGGTCTTCAGCATCCTCTGATCCTGCTCCATCAGTTTACGTGTCCTACCACTTCATGCTGAGTTACTGTCGTTCCCAAACACTTCCATTTCCTTTTAATACATCTGACAGCTGACTGAGGAATATTTAGGAGCGGGGAAATTTCACGACTGGATTTGTTGCACAGGTGTCATCCTATCACAGTTCCACGCTGGAATTCACTGAGCTCCTGAGAGCGACCCATTCCTTCACAAATCTTTGTAGAAACAGTCTGCATGCTGAGGTGCTTAATTTTATACACCTGTGGCCATGGAAGTGTTTGGAACACCTGGTAACACCGATAATTTGGATGGATGAGCAAATGCTTTTGGGAATATACTGTATATATGTATGATTATGCTGATTTGGGACTTTTTTGTATGTGTGTGATTCAGAATGGAGGCCTCTTGTTTGGAGTTGGCCCTGGAAGGAGAGCGGCTGTGCAAGGCCGGAGACTTTAAAGGGGGAACAACGTTTTTTGAAGCAGCCGTACAGGTCGGCACAGAAGACCTGAAAACTCTCAGTGCCATCTACAGCCAGCTGGGCAACGCCTACTTCTACCTCAAGGAATATGGCAAAGCCCTGGAATACCACAAACATGACCTTACCTTGGCCAGGTGAGTATTGATTTATCAACTGTGTAGTATATATTAGCACACAGTGGTTCATTATGAATCTTTGAGAAATTTACAAATGTGGTGATTTAAAGAATTTATACACAGATTACAATTGGAAAAAAGTAGCATCTTTATACTATTAGGAGTAAAAAGGTCAGTTGACATGAATAAGATATATTAAAAAACTTTTTTAAAAAATCTTTTTTTTTTTGGTCTGCATTTACATTCATGGTTAGAGCCATCATCTAGCCCAACCAGCTAGTATGTATATGCGATTTAATCTTATAGCAGACTTTTTTTGTGGGAGTGTGAAGGGTGAATGCGTCCTTCACCAGTCCTCTTTGGCAGTAAATTCTACTATCTTTTATTAACATCTTAAATCCTGATTTCGTCAGAGAGGACTAAAAAAAACAACAGCAGTTAAACATTTAAAGACAAGACAGTTAAAGAGACATGACAGTGAGGGTGTGATGTGTGCTGGGTCTGTGAAGTGTGGGGGGTGTGCTGTAGTGGATTGTGATGATATGTAAGAAGCAGAAACTACTAACGAGAAAACTGGATGAACACCTTTTACCAAGCTATAGACCTGTATATGGAGAATTGATGTAAACATTGTCGATTGATTGTGTTGACAGTAGAGGGGGGTGTTGGGGGAGGGGTGTAAAGAATAAATGTATCCGTGCCCATATACACTCACATGTAAGTTACCAGAAGTACCAAGGAAACTGTCACCACCATTACCATCACCACTCTCCTTATCTTAATCCGTCTCAAATCTTCCCGCGGGACGAGACAAACGCCAGCTAACTCCCATCACCCCAGGGCCAAAAAAAAATCTGGTTTATACATTTTGAAAGTGCAAACTCAACTCCTACCTTTTAGACATGGATTTTAATTAATCCTTAGTAAATATTTTTTTTCTGTTTATCTTTGAATTTACTTCTTGACAAATGTGTTTTGTTTATTATTCTTTCTTTCTATTTTAACTTATTAATTGATTTCAATTTCATAACTGGCATATCTGCTTATTTTTTTTATTATGTAGCCCATAAATTAAATATTAGAGCTGGGCGACGATTAAATTTTGAATCATGATTAATCACATAATTTCCCTGATTTATCACGATTATCGCATTGTATACACAAAATCAAATAATGAAATCAAAAGTAGTGTAAAGGTCACTTTTATTTAAATGTTCTGCTGCCATGTGAACTAAAGTGCCATGACATTTGTTGTTCAAACATTTTTAACATCAGCACTTGTCAGTAACACATATTTAGTGTAAATCTCATCTTAAAAAATATAAAATAAAATAAACCTTATTGCCACTGCCAGAGCATTAATGTCATCTTGTTTTTATAAAAATAATTAAAAAAAAGGTCTACCAACAAAATCCTGAGCCACAATCAGAACATAAAAACAGGTAATTTCTAAGGTAACAGCAGAAACTTTTAACCGGGAGTTCAACTTGTCAGTGGTTACAAATAACCTTGTTTCTGTCAAATACTCCATCTGGGAGAACTTTAAAATGAAAATATCCATGGAAAAGTTCTACAACTTAACCAATCCGTGTATCATTCATTCTTTCCATTTTCAATTGTCAATCAAAATTTTAAAAAATTTAAAAAGTGATGTTTTATTTTGTTTTTGGTTTTTTTATCTAACAGAAAAAAACAAAAAAAATGCCTGGTATTTTATATTTAAATTTAAGACTTGGATCAAAAAAATACAAAATGAAAAAAAACAGGCCAGCTCTGCGTCTTCTCCTCAGATTATGACAAGCACAGAATCTTGATGCTCATTTCCAGCATTGCAGGATTCCATCCGCTGTTGAATAAGTCCTTGATCAAATTACCGTATTATAATCTAGAAGTCATATTCTCAAAAATGGGGTTTGTTTTATAATCGAGGACTAGACTTTCTGTTGTCATTCCACATCTGTGCCGCTAGATGGAGCCGGACTGAATTAACCAGTAAGAGAACAGCACGACAGTGAACACATGGAGCAGATCTGATGTTAACATGGAAGGAATGACGTGATCGTCTTGAACAAAGGGGTTTGAAAGTTTTGTTGCAGTCCAGAATTTTTTTTTCAGACTTAATTGTTAATATTGCTACCTGAGTTGCTACCCGAACTGTTAAGTGCACAGATTTTTTACTGTGCTCTCCATGTCTCTTTTAGTTTTTCCGCATGTTTACCTGCCAATTCTCTTCCGGTTCCGCAGCATCCAGTAACAGACTTTTCAAAACAAAAGCATGTGAGCAACATGCATTAACGCGCGATAAAATAAATGTCGGCATTAATATAATTGATGCGTTAATGTGATAATAACACGTAACTTGCCCAGCCCTATTATAATATGTTTTTTGAAATTGATCTTATAATTTAAATGGTTTTTACTGTTTTACTAGTAAATTTTAAATACTGAACTTTTATTTATTATTCACTGTTTTTATATTTTTGATCTATAAAGCACTTTGTGCAACATTCAGTTATATAAAAAGTTATATAATAAGTGTTTTTCACCCTGAGATTTTTCCTGACGTGCAACTCTTGACTGTACTTTAAAGAAAGGAAAAATAAACATGTTTTTTGATACGTCAACAACTCCAGCAAAACATAAATAAAAATGTGAAAAGACATTTTCCGTGGCTTTAAAGAGGCCTAATTTATTCAATTTAGCTCTTCACATCACTGCAGTCTGGTTTAGTCTACTTGGCACAGGGCATTCAGGAAATCTGTGCTTATATTTGATGTTTCTGCTGAGAAGACGGTCCTAGAAGACAGATGTTCCAGGTGAAGCTGATGTGCAAACCAACTAATCAGTTGAAACCATATGAGCAGAGAAGATTTGTAAATATAATATTAACTGACACAATACAAAGGAAAAGCAAAAAAAAAAGATCAAAACAAAAATAAAACTCTAAATTGAAGAAAAACTTTAGATTTCATGAAATACATTCCTCTCCTTTTAATAAAGAAATGTAACTGAAGGTACAGCACCATCAATGCTGACCTTTTATGTGGTTGCCAGTGAGCCCAGCTGGTGCTTCAACAGGGGAGTGATTAAAGACCTCAGGGAGATTTACCTTGTTACATTACAGGACCGCTGGGACCTGGTCCCTGGAAGTAAGTGAATAGAAGTGCACATGGACCATACCATATCTCCCTGCTGAATCCTGTTAAAACACCTTAACTGCTGTAGGTTAACTAAGACAGGTCATTTTGGCCGTTAAATTAATCCAAAAACTGTGTTTCTTTCTCAGAACTATTGGAGACAGAATTGGAGAAGGAAAAGCTAGTGGTAACCTTGGTAACACTCTAAAAGTGTTGGGGCGCTTTGATGAGGCTGTCGTGTGCTGCCAAAGACATCTGGATATTTCTCAAGAGCAGGGTGACAAGGTAAAGTATTATTATACTGCAAACACACAGATCCAGATGTACACAAATACAGACCATTAACCCTTAGGTTATGCCAGACTTGAAATGTCCATTGTGAGCTACGGAGATTTACAGAGTGGTAGTAAACTTTAAGATTGTTTGAGAATAGTGAAAAGCTAACTTACAACATTCACACACTCTCCATCTCAGTCACCCTGGGTTGCTGTTTCCTTCTGGGCCAAACAGTCATTTGTTTCATTCTCTGAGTCAGTCACTTCATTCGTGAATAATAAATTACCAAACCTCTGATTCATCAAAAAGCTAAAGGGCCAGTCCGCTGCTTTTAGAACACTGAGACCATCTTAGATAAGGTCCTGATCAAAAACCACAAATTTGAGCTCAAATCTGGATTAAATTATCTTTTATGTAGGTAAAGACCACATATAACACTGTTATTAGTGAAACCTTGATTCCATTTTGAATTAAAATTTCAATTTTAGTTTCATCGCTGTGTTCTCTCAACCTTTTCCTCACGGCATCTTCAGGGCTCAATTTGATTCAAACTGGGATAAGATGTATTTTCTTAGCAGTGTTATTTTATTCATGCCTTTGTTAATTGTTTTCGATTAACTTTTTTTTTTTGTTTATAATCATTATATTGTCAGTCTAATATTTCCGTGAGCCCACTTTAATGCTACTGACCGGTTCTTAGCGAACTGCATGTGTTCTTTGTTTGCTCAGGCCTACCTGTTCATTTTGTGAGTCATATGGAAATCCATTTGTTCTCATGGAAATTCCCATAATATGTGACAGATGTGCAAAACCCAGTCCTCTCTTTTATTCCGCCCAGGAATTTGCCTCAGATGTGTTGAACGTTTTTATCTTTTGTGTTGGATTTCAGATATGGCTCTGTGCAACAAAAGAAGGATAAAGTAAACAAACTGATTACAATAAACCATGTTGAAAAGCTGTTTTTACACACTTAATGCTTCCTGCAAGGTATCATTATAAAATAAGTTGTTGGTTTAACTGGATAGAAGCGCTCCTGTCCTGAGCAGTGCTTTTATTTTGAAACATGCACACTATACCATAAGCAACAACAGACTTGAGCAATCCGAATGGGTTCAGAAAGAATGAATTAAATAGAAACTGAAAGATAATTATGTAAATTTCATGAATGCCTAATCCAGGACAACAAAGAATGGAGAAGCAATATGATTACGTCTTTGAAAGTGGCAAAATATACACATTTCATCTTTGAAAATGGCAATAACAGCCATCATTTTCTTTTCTACCTCTATCCCTGGTTGCCTCATGTTTGAGGATGGGATAATTTGTCAATGTCAACTGTGGCTTTAGCCCTGGTAAGACACTTGGCTATTAATTAAATCCAGGTTTTTATTTGGGGGAAAAAGGTAAACAGAAGCTAACTAAACAAAAACGTCCACACCTCTAACTTCATCTAACCTCTTTCCTTCAATCTTTCCTGCCATGCTCTAGGTTGGAGAAGCCAGAGCACTGTATAACATTGGGAATGTTTTCCATGCGAAGGGAAAGCAGCAGTTGTGGGGCTGCACCCAGGAACCAGGAGACCTGCCTGCTGATGTCAGAGACACGCTACAGAGGGCTACTGGCTTTTACGAGTATGTACCTTCACACATGCAACAGGTGGAAGTATACAGCACATTACAGTCACATTCGCAGCTTTGACAGGTGATTAATTTAATGAAAATAAAAACAATTATCTTCATTCACAATTACACTTAGATACGTGCGCTTACGTAGGTGGAGTTTATATAACCGTATATATATATATATATATACGGTTGTGCAAAAATTCTTTCCATTCTAAGCTTTTATGTATCAGCGCATCAACAAAAACAAATCTGGTCCTTACCAGAAAAATACAGTCTCAGGTAAATAAAGTTTTTTTTTCTGTTTATTTATTTAGTTTCAGAATTCTGCTTCTTACAGAAGTGGTCACACTTGCTGGTAATAAATTAAACAAGAGCTTTTACTGAGAACTTCCCCTCATCATTTTTGTGAAAGCAGCAAGGTTAAGCCAGTATTTTCCTGAATTTAAGAGTTTCTAAGGGCCAGAGGTTTTTTATTTTTATTTTGCCACAGTATGTACAACCTTAGAACAGCTAGAAGGGCATAATCCTTCTGTTATCTTAGCCTTAAGGAGGAAATGCTAAAAAAGTTAGCATTTTTCTGTAAATCTTCACTCAGTCAACTCTTGTAAAGAATTTCAGACTCAGTTGGGCTTTGTGAGCTGTCAGTTTGAGTTTGCAAGAACTTGAACAGTTTAATTGAGATAAAATATAGACTAAAATGTTATTTGACACTGCCAAGTCCCTAATATTTAAAAGCAACCCCGGCAGCATACTTCTACTTTTTATAAGTGTATTGCCATTAGACGAAACATTTTATCAGTTCTATAGTTTTACTTTAAATTGCTGCTGAAGGTTTAATTTCTTTTTCACTCTCCACAGAACAATTTACCTCTTACCTCCATATTTTCCGTGAGCCAAACTCTCAGGCTCACATCTGTCTTTCAGTTACCAACATGTGCATTTTTGTAGCCTGCTTTATTTCATCCATTTTTGTGACGTGCAGAATAGGCTGCTGCTGTTTCAAGATCTTCCCTAACAACCGGGAACTTTGCAGTTTTTCTTAATAGCCAGACTGTTTGATGCTTTGCAAATTATACACGTGTTTTATTTTAGAATATGTGCTGAACTGGTTTGACATTAACTGCAGCTGGAATTAGTCTGTGCTGCTTCACAAAACCTTTCCAAGCCCAAAAACAAGTCTTTTCCATTTCTTTTTAAATAAAAGAACAACCAATATCATGTAAAAAAAAATGGCCAATGTTTGCAACTGTGGATGTATGTATTGATGCATATATATTGGTACTCATATATTGTGCAAAGAACACAGTAGGATTTTAGTTTCTTATACATACTAATTTTAAAATTAAAATGAATCTTATGTAGACAGATTCTACGAATGTGAAAGTCTTATTTATTATGTTTAACATATATTTACATCTATTTAATGCCTATATTTACATCTGCAGGATGAACTTGTGTTTGGTCAAAGAGCTTGGTGACCGAGCTGCTCAGGGGAGAGCCTACGGCAACCTGGGTAACACCCACTACCTGCTGGGTAATTTTGTTGAAGCTATCAAGTTTCACCGTCAGGTGAGAAATGCAGAATGTTAACTACCATCGTATACGTACCACTGTGGGGCAGAGATGTGAATTATTAGTCTTCTGAAGCATTTCAGCTGCAGTTTAACTCCTGTGGCTTACCAGTGGTCTGTCATGGATCAGATATCCAAGTAAAGTGTTGTACAAAAATGAAATAAATTTTATAACTTCAACAAATTCTATATGACAAGCCAAAACCTAAAGACATCACTAAGGTTTGCTAAATTTGGTGTGTATCCATGTACATCCAGCTAAAGCTGGGGTTAGGGTTTTTTTTTTTTTGCATGCTGTGTGAAGCCACAGTGCAGTTTAATGAATTTCAGCCTCTTGTGTTTGCATCTGTTACATAAAGCCCAGAAACAAACAAGCGGGAACCACAAAATGTGGTTTACTGTTGTGTTTTAGATTAAAGGTGTTTGAACAGCCAGAGCTTTTAGCCTCCAGTATCTGATCTTCAGAAACACTATAGATCAATGGCCACGGTTACATGATGTTTTTTAATTCGGAATTAATAATTCGGAATTAAATAATTCCGAATTAAACTATTTTCCTTCGAGTTTACGTGGAAATAGTAATTCTGAATTGAGATTTACATAGAAAACACGTTTGTTCGGCTTTATCCAATTCCGCTTAATGTCTGGGGGTAGGGAAGGGTTCTAATTGGATAGGGGGGCGGACGTCTTTACATCTACTGGAAGAAAACAAATTTAGCAACAACTCGATTAGCAACAACATTCCACTTATTTTTGACCTGGGTGGCGTCTCTATCTGCGAAACCTCCTTCATTTAACCTGGCCGCTACAACTTTGAAAAGCTCACAATTTTTATGTTTCCTGCCATCTGTTCTTTTAATTATTTCCAGTTCCTCCAAGCTATTTATTAAATAAATCGTCTCTGCTCTTGACCACCGTTTACTGCGTGCTGCCGTTTTGAAACTTTGTTTTGAAAACAAGCCCAGCGCGGAATATAAGCGTCATTGCGACAGACGGACGAGGAAACAAGCATGCACAGAAAGACTGGAATTAATTTAAAGCGGAATGACCGCGGAATTATTTTATTCGGAAATAAAATCAGAATAAACCAGCCACTTACTTCGGAATTAAGTTTAATTCGGAATTGACATTTTCATATGGAATTAGGTGTTTACATGGTAACTTTTATTCAGATTTAACTTTAATTCTGAATTAAAGAGGAATTAAACTTCCCATGTAAACGCACGGAGTGATTCCCAAAGTGTGGGCAGCGGCCCCCTGGTGGGCCGTCATGGGACTGCAGGTGGGCCGTGAGAGGTCATTAAAATTAAAGGAAACGTGTTTTAAATCCTCAATTTTTTTTAAATATGTTTTTAATTACTGTAAAATATTCAGGACATGATTAAAAAAACATTAAGAAGTAATAAAACAAACCAGTTAAAGTGTTATTCTACTGTCATCTTAACTTAATATGACAAGTGTCACCTTATTTGTTGACCCCTCACATTAATATCGGCTCATGGTTCCTAGTCCTGTATGTTGATCACAGTTGTGATTAAAGGTTTCGGTGGGCTGCAGAGATTTTTCACATTTCAAATTGGGCCTTGGTATTCTAAAGTTTGGGAATACCTGCTATAGATCATCATTATCATTTTATTAAGTGAGGACCTATGCAATGCATTTATTTCTTATTGCAAGAAGATCTCTCCTTGTTTCCTTTACTTAGATGTCAGATAAATAAAATTTTACTTACAAAGTATCAACTCACCAGTTTGTTTGACAGGAAAGTGGGGCTGATTCTCATGCCAGTGGTTTCTGCTTCTGTCAGTTGCTAATACCTATTTTTGCTTTGTATAATTTAAAGCAAAGTGAAAATATGGCAAGCATGACGATTAATGGAAGGACAGGGAGTTTAAAGGAGAATTATTGTTCAGTCACTATGCTTTTTTATGTTAGGCAGTTCTACTAGTCTTGTAAGTTTTACTTTAAGTAAATTTCATCTGGATGCGTTTTTCAGTGCATCATAATCCATCTCATGCTGAACCAGCACATAATGTACACAGATTGTTCCATTTATGGGGGCGGGGATTGGTTTCCTGGTTAATCAATGAAAATTATAGCTTCAGGCACTCTCTCCTTCTGTTTTCCTGTCACTCTTTACTGTATACCACTTCGTTCCTCATGCAAGAAACTAGCCTCTTTTCCCTTCATGATGTGCTGTGCGTGCCCCTGAGAGGAACAAACTACCTGTAAAAGGAACCAGAGGGAGTGATTTCATGTACTAGTGCTTCTGTAGCACTTCTGGCCAGAAAAAAAAGGTGCCCAACAGATTTAGCTTTCTTCCCTTGGTAGACTTTTATGGCTTAAAATTATAATACATTCATTTTTTCAATCTTGCTGCTCTGTCATTTACAGCGACTGTCCATTGCCAAAGAATTTGGGGACAAAGCAGCCGAACGGCGGGCCTACAGCAACCTTGGCAATGCCTTGATATTCCTGGGACAGTTCAACACAGCCACAGAGTACTACAGGTGAGAAAAGAGTCAAGTGTGACATCTAGTGGACTGAAAGTGTAAATTTACATACATTCTGAATCACATCACAAACTGAGAACATTTTTTTTTACTCTTTTATTTTACTTCTCCAACACTATTTGTTGTAGCACTTATTGATCATTGTTGCACTTGTTTTAACGTTTCCAGGAAAACTCTGCAGTTGTCCAGGCAGCTGAGGGATAAGGTGATGGAGGCTCAGGCCTGTTACAGCCTGGGAAACACCTACACTCTTTTGCAGCAGTATGAGAGGGCCATAGACTACCACCTGAAACACCTGTACATAGCCCAAGAGCTCACCGACAGGTAGAGTTAAAAAGATAAAAATAAAATTCTTATTGCCTGAGCACGGGTATAGTTTTTAACATTTCTGAGTGTGTTAATTTCTCAACAGGGTTGGTGAGGGTCGTGCTTGCTGGAGTCTGGGTAATGCATATGTGTCTTTAGGAAACCACAAACAAGCTCTCCACTACGCACGAAAGCACCTGGAAATCTCCAAAGAGGTAAGATATTTTGAAGATTGCAGAATTGAGACTGAAAGTAAGCTAAATTAATCTTTGGTGGAGTTCAGGCCTCTTGTATTTGATCACTTTGTTTGCCTCGTTATTTAAGATTGGAGACAGAAATGGAGAACTGACAGCTAGAATGAATGTAGAGCAGCTAATGGAGGCCTTGGGAGTCAATGAAAGTGATCTTTCACCCTCCAGTTCAGAGTTTGAGATGCAAGGTAACACCAAAAGTTTGTTTTTAAATTTTTTCTTCAAATTGTAACACTCTGTTTTTCATATACTTTTTATATAGCACCCTAACCTTTTTCCCCAAACATACAGCTCTGTACGGTACAATGAGTGTAATGCAATGGAGAAATTACTTTCTATTGATGTATCTATAAAGTTCTTTTTATTCACTGCTGACATTTATTGCACAACGAGGTGTCAGTGTGGTTGCCAGTTAAAAAGTATATTCTTGCAGTTCACATTTTTGTGACCTTGACATAAAGCCCACACTGTCAATCAAGCTGGTTATCATTTTAAAATCTTTAGAAATGGTTCAAATGCAGTGTTCCCTGTATTGGGAATCATTTAGGTTTGCTCTGTGCACTTTGGGCTTTAAACATTTGTGTTAAAAGCTCCACTTCTTTTTTTCTATTAATAACTCCTGTAGTGACATATCCTGGTTTTTATATGTTAGAGCACAGTTCGATAAATGGCATGTCCCTTATGCTCCCATGCCTTGCAACCCCCCCCCTTTGCAAAAACTACCAGACATTACAATGCCCTCTAAGCTACGGTTTGAATGTCCAGTAGTTTTTGTTTTAGCTGTATTTGTTCCCATGAGAGGCTGTCGCCATCAGGCATGCAGAACTCAGCATAACATCTGTCACAGCGCTTCCTCCAGAATTTAAGGCAACAACAACAAACACGAGTTCATTAGTGTTATAATACGACGAACTTTGAGGACAGCTTCTTATTTTAGTGCCGTTTGTTCTTGTTTTGTACTTGCTGCAGTCCTCAAATGTTTCATGACTGCTATATGTGTCGATGAGTTGGTGCACAGTGCCACCAAAGCTCCCAGCAGGATATTATATACAGTGGAGGAAATAAGTATTTGATCCCCCACTGATTTTGGCAGTTGTCATACTGAGATATAAATGAACAGTCTCAGATTTTTATGGCAGCTTTATTTTAACAGTTATAAAAAGAATATTGGAAAAAAAAATTGAGAAAATTACACGAAATGAAAAATAAAAATTAATTTGCAAGTCATTGAGGGAAATAAGTATTTGATCCCTGACATACCTTGACCAATGTTGGCTCCCACAGACCATTGGCATACTCCTAATCTCACTGAGTAATTACCTGCATGAGAGACACCTGTTCCAAATTGTCACCTGTATAAAAAGCCATCTGCCCACAGACACAGTAATACTCCACCATCTCCACCAAGACTAAAGAGCTGTCAAAAGATGTCAGGGACAAAGTTGTTGAACTCCACAAGGCTGGAATGGGCTACAAAACCATAAGTAAGAAGCTGAATGAGAAGGTGACAACTGTTGCTGCAATTATTCAGAAGTGGAAGAAGTACAACATGACTGTTAATCAACCTAGGCTGGGGGCTCCATGGAAGATATCACCTCGTGGGGTCTCAATGATCATGAGAAAGGTTAGAGATCAGCCGAGAAATACACGGGAGGAGCTGGTTAATGATCTCAAGGCAGCTGGGACCACAGTCACCAAGAAAACTATTGGTAATACACTGAGATGCGATGGTTTGAAATCCTGCAATGGTCCAAGGTCCCTCTGCTCAAGAAGGTTCACGTCCAGGCCCGACTCAGGTTTGCTAACGAACATATTAATGACTCAGAAAGAGACTGGGAGAAGGTGCTGTGGTCAGATGAGACCAAAATTGAGCTCTTTGGCCTCAACTCAACTCAACGTGTTTGGAGGAAGAGAAATGCTGAATATGACCCCAAAAACACCATCCCTACTGTCAAGCATGGCGGTGGAAGCCTTATGCTTTGGGGATGTTTCTCTTCTAAGGGGACAGGTCGACTTCACCGCATCGATGGGAAGATGAACGGGGCCATGTACCGCAAAATCTTGGGTGATAACCTCCTTGCCTCCACAAGGACATTGAAAATGGGTCGTGGATGGGTCTTCCAGCATGACAACGACCCAAAACATACAGCCAAGGAAACAAAGGAGTGGCTCCATAAGAAGCACATCAAGGTCATGGAATGGCCTAGCCAGTCTCCTGACCTTAATCCTATTAAAAATCTATGGAGAGAGCTGAAGCTTCGAGTTTCCAAGTGCAAGCCTCAAAACCTTCAGGATTTGGAGATGATCTGCAGAGAAGAGTGGACAAAAATTACTCCTGATGTGTGTGCAAACCTAGTAAGGAACTACAAGAAACGTCTGACAGCTGTGCTTGCCAACAAGGGTTTTGCCACCAAGTATTAGATGCTAGGGGATCAAATACTTATTTCCCTCAATGCCTTGCAAATTTTTATTTTTCATTTCATGTAATTTTCTCAATTTTTTTTTTTCAATATTCTTTCTATAACTGTTAAACTAAAGCTGCCATAGAAGTCTGAGACTGTTCATTTATTTCTTAGTATGACAACTACCAAAATCAGTGGAGGATCAAATACTTATTTCCTCCACTGAATGTATATATATATATATATATATATATATATATAGGGCTGTAATGATATAGAAAATTTGATATCTTGATTATAGTGACCAAATTATCACGGTTTACGATATTATCGCAGTATTCTTAATTGCTGCACAAATATCCAAAAAACATATACATTTAAATAATTTCACCAAATCTTGTGATTTTCTTGTCATACTAAAAATCAGAAGCCAAAATTTTATTAAAATGAAACTTTCACATTAAAAGGGCAAACAACTGGCACAGAAAAGGGTTCGATTTTAAATGAACAAAATAAATAACAGGAACAAAGCTTATTTGTCTGGTGCAAATTTAAATAAACACTTTAACAACCATAGTAGGCCACAAACAATTATCAGGAACACAAATTATAGTGCACATTCAAATGAAATAAACTTTGGACTTCAAGCTGAACCTTAAATAAGTATAAATGTGCAAATAAAGAAACAGTTGTATAGGAGCCAAATATGTTGTTATGAATTGTAGTTCACTGTGTGTCTGTGGGTGTCGCTGTGTTGTTACCTGAGGGTCAGGTATAATGTACGATAATTTGACTATTTCAAATTATTGCCTGTCGCATATGTCTGCCGGAGAGTTTTTTTGTGAACCCTGAAGGGATCTGTCCCCATGTGACATGTTTCCAGCCAAATCGTGCTTTGCTGAGCGTGAGATACGAATGTTTGTCTCAGAACAACGAGCATGATAGGGTGAATGGGCTGAATGAAATGTCAGCTTCCCCTGCTATTTACCGCTAGAGTGATTAAATTTGACTATAGCGTATCACTAGGCTTGTTATTTTGTTTATGACAGATGTACGATAATTTCCCTCAAAATACAATAGTTTTTAGTCTCTGGTACGATAATCCTACATTCCCCACCTGGCAACGCTGATGTTATTGGTTAGGTGTTTGACCCAGAAGGACAAAAGGTTTTTGACCGCTGTGGAGCTAACTGCCGACGTAACGGTTGTCGGATCAGTTAATGAAATAAATTACTATTTTAACTGCATCAGAAGAACATCGTTCCGGTCCTTTTTCGATCAACACGCAACGGTCATGTTTACGAAATGCGAGTCAGCGAAGCGCGTCGACCAGGTGACTCTTGGTCAAACATCTCAGTAGCTTGAAGCATTAGCCTTAGCTTCTTCAAGTTGCTTGTACAAATTACAATAAAATGTAGACAAGTGTTCTGCAGACAGGATAATTGTCCTCCACCAGTTGTCCCTCTGCATTCTTAAAAAAAAAAAAAAAAAAAAAAAAAAATATAGATAGATAGATAGATAGATAGATAGATAGACTTTATTACAGACTCAAGGTCCAAAAAAGCACACATAAAAACATAAAAACACACCAACATTAATTTAAAAGACAGCTGTACCAGTGTCTCCAGAGCTCAGACTGGTAGCGTATAGCGCTAAACATAATATTGTAGCAGCAAGATGATTTCATTCATATATATATATATATATATATATATATATATATATATATATATATATATATATATATATATATATGTACACACTGCTCAAAAAAATTTAAAGAACACTTTGAAAACACGTCAGATCTCAATGGTAAAAAAAAAATCATGCTGTTTATTTATACTGATATGGACTGGGTAATGTGTTAGGAACAAAAGGATGCCACATCATTTGATGGAAATGAAAATTATTAATCTACAGAGGGCTGAATTCAAAGACACCCCAAAAATTACAGTGAAAAAATGATGCGGCAGGCTAGTCCATTTAGCTGAATTTCATTGCAGCAACTCAAAATGGTATTCAGTAATTTGTATGCCCCCCGTGCGTGTATGCATGCCTGACAACGTCAGGGAATGCTCCTAATGAGACGACGGATAGCGTCCTGGGGTATCTCCTCCCAGATCTGGACCAGGGCATCACTGAGCTCCTGGACAGTCTGAGGTGCATCCTGGCAGCGTCGGATGGATCGAAACATAATGTCCCAGGATTTAGGTCAGGCGAGCGTGGGGGGCAATCAATGGTATCAATTTCTTCATCCTCCAGGAACTGCCTGCATACTCTCGCCACATGAGGCCGGGCATTGTGGTGCACTAGGAGGAACCCAGGACCCACTGCACCAGCATAGGGTCTGACAATGGGTGCAAGGATTTCATCCCAATACCTAATGGCAGTCAGGGTGCCGTTGTCTAGCCTGTATAGGTCTGTGGTCCCTCCATGGATATGCCTCCCCAGACCATCACTGACCCACCACCAAACCAGTCATGCTGAATGATGTTACAGGCAGCATAACGTTCTCCACGACTTCTCCAGACCCTTTCACATCTGTCACATGTGCTCAGGGTGAACCTGCTCTCATCTGTGAAAAGCACAGGGCGCCAGTGGCGGACTTGCCAATTCCGGTGTTCTGTGGCAAATGCCAATCGAGCTCCACGGTGCCGGGTAGTGAGCACAGGGCCCTAAGGCCACCCTCATGAAGTCTGTTCTGATTGTTTGGTCAGAGACATTCACACCAGTGGCCTGCTGGAGGTCATGTTGTAGGGCTCTGGCAGTGCTCCTCCTGCTACTCCTTGCACAAAGGAGCAGATACCAGTCCTGCTGGTGGGTTGTAGACCTTCTACGGCCCTGTCCAGGTCTCCTGGAGTAACTGCCTGTCTCCTGGAATCTCCTCCATGCTCTTAAGATTGTGCTGGGAGACACAGCAAACCTTCTGCCAATGGCACGTATTGATGTGCCATCTTGGAGGAGTTGGACTGGCTGTGCAACCTCTGTAGGGTCCAGGTATCGCCTCATGCTAACAGTAGTGACAGTGACCCTAGCCAAATGCAAAACTGGTGAAAAAGAGTCAGAAAAGATGAGGAGGGGGAAAAAATGTCATTGGCCTCCACCTGTAAAACCATTCCTGTTTTGATGGTCGTCTCGTTGTTGCGCCTCTTGTGCACCTGTTGTTAATTTCATTAACACCAAAGCAGCTGAAACTGATTAACAACCTCCTCTGCTACTTACCTGACCTAATCAATATCCCAGAAGTTTAATTGACTTGATGCTATACTGTGATTACAGTGTTCCTTTAATTTTTTTGAGTAGTATGTGTGTGTGTGTGTGTGTGTGTGTGTGTGTGTGTATATATATATATATATATATATATATATATATATATATATATATATATATATATATATATATATATATACATGTGTGTATAGACTTGAATGAGGCTGATATTACATATCCCGGTAGTCGACCGCGATAATGAGATGAGGTCAAACATAAACGGTAATTGTTATCGTGTAAAATTTTACCGCGCTTTACCGTAACACCAGTAACCGTTCCATCCTTAATATATATATCAATTTCTTATGTTCATATTTGAAACAAAACATGGAGAGCGAGCTCCTCCTTCCACCCCCACCAGTGCTCCCCGGGAAAACACACTTCATCATGAACTCGTCTGAGACTCACCTCCTCCTCATGGTTTTGGGGACAGGCTGCCCCACTCTGTTTCCAGTTTGTATATATACCTAATCTAATCTCTAAAACATTGTCCAAGCAAGTTGTACATGGAATGAAAAAGCATGGTGGAGGTGTAAACACTCACCTCTGTTTGTTTGCATTTACATGCGTGTGCATCCAGACGTGTATTAAATCAGGGACCTCTCTGTTTGCAATCTTCGCTGTGGTTAAGTGTCTGGAAGCTATATTTTTCTGTCTCATAGAAAAGGCAGCAAACAGTCAACATCATTCTTAAAGGTTTCAAATTCACTCAAACCAAGTGAAAACAGATCTAAATCCGAAACATTACTGATCTCACTGGTAAACAGGCATTTATGAATAAATTCAAATCCGTGCATATCACACTTTGTTTAATTTTGTTGTTTGACAAACATTTCATATTTGAACTTGGACAAACTGACCAGGATGCTGTCTGTGTACACAAACGGGCTAAATTAAATGTCAAGCTAAGGTAAGTTGAGGCTGTCTGTGTTATGTCTGAACTGAGGCTAATTATTACAAAGTTGTTTTTTTTTTTGAGGGTTTCCTCTCATGTTCCACCAGATCAAAACAGTCAGACGTTTGAAATCTTGTTTAGTGAAACATGGAGCGGCAGTAGTGTCTGCACAATCTCCCTGGCCTTTGCATGATATTTGTGTTCATAAACCCTCCTCGGGGCTGTTACTCACACCCACGTCCTACATTTCTCTCTTTGGAGCAGAGCTGGCAAACAGATGCTTATTCAGTTTGTTTGCTTGGTTGTCTGCCTCATATTCACGTTCAACATCATGAGACTGCTGCTGACATTACAGGCTACTGAAAAAAGAAAAAAGTTAAACAGATGGCAAGAATACATCTGTTTGTAAAACAATTTTAGACTGTGTGAGAGATTCACATATCTGAGAACCATGTGATGTAAAGTTCATTTACATAACTATTTATTCTGCAGGAGCAAGACCAAAAATCACCAAGAGAAACAGCATGGACAGCGTAGAACTGTGGAAGTACTCTTTAGAAAAGGTGACTTATGTAATCTTAAATGTCTGCACGCTGCTGAAGAAAATGTGCTTGTAAAATTGAGCTGTGATTTTCTCCCCAAACATTTAAGAGTCTCTCTCCAACACTGCACTCTGTTACTGCAGAATGGAGACAACGAAAACTTGGAAGGAATACCGAGGAGATCCAAGAGTCAGATGTCACAGTCTAGTAAAAGGAAAGGCTATTCTGACAGTCAATCATCAGATGAACGGCTCTGGTTGGACTCCCCCGTGGACACTGATGACATCACTCTTCAAGTCCCGCCTCTGGTGCCTGTGAGTGGTTACAGGCTTGCTGTTTTATTACAGTTTTACTCAGTGTTGTTCTAGCATTACAAATAGCATTTTAAAGTTATGAGCAGGTATAAACATTGAAACCATTGTTATGATAGTTACGGATATTGAACCCCTGAGTAAAAAAGACTTTTTTCATGTGTGTTTCAGCTGTAAGTGGGCTTCTCAAGCTCTGCATTTTATGCCTCTCAAACACATTTTGTTGTGTTTACAGCCTTAATTCTAAGATGTGCAAAACCCGAGAGCTCATCTGAGAAAAGATGGTGTTCAGTTTTATTTTGCTATATATTAAGTCAGGGTTTCCCCAGTCCTGGTCGTCAGGATCCACTGACCCGCATGTTTTAGGTGAATCCCTGCTCCAACTCACTCATGACGAGTGTAAGCTTTAGCTCATTTTGGCTCCATGAGTGTCAGAGTCCAGGAGATGTAGGAGACCAAAGAAGCAGAAGCAACTGAAACAAAGTCCTTTAATTAAAGCCAAAAGAACTGCTTCAGCAGGATAAACAGACCAAACAAAAAGACAGCTAAATGATGTATAACACAAAAGACGCAACACAGGAGAACTGTACAAGACTCACACTCATGATCAGAATCCCAAGACTGTGAGAGTGAGTTGGTTTAAAAATAAAATGAATGTTTGGCATATTTTTTTTTTCTATTGAGTCAGTTTGACTTGTAAAAGGGAGATACTGTGTTTAAAAAGTTAGGTTTTGTGGCCATCTGTCTGTTGAAAAACTGGAGGTAATTCCTTAACCATTTGGCAGAAAGCTTTTTTGGAGTCAAAGATCATTTATTGAAATAGTGATATCACCCACTGGGTTGTGAACTGTGATTTTGAAGCTTGGAGTTTAGTTTTTGGTCCTTTCCGTCTTATCTTTGTGATCGTATTTGGACAAGAGAGTGTTGTTATCTGTAAAATCTTATCAGTTCCCATGTCTAGTGATAAATTCAGTCTTTTTTCAATGAGAGCCAGTCACTAGTTTGGTATTAATGCACTTGATGGTACTTCCTCAACATTGCTTCATCCATCTACATGCCACATAATGCCACATCATTGAGCTTAATTCTCTGCATTTATGGTTTTTATCAGATTCGGCTACTCAAACTACAGAGTATTAATGGCTTCCTTAACCTGTTAAAGGCAACCAGTCATTCAAACACAGTGTTAAAGCTCCTCATGCTGCCTTCAGACAAGGTTGTGAAAGTGAAGGAAAAATCCAAAGTCCTCCCAGAGTCTCAGGTTGTGTTGAGCTGGCACGACAGTTTATAGTCTGTCAAATATAGTTATGTGGATTGAGGCAACTGCTAATTCTACTTTTCTATGTGTTTAAATTTAATCAACAGTAGATTTTCCAAAAAAATCAAAACTGTATTATAGTTCATCTGAGGACTCCATTCTCCTATGATAACCTGCACCACAAGTTCATATTAAAAAAAAAAAAAAACTGCATTGTGTTAAACAAAATGGCACTGAATTAAAGGTCGGTGAAAATGTTGATAGTCAGACAGAGCATCGTTTGGCTTCCACATGGAGAAAAAAACAATTAGTGCTCAGTTACCCTTGTTTTTTTTTAAATAGCGTGATCTGTTGGATTCCTCTGACCAGCTGATCGGGAGACAGGCGAGCCCACAACTTAGTTTTTTTCAGCTTTTTTTTTTTTCCACTCTTGTTCCCTCTTCATTGTCTCTCCATCGTCACACGTTCCTTTCTCTCTTGTTCTGTCACTTTGACCTACTTGATTAATTGGACGGGGAGAGAGAAGTGAAGAGATCCACAGAGAGACCGTGAGGCCAAGGACGCAGGACAGAAACGGTTGCAAGTCACACCAGACCAGTCTTTTTAAAAGTGCAGAAATGGGCGGTTCCTGTCATTTGAGGCTGGTTGATCTCTGCTGGCAGTAGCTGTTGGCAAGCAGCGTGCTCTTAACTACATCCCTGCCCTCATTTTTTTTTCTGCCCCCCCCCTCTTTGTCCATCCGAGCTCTCCCTCTCAGCTGATAATGTGACCTTGATCACAGAACTGCTACCCTCCCCACAGGGTCAAACGCCCAGCTTCCCATAATGAGTTGTTTTCCCACAGTGGTTGAACAGGACAAAAATGGTCTGCTGGAGAGCTGCGGAGAGAGAGAGAGAGAAAGAGAGAGAGAGAGAGAGAGAGAGAGGAGGTAGTATGCAGTTTGAAAGAGGGCTGGGATAGATGGATACAAGAGACGAGGAAATTAGAGGGAGGTGGTCGTGTATAGCAGGAAAAGAGAGAGAGAGAGAGAGAAGGAATTGTGGAAAGTGGTGGGTGAGAGCAGGGAAGAAGGAGGTGTGAGCCTGACTTGTGGACGCAGAAGAGAGTTCAGAGAGGAATGGAGGAATGAGAGATAGAGGACTGTATTGCTGCTGGTAAGGTGTTTCTCTTATGTTTAACAGCTCATAGAGCAAGTTTTTCTTGTCATATTTGACAGACAAGTTTAAATTTAATTACACTTGCTGTGATTCACATAGTGTGGATTTTTTTTCAGGAGCTCATGAAGTGTAAATTGAAAACAAGAGAAAACAAGAAAAAAAAAAAAAAAAATCCAAGAGAACTGACAGAAATTTAGCATTGACCTACTTTGCATCTTGCTCTTAAGCAAAACCGTTTAAACTTCGTGTACTAGCTGGTGTTGAAGCTGTTATTATCTAATTTAGACTCGCATATTTACGTGTGCTTTTGCACTTGTTGAAATAAAATGGGAGTGAAGAAGGTTCAGGAGCTTTTTGTGATGTTTTGGGTGTCGTTCTTCCTCTTCCATTAACCTGCTTTGGGAGCTTTCGTGATATTTAGCCGAAAACAAATTATTTTAATAAATATGGTGAATGTCCTTTAGTTGTTTCTGTAAAATGTCAGAATACACATCTTGAATTTCAAACAAATTCTTAAAACATTGTTAGGGAGGAATTATTTTTGAATGAAACTTCACAGTTTTTTTTTTTTTTTTAAAACCACCAAATATAAATGTATGCATGACAACATCAGGTGAAGACAAACGCATTACAGAAATAGTTGATGTTATTCCACCTGCTGGAAGCAGGTGCTAGAACCAGCTGCTGGAACATTTATTCATAATTACTGTCTCACCAAATATATTTGTCCAGGAAATCTGTCAATATTTAGTGCCACCGCAGATGCATTTGATCTCATTTGTTGTAAGCACATTATTTCAGCCCTGCAGCTTGTTAGTAGCACTGGCAGCTGATCTTTGCTGTCACAAAGCTTTTGGCCCGACTTCAGAAATGCTTTTAGTTCAGTATGTGATTCCTACAGTAGTTAGCTAAACCATATAACCACCATAGATTTTCACCAAAAAAACAAAACAAAACAAAAGTGCTGTGACATTTACTTAGTGTTATTAATATAAAGCCACAGAGCTTGGCTGGAAACTCTGAGAGAAATTTTTAGAGGGTAAACCAGAGATTTACCTTGAGATTCACAAGATTTATCTTCTTAAAAGGTAAGAGGCTCCACTTGGTGGCAGAACCAGATACTACAGCAAAGCTACCAATATAAAGTGTGTGTGTGTGTGTGTGTGTGTGTTAAACTTTAAATCCTTATACACCTCTCGGTTTACTTTCAGGTTTGTTTTGTTTGCAGGACTGAGCAGCTGAGCCATGACAGACAAGTATTATCTGAAACTAGTGCTGGGCGATATGGAAAAAATCATATATCACGATATGGACTATTTTATATCACGGTAACGATATATATCACGATATACCATAATAAAGTATGTTTTCAGTTATTCTCTGAAAAGTTTGACAAAAATTTCATTGCTTACTTTTCAACTTTATTTTGAAAGGACATTTAGCTGAACTGTCACAAACATACATTTTAGTGCAGCAAAAACAGGTAGGTACAGAGGTACAGTAGCTTTCACATTTTTTTTAAAGTGCACAACAGTTTCTGAGAGGAAAAACACATTTTTGCACTGAATTTCAGCTATAAAAAATAAACACAAATTATTTTTAAACTTTCTGAAATCTGTAACCTTGTAGTGCAAGGTTTGCAAACCAATATAAAGTGTCTAAAGTAAACATCAGGATTGAAGAGAACTCTTTTTAAGGCATTAACCATGAATAAAAGTGCAAACATAAAAGGCTACTTTGTAGAAGTAGATATGTTTCTATCAAATTTATCGTTGCAGGTTATTTAATTACATATTTGCTGTAATAATTGATAAAATTAGGTTAGAAACGATAGAAGAGAAATGGCACGATACACACTTTTCTATCATCCCCACGATATGTATCGTTATATTGCCCAGCACTATCTAAAATTACATTTTTTGTTTTTCTTTTCTTTTTTTTTTTTTTTTTGGGGGGGGGGGGGGGGGGTGCAGTAGTTTGGATTTTAATGTCCAGCTTTGACTACCAGGCAAATCCCTGGATTATCCCAGTTAGAGTTGAAGGCGAGCAGTTTGAACAGTTTTTGTAGCTGGTGTTCTTGTGTGAACTCAGAAGAGGCTGTTTTGCAGCAGTTTATGTTCCATAATTGAGAGCGATCCTGCATTTACTGTGAAGGATTATACAGAAGTCGTTTTAAACCTGCTACTTTGAACAGGCCTCTGGCATTTCTCAGTCTGGCCTTTGAAGTTTAAGACGTAGGCAGTACAGTTCAACCTATCGCCGTTGTGTCATTTAATATTCTGATCACATATACAATCAAAAGCTTGTTTTTTCAGAATTATTTGATTTCTGTCTGGAATTTGACACACACACACACACACACTTTGTGGAGCTTCCTCACCGCCCTGTACGTTAGATGACATAATGCTGCTGCTGAAGTTTCAGAGTACTTTAGTAGCGCTGGTCAAACATCGTAAATCTCTGTGTTTTGCTGCCTGTTTGTTGCTCTGTCACCTTTTACATAAGTGATCCGCTTTACTTTCAAAGCCCAGACGCATTGAGCCTGTGAGTCAGCTGAACGGGGTCATTGCAATGTGAGCACTCATCTCTTGCTCATCGTAAACAATGGAAAACCTATGATGTTAGACAGACGAGCAGGCAAGATCAGTGAACATTAGTGGCATTCAGTCAATCGCTGATTGACCAAACTGTGTTTAGCATTTCTAGCATTAGCACTGTGTTTAAATGCTACTGAAGCAGATGTGGCTCCTACATCATGTACATCCTACATGAAATGTGGGCCACTGTACTCTCTGCAGGTGTTTATTTTGTCACGTGGTATCACCTTCAGTATCTAGGCCAGTCTATTCTCTCCAGGAAAGGCCATCTCTTGTGAGTTTGTCAGATTATTTTGCTCCACAAGGTGGCTGTCTTGGAAAGAAAAAAAAAACCTCATTATGGAACTTATTTTGGCATACAGGTTAATTGTTTTACCTGTAAATCTGGTTTCCTGGATCTCATGGCATTTCAACATTTATCCATTTTTGGTAGTCCAAATAAATAAATGAATAAATAAAAAGCCAATATATGACTGTCTGTCAAGGGATGGGATGAGTTATTTTTGCATGCAGTGATAAAAAGTGTTTGCCTTTGCAGAAGCTGGGCCGTGACCCCTCTGATGAAGACTGCTTCTTTGACCTCCTGAGCAAGTTTCAGAGCAGCCGCATGGATGACCAGCGCTGCCATCTTGATGAGCCACAAAACGAGGACAACGGGGAAGCTGCCGCGAGCCTGAACGACATGATTGGTTGGTTGTTTAGCATCTCCTGAGGAAATTTACGGACATTTAGGCTATAATAATTCGACTGATCCCTCAAAAGTGTGAGATCATAAGATAATTTGCTCACATTTGGCTCCCCCCCTCCAGATCCTGCGATTACCACTTCCCCCCAGACCGAGGAGCTGTTTGATTTGATCGCCAGCTCTCAGAGCCGTCGTCTTGATGATCAGCGCGTTAATGTCGGTAACCTCCCAGGACTTCGGATTACCCATAACAACCTGGGACATTTGGTCGGCGAAGGAGATCAAGAACCCAGCGACGATTTCTTCAACATGCTTATGAAGTGCCAGGTGAGGACACAACAAGCTAACTTGGGGGGGGGTTAATACTCTTAGAAGTTTGTTAAATGCTGAGGTTTTGTTGTCCTTCTCCACCATATTGCCTCCACACTTCATCTTTCTGACTCCAGTCCTCAAGGATTGATGATCAGCGGTGCTCCCCACCAGAAGCAGGCCCTCATGCCCCAACGGTGCCCGACGAAGATTTCTTCAGTCTAATCCAGAGGGTGCAGGCCAAGCGTATGGACGAACAGCGCGTCCAGCTGCCCACCGACGACCAGGACAGCCCGCAGTCCCCCGATGAGGAGCCGCCTGGTGGCTTTCCCAGCTAGGACTGAATAATGCCGTGCAACTCATGTCAAAGAAATAGAAAACCAGAAGAAGACTAAGAAAGATGAGCTGACATTTAAAGACAATACTAATGGGTGAACTAACATGATTTTTAAATAAATGTGCAATAGGTGGTGCCCTGTTAAATGTTGCTTCATATGTATGTACTAAATGTGTGTAAATATAAAGGAGAAAACAATCAGTGCTAGGGCTCAGATGTGGTGAGGAAGATGAGCTTGGGGTGACAAAACAAAAAGCATTAAGTACAGTATAGTTTATACTCAGTCTAATGCCTTAATTAGATTTTCTTTTTTCAGACCCAAGATTGTATTCCCCCAGTTTCAGATGTGTTCTTAGAAACACATGATGGGCATGCAGTTTGATGCAGTTGTTGTGGAGAGATGAGTCGTGGACGTCACAAAGATTTATCCAGAGAAGCGGTTTCTGAATGACAAGTGTGCACTAAAGTTTTAGAACAACAGTGTTTATGTTCATTTCAGATGAGTTTATCTCAGTCTGCATTAAAACTGCATTAATCAGTTTTCGTGGTTTCATCCACTCACAGAAGAGTGTTATTTGTGCGGTAACAGTGTTAAGGTTGGCCCTCCAGTGTTAAAACAACCTCCTTTGGTCACTTTGAACTCATCAGTTGGAACTCTAAAGACTGACTGAAATATGATTTTTCAGATAAATGTTGTGTATGCAGCTATAGAAGTCCCCTCCTCACACATTATGCAGAAACCAAGATTATTGGGAAAATGATACGCAATGTCTGCTTGTTTTATACAGAGTTGTGTGACAGTTGAAGCGTTCCTTCGTTTTTCTGCTTGACTTTGCAAGTAGTACTATCAGCTGTCCATAATGTCCGGAATAACAGACAGCTAACCACTGTTTTCTGCCATTGGTTTCACCTCAGATGGACAGCTGAGACAGATGAGACCAATGTGTCACATTTTTGGAGAATCTAATACATTAACTCTAGTTTGTGTTGCTAGTATACTGCCTCTCTGTGGTCAAAACCTTTTATTACCTCTGTGAAATACAGGATACATTCTGGTATATATATATATATACACACATATATGTGTGTATATACATACATACATACATACGTACATACATACATACATACATACACACACACACACACACACATATATATATATATATATATATATATATATATATATATATATATATATATATATATATATATATATATATATATATATATATATATATATATATATATATATATATATATGTTTCAAGTATGATGGTTCTGGACATTTCTCTTGGTTTTGCTCATTTGTATCATAAATGTAGGGATTTTTTCCAAGTCATTTTAAAGTTTGAAGAGCCAAGTACAGTTTTCACTATATTATTTTTCTGTTACAAAGTTGAATGAGAGGTACTGTACATTCAACAAATAGAAGCTTAAAATGGCCAAGAGCTTGAAAACGATTTTCTGTGCAAAAAAAAGCTGTTTAATAGTAATAATAATGGTACTGAAATTATTTGTCCTTAATTTTTCTTCAAGAGTAGTGCATACCTCACATTTGTACTTTAAAGCTTATATAAATCTTCGATATTTTGATTTGTGAACCAGGATGGAAAATTTAATATTTGGTTCATCTCTTTGATAATCAGCACATTGGGAGCTGCAGTTAATATATTCCTTTTGTCTTTTTGTGAATTAACATTTTTAGAAAGTACCTGGTACGCTTTTAATTGTCTTTGCCATAATTTGTACATATAAATTTATTTTGTATTTATGTTCTTTTTGAGGACACAAATGTTCCCTCATGCTTTTAATAAAATGTTGAACATGTTTCTTTGTTTTTTTTTATCATTTTTTAATCGGCGGTGCTTTCACAGTTTCGTCACAGATCCCTTTTTAAAGCTTAAGAACTTTTAATTAATATTAAACACTTCTGTGGCACAAATATCAAGGTAAATACCAGATTTATATATATAACCACTGAACAAAAAGCTTACCAAAGGGGTTTACAATCAAATCTAAAAAAATCATATCTAAAGAACATGGCAATGTTTAGACATAAAAACAGAATAAATAAGTACAAATGAACAGTAAAATGCTCTTATGGTGAAATGGATGTGAAGAAAGCCAGGTAGATGAAGTTTCAGTCCACTTTAGAACTGGCTTTAAAAGGAAAAAGTAAAATCCTAACAGCACAACAGATCTATACCCTCCAGTGGTCAGTAGCGGTACTACTACACCAGCTTTAAGATAAAAACCTTGATGAAGAGGAGCTCTTGAAGTCACGAAAACAGTGAGGAAAGAAGTTGTAAGTTGTAGCTGTGCTGGCTACTTGGAAAATGAATCATCATCAAAACAATGAGCAAATGTGGTTCCTGAAAATAGATTCCAAGGGCAACATAAAGAGTGAAAATAGCGTCAATTAGACACAACATCAGTGATTTACAAATTAGTGGTAGGTGAGAGTGTAGCCAGAGGTTTTGACTAAGATATTCAACAAGATCTTAGACAGGATAAAGTTAGATGGAGGCAGATGATGTGCTGTGGTGACCCCTCAAGGGAAAAGAAGAAGACACAGCATCAGTGATGCATCTCCAGTCCAGTCTGTTGTCCAGCCCCACGACAAGCAAATTGAGGAGGGTCCTGAAGCTTGTTTGCAGACTCAGGTGTTCCAATTACAGTCGCTCTAGGACTTTCATCACGTGGGATGTTCGGGCAACAGGTCTATTACAAAGAGCAGATGGATGAGACGTTTTTGGTACCGGAACAAGGCAGGATGTCTGGATCTTGTTTCAGTTCTAAATCCCACCTACAGTACATTAACTATAATATAATTTCATTTATAGGAGTAATTATAGGAACAATAGGAGTAATTACACGAATAATTCAGTCTAATAAATAGATCAATCTAATAAATGTGTCTGTGTGTGAGAGAGAAACTATGTGTGCGTAAAAAGAAAGAAATTTGCTTTGCATTGTAACAAGCGCTCTTGAGCAGTTCCTGGACTAGAAAGGTGCTGTACAAGTACGCCGTTGTTTTTTTTTCCACATTACTGGAACCTTCACCTGGTAAGGGTGAAGAGGTGCTGTAGAATCCCACATAGCCGGTCCACACAGGCCCTCAGGATTCTGGGTCTGACACCATCTGGACCTGTAGCACTTGTTCTGGTTCAGCCTCTCCAGCTGCCTCTTCACCTGACTGCTAGAGACAGACGGGTGGGAGGGGGAGGTGGAGGAGGCCCCAGCATCTCCTGGTGTGGTAGTAGACAACAACGGAGCAACAGGAAGACCCATAACTGAGGTTGAAGATGAGACAGCTGAGATGTAACGGGGAAGCTGTGGGTCAAGGGAGGGTGGGAGGTCTGTTTGGCTGGGAGCAGAGGAGGAGGATGCTGAGCTCATCTCTGAACTGAACCTGTTAATGAATGAGTTCAGTTCATTGATTCCATCCAAACTTCCATCTATCTGATCCTCCTTCTGCTTGAAGCCTGTGATCTTTATCCCTGACCACATCTTGTGCATTGTTCTGCTGGAGCTTGTTCTCCAGTTTTCTCCTGTACTCCTCCTTGTTGCCTCTAATCTTGACTATTTAGTTTTTTTTGTAATGATCTTAATAATTCCCCGTCTCCCTCCCTGGAGGCTCTTTTGTTTTCTTGCTGAGGAGCTCTTTCAGGGTTTGTTGATGGGAAAGAACCTCTCTGCTCTGGTTAAGACAGTGTTGTCCACACAGATGCTGATATGGTCAAATATACACTCAGTCCATCCTCCAGTGACCATCTTTCCATAGTTCCTTTGGTCACAGGTTACCTCTGAATAATGAGTTTGTTAAGTGAAGGAGAGAAAGCCAAGAGCAGGTCACGCAGAGGAGTGATCTGCATCTCTCTATGCACAGAACAAATGAAATTGTTGAAACACTGGAAATGTGGCAGAGAGAGAGGAGTGGTTGAAATTTCCATGTAGTGGAAATGCACTGGAGTGTTGTGTTTATAGTACAGTTATCACTGAACTGATGATGTCACAAACAGTGTCCGCAGCAGCTGATGGTGAGATGTACAGTACACCTCTACTAAAATAACATCGGTGAATTCTAACAGTTCAATATCAGGGCTGCAGAAATGATATTTCACAGTAGCATGTCCTCAGTTACATCAGTTGTTGACAAGTACTGCAGTTCCACTGCCCTTACCTTTGCTGCTCCTCTTCAGATCTCTGACTGCCTGTATAATCTGAAAGTCAGAGAGTCTTTGGAGTCCACATTTCTGCTTTGCAGATACTCTGTTTGTGTCCTCAGGGCCAAAACTAGAGCCTTGAGGTACTCCACAAGACAGAGGAACTGAAGAAAAGGAACACGAACATTGACATATGTGTACAGAAAAAGTCCTCTATGACATGTATAACTTGAACTATTTTAAAACCATACCTTTGAATTGTTAATAATCAACAGTCAACAGTTAATAACCTTTATTATGATGTCTTTAAAACTAGACTGAAACTTGTCACACATATCAATGATGAATGAGAACCTCTGGAGTTGTTGAAAAATTACTTTGTATAGAATTTTAAACAAAAGTGGTAACTTAACTATCAGTCTTTATCTGGAAAGAACAGCTCGATTAAGACTTTTCTAGTTTATGAGAGGCTGAATGACATCCATCATATATAGTCTAACCCAGCTGTCCATGAGCAAAAGGTGGGCCATACCCTGGAGAGGCCACCAGTCCACTGTAGAGCATCTTAAAGACATACTAATCAAAATAGGATTCATTGAGCCAACAATGTGAAAAACACATTCAGTACAATCCGAAATTATTCCTCTGTTTGAGAACCACCAAATCCTCTGACTACAACTGGATTTCTAAAGCTCTAATCTCGCCTGGAACAACACACAAAGAACTGACCAAACTTGTTGGCCAAGTCCCACTACAGTTGCAAAATTAACAGACTGGGAGGAGGTTCTCAATACAAAAAGGATTGCTGAAAAATTACACAAGTTTAAAAAAATTACCGGAACACCTCCCATATAATGAATTAGATTTCTGGTTTTCAGTATCATTTCCAGTCAAAGCGTTTCTGTCATATTTAGCTTTAACCATCATGCATGAATTGGGGTCATGCAATGTTGATAGATAATCCTTCTTTTAATCTTGCTTCCTCATAAATATGCACTCTGACACATGCATCCTGTTCTGACTCAAATGAACCAGAAGAAATTATGCTTTACTGACATACTCATATGCATCTGTCAAACTTTCTGCCACAGCCCCCCCACCCCTCCCCTAGCCTCTAATTATGCCCGTTTCCTCATGTCCATCACCCTTTCCTCCCTCCCCCTGTCCGTCTGTCCTTCCTCCCTCTTACCCAGCATGCAGCGCAGGCTGAGCAGGCTCAGCTGAGCTATAAAAAGGCATAGGCTGGGGGAGGGAGGGCTGCGTGCAGCAGGAACTGTGCAGACACACACAAACGGGGATCCAGGGACGGCAGCCCCTTGCACTGGGATCTAAAGCCACAACGCGGAAGAGAGGTCAGTACAAAAGGACAAAGAGGAAGAGCAGGCAGGAATGGCTGCGACTGCAGCTGGTTTGGTCAGAGAGAGTGAGGAACAGAGGGATGTCAGAGAGAGACTGTAGGCAGGCAGAGTGGGCAGGGCTGTTCAATGGGATGGAAAGTAGAAAAACCAGAAACAGAAAGTGTAAATGTACACTGTCATCTGGTTTGCAGAGACTCTTGTTAGTCACGGTTTTAAACACTTGACACTTTGACATGATGAGACATCTCCGAGTAGTGCACATAGAAGCAGGTCTTGTGTCATTCATAGTGATGCTCTCAGTGGATTACAGAATGGGAATCTAAATAAATGCACTAAACTGTCAGGTTTTTCTATTTTCCCTGTATTCCCTGCATTTCTCCACTTTAACGTGTCAACATTCTCTAAAGCCTACAACCCATAAAGGTCAATTTCATGCAAGCCTGTTTGGCTGTTTAACTCCACTACCATGCCTGTAGCCCCCATAAAGGTCATTAACAGCTGATTACAATCTGAGTGCTATGGATCCTTGTGTGTACGTGCTGCACATGGGAGGGCGCATTTTGCAGCACAATTGCCTCCATCACACTGGCCGCAAACAACATTTCTCATGTTCCTTCCTTTCACAAATATCATGGAATATCTCCAACTGCACTGACGTCAAAGGGTCCCCTGTTCTCCCTTAAAGGGACAGCAGGCTGGCTTTCAGATAACTGCAGAGTACCATAGCAACCAAGTGATATACAAAGTGAATGCAACTGATCATTTGTCTGCGCTCCAGCTCCTTTCAGAAGCAGTCGGCCACGATTTCATTTCCACGTGATGCGTTTTCAGATTGACCAACATGATATCCCTTAACAGCTGCGGCTGTGTCTTTTTTTAGCTGGACTGCATGTTAAAAAACAGTAATAAGACATGGGAGGGGGGCATGTGAGAAGGGCTAACGTTACTGTGGTAGTTGGGGGCAGCATTTTTCATGTCAAGGATGGAATTTGGGGTAGAATTACAAATAAAGTCACATGTCATATTCTGAAATACCTTCACATTACCTGTGGATTATTGCATTATGTATATTTCCTTAATATATTCAAGTATTCTCTGGAGAACAAGGCAGAGACAGTGAGGCCTGTATCTGAAAGTCCAATTCACAATTTGACTTTCAGATTCATATATTGCCAAAAATCTCAAGTATGATGCAGACTTACTATAAAAAACAATCATGCTTGCATCTATCCATAACTCCATGGAGCATTGACTGTAATCTGCCCAAACAAAGAACTATGTTAGGTCGCCACATGGGACATGTCTGATATGTGAAAGAAGCAGGGGTGTCCTGAAGATGGTACCATAATAGGTCAGAGTGGGATTCCCAAAGAGGCGCTGTGCTGATTCAGACGACAGCTTCCAAGTGACATTTACAGTGACATCGGGGTTGTGGTGGTGTCCATAAAACTGGACACCACCACATCTGAGGTGTGCTGCAAGTGAGATTCAGAGAACAAGCTAGCAGTATTTGTCTCTGGTGTTTACTGTAATGAATTTTTATTATTTTCTCTTCTCCAGAGTGACTTGCATCACCTGTCTTATCATCCCTCACTCCTCAAAGCTTATTTATCCACAGCCTGGTGCAGATTTGATTAAATAGCAGGAATGAGCCAGGCAGGAAACAGGTACATTGCCAAAGGCAAAATAAACCTTTATTGAATGCATTCTAAACTCATTCCCTTCCCTGACATTAAATAGGCTGAGCTATAATGATGATTAAAAAAAAATGCTATGGAATTACCATTAATAATTTTTTTTTAAATATAGCCTTTCCATAGATAAAAACTCAATTACCAAAGCTCTTTCTCATCCTTTTTTATTTATTCTTTGTTTTTTAGTTCTGTATTAGCACTCAAGACTTTAGAAATCTTACCTCAAATTTGTTGTTTTCAGTTTTTATTTGAAAGTAAACCCTCTCTTTTCCTGAGACATAACATAAACTGAGTTTTCTTGATGAACCCATTCAGAACATGCGAGTGATGTACGTCACCTAGTAGCAGCACAAAAACTATGTGAGAGAACTCACTTTTATTTTAATGCACACATGAGATGACAGCAGCTAAAGGTGCTAAACTTGAAGCGTATCTTGAAGATATCTGTTTCGACTACACCAGTGACTCACATGTCCGGCCTCCTTCCTCATTTTTCTATCTTGAAATTTACTAAAAGAGAAGAGTTAAACAGGAAATGCTGTGGCAATTGTTGTTGTTAAAATAAAATGCCTTAAATACTACAGGAGGAAAACAGCGCTGCCATGACATGTGCAGAGACATACTGTTAGGCCTATTCAGGTTCAGGTTCATGCTCAGGTTGCTTTATATTTACCCACCTGTAGATTTGGCCGGCAGCAAGTCGTGACTTGTCTCACGTTTTACAGACAATAGCTCAGGGTTGTGTTAGTATGCTGGAAATAATTGTGTAGTTTCTGTTAATAATATGAAAAAGTGAAAACTGGCTTTCCTAAGAAGAAGAATTTGGCCTCTGCCTTTAACCCATCTGCAAGTTGTGAACAGACATGTAATTTAGACACACACACGCATGCACACACACTAGAGATAGTGAACACACACTCAGAGCGTTGGGTGACAACAGCTCCAGCACCCATGGAGCAGTTGAAGAGGTTGGACGGCTCGCTCAGAGGCACTTAACCATTTCACGACCACTAGAGTGGACAGCTATTCAAAAGCCGTTTTCCAGTTCATGGATGGTCAGCCACTGAAGTGGACATAAGGCCGTTATCCCACATCAGTTCAGTGCATTGTATTGAACTGATGTGGAATTTCACAGTGTCCACAACGGTGAACATAAAGCGAATTTATTTGAAAATGTGAACAAAATTACAAAATGAACATAACTTTCCCATGCCCTTTAGAGGGAAATAGTTGTATTTGAAAAAAAAAATGTCTGCAAGGTTAATAACTTTAATGACTCATGCATGAAAGGGTTATAGAATGAAGAGGAATGGAAAGGGCGACCCCCCCTCCCCTCCCCCTTTCACCCCCACTTCACCTCCTCATATATATTTTCAGCAGGGATCAAGTCACTTCTCTATCCTTCCTATACATGACCAGTATCTGTCACAAAATGGTTTAACATACATATATGAGCACTATCAAAGGCATCAGAATCAGCCAGACCTTTACTGCTGTAGTAATACTGTATTCATGTATGAAGTGGAGTATCCAGCGAACCCAGTCTAGAGACGGTCACCACCATGGAGGGGAGTTCCCGGGGTGGTGGGGTGGGGCTGTTGTACATATTCTGTGAGTGTTTTGTTACATACACAGGGCTGGGCCAATCCTTCATGGGGCCCTGAGCCAATTTTGATTTGAAGTCCTTGTCACCTTTAATGATATCATTTACTGTTCGTGTCTATCAGCACAAATGCACGTAGACTACACGCTGGACCTATATCATAACCAGCATTTACACTTGTTCACTATCGCGCTGTAATTATACCACCAAACACTAGATGGCACTGTGGGTTCTTTTCTGTAGCTCGCAGTGCTGAGCTTGCTTTTGACTACTTCCTTTATGTACCTCAAATAAGAATAGACCAAATAAAGCCTATCCTATGAGAATTGTAGGTGATGAAAGGCAACAACAGCTTTTACGGACATTGCCGCAGTCTATGAAAATATAATTTCTATCTGGCTTGAAAATGATGAGGAAGTAGTAGCTGGAAATACATAAATGAGGACAAGGATACGAGGCGGTCCAATCACATTTGTTGCGGTAGACGTCGACCACATTCTTAGTTACATTTATGGCGAAGTGCGCGTCAGGCTACAGTGGAGGTTACAGTGGAGGTCAGGGGGCGGGGTCCACAGCGAGGGCGGACATACGTCATCAGTTTGATGCAGACGCAGGAATCACCTATAACTTTGTACACTTGTACTTGGTACATCAAGTTATTCCCAGAAGCAACTTAACCAGAATTCAAGCTCAGTATCACACAAACCCAAACTGACAGCTTTAATAACATTATCAAGCTACCTACCTGACAAGAAATGTCTCAGTGCTGTGTGCACTCCTGACCTGCACGTGCATGTCACCAGCTAGTTTGTTGAAATAATTTTGTGCGTGTGATATTATACCTTTGACATTGGATCAAGTGCACCTCATTACTCATATATTTAAAAGCTCCATACATACCATTCAGATTTTAAAAATACTTAAAATCTTTTTTTTTTTTTTAAAGTCCCGCAACACCATCCATTGTTATCTAAACCCATTTCTTCCTATCCAGGGTCACGGGGTGTCCTGAAACTCACTCTCCACTTTTCACACCCCACAATGTCTGTTTAGAGTTATGGATGACTTGAAAATGAGCGGCTTTATTCATTCATTATTTATGTCCTTTTCTGTCCTCTAGTTGAAGGAAAACACTCCACAGAAGCAGCACAATGGCAGGTAATTGTTACACATGATTCAGTTATAAATGCTTCATTACTGAGGGTTACTTGAGGTGAAACATGTTCATTTATACTCTCATTATTAAGCTCATGGGGGTGAAGTGAAACAAGGGCAGACTTTTGCATTTACATGGACTCTGCTGCCCTCTTTTGGTATTTTGAGAGAATGAACACAAGGTTTTAAAATTTCACATTTAGAAACAACATTACATTCAGTTATAAAGTGAATATATATCATTAGGATATTATAACACAAATGATGTAATAATGACCCACAAATTTGGGTTTTATTTTATTCCTCACATATTCCTTAAGTTGATAACTTTCCCTTTAGTTCCCTCTGAACCCCTGGATTCATAACATTATTGGATGACGACAGTTGCCATGTCAACTGTGTTTGAGTAATAGCACAAACCTTCATCCAAGCAAACACAGTTGAAGCAGCCTGCTGGACCAGGTGACACTGTGTAACTGAAAATGGAAAATACTTCTCCATTTGACTCACAAGGTTTTTTTTTTTTTTTCATAAAAGCTTACTCCTGTTGATTTCACTTAAACAACAAATCATCCATGCTGTGTATGGATTTATAATATTTTCTGTCCTCATTTCAGACAAGATTAAAGACGCCAAGATCATCTTCGTTGTGGGTGAGTGCAGCTAACAGCCCTTGTCACATTTGACCACTGTTAGCCACCTGATTCGTGCTCCAGTCATGCTCTTTGGCTGTGTTTTATTTTTAGGTGGGCCTGGCTCTGGAAAGGGCACTCAGTGTGAGAAGATAGTTGCCAAGTATGGCTACACCCACCTGTCTTCTGGTGATCTGCTCCGTGCCGAGGTGGCTTCCGGCTCTGATAGGGGCAAACAGCTCCAGGCCATCATGCAGAAGGGAGAGCTCGTACCCCTGGTGAGATTTAATCTTTAAAGAAGAAAAAAAAAAGGGGGGGGGGAATGCAAGAATATTCCCAGTTTTCCACATTTTCACACATCAAATAGAAATTTAAGATCTCAAGTCCTGTATTTTCTGTAATAAGTGCTATATCACAGTGAAGGCTGATCAGCACGTTTGATGGCTTCTTGCAGGACACAGTCTTAGACATGATTAAGGACGCCATGATTGCCAAGGCTGATGTCTCCAAGGGCTTCCTGATTGATGGCTACCCCCGTGAGGTGAAGCAAGGAGAGGAGTTTGAGAAGAAGGTGGGAGGATTCATGAGATGTTGGCATATAATTCATTCTCGCAACGCTGAATGAGCAAAGCTTCAACGATCACGTGCCTTTTTTTCTTTTTTCTTCAAATCTCAGATTGGCAAACCCTGCCTGCTGCTGTACGTTGACGCCAAGGGAGAGACCATGGTCAAGAGGCTCTTGAAGCGTGGAGAGACCAGCGGTCGCTCTGATGATAATGAAGAGACCATCAAGAAGCGTCTGGACTTGTATTACAAAGCAACTGAGCCAGTCATCGCCTTTTATGAAGGCCGCGGCATTGTGAGGAAGGTGAGTGTGACCGCTTTTGACCAACAAAATCTGGAATGTGTGTTAAATCGAACACGTGGTGTCATTTTATTCTTTCCCACAGGTTGATTCTGAGCTGCCAGTGGATGAAGTCTTCACTCAAGTCGCCAAGGCTATTGATGCACTGTAGTAAAACAACATCACTGGATGTTCTGTGTCTGGTTGTTGTTTTATTTTTGACATTTCACAGTGTAAATTTTAAAAGGACTAAATGTTACTAACGAGAGAAAAAAAAAATACATTTGCCAGAAACTCTGGTTAAAAAAAAAATGAAAAAAAAAAATGAAACAAGGGCAATTAAGGATGAGAGATGCCTTGAGTCTAATCCAAAATTCCATATAAGAATCAAAGTTTAAAGTCACAAATCAATGAAATGAAGCAGAAATATATATTTTCTTTATGTATATAAGATAATTTGTAGCATTAAAGTCCTGCTGTCATCCTGCTGAAAATGTTTCTACAAATCAAAAGTACAGTTCCACTCTACTTTTGATTTGTAGAAACAAACAAGTCCATATAATGCTCATTTAAAGACCTTTGATTTTGCTCCGGCAGTCTGCGAGAGACCTGCATGCTTTAGTCTTCAAAAGCCATATTCTTTCTTCTCATGCTGTCCATTGTTTCTGCCCTAAAACTCAGTTTTAACAGCAGTTTATTAAAGGCCCTTCCTCCTAAGCTGTTTGGTTTGCTTGCAAAGAGAAAGAAGGGGCTACTTCATGTTTTCATCTCCTGCATTTCATGTTGGTGTTGCCATTATTGAAAGGACACACTATCTGTTGCTGTAATTACTTCTTAATGTACAGGGCAGTTTACTGGGAAGGAGAGGGCAAAAACAACTAGAGAGGGGCTTTACCAGCGCTAAGCAGCGGTATTTCGAGAAACACGTTTGAGGTCAAAAACATTGATCCGTATGACCGCTCCACCCGACACAGCAGTGTGAAAGAGCTCTTCACGCGGGGCGACCAATGGCTGTTTGAAGGCACGGAGCAAAAATCAACAACTCGACAGCAACCTCACAACAACAATGGCTCATCCAACCGAGTCCTTTCAAGATGGCGGCAGCAGATATGTGGCGTCAACCTCTCATTCTCTGCTAATCACAAATAGAGTGCAAGGCAGCTACTTCTTTGTTTTTTTTTTTTTGGAGGGGGGGGGGGGGGGCAGGTTATCAACTAGGTCATTATGCAAGTTCTGTTGTTAAGCAACCAGTGGAAAAAAACAGAATAAATAAGGCATTTCAGATCGCATTTGTTTGTCTGAAGAGCTCGGAGAGAATTGCTTCCCAGAGACGTGCTGGGGAGGACCTTCAAAACTTTGCAGAGCTTTTATATGCAAACAAAAAAAAGGAAAAAAAAAGCCCTTTGAATACCCTGAAGGTGAGCGAAAGACTCAAACTTGCACAATACAGCATGACCTCCTCAGTACTCCTACACAGCTTCTTTTTAACCATTGTGCCCTTGAAAACAGACATCATCCCCTGTGGACACTGTGGGGAAACTGTTTACATATACACTGTTAGAAAGTTTAAATGACTTTGTTTCCAGTCATACATGCATTTGTACGTATATTTGAAGCACAAACATGTTCTAGTTTTTCCATCACATGTACACCTGTAACAGAGGCGTTTATAAGGTGATATGTGTTAAGCAAAAGGAATATTAAAGATCATATACTGAAGAACAATTAATATTTGTTGTTAATTTAGCAGACGTGCACATGTGTAAATATTTTAACATCCTTTCTATTGAGATGCGATCTATTTTTGTACTGTTTTAACTGCACACGGACTGACATTGTTCGTGATCCAGGACAAACACACACACTCAAACACACACACATAAAAGGGGACAACAGGGGAAATGCTTTCCTATTCATAAATCACGGTGAAGACGCTGGAGCACACAGACACAACAGGATGCAGGACAACCTGCAGCAGCCACGGTTCAAGAATGTTTTAACATTTGTCCTTTGAGGCCTTGATGACCAACCGGTCTTCCTCTACCTCTCACCTTCCTCCTCTTTCTCTCACACAAACGTGCGTATTTCCAGCTCGCCGAGCAAACTTTACAGCAGGTATCCGGACTACTCTCCAAGGACAGCTCGGATCATGACTCTGCTCTGTTGGGACAAGGAAGGGGAGAGCGGCTCCGAAGGTGGACAGGATGTGTCCATCGGAAAGTCAATTAACAGGAGGCGTCTCTAAGCACTTTCATGAAGTCATTGAGGATGCTGCTTGAATGCTAGGAATGCTGCTCTGACTTAATAAAAGCTTGAAACAAAGGGGACGTGTGGAGGCTGCGGTGAAATCTATCACGTAGAGCACTGAAGCAAAAAAAAAAAACAAAAAAACATCATGTCTGTGGATTTGGAGGATGGAAGGGAACCATTTTGTTTTGTTTGTCACGGTGTGTGCGTAGATTTACAGCCCTGTAAATCAGCCCTGCAGCTCAGGGATCGAAGCTCCCTCTGAATTAGGCCTGAGCACCACTACATAAACAGCTAAGTCAGAAACATTTGAGCAGTCCAGACATCTGAAGGCTTCCTTATAGCTGCAGCATGAAGGATTAGTCAAAAATGATCTGATTTCCACCTGCCACAAAACTGAAACTGATGGCCCAGTTTGCTATTCTACCATTGGACTGCACACAAAAATGACACCACTTTGAAGATGTCCTGAGCATTATGTCTCTGCATTTTGACCTTTGATGTGCCACAGTGTACACCAACAACATTTTAACTGCAGCAGAGAAAGATGACGTGAGCTTACAAGGCAACTAGTGAGATGATTCATCGTGTTACTGAATATTTTCTAAAAAGAGAAATGAAAGCAATGTGAAAGTGAGGAACTACAGCTCCTTGAACAGCCGCTTGAAGGTTCCTCCAAAAGATCCTTTATTTTCCATAGTGTTTGATCCTAGTCAGCATGGTGGCTGTGCATCTGTGTGTGGACAAGGTTGACTTTACCCAGCTGAGTGGCAGTTAGCCAATGGATGTGCACGGTGTCCTTAGGTTCTCACTCCGATCCATTGTTTCCACATTATCTCTGACTGCAAAGACCTGAAATGTTCCAATTTTCAACTAATGACTGACTTCACATTGGCCATGCTCATAATCTATCCACAGTCACTGGTTCTCTGCATAATGTTGGCTACTGCAAGTCAGAGAAGACTAGATGGTGTTAAATGGCAAGAGATCAACAAACAAAACACTAGAGGTACTGGCTCTAAGATACATTGGCCTTCAACAATGTCCCAACGCAGTTCAAATCTGACAAGTTTTTTGTAGGAAAGAAAAACTGCAGTTAAAATTTAATAAGGTGCTCATTTTCTACCTCAAAGACTATAGCAATACTTTTATACTTTTAACACTAATAATTTCTCGTCTTAAACGACCTATTATAGGCAGCTGATTGTGGTCTGTATTCTGTTTTAATCCTTCTTGACCTCAGCGCAGCTTTCGATACAGTGGACCACAATATTTTAAATCAGCTGTCTGAAACAGTGTTGGAGTCAGTGAAGTAGCATCTGGTTCATCTCCTACCTGTCAAATAGGATCTTCTCAGTCAGGCTCGCGGATGTCTCCTCTACATGTGCTCCCTTATCTTGTGGCATGCCCCAGGGGTCCATTTTGGGTCCCCTTCTTTTCACTATATACATGTTACCCCTGGGTCACATCCTGCGCAACCACATCAATTTCCACTGTTATGCCGACGACACACAACTCTATATTTTGCTTAAACCTGGTAGCACTGATGTTTCACATGTTTTGTCCTGCTTAGCTGAAGTCAAAAACTGGATGTCCACAAATTTCATATAGTTAAATGACTCCAGGGAGTGATCATCATTGCACCCCCTGGCCCCAGCACCAGCAGTGTTACAAATCTGTCCTCTGGTCTCGGGGCCCTGTCAAATAATGTGTGTACAGAGGCCCGCGACCTTGGTCATTTTTGACTCTCGACTTGACTTCCGCGCTCAGGTAACCAAGGTTGTACAATCCTGCTTTGCCCAGTTGAGACAACTATCAAAGGTCAGATCACTCCTCTCTCTCATGCCTTCATCTCATCCAGAATTGACTATTGTAATGCACTTTACTCCGGGATCAGTAAGCCAAACATTCAAAGACTTCAGCTAATCCAAAACACTATCGCCAGGCTTTGAACTAACCACATTATACCAGTCCTAGCAGCCCTTCACTGGCTACCAGTGAGTTTTAGAATTGATTTTAAGATTTTATTGCTAGTTTTTAAAGCCTTGAATGGCCAGGCTCCTGCCTATGTACTAGAAATGCTAACTCCTTATAAGCCTGAGCGCAGCCTGAGATTCTCTGACAGGGCCCTTCAGTTAGTTCCTAAGTCCCGCTTGGTCACCAAAGGTGACTGAGCCTTTGCTGTTTGGGCCCCCAAGTTCTGGGACGCCCTGCCTGAGGGTCTCAGGCAGCCAAACTCTGTATCTTCTTTTAAATCTTTTCTTAAAACTCACATTTAACGCATGGCCTTTTCTGAACTGTTGGTTTTATTTTCCAATTTTATTGTGTTTAATAGGATCTTACTGTTCTTATCTTAATTTTTAATGATTGTTATCTTATTTGTTTTTAATGTAAAGCACTTTGTATCTGTGTGTTTTCAAAGGTGCTATACAAATAAAGTTATTGTTATTATTATTATTATATACATCAATCAGCTCTGATTCAGAATGCAACCTGTGAAGATGCTAAAAATATAATTGCTCCTATCATTACTATAAATCAAATTACATTATGGTTAATGTATATGAAGCCTAGGTGGGATTCAGTTTTACCATTTAGCCTAAACAACATGTTTTTGGGGAGAAACCAACCCTCTCAAGCGCAACGCTTGTCTCAGAAGGTATTGCCTGCATGGATAAAACGCTTGTAATGTTTTTTTTCTTTTTTAGACCAGCTGAACAGTCCATGAATTCTTAAGCAGGGCTTTCTGGATTAATGTAACATCAGTCTCTCAGGGAATCCACTGGGCCACCGGTCGGTCATCCAGCCAAGAGTGACAAGGGAGCAGACTGTCACGTAGTATCATTTGGGACTTTACGGCTAAAATGAACTGAGAAAACCTGACTTCCTTCTAGCAAAAACCCTGAAATTCACACAAACCGAGACATGAATTTGCAAATTAGGCTTTTTTTTTTTTAATAACGAGGACCCTGTCATGTAAGTCCCTGAGAGAATTGGAGAAGTACATTAAATGACTCTGTAATGATGATAGGCTTCTGTTCATCGTGAATCACTCTGTGATGTTAGCAGTGAAAGGGCAAGAGTCATATCCCTCCCCTTGGAGGACGATAAGCAAATGAGGAAGCCGACACATAGTCTTTATTCTCTCTGTCTACCCTGTCACAGACTGCAGTGCGCTGGCTGACTGGCTGGCTGGCAGCACAGAGACCGAGTGGCACCGTGCGGGAAAGACGGTGGCCGATTGTTTCCTGTTATTGAAAAAGTAGTCCTGGGGTGGGGGCACAGGGGTTGGTGACGGCTCTGTCAAAAAGGAATGCCACTCTGTAGAGGTGTCCCTTGGCCAGCCAGAGAGGTGAATGCCAAAAAGTGACATATTCCTCATCTGCAAAATGCAAGCAGGTAATATATCAGGGGACTGCGTTCATTTCATCACAGAGCATGATTAAATAAGGTCGTGTGTGCCCTTTTCTTTCATGTGCAGCTTGAAAGAATCAGAATCTGGACACAAAATATACAATATTCACAGGCCTATTTCACACAGAGTTTTGCATATGAATAGTGGTTAAACAGAGGTGGCATTGTGCCATATCTGTTTGTGCTCTCATATTACCTCTGCAGAAACAGAGGTGTGACAAGATTGCTCAGTGTCTGGAGAGATGTGTTCCACTGTGCCAGCTTCCTCGGGCACACTTGTAAATTCAGATGTGCAAAGTATTTACTTCCCCTGCCAATTGAGATGTGCATCTACTTTGACTCCACTTTCTGCCTCCATACAAACACTGGACAGTGCAGGGGTAGCTGTGAAATCCCTCACCGCCTCAAAGCAAATCTAATACTTGGAATTTCTCTGCTTTGTTCGAGGCATTGCCATTTCAATGAAGCATCACGTATGACCACTTCAACTTTAAAACAGATTTCGTTTTTATAACTGACTTAGCTGTGATGAAGTGAGGGCTGTCTGGGTCCCAGAGTTTCCTATCACCCTCTCTGCAGATTGCTTTGAGCAACAGATCTTTCTCTTTACTGTCTCTCTCTCTCTCTTCCTGCGGACGTTATCTGATGTGAAAAATGTGGTGCAGCAACTCCTTGAATGAAATACTTTCAGACTGAGGCTACCAAGAACTAGAGCCAGTGTTATGTTGGAGATTTTGATAAGGTACTCGCTCCAGACGTCCAAATATATTTTCATGGATAGAAAAAAAAAATCTAATAAAATAAAGAATAAAAGTGATAAATTCTGACATGTATGTTGGAGGACACCTGTCTTGAATTTCATCTAAATCAGGACCTTCACAGAATTTTAAAATATAACCTTCAACATGTGTGTTAATTGTATTTTGCCGGAAGTGAGTTGGATTGTATGGTGTTTGTTTGCTCGCTCTGAAGTGTCCCGACACCGCTTTTGATGTGGATCGGCGCTAATGCAAACAGACTGAACTGAACTGAATTGGCTCAATTTACTTCTGTTTAATTGTCAGCACTGACACCTCAAACACACAACACACAAGTGGAGCAAAAACATAGGAAGAGGTAGACAGAGAAACTGACATAGTTGCTCGATGCTGTAGTTGCTGCAAATTCTCCCGAAGCATTGTTGAAGTGTGCGTCTGTTTATCTTTTCTTCTGTTTTTCTGCCCTGCCAATAGGCTTTTGTGTGGTGAGTTGATTTAATGGGAAGGATGACTACTCAGAGTCTGCTCAAGTGTGGAAAGGATGTTTTGTCTGCTCTTTGCAATTATTCCTTTGTAGCGGTGCGGTAGCCATGGAAAACCTCTGTCCCATGAGAACCTTAAACTTCCTTTTTGTTGTAAATATTATTTTCAAATTTTCTTCAAATTTTTTTTTCTTTTGCTTTATCTTCACATCTAGTAAAAATCAAAAAGACAGCGTTCAATATGTTGGTGGAAATGGTCTTTTGATTCGAAACATGAACAAAGTTTGCTAGTCAATTAATCTGAAGGAGAGCTTTCATGTAGTTGGTTTGACTTTTATCAGGATAGTTGAAGCATGTCAGTTTTGAACAGCATGTCTACTTCATAAAAAGAAATTCTGTGACTGCACAAATAAAAAAAAGAAACATACCGAGTCCATTATCAAAAGCTGTAGAGAAGCTGTGAAGCATAATTACTACGACACTTTCGTGGCTTAATGGGACACTTGAATAAAACAAAATCAGCTCATTTCAAATTAATTCAGTTTCATTCAAGTTCAATTCAATTATGCTTTATTTTTCACCAAAGGGGAATTACATGATGTTAATGTTACGTGTGCTCTTTTAACCTTGACAGCTCAATTCCATTCACTTTAATTCATTTTATTTTTACAGCACCTGTTCACACAACTACTGCCATCTCAGTCCTCTTTATAGAAAAATAAAATAAAATTTAAAAAAGGTCCAATGAAAGCTAATTCAATTTTAATTCAATAAATTTAATTAATACTTCAATCAAATTATAATCCAATTCAGTCCAGCTCATTCTGAATGACTTACAATTATTCAAGTCCAGTTACAATCCAACCAAACACTGTCAGTTTCAGCTGCTAAAGGTGCTAAAAACATTTTGTCATTACTGCAAAACTGAAAAATCAATCACCAGCGGTCCTAATCGACTGCATGTCCATTTTGGATGTGTTTTGTTGATACCAGTCTGGTTGTGGCTCTGACGACAGCACATGCTTCATTTCTCTGAATGGTCGTATGCCTGTCCAGTGGCATCCAGAAGCAGTTTCCTCATCGTCTGTCGACCCCTGGAAAGCAAAATGTGAATCTAGAGGACCACGACTAATTCTTGTATCAAAGAGGAAGAGAATAAGGATGGCTGGTAGGAGTGCACCATAACTATCGGGCCGATAACAGGAAATGATGACGTCATCCCGATAAGTCCGATATCATGACGAATAGTCCCCGATAACACATATATATTTTTGTCAACACGGCAGTGCCTTGCTCCCTCTGAGCCTTGAATGTCTGTCAGTGAATGTTATGTTCAAGTGACGTCGGCATAATCAGAAAAACGATTTCTCAGTCAGGAAAATCAAGAATACCCTCTCATGCCAGAAAACAACTTGTTAACTCGGTCATTATTTTATTTAGTTGCTGACTTTAATTGATATTCACAGTATTTTCCCACATGTTACACATAAAAAAAGAGAAAAAATAGATAAGGCCGAAAGAACGACGAGCAAACGAGGGAACGGAGGAATTTACGTTACACCTTCAATGTAGCATTGCGAAACAGTGCGCTGAAAAAAAAAACATGGCGGCGATGGTGTAGAACTTCGTTAAAGTTTCAGAGGGAAGATAGTTCGCTTTTTATTTGTGACAAATGCTCCAAGCAAAGGAGGGAAAAATAGCACAAGCTTTAATACGTCAAACCCGATCAGCCACCTGAAACATAACCATCGCTTCCATGGAGTTTTGAAATTGCGCTAATGTGAGCTAACATGAGCTAACATGAGCTAACGTGAGCAAGCCAGTAGCAAGTCAACCCCTCCGCTCCCAGTCCCCCCTCCCCTCTCCATCATCTCTCTCATCTAAAGCTTCCATGAGATTAACCCCCCCAAAAAAAACTACTAAACCTAATTTACTTTAATTAAAGGCATTCATTTGAATGGAACCACAAGCCAAAATCCTTTAAACGTAAGTTCTTTGTTACTATGGAGTGCACTTTTTCAGTTTATTTACACAGACAAGTCTAACTTGTGTCAGTACATTATGCACTGTGCATTATTTTTTATTGTCATTTAGGAATGCATTTTTTCAGTTAGTAATTCTGATGCATGTATTTCCATCAGTTCAAGGAGCCTTTATTTTTTATATCAGTCAGTAATGCACCTTATTTAAGTTGATGCGAGATATCAAATAGGTTTGTTTGATAGATTTATGAAAATGTTTGAGAGGCTTGCCAATAGTTTTTCAATGTAAAAAATAATGATCTGTTCATTTAAAGAGTCAAAATTGTTTTTGGTTTTGTTCATAGTATTGATGTAATGATCTTAGGTATATGTTTGTGTTATCGGTTATCAGTATCGGCCTTTAGGAGCTGAAAGTTACCGGTGTTTGGTATCGGTTTAAAAAAACAGTTATCGTGCATCCCTAATGGCTGGCCAAACTAAATTAAATTCCCTAACAAAACAAACAGTCTATTACAAATAAGATGCTGCATTTAGTCTTTTTTTCACTCCACAACAACTATTGTCAGTCTGTTTCTATGTCACTTTATACATCCACTTCTAAAATCACCCCTATTTCTGCCTGAAAGTGTGTCTGTGGCGTCTTCCATGACTTTTTCTCCTTCTGTTATGTTCCATCTTCATCACTGACAGCTGAGGAGTCTCTGAGTGGTAATCTGTTTTAACGGTAATTCTTTTATTCTGTGCTATTAAATCCCCGACAGTGTGGGGGTGCCAGTAGAAAACTGTATGTCAGAATAGCACCTGCAAAACCCGGTAACGTGCTTTCTCTAATGGACTTGCTAATGCTAATATCTTTTAATTATGCCTCAATTTCCAAAGTATAGAGCATAAAATATAGCAATGACCTTTAACTGATAATTGGTGTGTAATCTTCTGTAATAGCGCTGTAATGACACTGAAAATGCTTCCCTGAGGGATTCACAAACTCACTTCTAAATTTCCAAAATTATATGTAAGTCAAGGGGACAGTAAAGAGTATATCTATTCAATGATGGAACATGGAAAATGAAAAGAATAATTCCATAAATTATACAAAAAAAAAAAAAAAACAACAAAAAAATAACATACCAAGCATAACTTAATCATGGTATCAGTTCAGGGCTTTATCTCAAGACTTCTCTGGATGAAACTATGGAAGGTTTATTTCAACATCACAACCTTATTAACATGGGAGAAGCCTTCAGGAGAAAAATCATAAACTAAGCCTGTTCAGTGTTCAGTAGTTAGCATTGCTGTCACGGGTTACAATATGTTGCATGTCTTTAAAGAGACATGTCAAATATCAGTGAGATAATCAGTGCAAGGAGAGCACTAATTTAGATAACTGAAGGTCGTTTTTCTTTGGCCAAATATAACTTGGTTTGCTGTCATGTTTTTTTTTTTTTTTTAAGTAATGTACTCTGTAGAAAAGTAATGCCCAGACAGCAGATACATTTAAGCCAAATAAGGGCCACATTTGGCACTTGTGGCTCAGCTGCAGTATTGGCACATGGTATGTTGGCCAGATGAGGCCCAAAGTCCAAGAGCTGGGCCCTAAGCGGTGTATAGCTTGTGTTGAATGTGGTCTCAATGACATGAGCCACCTTTGATATGGGTTAAAGTAAGTGTTGAGGGGCAGGCATGGCCCAAAAGCCCAAAGAAAATACAGTCTTGAGTCAAATTATAGTTCAAATGTCCTATGAACTGAGTTAACATGCAGACTGTTTTTACAAACATTTGTGAAAGAATCAGTGGCTCTCAGGAGCTCAGTGAATTCCAGCGTGGAACTGTGACAGGATGACCTCCTGTGCAAATCCACAAAACCAGTCGTAAATTTCCTCGCTCCTAAATATTCCACAGTCAACTATCAGCTGTATTATAAGGAAATGGAAGTGTTTGGGAACGACAGCAACTCAGCATGAAGGGGTAAGCCATGTAAACTGATGGAGCGGGGTCAGCGGATTCTGAAGCGCATAGTGTGAAGAGGTCACCAACTTTCTGCAGAGTCAATCACTACAGACCTCCAAACTTCATGTGTCCTTCAGATTAACTCAACAACAGTGCAGAGAGCTTCATGAATGGGTTTCCATGGTGGAGCAGCTGCATCCAAGCCAGACATCACCAAGTGCAATGCAAAGTGTCAGATGCAGTGGTGTAAAGCAGCCACCACTGGACTCTAGAGCAGTGGAGGAACGTTCTCTGGAGTGAAGAATCACGCTTCTCCATCTGGTAATCTGATGGAAGAGTCTGGGTTTGGTGGTTGCCAGGAGAACGGTACTTGTCTGACTGCATTGATCCAAGTGTAAAGTTTGGTGGAGGGGGGATTATGGTGTGGGGTTGTTTTTCAGGAAAAAAAAAAAAAAAAATTTCCGATCTGTCACTTGCCTCGCGATAACTGCCACAGGCAGGGCCCGCTACAGGTACTGTAGGTGGAAGATGTCACGAGGTTAGTGTGTGACATCGGATGAGTGACAGCGTGCGAAAAAAAAAAGATTGTTACAGAGAATAGGATGTCGTTAGACAAGAGAACTGTTCGCGCTCTTCTCTCATGTAAAATAAACTACTCTGGACCAGTCCACAAATACACTCCTTCCAAAACAGTCATAAAGAATGCAAAGTCTGCAATAATTGAGTACAACAAGTCATTAAAAGAGTAAAGAAAAGTCAGGTGAAATGAGATGAAAAACTGTAAAAGAAGAGCAATTTGAAATGAAAACAATGTGTGGAATGAAAATCAAATGTAAATGTAAATACAAGCAATGTTAAATGAACAAAAAATGCAAATCCCTTCAAATAAATACTCTTCATATATACCCTTTTAGTGTTTTCATTTAGGCTATAATGAATGTTCACATTATGTCAACGTGGCTTTATGCACAGCTGCACTACTTCCTGAACTTCAGCCAGCTGCTGTGTTTCCTGTGTGCCATTAATTGACAAACTGATTAATCCAGGTGTGTCTGACCTCACAGCAATGGTCAGACACACCTGGATTAATCAATTTGTCCAATAATGGCACACAGGAAACAAAAGAGCTGGCTGAAGTTCAGGAAGTAGTGTAGCTGTGATTTTAGCTTTTCTGTACACCAAAAATGTAAAGGATACATTTTGGCTAAATAAACACACTGTTGAAGAAAATGGTTTTGCATTTTGTTCCCATACTGTACCAAAAATGTGGGGGGGGGGGGGGGGCTCTCTGCATCCGCGCTCTGATTAGCCGGCAAGTGATATTTCAGTAGTCGGGACTCCGGTGGTAACTAAATTCACATCGACAGCAAACACAAACAACATTTATCTTGTGGAGTTAGCCATCAGGCAAGGTTTTGAAGCTGAACTTACCATTCAAAATAGTATCTTTTGTATCCACGGTTTGTTTACGTCTGTCTGTCTGCGGCATGGCCGACGACGTCAGTGCATGGCTTCCTGTTTTGACAAACTACGGAGGACTACAACTACGGCGGGGCCCGAGGCTCATTAAACATACTCTCCTCTCTACTATTGTACATCAAACGGCCAGGCGCGTTAATCCGCGTTAAAAAAAATTAGTTGCGTTAAAATTATTTTGCGTTAATCACGCGTTAACGCGTTAACTTTGACAGCCCTATACAGTCATGGAAAAAATTATTAGACCACCATTTTTTCTTCACGTTCTTGTTCATTTTAATACCTGGTACCACTAAACGTCATCATGTGACTAAAACAGACAGAACAGAACAGAAAAGAAAACACTGAATGCATAAAAGCAGTGTTTTTGGCAGTACAACGCCATAGCTATTGATGTAAAAACTTAAGTGATTTAGGTTATAATCAAGAAAACCATGGAAAATGGTAAGATATCAGCTCTTAAATAAAACTCCTTATTAGCAATCTTTGTGGTTATCATTATGTTTGTCCAAACAAATGTACCTTTAGTTGTACCAGGCATTAAATTAATATATATATATATATATATATATATATATATATATATATATATATATATATATATATATATATATATATATATATATATATATATATATATATATATATGTAACACAGGATTGCGTTCCAAGAAAACAAAATCCTCTCACCTCCTTCCATTGTGGTAGTTAACATAGGAATAAAAATTAAAATGAAGTTTTAGGGAATGTTGTTGTAGCTGCTCGGGACATGAAATGTAACATCTGGTTTATGGAGCGCCCACATCTTACTGAGTCAACATTTACACGGATTGACTGTGCTGTGTCAGGAGCAGCAGTTAAAAAAAAAAAAAAAAAGAAAGAAAAAAAAGTATCCTGTGGGAGGGGTACAAAAAGTCAATGTGCGCCGCCCAGGCAGCACAAAAGTTTGGAAAGTCCACGCACCGTCACTCTGCTGAATGCGGCCACATCCTCGCCCGTGGATTATACAGCTCAGCTCTAATATTCAAGACTTACAAAGTAAGTTCACACTTTGAATTTCGGTTTTCTCTCTCTTCCCCTCAGAGGTGCGTGGAGTGTTTTATTTTCCCGCAAGCCCTAAAGAGGGCAGTCGCAGTGTTTCTTAAACAGAGCGCTTCACGTCGGGTCCAGAGAGATTAACCCGGGTCAGACTGACATCGACGCTGCCAAATATTGGACTTTTGCAAACAAAGAAGTACAGACTCAAAGGTGACTAAAAGGTGGGCAGCCGTGTTTAGGGAATAGCTCTGCTCTCCATCACTACTTCTCCAGAAAAGAAACAGATTATTAAATAAAAGTGTTAATCAGACTGATAATTCTTGTTTCGCCAACAAACCCTGATTGGTCCTGCTGGTATTTAAACGGTTCTATCACAGGAGGAAAGACATTATACTTTCACAATGTGATGCATAAGACAGAGAAAGAAAGAAAAAGAAAGAAGAGTCTTTCTGTGTTCCTTTGGAACTTCTAAACAGTTTACATTGGCTCTTCCTCTCCCCTTATATGAATTATATAACCAGAGCAGCCTCCAGCTTATCTGATCCCAGCATTGTGATTTTATTTAAAGAAAGTGATGCAGTGGTGCTTCCTGAAACGGTCCTCCAGAAGTCCAGTGACCACCAGATAACCTCTGGGCTCGAACCCCGATTGTCCATCAGGAAGATGATCAGAAATATTGCAGGACTGCCTCGCGACCGACTTCCTGTTGGAGCACGTTGCTTAAATGACCAATGGCCTGTATTGTTAGATTGGAAAGAGGATTTTTAGATAATTACAAGGTGATAACTGCAGCTTCATTGTTAAAACGATTCCTCCGTTGGGGTTAACTGGCATCAGAAAGTATATTTGTGTTAACCTTTGACACAACAGGACTGTGGGGCGCGCAGGACAAATCCTTATCAGACAATCACGCTTCCTCGCTTAGTTCCCGGCTCCTTCTCTGTTGACCTTGCAACCCCCTCAAGAGTGGAACTGTCTGCTTTCTCTCTGTCACAGTCACAGCCGTTGCCGTTCCTGCCGCCAGACTCTCCCGCTGCCGCCCGAGCATCTTCATCCCCAGACGCTGAGATTTGGGCTTGTACCTAAAAACTTTTCTGAGATGGAGGGTTACATGACACGGTTCGCCCTGCTCCTGTGCATCACCGTCGCAGCCTCGGGTAAGTCTGCCAAGCTTAATGTTCATTTTCAGCTTTAGATCTTGACGCTGCCGACTTTCCTGCTAAAGTCTGCTTTTATTGAAAGAACGGCAGACTTCGGGTCAATATATTTAGAGGATTTCAGGCCTCGGGGGGGATGGTTCTGTCAAACTAAAAATCGAAGGCAGATATGAATCTTACCCTGTCTTGAGCTCTGATGTCATTTTATTCTCAAGACATAAAAGAGAATTTTATGCTCCAGTGGGTTTTTTTTTTCCCTTCTTGTCTGCAGTGGGATGTTATGTACAAATATCCCTACAGCAAATAAACCGTTATGTGTACCCACAATATTCCACTGGAATAGAAGGATGAGTATGATATCACACATCTAAAACTTGTAGCTCCGAGCGATATTTAGACTCTTGAACCGTCAAATCTCCTTGGAAAACAGTCGTTTGTTAAGTTCTTAAAGGTTCAGTGGTTAAAGAATGTTTTCTTTAAATTAAGGCAGAAAACACAGGAAAACATGTGGAAGCTGATAGATTTTTATGTTATCCCGCGTGCCCACTAGCTGCGTGCGGCTGGCGGCCCGTAACAAATTAAAACCTGTAATCCCTACAAGGTGGTAAACGGCTCAGAAACCCTCCCCATCCCCTCAGGCCACAAACCGGCCTCGCGGTCTTAACGGCGCTCTGCAGCGCTGCTGCTGGGTGTGCACAGTTTCACACGCCTGCTTGGTGTTCGGTTGATACAGCAGACCTGAAGAGCATATGCATCATTGTATTTCTGAAGAACATCTTGCAAAGTTTCATATCAAAAGTGCATTAGGCCAGACAAATTGTTACAAATACATTATTCAGAGCTTTCAGCTGTCCTTATATTTTATGGGTTTCGACAAATTGCATCTTGGTCGTACTAATTTCAGACATGTGAAAAGGATGAAAACATGGGCACTCTTAATAGTTGACTCTAAATGTGAAGCACAGTTAGTAAAAAGTAAAAACATGATGCACCCTGCTGTTAGTTAATGCCGTTTTGCCATTAACTGTCACCAGCATAAACCTGTCTATTTCCCCTTTGAGCAGAGCTTGTTAGATGAAAGCAAACACTTAGGTCAAAGTAACATTTTTCCATACTCCAGCTCTGTAAACATGCAAGAGAAAAAAAAAAATAGAGTGGTATTTTCAGCATGCTTTTTGAATAAGATAAAATTGCCCCGGCCAGCATACACCGCTGTTAAGATTATGCGTTTGAAAACAAAACAAAACAAAAAAAAAAGCCCATTACTGATTCAGGCTTCAGTACTGACAAATCATATAGCCTGAAGTACTAAGCACCCTCCCAGCAGGGGTGCTGGTGGTGGGGGGGGTAAAGAGGCCGACTGGCAGACCTGTGGAGAGTCGACCTTGTGTGGTTTCCACTGCGGGGGACCAGTCCCACTGTCTGCTGTTTAGTTCAGCCGTAATTGCCTCTGAAACGCACAGTTCTGCAATCATTATCAGCGTTTATTTCCCTTCTTAAATTGGACTCCAAAAATCTTGTCTTTCCTCTATTTTCGTGCATCTACTGGAGCAGCTTCGGGAGAAAACCCAGAGGGAGCTGTGGCGCTATTCTCAGCGGCCCGCTGTGACTCCCCATGTGCTGAATGTTTGAAGCATTATTTAAACACACTGGTGCGACAGGCGCGGCGTTCCTGTGCCTCGCATATTGTGTGTTCGTCATTTTGTATTTGTCCAGTATTGTCATATGAATTAGTCATATTCCCCACCACTGTCTCCTGGGCTTTGGACTACTTTACCGTTCACCAAATACGCCACAAACATGAGGTGTGACACACTCTACCAGCACACAGGATGCAGACAACACATTTCCACGCTGATTCTGACTCTGGAGATGTGGAAAAAGAAAAAGAAAAAGAAATATGTGTCAGCTTCAAGTATTTCGAGGTCTGCTTATTTGATGGAATCCTGGTCAGCTTCAAGAGGCTCTGGGAACAGATATGATGAGAAATGAACTCAAAGGAAGAAGTAAACACTGAAAAGGTGAAAGTAAATCAAAAGTAGCCTGCAGCCTACCACAAATCCCACGACGTACTTGGCAAAGAAAATCTGTGGTAGATGGTGTTTTGCTTGAGCTGAGTGGTGCTTTAGCTTCATTTTATCTTTTTGTTTGACCACCAAGTCAGCTTCTTCACATGAGACTTTTGAAATCTTCCAATAATGGATGGAGCATGGTTCACTGCAGAGCTACCGTCAAATTTACAGTGATGCTACTGAAGCGTACTTTTGATGAAACGAATCGATGAAAAGACAATGAACAATCAGCGGGACGCTTCAGGTAGTGTTTACAACATTGTCCAGTTCAGTACAATCCACTGCTTTGTAAATATATTACAAATAATAAATAACATGTCGGCCTTGTGATAATAAACGTATTATGTTGAAATTAAACCAATATTCCATCGTGGGACTTCGCCGTCCCCTTTTTTCTACCCCTTCCACTGGAGATCTGTGGGGTCGGGCTAAAAATGTTGTCTAAGAAAATGGGACACCCTCAAGACTTTGTTTTACACCATCATAGGGTTAATTATGAGCTACTGCTGGAAAACTAAAGTGCCCTGGTTTATCAATAACTACACGCAGAATTCAAAAGGAGAAGATTGATTCCAAGATCTTTTGCTGCCGGATAAAACAGGCTAATAAAGAAATTCTCATACTTATTATTTATTTTCTTTCTTGGTTTGGAATCCATGTTGCCCTGTGCTCGATGTTTTCCCTGTCCCCATCTGTTTTAAGTGTGGTCCTGAAAAATCTCAGTTTGGAGGTCTGATAAGCCAGACTAGCCCTTCCCTTCATCCAAAAACAGGACTGGGGCATCACCAGTAGGCACCATTAGGGCTAAGAGGTGGAATGAGGAAGGGTTCAGTGGTTCTAAATATGAAAATCATTTCCTGTATGATCTGTTGCAAAATCTGTTGAGCAACATTAAACTAAAGCTCTGACTCATGTCAGTTAGTCTTTCCCGCTCTTGTAATCCCTCAAGTATAGTCTACGAAGCTAAACTGAGATAACTCTGGTAAAGGAAACATGGTTATTTCTCAGCTTTTGCAACTCGCAACTCGCCTTCAGTGTTTAATTTTCCTTATGAGTAAGTTCTTTGTGTATTAGTGAAGTTGCCTCATTAGCTGCTTATTACATATAAGGCAGTTGTATCCTTATTCATTAGATCATTTTCAGATGATGTCGTCCTATGAGAAGGTGGCTGAGACTTCGCGTGCGCACGTGTGTGTTTTCAGGAAGGGAGGCATTCGAAAAAATAATTAAATAACCCCTGATGATTTCAAACAGTATAATTGTTTAAATTGCCCATCCCTAATTGTAATGAATACTGTACATATACACGAAGACAGAGCAGATTATAGCCTGGATCCTTCACGTTCTTCAAGGCTTATCACTGCACTGCTGCACTGTTGAGCTGTTCTGGTACTTGAAAATATGATCAACAATGCTCCAGTGGAGACGGTGACTGTAATGGAAATGACACCATTTAACTAATCAAGCTAAAAATTTATAAACACTTGGCTGGATATGATGCACTTAATGGCTCACAGATGTCTCTGGGTAAACCGCAGTAAAACAGAGGTTATTCTGTCACGCCACTGAGCCCACAGTTCTTTCATTCTAAGACCGGCTCTGTCTGTCTTTTTTTAAAGCTGCAGGCAAAAGAATCCTCGAAACACATACGATCCTACAACGTGATTAGAAAAACAGATAAATTCAGTTATGAGGTAATTTTTGCTTCAGCTCAGGATCATCTACAAAGCAAAGACCAGCGTATGTCTTCTTTTTTCATGGTGCACCGTGACTCTCAGCTCTTTGTGTTTGAATCACTCAGGGCATCTTTTTGTTTGCAGTTCATCTATATTCTTTGAACGGACCTCTGTCAGGTTCTAACAAAGCAAACATCAGCCAGGTCTTAGTTTCACAACTCTGCCTCCCTGTGAGGTTAATTGTGGTAAAAATGTGGCTGTTTGTTTTGAACATCTTACATGATCCAGCCTTTGGGTTTATCTCTGAGCATCTGTGGAGCCACAGTTTATCTGATTCCCTTTAGTTGTTTCATTTGGGATATCTGTTTGCCCCTTAAAAAAATTAGATGAACAATGATGCTGTTACAGTTGTGGAATGTGTTTTTCTACATGTTGTGTCGGCTGAATCCTTTTAAAGGATCTCTTCCTAGTACGTAATTTTGTCTAGAGGACTTACTAACATGGCTTTATAAGCTTTATATTATATATATATATATATATATATATGTATCTATATATATATTATATGTATATATATATATATATATATATATATATATATATATATATATATATATGGGCTATATATATATATTAGGGCTGGGCAACGATTAACATTTTTAATCGCGATTAATCTCAATATTTTCCTGATTAATCACGATTAATCGCATTGTATACGCAAAATCAAATAATGAATTCAAAAGTAGTGTAAAATGCACTTTTATTGAAATGTTCTGCTGCCATATGAACTAAAGTGTCCATAACATTTGTTGTTCAAACACTTTTAACATCAGCACTTGTCAGTAACACATATTTAGTGTAAATCTCATCTTAAAAAATGTAAAATAAAACAAAGCTTATTGCCACTGCCAGGGTATTAATGTCATCCTGTTTTTATAAAAAAAAAAATAAAAAATCCAACAAAATGATTGTGGCTCAGCACAATCAGAACATTAAAACAGGCAATTTCTGAGGGAACAGCAGAAACTTTTAACGGGGAGTTCAGCTTGGCAGTTGTTACAAATAACCTTGTTTCTGTCAAATCCTCCATCTAGGAGAACTTTAAAATGAAAATGTCCATGTGAAAGTTCACTAACTTTACCAATCCGTGAATCATTTATTATTTCCTTATGTTTACTGTTTTCCAGTTCCGCAGCAGCCAGTAACAGACTTTTCTAAACAAAAGCACGTGAGCAACATGCATTAATGCGTGATAAAATAAATGTTGGCGTTAATAAATTAATGCGTTAACGCGATAATAAAGCGTTAACTTGCCCAGCCCTAATACATATATATATATATATATATAAGAGAATCGGCAGGTAAACATGAAACGCTAAAACAGACATGGAGAACGGTAAAAATCTGTGTACTTTACAGTTCAGGTAGCAACTCAGGTAGCAATATTAACAATTCTGTCTGAAAGAAGAAATTCTGGACTGCAACAAAACTTTCGCGTCATTCCTCCATGTTACATCAGATCTGCTTCATGTGTTCACTGTCCCTGCTGTTCTCTTACTGGTTACTTCAGTGCGGCTCCATCTAGTGGCACAGATGTGTAATGACAACAGAAAGTTCAGTTCTTGATTATAAAACAAATTCAGTTCTGTGGGCCGTTTTTTTAATTTCGTATTTTTGATCCAAGTCTAAAATTGAAATATAAAAAAAACAGGCATTTTTTTTTGTTTTGTTGTGTTAGATTAAAAAATGAAAAACTTAATAAAATGTCACTTTTTATTTATTTTTTTATTTTTTTTGATTGACAATTGAAAATGGAAAGAATGAATGATAACACAGATTGGTAAATTTACTGAACTTTAACATGGACATTTTCATTTTAAAGTTCTCCCAGACGGAGGATTTGACAGAAACATTGCCATGTCAGGGACGCGTGAGGATGATATTCACTGAAGACTGAGAAGGCTGAAGGTGAAGTTGTAAACTAGAGTCACTTGAAACCCTAACCCAGCCATTCCCAAACTTCAGAATACCAAGGCCCAATTTGAAATGTGAAAAATCTTACAGGACTAGAAGCTATGTTCTGATATTAATGTGAGATTAATATTAAATTAAGATGACAGTAGAATAACACTTAACTGGCTTGTTTTATTACATCTCAGTTTTTTAATCAATTTCATGAATATTTTACAGTTATTAAAAACATGTTTTAAATCCTCGATCTTTTTTAAATATTTGTTTAACTTTAATGACCTCTCACGGCCCACCTGCAGTACCACCACGGACCCCCCCCCCCCCCCCCCCCCCCCCGTGCCCACACTTCTCACCTTTTTAACCCCTGACACATTTTCATGTCTGCTTCATATGCAACCACTATGGATTTGAAACAAAGCAGTCAAGATATGATCAAAATGTAGACTTTCAGCTGTAATTTAAGAGGTGTCACAAAAACATGGCATTTACCATTTAGGAACAATGGCCATTCTAAGCAAAGTACTTCCATTTTCAGGAGCTCAAAAGTTTCTAGACAAAGTGAAATTGTAAATATAACCATATTTTTTAATACTTAAACGAAAATGCTTGACAGTCAGTGACTGTCTGAAGTCTGGATCATGACCCATGGATACCACCAAATTCAGAGTTTCCTTCCCTGGAGATGCTTTTCTACGTCTGAACTGCAGCAACCTTCAGTTGCTGATTTTATGTGGGTCTTTCTACCTTCAATTTCGTCTTCAGAAAAGCATATCCTATTAGGCTGAGATCTGGTGACTGATTTGGAATTTTAAATTTGTTTACCTTAAGAAAGTCTTGAGTTCTTAACATAGTATGTTCAGGATCATTATCCATCTGCACTGTGATGTGTTGTCTTGTTTTGCAGCATTTGGCTGAACATGAGAAGAGAGTATAGATCTATATAGTTCAGAATTTATTCATTTTGCATCAGTAAACAGCAGTGAGTCCTTTCCACTGGCAGCCATACATGCCCATACCCTAATGCTGCCTCCACCATGGGTCATGGGCTGTTCCTTTTCTTCTCCATACTTACCTCTTGTCATCTAAAGAATCAGAGGTTGTTTTTGTTTGTTTTGTAACTGTAATCCTCAAAGGCTTGAGGCTTTCCCAGTTCAGTTTGATCCAAGTGTCATCCTAATCCAAAATTCAGACCCAAGAAGTAGAGGCTTCCACTGAGCAGATTAACTCAGTGGACAGTTCACCAGAGAGGATGTAAAAAACAACAAGCTGCCACTTTTAGGTTGTGCTGTGTATATAGAGAAGGATAGAAGTCTGATACAGAAAAGATGAGATTTTACAGAAGTAACCGGTTCTGGTTGCAATAAAGCAACGGTTGTTGAGCACCCCCTCGTCCATTCTTCCCTATCGTGTCCAGCCGGATGCTACAGTATACTAGACCAGTGGTGCGCAAACTGTGGTACGCGTACTACTGGTGGTACGAGAGTGCTTTCTGGTGGTAATGTCAGGACTTTCTACATTGTCACTTTTTTATTTTTTTATTAAATTGGAAACATACAATGCATTATAAATACATTTCAAATGAAATTCAGGTAACAATAAATTACTACAATAAGGAATAAAGATCTCTCCTGAGAATTTAAAGCTGATTGAGAAGGGCATATATGGCTATATTTTAAAATTGGCCATCATGGTGGTACTCAGAGAGCTGAACAGTTTCTCAGGTGGTACGCAGTATTAAAAGTTTGAGAAGCCACTGTAATTAGAGATATGAATGAAAATGAAATGTAAATGAAAAATACTTTATTTATCCCAGAGGGCAAATTCAACATTGTAGTAAGGGCTTTTTAAAATTAATAATAAATAAATGACAGCATTAATAATAATATTAATAATAGTAGGTTTTATGTCTTGTTGTGAAGTTTGAGAACCACTGTACTAGAGAATATCTGTGCCACTCCTCACTTACATCCACACTGCTGACTGCTGGGGTATTGAGGCCGCACCCCCTGACATGCACGGAGCATTCCTCTATCACATGCACAGATGATTTCTAAAATCCTAGACTATTGAGGCCACATTTTTGAGCCAAGAGAAAATTTTGAATGGGACTTTTTTTTTTTTTTTTTTTTTAGTAAGAAGTGTTATTGTTCAATGAAAAGGACTTTTTATTCGATAAAATAATCAATACAGTTCCACTTACAAATAAATATTTCCTTTCCAAATTTCCAAAAAGCTAAGCTTTCTATGGGAGGTTTCTACAAATTTACTGGAAATTTTGCAACCGTAGTTGCTTAGCAACATGAGCAACATTTAGAATGTGTGGCATAAGGGGTCACATGTCATCAACGGACATTTCAAGGAGAATTCAAGGAGAATTCTAGAATGTGATGTATCAAAGGAAACCCCATCAGCTACATAAGCACAGAGAGACAATTCTCTTCACAGATCTTGTGGACTTTGTTCAGTATAGACCTTAATTGTTGAGATTTGTCAACCAACAGAAATGGAAGATCACCATCCAAAAGCAAGAAAGAAATGTCTGTAGCTTCACTACAGAGAATAATTCCTCCAGACAATCTGACGCCATCTATTCAGATCAGAATCATCTGTCTTCATTGGACGATGTTTTCAGGACAAATGAAGACCTCTTTTGAAGATGAAGTCTTCATTGACGTCTCATTAGTAGATGAATTTGAAGACTGTCTGCAACTGCCAGAAAATTCTGAACTCGGATGCCACACTGGAAGGAATTTTTGCAGAGAAAGAGATCTCAACTGAAGATGTCCTGGACGTTCAAGACAATGCTGCATCGGAACACGTTTGGGCGCAAGTCACCATCTCAGCAGGAGATGATATCTCCATAGCAGAAGATGAGGGTTATTGTTACCAAGACTACGTCCCAAAAAACAATCATGAGAAATGGAAAAACATTTCTCTTCCACACAACGGTACACCTGAAATGGATAGATCTTCCACCAGAGGGCGTCTTTTCACTAAAGAAGTTCCTCGCAGAACAACATGGCTCCATCCCAAGTGAAGATCTCCAAAAGTCAAAGAAGCCATCTGTGTGGAGAAGAATTAAGAAATTTGTCACTCCTGCCCATCGGCGGCAGTATAAGGAGTGGCAAAAGTCAAAAATGTGAACCTATTGAAGTCACCTCTGAGACTGAGAATCCAGAAACAGCCTCCCAGGACTCCTTGGTACTTCAGTCGCGCTCCAAGAAGAAGAGAAGGATGATTTGCGGGTGAAATAGGGAAACTTACTCAAAAGATTTTGTTATTTCTCTTCCAAGAAACAACAAAAAAACATCTTATGGGTGCTAAAGTTCCCTCCCAAAATTTTATTTGATTCTTTTTTATTTTTCTTCTTCAAACTCATGAATTCTGTCAATTATTTAAATCAGACTAAATGTGTAAACTTTGAATAAACAAATGTTAATTTCCTTGAATTCCCTTTGGCTATACGGGAGTCCTTGAATTGATCCATCAGTGCTCTTGCGTAAAATCTATCTGAAAAGGTGAATTTTAACAAAAGTTAGGTTGTGCAACAGCACACAAGTAATTCCAAGAAAATAAATGAATACATGTAATTTAATTATTTGACATGTTCTTATTCAGAGTCAAAAATTGGCGGAAAGTCAGTTCAAACATGGTTATAGTAAGATTTACATAGGAAAGGGGATTTCAGATAATCACTAGTCATTTTTTTTGTTACTTTGAGAAAACTGTAATATTCTCCTTTTTGCAGCTTGCAATAAATTCTGCTCAGTAGCTTTCTGCTGAAGGTTAAAAGTTGGGTAGGAGAGCTATTTCTGAAGCATTTTTTTTCCATATTCAGGCATGAAAATCCCTCACCTTTTGGTGAAAAATCACTGTTTTGAAGTCAAAAAAGGGTGACCTACGTGAATTGTGTAGACCCGAGGAGTTTTCTATTTTGTGGGGGGGTGTCGGAGTTCGGGAGATTTTTTTTTTTTAAATTTAATTATCATATATTTGCCCTAATAAGCAAACTGAATACTTCAGAAATCGGCCCTTTAAATGACACTTGGACAGTCAGTAAATCCTGTCCAGAACCAATCATACACCAGACTGTTCCATTATTCCAGTCATACGAACAATCTTCATTCATGTGTACTTGGAGTGTTTGGAGGTTACATTGCTAAGCGAGACGAGAAGCAGGACCTAGTGATGCACACGCCAGGGACAAGGCAGACGAGCGTACGTCCACATTTCCAACCTACATTTACCAGTGGTGAGAAGCGCTGTATATTTCATCCACGTTGTCTGGTTGTCTGGTTGTCTGGCATGTTGCTACCCGCTCTGTAGCTACATAGCTGACGTCACAACGCGCCCGTTGGCACAACAATGGCAGGTATGGGTCGCTGGACCTCAGGAAAACCGATTCGCGGATGTAAATATGGGACATCGGACCGTTTGTAGCGCATTTTTACCGATCCAGTTCTCCATTGACCGATGCACTCGGATCTCATACGTCACAGACCGATAATCAATTCAAATCGGTTTATCTTTACACCCCTAATATATATATATATATATATATATATATATATGTGTGTGTGTTATAAATTATGTTTTATTTTGGAAAATGACCGGATTCTCTCTATTACATCCATCTATAACTTACTCTTGACACATGACAAGACTTCAAGACTCGTGTTTCAGTCACGTGGCAAAATGAGTAAAAAACAAACATCTTCAGAAAGTGTCTTTCTGAAGAATGTTACAAAAGTTCTGTTTTTGGTGTGATGTTACGAGGACACTACTAATAAAGTTGCACGTGAATACCGCAGATTTAAGTTTATTACAAAATAGAGAAAATACCACAGTTTTTATACCATTTTATGTGTTGTATTCATCTGCGCCACATTTTACAGACCGGTCCCTGAAAATATTGCTTGACATTAAACCGGTCCGTGGCGCAAAAAAGGTTGGGGACCAGTGCTGTACATTGCTGCTGCACCTTTATAACCTTTTGACTCAAATGTTTAAGCTCCTGTTTCTTACAGGCTACCATCCCTCCTGAGAGGCCCGCAGTAATCAGACTGGTCAGCTGACTGTGCCATTTTTGACCAATGATATGCAGGTGTTTACTCTTTGTTAGGAGAGTGCCAAGCCACCCACTAGGGAGATATTATGCAACCATGCTGCATGGTGATGTCACCAAGTACAGGGAGGAAAAGGCTGGACTTTAAATAGAAGAGTTCCAGGTGGGATGACGTGGTCCTTCGATGTAAATGTTGAAGTATGTAAAGATCTTTGGCGTGCACCTAAAGTTACATAAGATGGCCAAAGAAAGGCAAAACCTCACAAAAACAAAATTGAAAAAGTACACATACACACACATTTGTGGCGTTTGTTCCTTTTCAGTATGTTTTTTAACTTTTACTGCACTGTTAAATGTCAAAATACTATATAAATGCAGTCCTTTTGGCCATGAGCAGACAGTGCTGCAGTAATGCTTCAGTACATTTTGGCTGTTTGAAGCATGCTGAAGACCTCTCCTGTGTGCCAGCCCTTTAAACGGAGAGATGAAAAGACAAAGGCAGTTTACTAAACATGAAGCTGAAATCTGACCTACCATGATGGTACACTAGTTATGGAGAAAATAAAATAAAAAAAATCACCTGGTTGTTGTGTGTAAAACATAACAGTATCATAAGTTCAATACAGTAAACGATTAGTATCAGTAAGCAGTAGCGACGTTATAAATGAGTAGCAAGCTGCTAGCACACTTTACTGATGCAGTTGCCATGAACACAGCTGCACAAGAAGTTGTTAAAGCTACTACTTAAGATGATTTTGCAGTACTATGCAGGCCAAGTCCTAGAGGACAGAAGTACAGAAGTGCTGTGTAGTTTGGTTTGTTGTATCCATTCTAAGTGCATTTATTTAGATTAAAAAAATGTTTCTCCCTGGATCGCGCACACATTTGAGCACATGCAGAGAATGCACATTAATCTGGAATATTTGAACACTTATAGCTCAGTTATGGCACAGGCAAGTGCTACATGGGCCAGACGCATCCCAAAGGTTATGAACTGGTGCCAGACTTGAGTCCCAGTTCAGTGTGAGCAAGATGTGGCCCCAATTTCTGAAGATAGTTTTGACATGGGACATGGCAACTGCTGTGGTGTGACCTGAAGATAAAGAAGGCCATGTCTGGTGGAGATGTGAGAAAGTTTAGGCAGCCACCCTGGCGTAAGCCAAAGTCAAATGTGGGCCAAAGAAAACTGCAGACATGGGCCAAGTTTGAGCCAGTTATTCTTTTCTATTTGGGAGTTAACTGATAAAATATTATTAAAGATATTATATTGCATATAAGACTTTGTATATTATCTGTAATAAATTATGAATATCGGTTGTAATCTTCTTCTGAAGCTCTGGAGCCCAGTGAAATGATATTCAGGTCAGTCGTAGCTTTTTCTTTACAGAGATATATTTAATGAATAACTAGGGAATCACAAGTATGTTGGAACTTTCTGGTCCAGCAAAAAAAAAAAAAAAGAATTTGATCATTCTGATTTGATTAAATTTTTCCTTCTTTACTTTGGCCAAGGTATGCCAAATAGTTGTCAGTTCCGTTGGTGTCTTTTACTGTAACCACCAAAGCTTGGAGAAGTGCTCTTCAGTCCAGGTCCTCACTGGCCCCCTGTTCTAAAGGTTTTAGTTGTTTCTCTGCTCAGTCACTCCTGAATGGATGACCATTCAGCTTGTCTTCCAGGTCTACACAAGTCTGTTAATACCTCTCGAATTAGTGCCAGGTGTGTTTGATCAGGGAAATATCTAAAAGATGAAGGGCAGGGGGCCCTGAGGAACCGCACTAAAGAACACTGCCTTCGTCGCCTGTCACAAAATTTGTCACTTTACTTTTGGCAGGAAATCTGGCAGTAGTTGCTGATGTAACATTTGAATTTGCAGGTTTTGGTTGAAGAAAGTCTTCAGTATGTTTGTTCTTATCCTGTGTTCTCGTTGTTTCTGTATTAGCACACAGGAAGTCACCCTAACACCTCATCACTGGAAAGTCCAACTTTTTTAACTGCACTTTGTGGATTCTCCACAGATTTTTCTCCAGACTTCCTCCCTTTCTTGGAAATCTAAATGATTCCCAGATGTTAGATCTGATGGTGAATTGATGGCAGTTTCTCCTTCACAAACAAATGCAGTTGGGCCACAGGTGTAGATCTGAGCTGGCCATTTAGTGTTCAATATGCTTTTTAAATGGTTTGCAGATTTTGTTTTTTTTCGCTACGTGTAATAGTGCGGACCAACTCTTTGTTACCGTGATGCTAATATGAAAAGCTTGCACTAATCTATAATTAAACCTTTACTCGGGCTATTTAGAGTGGTTTAATGTGCAATTCAGGAGACCATGGGTCAAAGTAGTTACATTTTTAATGTTAAAGATCAGACTTAGATTCATATCGGTTAAATTTTACACCTCAAATAAACACTTAAATTGTGTACAAAGGCAAACTGTGATAACCTCATTGATATGATTGTTATCTCCTAGATTTAAGAGTATTATTAGTTTTTATTGCGTGTGTGAATGCTTTTTGGATTAATGTAATGTCCCCTAGAAAATCCTCTCTTCTCATGAAATGAGTCTGGATCAACAACCTTGTACAGCAAAACAACAGCTATTTAACTGTCATTCCTACACCAATAAACACCATTATGGATGTCTTTTGTTGATACTTGTTTTGGTTGTTGCTCTGCCTTGTCGCATGTTTTGTTTGAATGGTTGTATGCCTAGGCTAGTTTTTACTGCGCCCCTTGGTACGACGAGAAATCCAAATCTAATCCAGAGGAACCAGACTAATTCTTAAACTCAAGTCCCACAGGATGCAGAAGTGAATGAGAGCTGTTGCACCAGAAGTGCCCTGCAGCTCAGAAGCACTTTCTCCACTGGAGATAAAAGTTGAGTCTGTTTTGGCTGCTCGTAGACCGCATCAGTTTACACACAGCACATCGGGTTGGCATGAAGTCATACATGAAAATGACAGAAAGAATCTGGCAAAATTTTAAAATAGAACACCACCAGCAGGCGCCGACTCGTACATCGGCATTGCGTTAACCCGCGGAGACTGCGAGTAAACAATTCAGGGGGTTTTAGAAGAGACCACGTATGAGGAAAAGGTCAGAGTATAAGTCGTAAAACACATTTTATTTGACAGCACTCAGCCTTTTTGAATGTATGATTCTAGAAAGAACAAGACATGGCAAGATACAAGGAACCCCCACACAACGGTCGGGTCATGTGATCTTAAAACCTTTGGGTAAGTTCGCTCGCTGTTCATAAATCTAGCCAAGCGGGCGACGCTCGCCGTAGTTCCGCTCCGAGTCGCTGCCTGTGGGACCTGAAGACAGAGCAAAGCTGCTTCAAAACCAGACTTTTTTGCATTTTGTGGAGACGCCCTTGGAAGACTTATAGATATTAGCAAGGAGATGTTTTTTTTCTCTTGGTAGCATTTCATCGCAGGCAATGTTTTTATTTATCGTTAATTAAAAACAAAATTAACCCTAAAATTCTCCTTCCATGTGTCTAACCACTCCGCTTTTTTATGGGGGTCTTTTTGAGCAAAAACAGACTCCAGTTTTTTCCAAAAGGGAATTCGACCCAACACGTCCGCTACCATGACAAGGCGGCACGCGTTGAGGCCGTAAAATGTCCAATGTTTCCCCATTCAGTTTTCTAACCATTGCAGGCGCCTGCAGCGTACTGCGATGACAGTGAACTGTCAGTGTGAGCTCACTATGCCTCAACATAGAAAGTATAAGGGCACAAGTGGAGCAGCACCTGCAGCTCGTCATAGCACCAGCTGAGTTATGACATGTGAGGCAGTTGTGTGCTAGCTCCTTAGATAGCTTTCAGATTATGTTTTTCAGACCAAGCACAATAACCGCTATCATATGAGCTGGCTGGGGCAGTTGGGCACATTAACAATTATCTTTGCGTCTGAGTGAAGTCTTTGTGATTTTTATCCACTATGTGTGCGGCATTTCCTGGCAGGGAGTAGTGTTGAATGTGCCCCCTGCTGCAACAGCTTCCCCACTGGGATTCAGGCTTCATGATGTTAACTGCCAGACCTCCTGCTGCACTTTTGCCAACCCGCAAGTCTCCCGCCACGGTCTGAGGGAAAAGTACAAAAGTGATTAGTGAGCTGCTGGAGGAGGAGGTGGAGGAGGAGGAGGAGGAGAGAGAACCTTCTGAAAAAAAATTTGGATCTTAAAGAGCGACGCAGAGCTAGACAGACAGAAACACAAACAGAGATAACAAGATTCTTAAAGGCCAATTCATGGAGACAGTGAGGGAGTGGGAGGTCAAATCTGTGTGACTGTCAACCAGCAGATAAGTTGTTCAGAGGAAAGATTCGGAAGACGAGAAGTAAATAGATCGAGGAAAAAAAAACAGATGCGTAAGAAACACATCAAAGAGTGTGAAATATGAAGGCTGAGTGAAATTATTAGTCTGCAAATGAAAACCAAACGGTAATTAGTTGCAAGGAATAAAACTACGGAGATATTCGTTAGCTGTCTGAAAAGGGTTGTGGGAAATGTCAGAAGAAAGAAGAGTGAAAAGAATTGACTGAGGCTTCTCAGAAGTCATGCTGAAGTAGGAAAAAAACGTCATGTTAAAAATGGCTTTGAGAGTCAAAACAGTGCACTTCCCCTGTTTTACTCGAGTGAGCCAGCGCTGCCTGCAGTCAGACTGGGTGGCAGGGAGACGCGACCACTTGTCGCTGCCTCAGACCGATTTCAATCTCCTACAATGTTATGCCCCTCCCAAATAACAATCCATTTCTGACTGCCTTGCTTTTCCTCTGTTTGAATACAGAAAGCAATGCGGGGAAGCTTCACAACACCATGTTCCTCTCTGCTGTTTTCTTCCCAGATGTCTTTTACTGGTCATCAGAATAGTTCAGGATGTTCTAGGATGCAGTTTCACATATGAAAGCAATATTTGTCCCTCCCGCTTTTGTAAGTAAAACTAAATCCAGTGCTTATCTGCCCTTTTTTGATCAGTGCGTTCCATTAAGTTGTCCTTGAAACATGTGAAAATCTTAAATACACACAGTGTTGTGTTTTCTCTTTATCTTATTCTAAAAAGGCACTCAGAGTGATTTTAAAGAAAAACTATTGGTAGGTAAGCTTACTCGCAATCCATGGATTTTTATTCAAAATTGTTTAATAAAAGCCAGAAACGTCTGGGTAGGCCAAAGTATTTTTGTTATTGAAGCAAATGTTCTCAGCTGAAATGTTCTGAAGTGCTTATTGTGAAGCTTTTGCTCCCTGTTCTCTATTATTACTTGGATGAAGTTGTAATAAATAATCAGGATCGATAGTTTACAAAAAACAAAACCAACCCTATGCAATTTCTTTCCCCCAAACAGAACATTTTCTTTTTAACTCGACATAAAGGGGCAGCTTCTCCATTTAAGCAGATTAAGCAGATCATCATTTTCCTGCTCTCAGTCAGATGCAGTGCTCACTACTGACATCGGGTTTCAAGTATCTGATACGATGACACGTAAAAATGCAGAACTCAGGACTTCTAAATGGCAAAGCCACTGGGTAATGTAATAATGGTTATGTCCATAGTTTTTGCACTTCCTCATCCTCACATTCTCTGAGCTATAAGAAAAGGTGCTGTTGAGGCAAGAGCGCGGACTGATCAGTCAGCAGCCAGTGAAAGCCCACCAATCAGTTAGTCAAGTTAGTCTCAGAAAAGTTCCCGACTTTTAATGCCTTTCACTGGTGGATGTAGTTTGCCTTTGGGATTTTTTTTTGACAGAGAGGCTTTAAAAAGTTAGATGAAGAAGTTAAAAAGGAAGAAAGTGTGGGCTCGAAGGGAGCAGGCTGTGTTGGATGAGTGTCTGTAGTGCAGGAGGCTTTGATGCACGTCCTATGTGAAAGTCAAAGTTAGCATAAAAATGCACTTAGTTTACCAGTTATCTTTCATGTTTCGGCCCCTGAACTACTTGGCAAGCTTCAAGTATGGCTTATGGTGTCGGTAAAGTCAAAAGCCCCCCTCCTCCCATTAAGAAGAGATAACCATTTTTAAAGAAGCTCTCAAGTGTATTTCTGCCCCTAAAATTCACCAAAAGTCACCATTTAAATGCTTATTTTTCAAGAATTTCCCCTCAAAGTGGTGTAGGCTTTCAGACCAGCCCGGCTGTGTGGGATTTTCTCACTTTCATGCTTCAAACCGCTTCTGCCAGCTGCCGCTGACAGACAAACACCTTTACCCACTCTTTGAGGAGCACATTGTGCAGTTGTGTGTTCTATAATGGCAGAGCTTTTGAATCAAGTGCTGGGTGGGTAGTTTTCCTGTTCACTCAGGTAGCACGCTAGGCCGATCTGTGTTTGGAGAGCTGAAATCTTTTTCCGATGCCTGTCTGTGTGTATGTTAATAGTGTCCGTATGGAAGATTGTTATGACACAGTCCTTACTGTATATCTGAGAAGTGTAGTAGAATGCAGGAACTAAAGAGAAAGCCTTGATGGAATCCCTCAGTCTCAGCTCATACCCTATAACTGCAACATATCAAACGGGCAAGCTCTGGATACTCATATTTTCATAGATGCTGCCGGGAATAAAGTAACGAGAATTAAAGAAGTCTCCCTCTTGTTCTGACACTTGCATTAATTAAACAGTAAAAATTAAATCTTAAATTTGAACATGTCCCATAGATCTTTCTATGAGAGGATTCAAAACTTTATGTTCTTCCAGGCAAAATAAGCTCTCTGTAATACACACTGGTGGTTTGTGATGCGAAGAGTGTACACTCACTTTCTTTAATTATGTTTTGAAAATTTCAGAGCCCTCATTACTATGCTTGCTGTCATGTCGGAAAGCATTAATATTTACGGGGGTGGGGGTGGATCAGTCATGGAAAAACAAGCTAATATCTGCTGGAACTAGGTGAAGAATATGCGGTGCAAAAGCTAGATCAATCTCAAATGATTGGGAGCAGCCGCTGTGCACTGAATCTCAAGCCTCGGTCTGCTTCGGTTGCACACAGTTAGCATGAAACAGGCTAAATTAGTCCATCCACCAATTAGCTCTCGGGTGATGAATTGTGTTGTGCTTGCAATCTTTCACTATAGTGAGCTAAATTCTAACCACACAAACAAATACAGGACACGTGCCATCCACTAAGTGATGGTGCCTGCAGCATAGCACATCACCTGACAGAATCTGTGGAAAATTAGCATAAAACAAAAATATCTCTATGACTGCAGTTGCTGTTTTTGAAATAATCACAGTGCATGAATTTGTGATAATTTGAAGCAAATAATATGGGAAGGCTAAATGCAAGCAGGCAGACGAGGCATAAAGTGAGGCGGGGGAGCAATGCAGCTGTTGGAGTTGATGTTCCGCTCGCCTCCGACAACGATGAGAAGACGGATGAATGGCTCCCAGAGGTGTAAACAGAGCTAGTGTGAAGACAGGCTGTCTCCAGATCAGCTATCACATCCTCAGTTCCTCTCCAGCAAACAGTGGAAGCAGGACTTGGCGCACAGACGCAAGTTTAAACTATTAAACTGACAAGACTAATCAGCATTTTTCTTTTTTCTTTTTTTTTTTTTTAAATAGAATTTGAGGACAAAGACGGCAGAGGTGAGATGGTCAGGAAGCTTGTGTGTTGTATGGACTGTGTAATGTGTAGTATGTAGGGGTGAGAGGCCAGGGGACAGTGCAGGCCCCTGCAGAGCACTGATAAGAGCTTGTTTACCTTCCTGTGGATGGTCAGGCCTCAATCTACAGTCGCGGAAACGCCGGGACAATAGGTGTGTGTGTATGTGTGTGTTTGGAGTCAAGAGAGAAACTTGAGCCAGCCTTGAAGCTCTCCTTTCCCTCTCTGACTAAACTCCAACAAGCCTGCTGACACTCCCTCCCCTTTCCCCATGACTGTCGCCCGACCCTGGACACAAACAGTTTACCCTTCCCCAAGGGACGTGGGGAGACAGTTGGTCTTGACGTTGTTTGCCGTCAGGGTTTCCCCTCCTTTTTTTTTCTTTTTTTCTCCTTTTTCCTCTCTTTTTCTATGAAAGGCAGCCGTGCCATCAAGCTGCAGCTCCTGTAACTCTTCATTTTTAGTATAAACTCTTGGCAAGTAGCTGATGCCCTTTTCCAGAGTGACTTTCAATGGGGGAGGGCATGAAAATCCAAGTTTGCCGCCTGCTTTTCCCAATGTAAAAAGCTCACTAGCTAGTTATTTAACCCCCCCCCCCCTTTTTTTTTTTTTTTAATTTCCCTTTGGGGATCAATAAACATATTTTTGAACTGTACTGAACTGAATTGAATCTGGATGCAAATAAGGAAAATTTTGGAATCTAAACTTTTGACATTTGGTTAAAAAATAGTGGAAACTTTAAATGCAGTGGTTTGCTTTTGGTTGTTCATACTCAGGTAAGCCGTACTTTAAGATGTATTAAAGATAAGCCAGATATATTCCTGACAAATGTAGAATTTTTAATATTACATATATACCAAAGTGAAAAGAATTTTCCATAGAGAAATATGATTTTTGATGACAGGTTTCCAATAAAGGATGTGACCTTTGTGCTTCTGTTTTTCTTTACAGTTATGCACTGTCAGGAGCCACAGTGCAAAAAACATTTGCACTGTAATACACTTTATCATAAATATAGTGCTGCCTCGAATACCATTTTATGGGCTCAGAGCTTTGGCTGAAGATTGCAACAAATATTCAAAACTTTTCTTGCGGTGTGGGCAGAATCTGTGTTGTATGATGCTTTAAAAGAGTGTTGCAACACTGAACAAATGTGTCTCACTCAGAAAACACCAAAAGGGGGGTGATGCACATGCATGTAAGAGGTGTAGACACTTGGTCTTGTGCTTTGTTGTCAAAAGAAGCGTGAGTTTGCATGTGAGACCAACCGAGATGTGTGCAACAAACACGCGCCAGCTGGAAAATAACTACGATCGTGAAATAAGTCCTATTTTCTAGGAATAAATGCAATGGGGAAGTAGTTTATTTCTCAATTCGTCACCCAATTTAAAGTGTGCCACACAGCTGAGGTCACTGCTGTCATCCTCTTAACAGCTAAAATGAACTGCATTACTCCCGGTCACGTTTACGGCCACCGCCTGCCAATGAAAGAAAGCACTGAAACGGATTGTTTGCAAAAGCAGACAAAAAAAAAAAAAAAAGAATAATTGGATAGGGAGTATCCCCCTAATGACCAAATAGTCCAATAGCCAATTATCCAGGGCAAGCCCTCCAAATGAGTGGTGATTGGCTAATGATAGATCGAAGGCCAACTAATCCAATGGGCAGTCAGGTTAGACATGATGCATTGACCATTTAACAAGCAGAGTCAAAATACAAGGCTGGACCTGAATACTTGGATATTTGTTCATTATGTGGACAGTTTCAATTTGGGTATCCAGATTTCTTTTTTCCCCCTTTGTCTTCAATACTGTCACTTGCTGGCAGGGGTGAATATCACCCACAGCAATGCCTCAGTCTGGTTCATCTGTTAAACAAGAGGGCGTGTCGGAGACCTTAGCTGTGTGGCACACCTTAAATTGAGTGATGACAAGTTGACAAATTATAAAGATTTTATTTTCCCCCAAATGTATCACCCCTGTTGCTTGGTCATATGGTGACGTGAACCTCACTCGTTGCGTGAACATGAAATACACTGGTTCTGCATGTCATACAGCGCAATCCTTCACCAAATCAAATATTCATTGCAATCTTCTTACGAAATGCCAGAGCCCATAAGATGGTATTTGGGCTAGCCCTACAAAATACAAGACTACATTCACTCCGCCTGGCTGATGTAACCTACATGTGAGTTTTTCAGGGCAGAAATCAATATTTTAATTCAGTTTGACAGATCAGAATGGTCAAGCTTTAGTTGTGTGACTTTGGCATATTGTCCTAGATTGAATATATCCAATATGAGGTCATGTGACACAAACAAGAACGAAGCATCAGAATTTATGAGGTTGGCAGGGGCGAGACGGGAGACTGTTGTGGGATGAGAATGCATTTCTTGACAGGCACGCAGAACTCAGCATAACACGGGAAACATGGCAAAAAGGAAAGCGTCAATAGTCAGTGTTGAGACGTCACCATAGCGATGATTGCTTGACTTCTGAACTGTTTGTATCCTACCTCAACAACACATGCTGAACAGTACTTGGTGCACACGCCTGATGTTTCAGAAGCCTGTTGCGTCCAACTCAAAGTTTGATACAAGACACTTGCAGCTATTGATATGGTCCATCAAACCAAACCTTGAGCTAATTGGAGCTGAAATAGAATTGGACATTGTGGCTCATGGCATGAACATATCCCAAGTGAGAAGCACAGGGAAAACCCTTAGCATGGCTGAAAGCATCTGGTACTGGAAGCTGAAACAGCTGAGTTTAAATTTAGAGCAGGAGTAATCAGGCACAGGTGTGGATAACCAGCACAGCCAAACTGGACGAGCAATCGGAGAACAGAGATAGGACAACGAGAAAATAATGTTTAGGGAATGAAGAGAAAACGTGACTCAGTTAATGGCCTGGGATGTCACATACATACATGATGCAAACTTACTTGCCTGATATTGTTACTGCTGGGCTCTTTGTCTGAGTATGTGAATCAAAGAGAGAAATAAATATTTCATTCCTTTGACAATAGATCTATTTGGCATATCTCACTGCCCGCGGGTAGAAGGCATTAGCTCTAGCTACGTCAGTGTAACTACGGGTGTTCCTCAGGGATCAGTTCTGGGACCTCTTCAGTTTATTAATTATATGACCAGTAGGGCTGTAGTGATACACTAATCTTGCGATACAATACACGATATTCGGCTCACGATACGATATATATCAGTATTCATCTTACAATACATTTACATCATTTTCCGAAAGATTTTGAAGGGACAAAGTGATTTTGGTGACATCTTGTGAGTGAAATGAATAAAAGATTTGTTGAGAAAAGTAGTTTCATTTATTTAAAAAGTGCAAATTGTTGCTTGCAAGCTTTTAATATTCTGTAGTTAATTTTTAGTGTACCTATACATGTGTAATATTTGATGTGTCGTGCATGTATTGTATTATCTCTGCGGACCTAAGCTGCTGTCCATCTTGGCCACGACACTCCTGAATTTTAAATGCCAGGAGTTTGCTTCCTCATTAAATAAAAGTGATAAAACAAATTCCAATTCCTGACATAAAGGGGTTGTACTCATCTAAACTATGCCTTTTTTTGCTTTCTTCTGTTGACTTTTCTCTGTTCATGCCAGTTCACGCCAAGAGAATTTTATAATGGGCTGTTTGCATAAAGTAAAGTGGACAATTTGTATTTGGTTCAGTTATGCTAAAGTAAGCACATAAATTATAAAAATAAAACATTTTTAAAGTATTCATATCTGCATGATACTTTTAATCAACTTCTTTTGTGCATTCACAAACTTTTAAGTGGTGGTGCAATCTGCTTCACCATTAATCCTTGGAGAAAAGCTTCACTGGCACTGCAGCAGTTCTAAACTTAACACTTGGTCAACTGTGAAAAATTAGGGATTTCAGTGGGACAACGTTGATTATGTAAAATGATAAATCACCCTAGAGTAAGAGTCAACTACAGCCACTGGCTTCAGTTCAGCTAAAGTGCACTCTTCATAATTACGTGGGTCCTTACTGGACAGTGAAACTTCACTTAAGACTGTCATGATGACTTCCTGAATTAATTACTTTTTCACAAAGTGTATTTAAATCTGGAAACAATGGAGATAACACTCTGATGTACTAATGGAGAATCTTTTAATGAGATGTTGTTGGTCAGACTAGTCGATAAAATATGGATTTTAACTGAATCATAACATGACACATATATCACAAGCTGAGAACTAGATTGGAGGGCACTTTTGGAAGCCATTCAGCGCTACTTTGTTAGACTTATCTCCACATCTATACATCTCATTTATTAGACTGATGACATATAGCAAAATAAAATGAAGCTTGCTGCACCATACATAACAGAGAAGGGTTACAAGCTGAAGTGGAATGTCGTTTAGCTCAGGTTTATCCTCTGATGCTATAACATGGCCATAGTTGCTGTAGAAACCAAGTATAAATATGCACAATTGAGGAAAGTGGGGGAAACTGGTATGTGTCATTCAGTTAGCTAGCCATTTGTTTTCTTCTGGAATTCTTTAGACCTCAAAAAATGTAAAATGTTAGCTGGTGTCCTGGGTCTGCAAAGATAGTCTGGCCAGTCACAGTCATTCATTTACTTCACAGAAGTTCTCTCTTGTGACATGAGTCTGATATCCTTTGCATTCACAGCCATTTCCACCAGGACAGAAGGTTTTGAACCAGTTAAAAAAAAGGTTGTACTGCAAAACTGACAGCAGTCATTCTCTGGTGATTCCTGCATGCCATTTAGGATGTGTTTTTCTGATACTTGTCTGGCTGTTGCTCCCTCACGCGCTTCACTTTGTTGATAGGTTGTATGGCTACCCAGTAGCATTTAAAGACAGGTTTCTTCTGCATCTGTTGGCACTGTCCCCTGGAAATATTCCAGACAAATGTTTTGGAAAAAAAAGTGGAGAAACAAATTAGCGTGGCTGTACAGGCTTATGTAAACACACTATATATTTTTTTTGTTATACTTGCTATTTATTTGTTTCATGATCCCTAAGAGAAATGCATCATTTTTATTCTTTTTTTTTTTTTGTATATTTAGTTTTTTTTTTTTTTTTTTTTTGCTTTATTTTTACTCTCAGAAAATTGATCATTATCATTTTGGCTAAATACTTGTCTTCATTTTGTAAACTTCAGATAGTGTGCCAAGAGTATTTTACTTTGTCCTCCTGTTAATATGGTGTCTGAAAATGAATTAAAGTAACTCTTGCAATCAAATTTTCTCTAATGCATCAAGCCCATTTTCCATCCTCCCTGTTGTTTTTGATTCACAGTACCCCTGATACTTAACATCTAAATGGAAATCACCGACATCCATAAACACGTCTTCTCATGAAATGGGAAATGGAGGGGACTGATATCAGTAGATAAAAAGGACAGGGGATGGAATGACTCTTCTATACCTCATTTACCAGCTAACCGCTTAGCGAGGCCATTGGCATTTCCGGGGTCAAGGGGGTAAAATGAATGCTCTTGATATTGTATGGTTACTCATAAAAGGGAGACGAGTGACACACAGACACATGCACATTCTTACGCAGTCAGTGTGATTAATGCCAAAACCCGTGGGGCGACAGTCATGGGCCGTTGGCTCTGTCACAGCAGAACAAGAGAGAAATAACTTAATGGATGTGGATATTGAGCAACAGACATTAACACGGAGGCCAAAATAACAGGAAGTCAGCCTTGACCTCTGGGGCGAGGTGGGGGGTGGTGTTGGTGGGGGAGGTTGATGGTTCTCCATCTTGATTTACAAGAAAGTTTAGTTCCACAAATGATGCAGACCATCTTAGTTGTGGGAAATTTGTCATTAATTTGACAAAGTAAGATCTGTTACTCCCATAAAAGAGGGAAAAAGATGGTATGGGACACGTACAAACGATACATCACTTTGAAAAAGAGCTTCTTATGTAACAAGTTTTGGCCCCCCCCCTTTTCTTTAGCTTTTCATTGCATTCATCACTTTCTATCTCATGTTATCTTTATCTCTGTCCACTCTGCACTACTGGAAGTGATTACATTGCCTGAACAGAGTTCTTTCATTAGTGCTGCCTCTAAATCAGGGACATCCGGTTAGTGTGCCTTATTTGGGAGCTCCTATTAACCCCTTCCTATACTTTACACCACATCCCCCCTCTTTGATGGGTTTTGGCCGTCTGGGTAAACAGATCAAATACATCATAAAAGCTAGTAGAGCAGGATGTCATGCAGCATTGGCTTGCTAAATTAGCTGTTTCTGTCATGTTATCACACTTCAACACCAGCTGCTTTTTGGGTGATTCAGGCTTGCATTAAGGCATATATTCACTATACGCCCGATGTGTTTATTTAATGCTTATGTGCCTGACAGACTAGACTAAGTATGAGCTCATTCCATAATTCATTCCATTTCCATTTAGCAAGTAGGTGAAGGCTAGGATATAAGACCTAAATCCAGACTAGGGATCATGTCAGTCATGGTTGCTATTGACTGTAATGCCACATAACTCCCTTAATTCTCCAGTCACACTCTTTCATCTCTTTCTGGCACAATTAGAGGGATGGACCAGAACTAGGGAGGCACAGATTTCTTGGCCTGTGCCTGGAATTGACCAATTTGAAGCCTAACACACTGTGACTGATGACCGGCAGCTCAGGTCCTCAGAAATCCAGTGTTTTTTGGTTATGTGAACACATGGCTATGTCAATGCATGTTAGAGGACGAATAAAGTGCAAATAAAGTTTTTTTTTTTAAAAAAAGAAAAAGTTTTGACATCAAGGTGCGGTAGGTATGTAGCCTGATGTTGCGTATGAGCATCACTACCCAGTAATATAAACGGTAAAAACAGATACCTCTGAAACAGGTCACTTATTTGAGTTGGGCTTTGTGCTTTATGATATAAATAAAGACTCCATCGTTCAGTAGTTGTGATTATCAAGGTGCATCATAGGAACAGTTAGAATTACTCACCTCAGGTCTAAAACAATGTACATGACACCAGAATAAATGTACTTTTGTGTCTTATCCACACATCCACCAGTAGACTCCCGTGACTCTGAACGGTATTGAAAACAGGTGTAGAGGATTGATGATGGATATATGGAAGGATGGATGGATGGATAGATGATATATGGAAGGATGGATGGATGGATAAATGGATATATGGATGGATGGATGGATGGATGGATGGAAGTGATGCATGGCATAAGATACAACACTCAAATGTATGACTTCAGAACAAAAGAATAAATAATCTTTACATATTTTCATACTTTTTACAGCAGAGCCTTCTCTTTGACACATTGCAAACATCTTAAGACAAGACAAATCACATGGTTTGCATCACATTCAAACAAGAGATGAGGTCAAAAAAAAAGTTTTTTTTAAATGTGACTGGTGAAATTCAGTCCAGTCCAAAAAAATCTGAAGTCGAATTTACAGAAGTGATTAATACTGAAAGTCAGAGCAGTACTTAATCTATAAGCCAAAGAGAACACAAAGTATTCTCAGCAGCTGTGTAGCCTTAAGAAAGCTATCTATCAGTGAGGCTGAAAAAAAAAGCTTCACTTTGCTGGGGAGCACTGGACTCTGGACCAACGGGAAAAGATAATTTGGACTGATGAGTCAAATAATTATCCTGTTCCAGAGCGTTAGGTGCATCAGGGTAAGAAAAATGACAGATGAAATGATGATGTAGTCACTACAGTGCGAACGTGGAGAGGCAATGTAATTCAGGATTGCTTCAGTTGATCAGGCCTAAATGCGGCATTATAATGCCCCCAAAAAAGTTTAATCAGAGATCAACCCATACTTACTGAATGACCTTGTTTTTCCATCGCTAGACTTTATTTTTTTTACTGATGGTGCGAGCATATTCCAGGATGAAAGTAGCAGGATTCATCAGGGTTTAATATAGATGTATATGTATATAAAAATAGTTCATGGAGAATGTAAACATCATTTTCACACATGCACTAGCCAGCACAGCCAGTCCAGATGTTAACCCCATTGATAATCTTTGGGATGTGCTGGGGGAGACCTTATGCAGCAGTCCAACTCTCCATCACAATACAAGGTCTTGATGAAAATGAATGCAATTATGGCCAGAAATAAATGTTTTTCAAGGCTTGAATCAAGGCAACTGGACTCATTTTTTTAGCTCCTGGAGGCATTTCACCTCCTCTCCAAAATACTTTGTCAATTTAAACTAACTGGTTGGGATATTTGAGCAATAAGCTGTAGGACATGTAAATCACTCCCATCACTCTTGTTGGTTGTTCTCTAAAGTCTATGTTTTAAAGACCCATTAGAAAGTTTTGAAAAGACTAACAACCCAGAGAGACCTTTCTCATATGTGTACTTTTAAAAAATAGAATAGAAAATCTCAATCAGTGCATCTCTAGCCAGGACAGAGATAAAAAAATAAATAAATTAACACCTGGCCTTTTATAACATAAACTCTAAGGATTTTTTTTTTTTTTTTTTCATTTTATAAAAGAGTAAGTTTGCAGAAGTATATTTTGTTTCTGGCAATATCATAGTTGGAGTTCGAGTTCAAGTTCGAGTTAGATTTAGAGCGCATGCTCATACTCTCTTTAATCTCACACAATAGAACACACACGTTTCACCCAGGTCAAAAACCAAGCATTTATAACCAACCTCACCCATGACCGCACAGCCTGGGCTTGATTAATTCAGTCTCCAGAGACATGGATCCCCAGGTTAAACAGCAGCCTCATTCCAGAGAACCGAGTGAGCGGGCTTGATGGATGACTGCAGTTCGGTGTCCTGACACATTTGATAAACGTGGAGCGGGGGATCTGTTTTTAAACAATGTAGTCCTACCCACACATTTAACATCCGTACTCAGAAAGCAGGGAAAAGCTTTCAGAATGATTAATGCCAAATTTAGCTGTCTGCAGACAAGGGATCTGTAATATTGCAGGGTTTATCTATCAGTTATTTGATAGCTTTCTAGCTCCCTCCCTATACAGGTTTCATTCACTGGTTGTTTGTGTCAAAATATGACAGGATTATTACAGGCAGGCTCAAAATCTTCCAATACTTGACATTTGATGAATTACTTTCAAATGCAGGAAGTTCTGTATTTATGTTGGAGCGAGAAATTAGTCAATAAAATGTGATTAAAATGCTGATGTTATTTAACCATTTGCACATGGTCTCTTTCAGCCTCAAGTCAGACATGCGAACCAAAGGAGGTTAAAGACAGCCCATCTATGTACCTGAATGAGATGTCAATTGGCTGCTGGACCAATTTTGTCAGAGACGACAACGTAGAGGTCCACATCATGAATCTGGACTTTAGCATGGTAAGTATGCTGAAGCTGTACAAATGAGATGCTGAGGTACTTATACTGAATAGTAGGACTGGAGTGATAAGTTAACTTAAATGATTATGTCTATTAAATAAAAGAAAATATATTATTTGTTGACGCAGCATATAAAGTCTGATAAATGTCATGAACAATTAGGTCTTTTCCAGTTACAGGTAAATACTAATTTCCTATTGGGGACAGCATAGCTTGCACTGTTCACTACAGTATGCAAGTAGTGTTGCCAGACAACTTTTCAGCTGTCTGTGTGGCGCTTGTGATCATCGGCTGGCGATGGCCAGTTAAGTCATCCATCTTCTACCCATGTCTCCCACGGTCCGTGCACCGGTGGTGAGCTGCCTGTGTGAGCTATAATAAACAGCTGTCATTTCACGGCAGGACTACGGTGAGGCACGTGGAGGGCACGATGGAAAATAAAATCGCTGACTCGTTGACTTTTTTAAACATAAGCAACAGATTAGTTGTCAATGAAAATAACTATTATCTGCATCCATACTAAATGGGCAGATGTGAGATGTGGGCAAAGGGAGAGAATATAAATCCTGCTGTACTACACTTTTAATGGAAGTATTACATTTACGTACAACTCACTTAAGCTGGGCACCCCCATTAAAATTCCCAGAGGAGCTAATGATTGCACTGCTAATGTTAGCATTTCTCAACTACAGCAGAGGTTTTAAAATTAAACAATCCAACAGTTGTTACCACAGCTGTCTGTAAACCACGTCTTATTGGTCATGTAAGTCCAATCTTCTATTGTGAGACTTTGGCACGTTGGTCTTTAATCACACTTTTTAGGTGATAAGACAGTATGTGATGTCCAGTCATGCTGAAAAGACAGAGGCAGTGCACACATGTTCACCTTGGACTTCACCTTTCTTTTCATGAATTGTGTGATACAGAGACAAGAAAACATTTTGGAATGTAATGCAGAATTTTATTCCGCTTGCATGGACACAGGCCCGTCCTAGTCCATGTCAGTGTGGCACAGCATTTTAGTTTTTGTAAAGCCACCTGTGCAAACAGACAAAACATATTGAATGTATTCAACAGTGACAGTGTCACGATTGTCAGAAGAATTCATGGTTTTTAAAACATCAAATTGGAACTATGCACATAAAAATGAAGGCAGTTCTTTGCAGGCAAACACTAAAACTAAGGAAAAGCACTTAGTTACCACACAGAAATACACGCATCAGTGCACAGCCACCCACTCCTCTTCCCCACTCTTGTTCTCTCTACACTGAGAACTGAACTGACATAAATGCCTTCTGGAACATTTATTTTGTCTTTGTGCATGTGCGCATGCACAAACACATAGACACTTGTACAAGCATGCGCATGTGTGTTTTTTTTTTTTTGCAAGTTTGTTCCAGTCCACAGTGGTTTTTAATGAAAGGGGCGCTTATAAATTTAATTCAGATACTCTAATCATTCGAGCAATGTTGAGCAAAGCTTTATAAATGTTGGAGAGCCAGTATTTATCAGAAAAATACCTGATATCTCAGAACTGGAATTTGCAAGAGTGGAATTAAAAACAAAACCTAAAGTTTAAAGCTAATCACAGTGAATTAATTTGCTTATTAATGTCATAGTTTTTTGGGACATGTACGCACCTCTACAAATCAAAGTTCCAAAAGAACAAACAAAAGATCGTCCAAGCTGATGGCAGCAACAAGTTCAAAAGTCAGTGTCTGTGATGGTATAGGGTTGCATCTGGCCATTTGATGAGTCATTTCCACTTCTGTCATGACATTGTCAACGCAGAAAAGCACACTGACATTTTAGAGCAACAGTAACATATGCTGCCTTCAAGAATTAATTTCTCATGGCTTTCCTTTTCCCTTTCTTTCCAGAAATATTAAATACGAAGCAACCTAAAGTGTCTAGGTCTTACATGAGTTAATAAATGTAGCTCCCATGACCCTGCATTTATCTTGATCAACCTTGATCGTTTTCTCAAATCCTACAAGTCCAATATTCCAATATTACTTTTCTTCTGTAATTTATATGAACTGAATTTAGATAAGTCTGTTTTAGCTTAGTTCCTGGCTTCCCAATGTTCTCTGCACTAAAGTTTCAATATATAAAATATCCAGTGAGCGGCAGTTCTGTGGGCGTATATATGCCTTGTTGATGCCAGAGGTCAGAGGAGAACGGCCAGACTGGTTCGAGCTGATAGAAAGGCAACTGTAACTCAAATAACCACTTTTTACAACCGAGGTATGCAGAAGAGCGTCTCTGAACGCACAACAGGTCCAACCTTGATGCGGATGGGCTACAGCAGCGGAAGACTACACCGGGAAACAGGAAACTGAGGCTACAATTCATACAGGCTCACCAAAATTGGACAATAGAAGATTGGAAAAACGTTGCCTGTCTGATGACTCTGGATTTCTGCTGTGACATTTGGATGGTGGGGTCAGAATTTGGCGTCAACAACATGAAAGCATGGATCCATCCTGCCTTTTATCAACGGTTCAGGCTGCTGCTGGTGGTGGTAATGGTGTGGGGGATCATTTCCTGGCACACTTTGGGCCCATTAGTACCAATTGAGCTTTGTGTCAACACCACAGCCTACCTGAGTATTGTTGCTGACCGTCTCCATCCCTTTATGACCAGAGTGTACCATCTTCTGATGGCTACTTCTAGCAGGATAACGCGCCATGTCATCTCAGACTGGTTTCTTGAACATGACAATGAGTTCACTGTACTCAAATGGTCTCCACGGTCACCAGATCTCAACCCAATAGAGCACCTTTGGGATGTGGTGGAATGGGAGATTTGCATCATGGATGTGCAGCCGACAAATCTGCAGAAACTGTGTGATGCTGTCATGTCAATGTGGGCCAAACTCTCTGAGGAATGTTTCCAGTACCTTGTTGAATATATGCCATGATGGATTAAGGCAGTTCTGAAGGCAAAAGGGGGTCCAACCTGGTACTAGCAAGGTGGACCTGATAACCTAATAAAGTGATAAAGTGACCGATGAGTGTGTGTATGTATGTATGTGTGTATATATATATATATATATATATATATATATATATATATATATATATATATATTAGATTAGATGTGCTTTATTCATCCCCCGAGGGGGAGATTCAGAATCTCATCAGCTCATCAATAACATAATTAATAATTTAAACAGAATGAAAAAGAAGAATTATAAAGTCTAATTGCTGCACGAACAAATGAACTCCTAAATCTCTCCGTCCTGCAGCAAAGAGAGAGAAGACGATGGGAATTACTGCTCCTTTGATCCTCAGATGTGTCATAACTGCAGAGATCTACAGCTAAGGTGGGAGAGTCTGTCCATAGGACAACAATCAGTCGTACACTGCACAAATCTGGCCTTTATGGAAGAGTGGCAAGAAGAAAGACATTTCTCAAAGGTATCCATAAAAAGTCTGGTTTAAAGTTTGCCACAAGCCACCTGGGAGACACATCAAACATGTGGAAGAAGGAGCTCTGGTCAGATGAAACCAAAATCAAACTTTTTGGCCACAATGCAAAACGATATGTTTGGCATAAAAGCAACACAGCTCATCACCCTGAACACATGACACAGTTTTCTGAGGCGACAGGGGCTAATAATCATAAATTTGATAAATGTTAAAAACTGGTAAAAAAAAAAAAAAAACGACAATGGCAACGCCGCAGCCAACCCCCCAGTACCCGCTGCACACGAGGCTGAAAATACTCACACTTTTCCTGGGTGGGACCACCCAGGCCGGAGTATTCACGCCAAACGGGTACAGGTTGCTGCGCTTCAGGCTAGATCCTTCCTGGCTCCGGGTCCCAACGGCCACCACGTCTGTGGGTGGACAGCGGGCCGTCCGGGTCCTCTTCGCATCTCCTGGGTGGAGCACTTTGCTCGCTGGCAACTCCTGCCAGCATCCTCCCTCTAGCACCCTCCTGCCGGCTGCTAGCCGGTTAGCCCGCCGGCTGGCCTGCCGGCTCTGGCTCTCAGCTGGCTGTCGCTGGCTTACTCGGCCCTCTCAGGCTCCGGTGACCCCCTCGCTTGGGTGTGGCTGGGCCCTTTATTCCTTCCTCACCTGCCCACACCTGCTGCTCATTAGTCAATCTGGGGGAGTTTACTTGGTTGCTGCCTCTAGGGGAAGACAGACACTGTATACACAAGAATAAAATAACTCTAAAAACAAATAAAAACATGCAAGCAAAAATTAAAAAAAAACACACACCACCCCCACTGTCAAACGTGATGATGGCAGCATCATGGTTTGCGGCTGCTTTTCTTCAGCAGGGACAGGGAAGATGGTTAAAATTGATGGGAAGATGGATGGAGCCAAAAACAGGACCATTCTGGAAGAAAACCTGTTGGAGTCTGGAAAAGACCTGAGATGGAAGATTTATTTTCCAACAGGACAATGATCCAAAACATAAAGACAAATCTACAATGGAACGGTTCACAAATAAACATATACAGGTGTTAGAACGGCCAAGTCAAAGTCCAGACCTGTACCCAATCGAGAATCTGTGGAAATAGCTGAAGACTGCTGTTCACAAACGCTCTCCATCCAACCTCACTGAGTTTGAGCTTTTTTGCAGGAAGAATGGGCAAGAATTTCAGTCACTGGATGTGTTAAAACTGATAGAGACGAACCCCAAGAGACTTGCAGCTGCAATTGCAGCAAAAGGTGGCACTACAAAGTATTAACGCAAGGGGGCCAAATAATATTACATGCCCCACTTTTTCAGTTTTTCATTTGTTAAAAAAGTTTAAAATATCAAATAAATTCCGTTCCACTTGACGATTGTGTCCCACTTGTTGATTTTTTGACAAAAAAATTGACATTTTATATATTTATGTATGAAAACCAGGGCAGCACAGTGGCTTGATGGTTAACACTGTTGCCTCACAGCAAGACGGTTCCTGGTTTGAACCTCAGTTTGAACCTTTCTGTGTGGTTGAACTCGCATGTTCTCCCCCTGCTTGCGTGGGTTTCCTCCGGGTACTCCGGCTTCTTCCCACAGTCCAAAGACATGAATGTCACGTTAATTGGTGGTTCTAAATTGCCCGTACGAGTGATTGTGAGTGTGTATGGTTGTTCATCTATGTGTGGCCCTGCGATGGACTGGCAGGGTGGACGCCTGCCTTTCGGAAGAGAGCTGGGATAGATTGCAGCAGATACCTGTGACCCTGCAGAGGATTAAACGGGCATAGATAATAGATGAATGAATGGATGGAGATGGATGAAGCCTGAAATGTTGCAAAAGGTTGAAAAGTTCAAGGGGGCCAAATACTTTCGCAAGGCACTGAATATAAAATATATATATATATATATATATATGTGTAAGAACTGTGTAAGAACAGAATGCAAGTTTGCAACAAAACGGCAATTATTGTTCTAACTGTGATATTTACCAAAGTCAAAATAAATGGCTATTTTATGCCTCTTACGAGACCCAAAAATGTTATTTGAATTAAGTGTACTGTTAGTGTATGGAAGGTTTATAATAATAACTGTTTGCACTGGCATCTCCTACCAGTCACCGCCACCTTGTGATCAGTCCGTACAAGTCGACCACCGATAGTCACGGCCTTTGCTTCCATCGAACCTGACGAGGAGTAGTTTATTCTGATTTAGGCTGATTCCTCTAAATGATGACATTAATTGCCATTTTGCTGCAAATACATATTCCATTCGAACTCAAAACTGCTGTTCTTCATATAGTTTGGTTTATACTCCTTACCATTAATAATAGACCCAAGGTTAGGGTTAGGAATATTCTTTTAAGCAGTCACCAGAAATGACGGTATGATGATGATGTCTCAAACTTGGACGATGTAACATCTCCAAATTTGGCTGCATTTTAAATAATTCCTTTTTTCTCTAAACAAACACATTCCATGAGCGAGAGTTCTCGAGAGTTTTGGGTCATTTTGATTTTCAGACTGTACTTCAGGAGATGGCAGTGAACACAAACTTCAGAAAACTTTTTAATCTATATGCTGTTATTGCTTTGCTAAACCCATTTTTCACTGCCCAGCATTGTCGGTCAGCTCACATTATTCATCTCTTTATCAGCATGCTCTCGATGCTTTCTTCTTCTGTTTGTATTTTATGTAGTAGTTCCACATAAATTTTGTTAGCTTCTCTTTGTATTGATTATGTCCTTTATTTTTCATACCATTGATTTATGCCCCTTATTTGGTGGAAATTATGAGGAGACAAGCAGATATTTTCAGTCAGGCTATGACATTAGATGTTGGAATACACATTGGCCCTCACATCCATCACCTATTTGAATCAAATAGGAGTTTCCATGGATATTTCCTTTCTTTTGCTTTTGCTCTAAAGCACAAGCCTCACCAATGACCTAAAATCATTACATGTGAGGTTTAAGATAATTTACTTGGGTTTTTCCTGCGTTACTGGTGTCCAAGTTGCGGTGAGGTGTATTTCTCAACACAGTTTTGCTTGTAGGAGAGCCAACATTGTGCAAACAGATCATTACCTTTGCCTCAGAGTGAGTTACTGGTATAAATGTTGGATTTTTTTTTTTTTTTTTACTGTTTACTTTTTTTTACTGTTTAGCTGCTGTTGTTTAAAGTGGAGAGAGATGGGAAAGTGGGTCAGACATGCAGCAAAGGCTCACAGGCCGGGAGTTGAACCTGCAGCTCCTCCAGCCTACCGTACATGGACCAGCTGCCTGAACCACTGACCTACCCAGTGGCCCGCTGGCATGAATGTTGCTGAATTCTTTTGCGAAGTGTTTAGTCTCTTTAAATGGACTGTAATCCTGTAGAAAATGCAGTTTGATGATGAAAATTGGAAAATATTATGTTCTCACAGTAAATTTATTAAGTCAGAAAAGTAAATCCAGACTCATTTTGTTCTGTGGGAGAAAAGGCCATTTTCATTGCAAAACATTACACAACAGTTAAACTAATTTTGGGGCTCGGTAGAGCTCACATTATGGGTTTGGCTTGGGGATCTGTGTGATGCAGTGGACGTTGTGCAGAGTTAGCATACTGTGTTTGTTGTACTAGAAGTGGCTCTTTTATCATATCAAACAGGAACAAGAAAGCAGATGGATGATGTCTTCACACAGACCCCGTATCTATTCTTTAGAAAGAAAATATTTTGAATACAGAGAGGGGGAAGAAACTTTCAAGCCAGGAGGGAGGTTTGCTTTTGCTTCCACCTTCCTTTGTCCTTTAAAGTTTCTTATCACCTTCTTCCCCATCCCTTTATTTTCATACTGATTTACAGCCTCCCAGGGACGTTTGACTCTCACAGTTTGACCACACAGAGAATTATAGCAGGAGCATCAAGGGGCTTGCACAGGCCAGGAGAATTCATTGGGAGGGGCTGCTTATGCTGGATCCATTGATGTTACACACTGGCTCGGGTATGATCGGGGTCTTGGCGCAAGTCCGAGACTAGACCAACGGAGCCAATTCAACTTAAGGGAGAGAGCCAAAAGAATAACTGGAAACTGCATCAGCAAAGGCCCTTCAAAAAAAAAAAAATGATTCAGAAAAAAAAAAAGACTGAAAAGGAAAACAATTGTATCTTGAAAGCACAGGAACAAAAGTAGCAAAGGTGAATGATCAGGGTCAGAGTTCAAATGTAGAAGAATGAAAGTCACAAATGAGGCAGTGAAACAATGAATCTCATTAGAAAAGAGTATTTAAGGAAAACAGCAGTGAGGCATCTCTGCGTGAGGCACAATGAACTCAGCAGGAAATGCCGTTCATTCATTTGCCGTAATTAGATGCATCATGATTCAAGTAAAACCTTAGAGGTATTTCTTAGCAGATGCTGGGTTACTTCAGCTCAGGCCTGCTTCGTAGAGAATCATGATTTAATAACAATTCAGTCCTTCTCTTCTGTCTGTCTTCAGGGCGATCTACCAGCTTTTTTTTTTTTTTTTTTAATATAATAAATATTCTGCACCGAAGATGGAAGGCAGACATCTTATCAAAATGCAATTACCTGTGGCTCTCTTTGGCACATTCTCACTGTATCACACACATTATATATGTATAGGTATTTGGAAAATATATACATCTGTATGTAATATTTCATGGTCCTCTCCTCCAGCGCCCTAGGCAACATGCATAATACTGTGAAGTAATCTGTCGTACCATCATTTTTCAAAACCCTTTCCTCCTTTTTTTTTTTAAATCTTTATTTATTTTATTCTACATACACCCTTATCTTTTCCTCTATTGCGTTAATTCATTTCTGGTTTGTCACAATTTCAATTTCAAATGTAGGCTTGGATTTATCTTTCCATCAAAGAAGGCCTAAAATATCAGTGTGATATAATGATGACAGAAACACAAGAGTTCCTGAATATGTAACAGCTTCAGACATCATATCCTACTTGGATCCGTGTGACAGGTTTTCTTTCAATCAAAGGGGGGGGAAAAAGGGGCAGTGAACCTATGTCACTTTAACAAGTGACTGACGACTCATCCATTCAATAATAAGCATCAGCATCTTCTTAGCTGAGCTCGCTGTGACCCCTTAAGTCATTTCTTTCAAAGGAGGGACTGAACATATCTACATGCATGAGGTGCAGTCATTATCCAAGACCCACTATGCAAAAGACGCTGTCAGTGTGCATGTATATACGTGTCGGCTGCACTTGGCATACAAACCTCTCTTTCAACTCTGATCTGTTTTTGGTTCACAAGCAATTTGTCTGCGGTCTCCTTAGACCTAATTTGCTTATACACGCCTGAAAATCTCCATAGCTGAGGCTTGAGCTTGTAACAATTCTCTTGGATTCCATTCTGGCGGTATCAAATAGTAAAGTAAATGACTTTAATATTACGGATTTGCACTTTTTTTTTTTTTTTTTTTTTTTTTTACCCCAACAGTGTTGTCTCAGCAGATATGAACTGGAAATAGTTTGCATCCAAGTAAGCATGCATGCACAAAAATACAGCAATTGGTTTTAAAATCCATTACATATGCATCAAAACAGAAATGTATATTTTCATCCATCTGTCTGTCTATTTGGGCAAAAACTTCCCAGACTTTTATCTCCCAGCCATCTCATCTAGCTCTGCTGGGGTGATATTGAGGTGTCCCCAAGCCCACCAAGACATATAACTTTTCTAGTGTTTGCTGGGTCTTGTGCAAAATGTCACGTGTTTCAGATATGTGTTCCAGATATGTCCCGTTGGAAGGAGGCTTGTGTCTGGCAGGCGTCCTCACCAGACCACCTCAAATTATCTCAAACTGCTCCATTGTCAAAAACAGCCACCCTGTCCTTCACCCTGTCCCTGAGAGTTAGACCAGCCACCCATCAAAAAAGGCTCGTTTTGGCCACTTACAGGTCATCACCATGGGCAAGGTTTAGAGCGTTGATCAAATGGCAAGTCAAGAGCTTTGGCTTTGTCTTTGGCTCAGCTCTGTCTTCATTATGACAGGTTGCTACTGCATCTGCAGCAATCTGGACTCTGTGCCAGTCTTCTGCTCTCTTATAATTCCACTCATGGCAAAGACCTTGATGTCTCTGCATGAGTTGGACCAGTAAGACTTCACCATCTGCAAAAAAAGAAAGATGCAGTTCTTAGCCAACTGAACTGGTCGTCCTTCACCTTATCCACTTAGTTTATGAACAGAAACACTGGAAAAGGGCAACCCTGGTGGAGCCCGACACAAGAAATAAGTGTAACTTACTGTTGGCAATGGAAGCTGACAGAGTAAAAGGCCTTACACCCAATACTCTAAAAGCACCTATCACAGTCATAAGATGTCTCCAAGTCCACAAAACACATAATGACACATAAAAACTTTCAAGCACCCTCCAGTTATATTTCCAAATGCAGAGTATATTATGAAAAGTAATTTACCCCAAAAGCTTTTTATTGTTCTGTTTTCTGTTTTCACTGATTTTAGTTATCGTTTCAAGCTCTTGTTGCTGTGCCTTAAAACTAAAGTAATTGCAAATCCACAACTATTTTACTCTCCCCTAACCATTAGAAAGATGTAAAAACAATTAGAACTAGGATTTAATGGTGTTACGCTAGATTCAAAATGAGCATCTTTAAATTCAGAATTAGCATTCCACCACCAACCACATATTGCCGTTTACATGCATTAAGCTCAACAGTTCCAGCATCACCTCAGGCACAGAGTAATAACATCAGACTCAGAGTGAGTGCGATGTAATATACAGGCCATGAGATTTCATATAACATCAAATTATGTTGAAGGATTTATATACTAGACAATATTATAGGATTAGCTAAATGTGGGACAGGTGGTGGAAAATCAAAACATCTGAATATAAATATTAAAGGGGCCACATTATGCTTTTCCATGTTTTATGGCCTATCTGCAGAGTTATAACAATGAATTATCATCTTACAGGTGGCCGGAGGCTCCAGAAATGAGGCGTGTGGGTTATAGCAGAGCCTGTTTATGGAGTGCACAATATACCGGATTTGCAAAGTCTCCACAGATCCCAGCTTGTGAGAACTTTGCAGAATTGCTGGTTCTGTCTTTATGTAAGATGATGTAGAATTTCAGGTAGTCGGCATGCACTGTCTGCAGGTAACTAACAGTCACCTGTGGCATCAACCTCTCATTTTCCCAAAGAAAAAAAAAAGACTTTCTTCACATGCTCATTTCTTCACAGTCTCATTGTGCTAATTTCAAAAAGACATACAACACTGACTACAGAAATTGCAGCTCCTCACAATAATGAACTTGTGCCCCTTTTCGCTTCATAGAAGTGTTATAATTGAGAAAAGCTGCAGTATCTCATTAATGTCTGTGTCAATACAACAGGGAGCACAGACCGCGTTTATTCCCTCAGTTTATGTGCCCTATATAAAATGACTGGCACTTTTTCATCTGGGGAGAGATACATGTGTTGACATGTTGTAGCTGACAAAAAAAAAAGAGGGCAATTAGACTGGAGGTATTTTTGAACATGGTGCTGAAAGCAGAGTGTTGCCTTATGCTGTTAACTGTTAATTAAGTAACACATGGGGAGGCTTCCATATTGGACACCTCAAAAAAGCAGGTTTTGACTTGAAAACTACTTAGTTGTTTTGATAATTCTATATTTGTGATGGGCTTTTTTTTACTCCTCATTCTTGGTGTCAGTGTGTTTTACTCTGACCCTCAAAAACTCTCTGGGTTTGTTAGATCACGCGGCCTCTTCTATTTCTCTGTGCGCTCTGTGAGCAAGGTGTTAGACCTTCCCATCCCTTCGCTCCTCTCGCTCAGTCTGCGGTTACTGGTCAACTTCCTAATCCAGTTTGACATGTTACTGCCAGTCACGTGCCACAGAGACAACTGGAGGTTGTTTCTTTTAGACTGACCCCACCTGGGTCAGCTGCATGAGCAGGGTTAATCTGCGCAAGGAGTTTGAAAGACCAACCGCACATGCAAATTCGGCTTATGTGAAGAAAAAGTCATTTTGAAAAAAAAAAAAAAAAAAAAATCACAGAAATTTCTAGTGTGCCTGATCTTTCAAAACTTTACTGTTTGATCACTTGTGCACCTCTTAGAATGATAACCAGATAGCCTGAATAGTATTTTACAGTTTAAATACATTTTTAACATTTCAAAGGCAGGGGAAGCATAATAATGAACCTTTGAATCAAATATTTCTCATAGTAAGTATGAATAGTGATCAAACAGTAAATTTTAATGTTGTCTATCTTAAAGATTATTTCTCTTTACTCAGTCATTGCTAGTTTATTTTACATGCATATTTTTTACAAAGAAGAAATGTGATGTGCGTTTGTTGTGCATTTGCTGTTAATTTTTTCAGATTTTTTCCCTTGACCAAGGGTCAGAACATTAATGGCCAGGCTCCTTATTACGAAAACTATGCGTAGGATCCTTACTAAAAGTTTCCGTGCACCCACCTGCACCAAAAAAAGTATTCTTTGCACACATTTGCACAGGTGGATTCGTTTCATATCCCACCCTCTACACACTCACGTTCTGCCATGAATGGTCAAGTCAAAGTACCTCGGGAATGCTTTTGCATGTAAATCACGTGCAGTCCTGTCTGTTCCCTGCGCTGATCTGCACGTCAGGATGAACGGGTCATGTGTTGATCCAGGCCGGCCGTGCCACTAAATTTATCAGTGACGTGTTTGAGTCACAAATAACTTGTACATTGATTGTCTGCACATTTTTATGTTCAGTTTGTTTTCAGCCAGAGCCCTTATAGCAATGTGAGTACATTCAGTTATATTTAGGAAACCTGACATTGCTGCATAACTACCTTTTAATGTTGGCCTGTTCGCCTATACTGTAAGGAACTAGTCATGTTAATAATGCCATTGAAAATGTCAGACATTATTGTGCTTAAAGATGACTGTGATATCCCATACCTAAAGATATAATTTTATTGTATGATATCAAACCCAAAAGGGGCTTTAGGCAGACAATTTAAGGTTATACATTGCAAACTCTTAATTATATCAAACACCCACCCTTGGCTAATTCCCGCTGGAAAGTGGCCGGTTACCAGAAACCGGGATGGTGCGGTTCCGACCACTGCTTAATACTGTACCCAGTTTAGTACATAGATCCAAGAACACTGCTCTAGGTAATCTAAATCAGCATATTAGCCAGTCACAATCATGGGCCAGGAAATCTTTGTGGCCCCTAAAAACTCTTTCCATCCTGATCCTTGAGGATCATAATCCTCAAAGAGTGCCAGCGCATCCATTTTGCAGCAGTTAGACTGATTGCTACACACCTTGTCACAATTAATGCATCAATGAGTGCAATCCAGTCTATCTCTGGTATATAATCTCACGCCAGGAACGCATCTATAATTACGCAGATCTTCAAGTCTGATATGATATGAAAAATTCATCACCTAACCATCTGTGCCGCCAGTTTTCCCCGTCTCCAAAATGCCCATGTGCAACGTTAAACATTTGCATACTGGTGCGCAATTCTCCCATCAAATTTTTTATTTTATATTTTATTTTTTGAAGCCCCAGGCCTTTGCCTACAACTGTCCCACACATCACCTGATTTACGTGCCCCCTCTTGCACCTAGTGAGCTCCTCCCCCAGGCCCGGGTCTATGGCAGGTCTGGGCATCGGACACTGTGTTTCTTGTTCTTCATTATAAAAGTTCATTTTAACCACTCTTGGTCCTTGTTTGCATAATGGTAGAACTGCGTCTCCAGGTTTGGGATGAGGTTTTGCTTTGAGTGGAGGAGTTTAAGTATCTTGGGGTCTTAGTTCACGAGTGAGGACACACTCTCTCAGCTGTCTTGGGGGCACCTCAGTGTTGCCCAGGAAGACCTGGTTGCCGGGGGGAGGGAGGTTTTGGGTCTTTGTGCTTCGGCTGCTGCCACCACTCTGCCTGAACTCAGAGAAGCAGAAATGAATGGATAATTTCTTGTTTTTGGGTGTTTACATTATATCCAGACTTTCTTTACCAGGTAAACTGCTCTCAGACAAAGCTGATTTGCAACAATATAAACAGTACTATAAACATGTAAATGCACAGTTTTACCTTAAAAATATGTCCTAAAGTTGAAGTTGTGTCATTTTCCTTTTATTTTTTCCTTTTAGGTTGGGAACATGTTTACTTTTGAGTTTACCAATGCAAAGCCAATGAACCTCATCCTCACATCTTCATCTTCACAAATGCACTTTGGTTTGTACAACATCAACAAGGACGTCAACATTTATGTGAGTAGTGTCTCTTTGTTTTTGTTTTTTGTTTTTTTAAATTCTGGCTTTCATGTGGACCATAATAAGAACTTGCATGAAAAGAGTTTCTTCTTTTAAGTAACTGAAATATTAGCCTACAAGCTGATTTGTAACCCTCTCTTTTTTTAATATGTGATTTTGCATAAATTTTTAATGACATTCTTTAATCTGCTATTCCTATAAGAGCTTATTAAACCATTTTCAACTCATGATGATAAATTAAGAAGTTATGGGAACACCAGCGGAAGAAGTTTCAGTAATATGTAATTTTTAGATTTTTCTCCAGAGCTCCTGTCTTGTGCCAGCTGTTCTACATACAGTCAAAATGTCACAGCTGCGCCGCTCTTTGGGCCTGTTTGCAGAGACAGAACTGTGTTGATTTTTTTCTGGATATTCCCCAATGGCTTCTCTGTAAGAGGCAGTTTTTATATGAGTGTTTTTACCATTCATGCTATAAAAATGGTAAGAGACGCTTCAGAGTGGCCAATAACGAGGGGGACTGATGGTGTCGGCTGTAAATTTAATGTTCCAATAAAACTGGAGATTCTGACTTTAATGCACTCTTCACAGATCATACTGTAGGTATGAATTGAATCTGGGAAAGACACAAAACCTTTCATCAGCTGCATCAAATAATACTGTTAAGAGAACGAAATGTCATAGCTGGTGATTTTAGATCAATCACAAATTAAGGTTAATAAATAATAATGACAGATATTTCTAATTAACTAATATGTATTTACGGTTAGTTCCAGAAGTATTTGGACTAATGACAGACTTTTCATGATTTTGAATTTAAACACCAGTGGATTTGAAATTTAGCAATCAAGAGTAGACCTTCGGTATTAAATCAAGAGGTTTCAAAAAGCCCTTCCAGGCCTCTGAACGCCTGAAGTCTGGAGCCTGTCGACATCTTCAAATTGTGAGTTTTCCCTGGAGATGCGTTGCCAGACCTTCACTGCAGCCACCTTCAGTAGCTGCTTGTTTGTTGGGCCGTTCTGCCTTCAGCTTTGTCTTCAGTGACTGACGGGCATGCTCTATTGGGTTTCGATTAGGCGACTCATTCAGTTTCCCATTCGATTCAAATTTTTTTGCCTTCAAAACGACTTGAACTGCTTTCAAAGCTTGCTTGTGATAATGCTGTTTTTCACAGCATTATCCACCTGTACTGTGTAGGGCAGTCTGGTTGTGTTGGCATTTGTCTGAATGTGAGTAGAGACTGTAGTCTTGTATACCTCAGTTTTCATCTTAGTTACTTCAGTCACATCATCAATAAACACCAGTGAGCCTGTTCCATCGGCAGCCGTACATGCCCATACCATAACACTGCCTCCACCATGTTTGACACAGGATGGGGTATGATTTAAATCATGAGCTGTTTCCTCCTCCATTATTCTCTCTTCCCTTCATGTTGATACAAGTTTAGTTTAACCTGCTAAAGGAATCTGATACCAGAACACAGGAGACTTTTAGATGTTCTCGATTAAAAGTAAATTGAGCCGGTTTACAGGCTGCCAGTTGGGTAGTAGAGCCAGTGACCTCACTAAAGCTTGTTCTCGAATGCTACCTTTGATAGACCCACCTTCTTCAGAACGTTCTTGCCTTCTGTTGATGTTGTGAAGGCTTTTTTTATCACACAGTCAAGGATTTCTTTCTTTTTAGGAAAGGTTTTCAGCTATTGCTCCTTACTGGTTTATTTAGTTTTTTCACCGTGATGATAGCCTCCTTCACTTAGATTGAAATCTCCTTGAAATTCATGTTGGCAGCTTCATTCAAACGGCCAACTCAATACTCTAGACCTTTTATCTGCTTCATTTGTATGGAATTAAAGAGGGAATGAACCACACACAGGCAGTTACCTTCTTTTCAGTCAATTGTCCAACTAGGTTTGAGCACTTGAAAACAGAGGTGCTTTGCTTAAATAGGCTTTAATTCCTAAATGATAAATTCAGTCATATTTTTTTGTGAATGTTCTATAAAGCTGAAAGTCTACATTTTGATCCCACTGTGTTTTATTTGAAATCCACTGTGATGCTGTATAAAGGCAAAATGATTAAAACACTGTCCAAATACCTGGACCATTGTCCAAATACTTCATGACCTAACCGTACATAGTGGTTTTCTAATCTTGTTGATCACTCAAAGCACCTTTTTTCATTTTACCCATGCAACACCTCATTTTAAAATCAACCTGCTAAAGCTCAACAAGGAAACATCACCATTTGTTGATGAGGACTCTACTTTGTGGAAAGTCAAACCAAATCTCATTAAACCAATATTATCTCCTGTTTGTTTACAACATTAAACTGAGATATGAAACTTTTGAAAGAAAGCGGCCAAATGAATGCCTTATCATCTTCTTGAATTCTTTACAAAACAGCTCAAGTCTGACAGTCGCCTGTCAAACAGCAGCCCGGTGGTTTGTCCTCATCTGCTCTTTGTCTATGTCTGTTTAACAAAGCTCTGACATGCCTGAAAAACTGATAATCAGTTTAGTAAATAATCTGCAGACAGACAGAGCTCAAACATGAAAAAACAAACACATGAAATATAATCACAGCCGGCCAATCAGCGTGATGACACGTTTGCAGGCATGCCAACAATTACTGATATGCTGACAGCAGTGTGGCACTACATCCTGTGTCATGTCCTGTCGAGAGCCTGGACAACATTGCCTGCGACTGCAGGATGTTTTTGTGGGATGAGGTGTAACTCTGGGGGATAATAGTGTTTTGCTGCAGATTTCAGTGGAAGAGAATCAACATCTGTTCAGCATCTGCAGAAGTACGTCACTGGCCTGACAGCTTGGCTCCGGTGTCACAGCTCTTGCACGGCAACAGGGTTCACTCGGTAGCTAGAGCCCCAGGTGACGAGTCCAGCGGACCTGTGCCTTTTCAGCTACTGTGGCTGAAAAGCTGGGGGTATTTTTTAGTTTGCTTGTAACTTTGCTAGGTGTCTTGGCTAGGCGTTCTGAGCGGGCCTGTTTTACTGTGCCCATCAAAGACAGATCTCCATATAGTTTGCAGCCATCGACGTGCCCCTGTTATGCCTTACTGCGTCTCTGCTACTACCTCCCAAGGCGGAACAGAGGTGGGACAGTGGAAGGTTTCGTTCTGCTGCTCTGCCTTTGTGTGTTTCATGCAGCACACTGGGGGCAGGATTAAATCACTAGAGGCAAAACAAAATGGGTCTAAAAGGGCTCTTAAGAAGTAATGATGGAAGAGAAAATGAGAGAGCAAGAAACTGAACAAGAGTAAATCCTACAAAGTGCCATAAAAGCGACTTAGCATCTGCACTTGTGGGGGGCTCTGAGCTAAAAATTGCAATAGTTTCTTTGTGCTGCTTTGAACACACACACACAAAAACAAACACAGCTGCGGAGTTTTCTATGTATGTCAGAGTTAATTAGTTTACATTACGTACTTCATGTGAAATGTACTTACTTAGTAGATTAGTAATACTTTCAGAGTCCTATTTTCTTAAGTAAATAGCATTTTAATAAAGAATATAAGGTGATTAATAATACCCAGCATCTGGACCTGATGCTCTACAACTACATCTGCAGTGATACGTGACAAATAAATGAGAAATGTATGCAATCCTGAGCAGAAACACATGCTCTATTCTTTCTAAAGTATGAAATACGGAGCTGATTTATTAAGACTGATGTGAGCTAATGCCCTCTGTAATTATGAAAATGAGCACCAAGTTTATTTTCCTTTTTCTTCCCCACCCTTCGTCTTAGGTCTTCCCCGTCTGTCTCCTTCTGTCCGTGACTTGCTTCGCCGGCTTCTATGTTTATAGTTCGCCATTCACACTATTTTTGATCATGTGTCAATCAAATATTCATGCGGGAAGACCGATGACTCCCAGGGGGTTGCTCGGCTTTTACCATTTGTTCTGCTTTGTGACGCAAGCGCATGCACAGAAACTCGCTCAGACAGGCCCGCGGAGGGATTTTTGTTAGTCAGGCAACGCTCACACTTCATTTTCACTAACAGGATGATTTGCAGACATCACAGATATCATTGAAGTTATCTTTTTTTGTTTTCACTTTCACTTTATTTTGGCGCTGTGCTATGAGATGTAAACATTTTTAGCCTGTTTTTCTATTTTGTGTGCTCCTGTCATGTACACAGTAGCAGTTAGATATGATGAAAAGACCGATGAGACAAACCAGGCTGAAATAATTGTTGACACTCATTTCTGTGCGTGTGTGTGCATCTTAAAGTTTGAAATAGCTTAAATGATTAAAACAAAGCACAAAAAGCACATTAGAACAATAGAAAGCCGCTCACTTTTTTATTTAGTTCAAAATAGAGATTTCTTTATTCTGCTAAATGATTTCATTGCACTGGTTAAGTCTTTTCTCTCCCAGTATAAATTAGCTGCTCCTTAATGTCCACGAGAATAAATGTTTACAATATTTTTTTCCTAAAGATGGGAAAAATAAATCAGCCTTGATAGAAATGCATCAAAGGTGCAGTCCAAAATAAAAGCTGGAGCACACATTTCCTTTGTTCAATTCCTCTTTTTTGCTGAGCACATTTTACGTTTGTCCAACCGTGCAGAAGCCGACTGGAGACAGTCACTAAACTGGGAGCCCAACGCCTTTCCCTGCCTTCTTAGTCATACAAGCCTGGATGTAAACTCCATTATTTCCCATTGGCCCAGACGAGGAAACAGCAGTGTCTAGTCGATGGGATAGATGTATATATTTATACCTTGTATGGAGCCAGATTCCAGCCGACTGCGGTGACGCACAAAGCTAAAAAAGGTCCCATTTCCTGGCCCCACTCAGGAAGTGAAGGAAAGACCTTGGCTCCAACGGGGTTGTGCAACAAGGCTTGTGGACACTTAACCATAATAAACATTTCTTCTTAACAGAATAGATGGAGAGTTGGGTGGAGGGTAAGAAAAAAAACAGTAGTAGAAGAGAATGAGAGGGATGGACAAACACACGAGGGAAAAAAAAAAGTTTTACTACACAAAGCTGACTCAGGCCTTTGAAAGACTGTCTTTGAGAGTTTTTCTGGACATTGTGTGCAATTAAACTAACTGGTTTGTGCTGTACTTTCTAGGTAAACCACAGCTCTCGAAGTACTGTGTTTGCTAATCAATTAAAAGAAAACATCCACGCGGAAACAATCCCCACACTGAACGAGGAGCTGGTAAAGTGGGCGGAGCAGAAGTTTGGGGGTGTGACTTCATTCACGACTATTCAGAATCCGGTAAACATCTCAACAACAGGAACACGAGGTGAGACATATTAACCGGCCTTGTATATCAATAGATGTTTCTTTTTGGTTGTATTTGGGGAACTGCATGAATGACAATGTCTGAAGATATTTTTACTGTGAAATAGGTGACAAGGATAGGCATCACAAGTAGGAATAGCATTCAAAAATCACAGGGGGTCGCATGAAAAAGAAAAACAAGGGAAAATGTCATCTCAGACAAGGTGGCAGTCCTATAACGTATCTGATGTTTAGAATTGAATGACTGGTTGACAGTTTTCTAAAGTGACCCATTTATAATACAACGCAGTGTCACAGAATACTAAAATACTTCAAAGCAGTACTTAAAAGGACTGTGACTGGCTGCCTAAAAGTGTTACAGATTTATCAAATTTGACACAATGCTTTTATTTTTTACCTTTTATATATATATATATATATATATATATATATATATATATATATATATATATATATATATATATAAGTGTGTGTGTGTGTGTTGTGTGTGTGTGTGTGTGTGACTGAGAGTCTGCAGTGTGGTAATCAGGGATGGATGCTGTGCCGTTTCCAGAGCTCTCTACATAAAATCCATCATCACTAACTTTCTCTCATCTGAAGTTTGCATAAAAGCTCTTATGATAAACTTGCTGAAAAGCCACTGCGCTGTAATTTAGCATCCGGTGTTCCAAAAAGACTTCTTCACACTTTCATAAACAGGATTTCTGGTTCTACATTTCATTCAAGCTTTAAAAATGTATGTATATTTGTCAAGCTCATGGGCCAGATGAATAGATAAATTCAGAGCTAAATAGGCAGCTACTGATCCTGACTTTTGGACCTCAGTAAATGAGTATGGTAACTAGCCTTGCCATATGGAGAAGTCCATTACTTGCTAAAGTACTGGAGCCTCACACATATATAAAATACGATCAACCACAAGCAACAACATAATGAACGAGTGAAAACTAACAGAGGCTTTAACCTTGGTGAGGTTCACAACATCAGGCATCCTCAGCAAGTTGATGCTTGGATTAAGTCTGTGGTCTGAGACATTTTAGGACCTTTTCTGTTCCTCTGGTTATTTTTTTTTACCTTGCATGACCTCAAATGACTATCTTTTGGTACTGATGGCATGCTGTGTCATGATAATGCATTTACGAAGCGGAAAAATATTTGATTTTCCAGTCATTTAAAACTCTCTCTCTCTCACACACACACAAACAGATTTATGTGCATCAGTACCAGCCAGTTGCTGTTCAAGATATTGTTCACTAACCAATTAGCTGGCGGATCTCTACATAGTTATCCTATGGCCTGTAGTTCTGTTTATCTATTTTTATTTTTGTTGCGATTTGCTGAGATTTGGAGATAGGAGAAAAGGGATTTTAATGCGATTGTGTAGACCTCAACATGTAGTGATACTTTGTCAGCAGTGTCTCCAGATGATCCAGTTACTCAGCAAATCTACCTTGGGACTGATTTTCCATCGCCCGAAAATGATAACTATTGGAGAAAAGATTTTAACTGAGTTATAACTTTTTGGTACAGCTATTGTCTTTCTTTTAGTCTTTAATTTTTAGTGAAGAAGCATTTCTGTAAAGACACAGATCTGTCACCAGACAGTCCTATTTTAGTTTTTGAGAATGCAAAGCATCACTATTTCCGAAAACAGCAGTGAAAAGCTGAGGGAAATATGTGCATATTAGTGTGGCGTAAACCTTTTCCTTTAACAAGATATCATAGCATATGACAGAACATTTGGAGAGGGACGCCATGCACAATTGACCACTGATGCTGAAGATGGAGGCGCAAAGACATCACGCTTTATATTGGAACATTCATGGCTGACTAAAGGCTGGACATTAACGATAACGTGAGATGCTCTTGCCATCAGGAGAAGTAGGGGGTCGCTCAGTGCAAGCACTATTATTTCCCAGCAAAGCCTCCTAAGGGTAGTAAGAGCCAAGGAAGAGCCCTGACACAGGCACTAAAGGAAATAAACAGTGGCAGTGCAGATGTTCTGATGGCTGCTTTTATGTCCATTTTTTGTCAGCATTTTGAAGAAATTAAGTTTTATTGTTTATTCGATTCCTTTCCTATCTCCAGGTCAGTAGGTGACAGATCAAAATGAGCAACCCCCTCTGTCTAGTGTCTGTTGTGTTTTTTCCCATTTAAATGTCATGTTAGAATTATGAGTTTAGATCAGTTATTGTAAATCTATACCAAGGTACGCCGGCAGCATAAGACACAACTTCTGTGCATGTGCTCAGTTTGATCCAAACACTGCTCTCTAAGCCATTTCGTTTTCCAGTATGACTCCTTCGCTTTGCTGTGGTTGTGGTGCTGTTTTGTGAGGTACACTGGGAAAACTATATCTGGCCACGTGTCATCAAAGTGTTTTGAAACATAATGCAGGCGGATACAGAGTCTCTTTGCACTCCTCTTCCAGCATCTTTCAGAGCAGGAAGGAGACAGTATTAATGTTTCTGCCAAAGCAGTTCAATATTGTGTTTCAGTCTGGCCTGTTGCACCCCAGTCACCGTGTGAAGCTCGTGATGGACGATGATAGACTCTTCATGTAATCACTTGCCAAGATTTTCTTTGGACAGCGCCTCCCTCTTTCCAGTTTTTAGTAAAGGATTCCTCGGCTTTCTATGACACATCCTTTAAAGAATCCTTGTAACCTGTGCCGCATTAGGTTATTAAAAACACTATTGCTCGCACTCTTCTTTATCACAGGATGTAATGCAAGTGGGGATCTATGTGCACTAGTTATGATTTGTCGAAGGAAGTCATTTCTGTTCCTCTCACAATTAATGGCCACGTACGGAAAATGAATGCTCGTGTTTTTGCAGGAACGACAGATGGTCCTCATAAATGCATACTTGAAAATGAAGATACATCAAAGAAGCACTTTATGCGGATCCAAGCAAATTCGTTGAAATACTGCACCCCTCAGCAGCAGAAAACTGGTGAAGAGGAGCTTCATGTCATAAACATACCGGATGATTCCATGATTCGGTGAGCTTCGTGTTCCATGTTTTCTTTTGTTTAGGCTTTTCTGTTCTATTAGTTGGCAACGATTTTCTTTGAATACTTTCTTCTTCGTGTGACAGCCATGTCTCCCTGAGCGTGGACATGCTGAAGACCAGTGTGTTTCTGAGAGGCCCTCAAGGCACCACATGGACCATCCTCAATCCGCAACATGCCAAGTTTGGTGTAAGTTTAAAAGTGCAACCTGATTTATAAATAGGACTATTGCTATTGACAGAGTGATCCAACTTAGTGTTTTTTTTTTTCCAAGGCTTGTCAAATTCTGCTTTATCTGAATAACAGATGTGGTTCCAGTGCACGTTGATGCTGACTGATTTGAACATGTCCTCTTTCTTTCCAGTCTAACAATGACATCTTGCTGTCGATCCTAGCTGTCACACACAGAGTTCCACCGTCATATAAAGGGGAACTGAGTGGTGACAAGGCAGTTAATGTGCAAAGGATGGCTTTGTTTCATTTTAATACGAGCAACTTCACCAGCTATACTGAAGTCAGATCCTCCAACTCAGCTATTTTTCTGGTTCTGAGAAAACCAGTCAGCTTACCAGGTAGTTGCTGTTTTTGTTCTCATCAAAAATAAAAATGACTTATCAAAGCACAATGTTTCTGCAAAGGGAGTAGATTAAATGCTGAGCCACATGCAGGGAATGATTCACCTAAAAATATGTGCTAAAATATCAACGTGATTTTTACAATGAACATTATTCTTGTCGTTGCATTTTAGGGACAGTACCGCCGCTTGCAACGTCAGCGCCAAAGATACTCGCCCCCGTGACGACTAGTTCGCCTCAGCTGATGCCTCTGCTGATGAGGCTGTATACCGCCCCAGACTATGGTTTACCCCTGGACCCCAACACTAAAGTGCCAAGTGACAAGAGATTATATGCAGAGGTAAGAAAGAATATTTTACATTTGAGTTAGCATTTAATACTTCCTCATGTAACTCTTGTTTACATTGAGTAAAGTATTTGTCGCCTGTCAAATGTGGGTTATTTTGTGTAGCGGCGTTGTCTTGCTCAAGTTGTCTATCACTGTGGCGGGTACATGAAACAATTAATCAAATTAATCATTCTCAAGAAACTTATCAAATTCAAATTCAGAGACTGAATCCGAAGTTCCGTTTGTTTCGCCTGGATGTCGTAGATGACACAATAGGTTGTTACTGGTTTACCACGACAGCAGTGATGTTCAAGAATGTCTTTTGTGCTGTAAACAAAAAAAAAAAAAACAACAAAGATTCTTCAGTTTTTGTCAGCTTCTTCATATAAAAATAGCGTTGCATTACATAGCAGCAGAGATTGAGCAGGCAGATGTGGGAATGATGATGGGGAAAATATTGGGAAACTGTGCTAAATTAAAGTTTTAGGACATGACATGGCCATCTGCTGGATGTCTTTCCTGCCACATCAAAATGTGTTACTCAACTGTCCTTTCACAGCTATTTTTCTCATCAACTGAGGACAGATTAGAATGGATACATTAAAAATATGTTAGTTTTATTTATGCCGGGAGCAATGAGCCACATACAGCAGACCAAAGATCTTACTCAAAACCTCTGCATTCCCAAACATAAACATTTTTACTTCACTGAACAGCCAGTGTTACACAACAAATTCTGGCCTTTAGAATAAACTTCCTGTGTGCTAAAAGAGATAAAATCAACTCTGTCTGACTGTACTTGTGTGACAATTGAATGTACTCCATTACAGAGTTTAAATACCTCTGATCTTGGAGTTGATCTTTTTACCCCTTTTTCACAGTTCAAATCCAACTCTCATGCTTTCAATACACTCCCTGTACAAAGTTAATTGTAATTCTATAGTGATTTTTTTTTTTTTTTTTTTTTTTTTTTTTTTCCTTGTGTCAATGTACTCGGAGACTTTTGTGCAAGACATTTTCAGGGTTACATCTCTAGCAGTATATATATATATATATATATATATATATATATATATATATATATATATATATATACATATATATTAGGGCTGTCAATTTCTCAAAATAATTAATCAGATTAATCGCATGGACTGTCAATAGTTAATCATGATTAATCACAAATTAATCGCATATTTTTATCTGTTCTAAATCTACCTTATACAGATCTTTTTTTTTCAAGTTGTATTACTCTTATTAATACGAGTCCTGACTAGAACCAGGAAATATGACCATATTAGTCCAGTCCTGAGGTCTCTGGCTTCCTGTCACTCAGAGAATAGACTTTAAAACAGCTCTACTTGTGTTCAAGTCTCTTCATGGCTCCAAAGTCCATCTCTGACATTTTAGATTAGATCCATATGAACCAACCTGGACTCTGAGAACCTCAGGTAGTGTTCTCCTGCTGGTGTCCAGAGTCAGGACTAAACAAGGTGAAGCTGCATTTCAGTTTTATGCTCCTAAAATCTGGACCAGTCTTCAAGAAGATGTGAGACAGACCTGAACTCTGACAATGTTCAGATCCAGACTGAAAACAGTTCTGTTTAGATGTGAAGATGATGACTGGAAGGATTTTATCTGCACTCTTCATTTTTAATTTAATTAATTAATTTTTTTTTATTAATTAATTTTATTTATTATTGATTATTTTTTATGCTTGTATGGAATGATTCTATTTGCCTTCTTGTGACTTTATGCATCTGTAAAGCACTTTGAATTGCCTTGTGTACGAATTGTGGCTCTACAAATAAAGTTGCCTTGCCTAATATGAGAGTACACAAATGCTAGCCTTATGCAAACAAATGCATGTTTATTTATTGCTACAATGCCAAATCCATTATATATTATATATATTTTTATATATATATATATATATATATATATATATATATATATATACTATATTAATATATTTCTCGGTTTGTTCTTCAAATATTTGGGGGGGGGGGGGGGGGGGGGGGGGGGGGGGGGGGGGGGGGGGGGGCTTCAAACGGGGGGGGGGGGGGGGGGGGGCTCTCTGCATCAGCGCTCAGATTAGCCGACAAGTGATATTTCAGTAGTCGGGACTCCGGTGGTAACTAAATTTACATCGACAGCAAACACAAACAACATTTATCTTGTGGAGTTAGCCATCAGGCAAGATTTTAAAGCTAAACTTACCATTCAAAATAGTATCTTTTGTATCCACGGTTTGTTTACGTCTGTCTGTCTGCGGCATGGCCGACGACGTCAGTGCATGGCTTCCTGTTTTGACAGGACTACGGAGGACTACAACTACGGCGGGGCTGAGGCTCATTAAACCTACTCTCCTCTTTACTATTGTACATCAAACGGCCAGGCGCGTTAATCCGCGTTAAAAAAATTAGTTGCGTTAAAATTATTTTGCGTTAATCACGCGTTAACGCGTTAACTTTGACAGCCCTAATATATATATATATATATATATATATTTTTTTTTTTTAAATACCACATATCCAATATCACATCACAGTAAGTGATGCTTCTCAGCTTCAGCAAACCTTCATGTAATCTAACTTTTCACGCCCGTCTCAGTTATTTCACCCTTAACAAACCAGCCTGTGCTATCACAGGACTGCCATCGCACCAGGAATCCACATCACTCATGATGTTACAGCCCCAGTGCTTTAAATATTGTTCATTAGCTTTGTTAAAACAAATGAACATTCCAACACTGGATATTAGATCACAGTTTTATGCGAAAACGAACAGAAACTACATAAATGCCTTTTCTTGAGCAGATTGGCACACATTTAAACTCCCAGAGCAGCCAACTTGTGCTCGTGCTTGTGTGGCCATAGATGTGCACAGTTTACATAAAGATGTATGATGAGACACGCATGTTAACGTTCTTCCCACCATGCTGTCGGTATGCGTTTCTCACTTTCTGCAACAGAGGACCTGAGCTGACCATTACTGGATCTGTAAACAACATAGCCCACATTTCTTCTTCTTGATTTATTCATTTATTTCATCTTACTGCTACGGTGCTGCAAAGTTAGGGTTGGAAAAAAAAGAGGAGAGGCAACAGTTATTGACAGTAAAAGAGTGGAAAAACAGAGGCTACTTGGATGATGATAGATACAATTAAGTAGGCATTAACTTAATTTAACTTAACTTTAGAGGCCTCTAGAGTCTGTTTAAGACTGTACTGAAGAAGGCTAAAGAAAAGAAGAGAAAAAAAGGAAAAGAAAAGATGAAAAAACCAATCCATGTCATTATGAGTACCAGCTATTTCTATGGAAAATTAATTTTACATTTGATAAGATTTAACCCTTTATAATCTACCATAAAACAAGTCCCCCAGAGCACATCTTTACATTTTTACATGCTGTAGTGCCGCTTTTTTGTTTTTAGAACATTTTAATTTGCTATACAGTACACTTCGCGGTTAATGGGGGCTCAACTTATCGAGAAGTTCCACTTTTTTGAAAAAAAAAAGTTTGATTCTACCTCATTCCGTTCCTCCGTAATCAACAGTAGAATGCGCTGCGCCATCTTTTCTCTCACTCACAATTCCTCCGAGGGGAATGCTGCCATCTGGAGGATCGGAAGACTACTACGATGTTCAAAACTCTGATATTTATTTTGACGCACTGCCTAGCAACCCCAGTGACACATATTAGACCAATTGACGTGTATAGACGTCAATGGCAGTGAATGAGTTAACTTTAAAACGACACTAAATCACTAAAATAAGCAAGTGATATTTTTTTTTTGAATTTTTTTTTTCGATGAATATTTTTGAAACCTCTGCGATGTACTGAGACCGCGATTGCTGAGATAGCGAACTGTGAGGGTTTACTGTACATCAGTGCAACCCTTAGGTCCCAGCTTTTAGTAATATATATGTAATAGGTCCCTACTAACTAAATAAATACCTAAAATGGGATCCACAATGGAAAAACTACAAATAATAATGATGTCATTTGCTGTTGTCGTGGGTAGTGGTGCTGAAGAAAACCACATGATAGTTCATGTTACAGCGTGATGACGTATATTCCTGTGTAGGATGTGCTGAGAACACCAGATCAGATCTACGAAACATGTGCTGTTTTGTAGATCTGATCTGGACGATCTTTCGTACTGTTTTTGGTTGTGTGTGGTTTTACTGGATTTGGCAAACCCATAAGTGGAAGGAAACAGTGCTGGACATGTTGAATGTGTGATAGGTATCTGCTCCATTTTTACATGCAAAAAGAATTATTGCGCTATCCAGTTTGATTGCAGATCCTACTGGGATTTCAAAAAAAAAAAAAAGATATGCAAATGGCAGCGCAGATGTTCCTGTCAGTTTTAAAAGATTGGAATCTTTTTCATGACTTTTTTGAAACTGTAAATAGCAGCATATGAATTAGATATGGATTAGGATGAAGAAAACAACAGATGATTGTCTATTTTATGATTGCTAGTTTACTCACTACAGCAGTTAAAGCCACCCTATGTAGTGATACTACTTCCGACCACATGGAGGCAGCATATCACAGGAAAGTTCATACATAAGTCACAAGGACGTGCAGTTGCAGTAGAATAAAGTGGTATTACTAGATGCACCAGCCCAGCCCCACTTATTAGCACAGTGTTAGCAGTGGCTAGCTTCACCTCAGGTTTATGCCCCCCATGTGGCCAGAAGTGGTAGTGTTACATTGTGTGGTTTTAAAAAGCTCCTTTCCTTTGTTTGTCAAAAATCTCTGCTTTAGCCTCAACAGTTTTAGCACATATGAAGCCAAGTTTAACATTAATCAGCTGCTGCCCATTTTACAGGCTGTTCTGCTTTTTCCTTTCAACTGCAGTTTATGATATTTGTTCTCTGTTTCCTGTAGATTTCTGTGCACACTTTTGGGGACATTGTCTTGACTATCAAGGTGATCAGATGCTTTGTGCGCTCCAAGAGTTCATGCCCTGTTGTGAAAGAGCTGCCCTTCATCCCAGAGGCCTGCCCCTTAAACTCCTGCCTCAACAGCACTCGACTCAGCTTCTTCTTAGATCAGCTCCAGGAGCTGACGTCCACCACGCTGGAACTGGAATGTTCCGTCAAACTTTGCCACACTGAGGTAGGAATTTATCAAGCGTTTTTGATGCACTCCTAGAAACAAAATGGAATTTTAGTTGATCTAATTGCTTTTACAGCTTCGGACTGGTGCAGTTGCCATTTTATCTGCAGTTTATGTAAAAACACATTCGAAGTACAGTAACACAATAAATATGACTTTTAAGGGCAGACTGGCAGTTTTACTGGCACTACAATTACATCCAAACTGGAGAAAGCATTTTGGAATTACAGTTGTAATACAGTATGTAAAACATGTATTTTCAGGAGCTTAAGTTTGATTTGACAAAGGGTCAATAAAATGTTTGTAATACTTTGACAAGAGTCCTTTGTGGTTCCTTGATGTCTGAAATCAGTGGACATTAGTACAGAAGAGTTTCTTATTGATTAAGCAAAGGAAATGCACCTTGATCAGGTTGAGAGCAGATGAATATTCAAATTCTTTTCTTTCAAATATTCCTAGATTGCTCTCATGCTTTGGGTAATTGTCTCTTTGTACCGTGATGCTAAATCTAGTCAACTTTGCTGAATTTGTAAGACTCCAGAATAGTTCTGTCTCATGGTAAAAATATTAAAAAATATCGACGCCATCACAACTCCTTAATATACGTTAAGGGTGATGTTATATGCTTCAGATCATGGAGCAGCAGTTTTTTCTGTGCCATTCTGGAGCTGCTGATCTTATGTGGAGTTTCATCTGTTGTAAGAGTGTCTTATCTATCTGGTCTTTCTACTCTTGAGGCTTATGGATGGTTTGCACTTTGTTTCGAGCCCTTTGTATTTCATCTTGTAAAGGCCTCTATTCATGGTAGACTTGCATAATGATGTGTCTACCTCTACCTCTTGGAGAGGCTTCTGCACTTGACTGGATGCTATTATGTTTTTTTTTTCTTCTTCCTTTTTTTTTTTTTTTTCTCACCATGGAAAAGGTTCTGTGATCATCCACCCCTGTTGCCTTCTATTCAGGCCTTTTTATGTTGCCAAGCGCGCCAGTGTCTTCTTTTTCTCTCATACTGTACCAGACTTCTGATTTGGCTGCGTCTAATGTTCCTGCTACCTCTGATGGGCTTGCTTGCTTTTGCACCTAGAGATGGTGTGTTTCTTTTGCACTCAGAGCTCCGCCGACAACATGTCCGGGGTTCACAGCAACATTGATTTTTGAATGCAGTACTTCATATTTGCCTAACCGATGAGGAGATGTTGAAAATAATTGCCCACACCGGTTCATGAAACAGATTTCGACTCAACTGTCAAAGTACAACTGAATCTTTGAAAAAGAGGGCTTCTTCAATATGAGGGAAGTGCAACTCCTGAATACTTTAACCGGTTTGAATGTGAGAACGCCAGATATGAATAACCGTTATAGGGCTTTAACTCTTATGTACTTTATATTGCAAAAATAACATGATTGGCTCCTTGACCGTGTTGATAATTTATTTTCTTTGACCTCTTCCTTAGAAATGTGGGGATGGAGGACGAGTGAGGAGGAGCCTGGAGGTCACAAAGCCATGTCTCCAACCACCATGTGAGTTCAGTTTAAACTCCAAAATAGAATCACTTCCTTTCAAAATTAATTAGATTAGTTTTTTTTCGCAAACTCTTTCTGAGGAGGGAAATGCTTCATAATGAAATTTATCAACAGACTCTGTGAACTCTGTCAAATAATTGAAACTTTTAAATTACCTTTTATGCCTTCAGGACTTAATTGCCCGTCTGGCATTTGGTCAGAGCTGTTGTTTTGTGCAATGATTTTCTTTCCTATTATTGCTTACAGCACACACCAAATAACGCACAGGCGGTTGTCATAGCAGTGAACTCGTATGCGGTGAAGCTGGTAGGCAGTTGTAGGGCAGGGCCTCGTCCTTTAGGAAGGCCTGCAGGCTGACCTTGTGGCCACAATCAGACGTAATGGCCCTCAGGGGAAGCAATGGTGGGGGGGTCAAATCCTTTGTGTTTCCAAGAGGTCTGACTATGCCGCTGTCCAAACACAGGCACCGGTGGGCTTTGTGCTATTGTGGGGCTGATCAACATATTTTGCTGTCTTGAAAGACTGAGTAGCATCTGACATCATAATAGATATCTGGCGAAGTTCAGATGATTCATTGTCTGAGTAAAAAGACACAAGAAAGTGGATGGTGTTTAAATTGGATGTTGCTCTCTAGTGTCCTGTTTGTCCGCCTCCTTGCTGTTTTTTTTTTTTTTTTTGGAGAAGAAGACCAGCTGATAAACAGAAATAGATCTACTACCCTGCTAATTTGTCCAGGCCTGTTTACAAGATTTGATTTATTTGCAAGTCGTAGAGATGAAAAAAAAAGTTTATTATATATAAACAGGACACAGGACGAGCGGACAGCATTCAAGTCTTTACTGGGCATGACTGAGTGCTCCATTCAGCAATCCTTCCTGTTTGGTAGTTTTCATGCAGAGGGCAGGGAGTTGCAGCAGAGGACTGGTGTCTCTCCTCCCCTCCACCTGCACTGGAGCTTCTGCTTCCTGCTCCTGTTTATTCAGCTTTGCTGTCAAAGCCTCACTTATACAAACTAACACGGCTACTGATTGGAGAAAACAGGTCCCTGGAGACGGCCTGCTCAAGTTACTGTGATGTTTCTGTCCTATTCAGGGTTAAGGAATGCTCATTGCTGTTAGATCAACAAGCTTGGCTGCTGTCTGGAGTGCAGTTATTACAAATGACCACAAGATGTCACTGTTTCAGTGCTCTGGTCGATGTTTTTGCATGGTTTAATCAATCGTAATAATGGCTGTATTTTTGTATGTGGCAGCTGCCATTGGCACACACAACACCATTTGAAATGCACATAAAGTGGGACGTTTCCACAAAACAAACTGTTCTTTGTCCATTGTGTCCTCTCTTTAAAAGTACCTCAGGGCAGAGGATCTGTATTCCCAGAATCCTCGTACAATACAGGTGAGAGAAGCTAATGCAGAGGTGATGATTATTTTCTTATAAATGCTCAGGCTGCTTGGGGGAAAATCTTGACATGTAGCGGTGGAAGGGCAGAAAAAAAAAGCACATGTTTGGACTCACACATTATCACTGCATTGGTGGGGATATCTGACAGCCAGGGTATAAAAAATGCTGTTGCGTTTGTAGCCTAGCAGAGCCACGCTACATCAATACTCTGGTGCAAAATGAAGTCTTTAAAGGGTTTGAGAATGGAGTCAGCTTATTAGAAATACAGAAAATCCCTTGTTTTATATCAAAATTGTCTAAAAGCCAGAGATGCTTTTGGTGACAACTATTCCAAGTAGGTTCAAGACTCAGAGGCATAGATCAGTTGTTCATTTATAGCATCAGATTTTAGAAATTAGAGGGGATATATCTGTGTGTGTGTGTGTGTGTGTGTGTGTGTACAATCTATTGTACAACGTTTTTGACATTATGCCTGTATCAAGGTAATCCATTCTTTGCCAGATGACAATGAAGAAAATTGGCCATCCCAGGCGAAAACGATATATCCTGCTCAACAGTACTGGATGTCAGAGAGCTTAATGAGTTTTAAAGGCAGAATTAATATTGCTGTGTGCTTTCCTTTAAAAAGATTAAATGTAATCTGTTTGTGTTATGACACTCATGGAGGAGTTTATTTCTATTTAACATTTAATATTTATTCAAACATTATATATGTTTGTTTGATCCACAGAGTGCATCTTCAGTATTTTAATTGAACGGGTTATCAGGTTCATGCTCATATAGCTTGTGTTGTAACACGGAGGAAAGCTGTGAAGAAGGTCTGTCTTTTCATGACTTTTTGCAAAACATAGCTGATTCATGGTAAAATCATAGAGTGCGTAGGAAGAACTGGACAAATCCCCTGTGAGCTCTGTTTCCTATGGAGTAAGACAGCTGTCAAAAACAATGTGTGTGTACAAGTTAGCATTTGTGCATTTTCCTCTAAACTTGTGTCTCAATAAAAAAAATGTAAATTAAAAAAAAAAAAATCCTCATGAGTAAATTCTTCTATAAAATGTTTAATTTCTATTATGTCTTGTATCTTGTCTGTGAGAATACAATTCAAATAGTTACAACCTTAAAAGATTATGAATACGAACAACATTTTTATGGTTGTAGTTTCTTCATTATGAATAGAAGATACAAGTGATAAATCGCTGCTTGAAAATATGCCAGGGGGTCACAGGCATCATCTATGGAACAGAGGGTTCATTGAGTCCTCAAACTGCACAAGCGTTCAAAATCATTTGAACTCATAGACAGTTTACTACTGTAGATGTATGTTATGGAGCCTCCAGGAGCAAAAGCGCCAGTGTACCATGATCTTCACCGCGGAGGGTGACGGAGGATCCTCTAATATTACGTTTGGAAGAGTCCTGAAAGGATTTACCATGATCTTTTTGGCTCCGTTAGCCCAGCGACACTGCCTGTCATATGTGGAGCTGCTTGCGTACGTTGGCCGGTACGCGACTGAGCTCAGCTGCTCACTGAAAAAAAATTTAGGACTCTATCACTTGCAAGTGTGTTGGGACCCACAGAAAATTGGCCCGGTAGCAGGATCTCCGGTCTCTAATGTTGTTTCAGTGGGGACATGAAGTAACTGCCATGGTTAGCATGGCTAAGCTCCTTCCTCCGTACTCAGATCCTTCTAGACCAACCGCAGCCGGTCACAGTGGTCAGTACAATCCACACAAACACAAGAAAACACATTGTCCTTATTATATGACCATGATCTGTTAGGTTTTTATTCACAACTTAGAAGTCAATGTGAAGCGCTAAGTTGGTAAAATCACAATACCAATTCCTATCTGTGTCAGCCCACAGAAGAACCAACTGTAAGCAATTTGACCAAACGACCTCAAATGACCAGGTCAGCTTTTCTGATTTTTATTGCTTAATAAACATTTATCTGATGTGGTACAAAACAATTCGACAGCTGTCTCACTCAATATGTTATCTCGTACTTTGTGGCGTGAAATACAAATGGGGAAAATGACCAGGCCTGGAAGCTAAACCTGAGCTGTTGGTACCACAAAACTGGTTATGAATTAGTTCAACCAACTCGGTATTAGTTAGCATTAGCCCAGGGTACAAAATCTCCTAAGATTAATTGCCTCTTTCAGCAAGATTCATTGTAAAGCCAATATCAAGAGGGCAGCCTGTAAAACAGGTGGAGAACCAGCACCAGTGCCACTCCTGTGGAGGAGTTGACTCTCAGGCATCAACAGAGGGAAGAGGGAAGCCATTATGGATCTAATTCTTGGGGGCTCATCCTCTGAACCATCAGCCTCTCAGAGTACCAACACACAGTACATGTAGTTTGAGTTGAATATGATTGTTGCTGTTCTTGGTCTTTGTGCGCTCACTGGTAAGCAGTTACCTTGTCAACATGTTCTGCATCTCCAGCGCTAAACAAAATACTCCCAGTGGTCCAAAAAAAAGACAAGCCATTCACAGTGTTTGTCTATTGTTAGGCAGCTCCACAGTGTGAAATATTGGAAATGTCAGGCTGCAGAATGTTGTTTAAATCCGTTAAAGGCTGCGGAGTAAATCTACCTCTCAGTAACTGCATATTTCCAACTTTCTCAGCTGATTTTTTTTTTTTTTTGAGAAATTGGTCTTCTATATGTAGGTTTTCTTTATATGTGGAACACGTGTTGCCTCTGGTTAAGAGACCACAATGGTTTCTCTGTGAAATAATGGGGCTTTTGTCCATTTAAGTAATTTTCTTTCTTTTGTGGTGCTAGAAATAGAGACCACTGGAAAATCAGCATAGAGGTGAGTGTAGCACAATTCAAGCAGCAGTCAGATGTAAGAAGGGTCACTCTAAACTAAAGAATGCTTTCACATTCTCACTGCTACAAATAGATTTGCCTTGAAAGAGCATCTCACTTTGAATGGTGGTTGTAGAGTTTACCTTATCCATCTGGAAGGATGCCAGATTTAGGGCTGTTCTTCATCAAGTTTTTCAAACTATTGATGAATGATAGCGATAGCTTTGGTGCCAGGGTTTGAGATCACAGGTGTGCATCTTAGGGCTGTGCTCTTATCTTTTATCAGCTCAAATTCCTCCAGATTCCTAGAATTGTTTGATTATATTTTTTACTGTAGAAGGAAACGTATGGAACAATCTTCCAATCTTTATTTGAGAATCATTGCTTTTCTCCCTGCTGATACCACCTGTTTAAAATAGCATCGTTTTTTTCTCCCACTTTCACCTCCCTCCTAAATTACCCTGCTGACTAAGTAGAATAGAAGCACAATTATGAATTAAATGTGCATCTAAAAAAAAAAAAAGAAAGGAAAGAAAACAATCACTATGCATGTTTTTAATTTGCCCTTTTCACACTGTGCCATCTTTTCACAGAACCGACAATGGTGAGATGCTATGGAAAAAAAAATTCAATTACTTCACAAATAAATATTGGTTCTTATTGTCATTTTAATTATTACCTCCGCCAAGGAGGTAATGTTTTTGCCGGCATTTATCTGTCTGTTTGTTTGTTTGTCTGTTTGTCTGTGTTCAAGATAACTCAAAAAGTTATGGATGGATTTTGATGAAATTTTCAGGAGTTGCCAGAAATGTGAAAAGGAATAACTGATTTCATTTTGGATGTGGATTTTGGGAAGAAATCCTGGATTCTGGATCACTTTCAAATTTTCAATAACATTGCGGTCAATGGGGCCAAAAATGTTGTTTCTCGATATCTCCGTTAATTATTGCCCAAAACTCATGAAATTTAACTCAGGGATTGACAATGAGAACCTCTATCAAATTTCAAAGGCTGATCCGGATCTGATCCAGAAGGCGGATTTTATCACAATCTGTAAATCGCTATATGGGGGAATTGGTTGCGCTTGGTGGAGGTCTGCGCTCTCCGAGTGCTTTTCTAGTTATTATTATTATTTTTGCATATAATAATAATTAGGCTGTAGCTGTAGCTCAGTTGGTAGAGCGGGTTGTCCAGTCACTGAAAGGTTAGCGGTTCAATCCCAGCTGTAACTGTCCACATGTCAAAGTGTCCTTGGGCAAGACACTGAACCCTAACTTGCCCCCAGTGGGTCTGGCAGCACCTTGCATGGTAGCAGCCGCCCCACTGGTGTATGAATGGGTGAATGACAGGCCATTGTATACTGCTTTGAGGGCACCATGATGGTGTGGATAAAGCGGTATATAAGTGCAGTCCATTTACCATATATTTAATGCTTTGTCTCTTCAACTTCATTGAATCAGTTAATAAAGCATTATTAATAATATTAACTTTTTAAATTGTAGGCGTGTAACATTGAACAAATACGTTGGGACGGTAAAACTTTTACATCTTTGCAATATTACAGTTTCTTCTCACAACATTTGGAAGACTTTCTGGCAATGAAGTGTTTCAGGCGTTATTTTGTCTTGATCTCAGTGTGGAATACTACAGGGTTGTCGTTGCAGTTTTATTTAGTTCAAAAGTCCCCTCGAATCGTGAAGAGTGCAGGCAGGCCAGCCAGTACATGTCCACTCCTCCCTCTCAGCCATGCCTCTCTGTGTTTGGTGTTGCCTCTTAAAATACTGTACGTAGATGTCTCCTTAGAAGATATTGTCTTGAAGGCAGCATGTTGCTTTAAAATTTAAGAACTGGCATCCCAAAAAGTAGAAATGACCATTGCCAAATGCACTATTGAGAACTCTGTCACATCACTGAGTCCGGCTATTGAACTTGTTGCTGAAACCAGTCTGGATTCATTTCTTTTCTTTTCTTCTCACAATAGACATTTCCACTGGGTCATAGGCCATCCTAGATACCTCTGAGCCAGAGACATTGATGTTGGTTCATATGAGGCTTCTCTTTTTTTGCACTCTGAAGCTTTAAGTGACACCTGTAAATGTGACAGCGAAATGAGCTCTGCTGTCTTTGTCACGTGTCTTAGAGATGGTGAGATGGATTGCCCATAACTGAGACAGAGTTTGTTCAGTGACCTCCGGTCCCCTCACTGACTCAGCCATCAGGTTCTGTCCGGTTACTTTCCCAGTATTTATACTCATCTGTATACTCCTTTAAACCTTTTCACTAATCCTGATGTGCCCCAATTGAAATGAAATTAAGTTGACAATCTTGAATTCCAGCTGTGAGATGTCAAACTGCCTTTTTTTTCACATTGCCACTGCTTTGGGGTTGTATTTCTGGCTTTACCAGCTTCAGAGTAAATAAAAAACAGAGTAAATAAGAAAGAAACATCAGAGTAAAAGTTTGTGCATTCTGCATGGTCAGCTGTTCAGATCTACTTTGGCAAGTGTGTTTCTTTGGCAGTTAAGAGACTTTCAGTTCTTGTTTGGGAGATTTTCACCCATTCTTTGTGTAAAACGATTCAAGCTCAGTGAGATTTTTTTCATTCACTGCTCTCTGGATGTCTGTCCACAGACTTTGAATGCTGTTGAGGTAAAGCCGCTCTGAGAACATTAGCAAGCCCCTACCTCTGAAGGTAGTCGATAGATTTTTGTTTGGGCTGTCAGTCGATTAAATTTTTAATCGCGATTAATCACAAGATTTTCATAGTTAACTCGCAATTAATCGCACATTAATCACATTTTTTAATGTTCTGTTTATCCATTCATCATCTATACCCGTTTTGTCCTATACAGGGTCACGGAGATCTGCTTTATTTTTTAAGTCTTTAGTTTGAAAACCGGAAGTCCACCAATGCTGCTGTACTTTTTGGGGGCTTAATTCATCATGCCTCTTAGTGTATTTTGTCGGGGCTGCTGCTTGACCGCAGTAATTTGCTGACGGTCCCTAAACTCCACAGCAGCAGTGAGGTACTCAGAAGGACATTCAGCGCTGTTCCTTACAGTTTATGCCCACACTCACTGAGCTTGGAGAGCTGATGACACTTGTGAAATGTCTGGCATACTTATATCTACAAAATGATACCAACCTGGATGAAATCAGTGCCATTTTCATGACGCTATTAAAGTTTAAAGAGAAAAAAAACAAGCGAATGTCGGATGTGAAACTAACTTTACCGCGCCCTGTGGTGGAAACTCAATTCACAGCGACAGTAAATACAAATAACCTTTTTCTTCTCAACAGAACCATCTGGCAGCACCTTAAGGCTAAACTTGCCGTTCATAAGACCCTTTTCTGTCGCCATGTCTGTCCCACACGTTGACTGTTAATACACTTATTGGCCGAGGGTCATATTTACAGAAACGTGTGTGCGTTAATCTCGCGTTAAAAAAAAAAACAGTGGCGTTAAACAGAATTTGCGTTAATGCATTATTAACGCGCTCACTTTAACAGCCCTAATTTTTGTGTTTAGCTGTCACGGATTCTTCTACGCCAGCACGGTGGCTTAGTGGTCAGCACTGTTGCCTCAGAGCTAGAAGGTTCCTGGTTCGAACCTCAGCAGGGGCCTTTCTGTGTGGAGTTTGCATGTTCTCCCCATGCTTGTGTGGATTTCAGGTTAATTGGTAGTTCTGAATTGCCTGTAGGAGTGGTTGTTTGTCTACATGTGGCCTTGTACTGTGTACCCCTGCCTTTTGCCCAAAGAGAGCTGGGATAGACTCCAGCAGATTCATGTGACTCTGCAGAGGATTAAACATATAATGGATGGATGGATTCTTCTACTTCTCCTCACCTACTTTCTTCTGCGTCTGCAACACCATCCCAAAGCATAATCAGTCCACCTCTGTGCTTAACAGTTGGAGAGATATTCTGTTTCTATTGAATTTTTTTGCATTAATTCTTCCTTAAGTGCACCTTAAGTGCACAAATCATTTTTTTCCAAATTGCATTAGGTTTGTTTGGATGTTCACTTGTGAACACTTGATGCTGAAGATGAAGTGTCGATTTTTTGTGGCGAGTTCATATCCTCACCAAGGTTTTGATTACTTGGGAGGATTGGGGACAGCAACCTTGAAGCACCAAGCAAGATGTGAGGTGACTCAAGGACATACGCCTCCACAGTAGCTAACTAGAGCGCTCTCAGTTAGGTCATTCTTCATGGACACTGCAGGTTGTTTGGGATGAAATCTTTCTTCAAATCTAACCTAGATTAAACAGTAATTATCATGATGTGCTGTGCGAATTGCTCTTGATGGACAGAAATAAGAATCAAAGGATGGTCAGCTGATATTTAGAGCAAATCTTGTTGAAAGACAAATTGTTGAGTTTAAACAGCTAGTGCCTTAACTGAAGCAGAACTTAATTTGAAGTCAAAAGCTATTTGCCCAATTATGTTCAGATGCATAGCAAACAGTAGAAAAGGGCAAGTTTATGGATCATTGTAGTTAGAAAGCACTTCTGTGAATCTGGGTAAAAAACAATAGAAATACAGATAAAGTGATCACTACCTGGATTAAACACACCAACAATGAGAGGTTTCGTGTGGCCAAAAAAACTCATCAATTTTCTTTTTCTTTTTTTTTTTAAAGATTCTTTTCAGTACTGGGTAGCTGAAATGGTCGCTCAACCACTTGAGCCACCTGTCACCCCAAATCCATTTAATGGAGATCATTGGCTGCTGTGGATCACTGAATGGCTTCCTGGTTATGTATATGATGAACAAAGGGATTACATTTCTGATGAGATCTAAATTAACTCTCGTAGGATCTAACTATTGCAGGATTGAGCCAAACCTAAATTAAAATGAACAGAATTCTGGGGAATGAAGAGGAAAAAACCATATATTTCAGTGCAACATAAACATAGTAGCTCTCCATGATATGTTTTTAATTTCTCATTAAAATCAAATGATTGTTTGTTTCATATACATGTCGTTTGGTCGAAAGCAGGGACCGTTTTAAAATGGCCTTTTATTTGTGCATGAAAGAAAGCATTGCATGACTCACCCATCCTGAAATACTGAATTCACTAGAATTAGATAGTTATGCTCTGTTTTTGGGGCTCTTTATTTGGATCCCCAAATAGCTGAAATTTAATCCACTTGGAAAGATATGCCATTGTACCTTGGCTCACTCCCATCACCAGCCTACATGACGTCAAAATTGAAGATATCACATTTCTGCAGATTTATTTTTATGTTAGAACGAACGTTATCATTGTCAGCTGCTTGCTGTTATTTAACTCCAGCCTGTATACATTGTTTTTCATCTCTCTGTTTCAGCCTCATGCTTTGACTTTGGCCTCTCTGGTGTCCTGGGCATTGCTTTTGGCGGGTTCCTGATTGGAGTATTACTCATTGGAGCACTGTGGTTTATCAAAATTAAAACTGGTAAGCGTGTCACAGTGTTCCTGCTTGAATATCAGTCAATGTTGGTCAGTGTGGAACTAAAATCGTCTCATTCTGTTTAACTCAGGGTATCCAACTAGTCTGGACATGAGCTCAACTGCAACCGGTCTTCCAGGTGAGAAATTTTACTTTTCTTCTTTTCATTCCTTCTTTTCTTGTCTTCAGGTTCTGATTGGCTTGTATCTTCTTCTTCATCAGGATGTCCCTGCTCAAGAGCAAAGCGACAGCCTGTTTCTACCAACCCATCACCCTCTGAGAATAGCAGCGCCAATGCTAGCATTGGAAGCACCCAAAGCACGCCGACCAGCAGCATGGCATGAGATAACAGCATCTTCTACCAGCATCTCCATTCAAAGTCATCCATCTGGGTTTTGTGCTTTTTTCCCCCCTCCTTTGTTAATGCTTAAAAAGCATTTTCCCTCCACCCATGACCCCTTTAAATTCTTGTTTAAAAAGCACAAGTAATGTCTTTGACACACCACATCTGAAATGGATGTGATCTGGGAGTTTGTTGTTGTGGATGGGGAAGGCTGGATGATGAGTGACCAAAGTCTAGTCATTAGCTTCTGATGCTCGCCTTCGCAGCCTTTCTGTGAAGTCAAACTCTTAGACAGGAAGTTAAAGAGGCCAAGAGAAAAAAAATAAAAAATCTGGCTCCCAGAAACAGGAAAAACAAACCATATCCCCCAAGAGCTAACAGGAAATTCACTGCATTCCTTTCAATGAATTGTAGCTGTGTGATGGCAGCACAATAACAGTTCAACAGGAGACAAACCGGTCAAAAGACAGACTTTGAAACCCAGATGAAAAGCTCTTATGCCTAGATCAAAAATATGAAGGGCCGCTGGCCAGGTCAGTCCACGACAGTCGTCAACGTCACAGGGACTGAAAGATCTGCATGTTTGGGTCTCGAACTAGGCAATGAAATGCTCACTTCCAGGGGTATTTGTATTAATTGGAGTTCAAGGGTAATGGTTTACATCTACCTCTTATTATTTAGAAATCTGGAGCTAAGTTGAAGCTTAAAGCTAGATTTCTCTGGTGAATTGATTTTGATATTTCTTTATTTGCTTTACTTCTTTACCACTTACGGTTAACTCTGAAGTGACCCTGTGGGTCATCTTTAGTTCACAAAACAAAGTTATGGTGCCATTTTCACGTTGCCCATTGGGTGTTTAACTGCTGTCAATTTTGCCCTTAGTAGTAAGATGAGGTTAATTATTTATGAGCTATACTTACTTATAACTCAAAAAAATCTAAAACATTAAAGAAGAAATCAAAAATTGACCATTAAGAAAAGATTACTTGTACTTGATGTATTGCTGTATTCAGAGCTGAATAATGAGCCTATAATGACTTTCTAAATCACTGCATATCAGTTTTCATAAATCATACTTATATATAGACTTAAGCGTCATTCAGAAGGCTTTGTCCACAGGGAGGGGTTTCCCCAAAATAGACTGCCTGGAGGCTGAATTCCTGTACTTTTCCTTTGCACAATATCCATTCTTTTCAGGAACACTTACAAGCCCATCGTCATTACCTTCCAATTTGCTACAAACATTTTTCACCATAAATTCGAATTTTCTGGAAACATAAAAAAGACCACTATATTTTGCATTCACAGCTGTTCAGGGTGGATTAGTCATCACTCTTAAGAGCTATCAGTAGAGCTTTTTATGGACCCCCACATGTATTTGGTGATTAAGATTTGACATCAAATCTTTCTTCCTCATGTTCAGAATTCTTTCATCCAGGCTTTCACCAGTCCATAATGCTTGTTTTCTTTTCTTTTCTTTTTTTTACTAATTAGCAATAAGTGGCAAAGATGATGAACATGATGATGGTGGTATGTCTGAAAATGAAAAGATTCTTGATCCTAACTACATGTTGGAAATGAGCCACCTTGTAGACCTCCTGCTGTAGAGTTCTTCCTTTGAAGAGGAAGTATAACAGTCATTCATGTTACGGTGCGCCTCATGGGGTCCAATGATTACTGGAGACAGATATATGACTAAAAAAAGGTTTTCTTTCACTAAATGAGGACACTTCACTAAGTTAAATTTATTAGATCGGAGCCTAGACCCCAAAATTCAAGTGTAATATCATTAAGAAAGCCTTTAAGGTCTTCATTTTAAGAACTGTCTGACTGAAATTAACTTTCGTAAGAATTCCAATGGACACAATACAGCTCATGCACCAGCCAGGTCAATTTATGATAAAATAGTATTTTCACATTTATTTAGCATTTTCTAAAACATGTACAGGAGAAACATTTATTGTTAAAAAAATGTATCTACTTATATCAACATTTTTATTACATTAGCTTTAATTTGATCTTTTTGTAAACTGAGTGCTTGAGTCAGTATAACTCTCTGAAGTCAGCTCTGAGTACAGCCTCAATAGTGCAAATTAACAGAAACAATACTGAAAAGGTCGTATATGTATCACTACAACATCTGACCACATCGGGGCAGCATGTTACAACAAAGTTCATGTGTCGGCTCCTAGTGTAAAACAATGAAGTATCCTATCCTAACCGTCCCTACTTCTTAATATAGCATTGTTAGTGGCTCTATTGTCAGCACAGTAGAGCTAAATGCCCCCATGTGGTCAAAAGTGGTATTGCTACATTGAGTGGGTTCGGGACATCATTTTGAATAAATCACCAAAACACAGTCATTTGGATGTTCCCTAGCACAGTGAAGACCTAGTTTATTTTCATTTTTTCAAAAGAATTTTTAAGATCAGTGTTTTGTGTTTTTTTTAGTTATATTTTTTGTTGAAATTAACCTCAGTTTTATGTAATTGACAGGTTGCATCATAATTAGCATATATGCACGAGGGGAAATTTCAGTAGGGCAACTGTAGAGTGACGGTTGATCCGTAAAGCTACCTTTTATGTCAATGTAAAAAAATACAAAATAAAAATCTATATATACATACATACATATGTTAAAAAAACAAACAAACAAAAAAATCCCTAAAAACAATCCGGTTACGCATCATGTCAGATACTGTGATTAAATATCAGAAATCATTTTATACAACATAGCACAAGAATAAGCAGCAAAACTTTTTTTTTTTAGAATCTTTCTTAAATCTTTTTAATGATTTTTTTTTTAAATACATGATATATTGATATAAAAATTTATTTATTCACCTTCAAATCTGAAACACCTTCCAGACCAACAGTATCTGTAAAATGTCTCCTTACTGTATGTGAGATATGTAGCGTATTCCCCATCTATGTGCATTTATGTTCATGTCTGGATGTTTTATCTTCAGTGCCTGCCAGATTCTCTTTTTTTGCATTTTTGTCTAGACAGAAGAAAGAGGGCCAGTACAAATTGCCACTTGAGTATTTGTGCAATATTATCAGAATAACTTGTATGTATTGTCTATACAGTATGTCTTTTTTTTTTTTTTTTTTACCATTTTTCTTAGAATTTTTTGTAAGTATTGTATGATATTCTTACTTTGAATTATAACCTGATTTGTTCCTTTTTTTGAAGAAGAACTGGGACAGTTCCTAATCAAGGCACATGATTTGTTTTATATCTGTTTTTGTATATTTTCCTGACTTCTGATACGTGCTGTCCTCACAGACAGTACGTGCCACTTCACATGTCAAATACAGTACATTTTGGTTTATTGGTGTTACCCCTTTTGATTCCCCTGAATTCCAGAAACATAGCATATCTGTGCAAACTGACATCCTGACATTGTATTGTGTTCATTGTATTATCTGCTTTGGGCGTGATGGGGAAGTTCATTCTGAATTTCGAAGACAGGATGTCTCACCAAGAGTATCATCCCGAATAAATACTCAGCACTGTTTTATCAGTAGTCACCCACCCTGAAAATTGTGAAAATGCAGTGATTGATAACTTTTTTTTTCCATTCAATTTTGGTTTTGTTTGGAGCACTAGTCATATGTCAGGCACTGTGTAGGCTGCCTTTGTTAAAGCAGCCCCACTAGCTGTGTGAACACTGAAATCAGACAAGCTGTCAGTTAATTCACTTGTTAAACCTGCAGTATACATAGAATTGCAGTGTTATTTTTGTGCCAGAGTGGGCAGCCTGTTTCCATCTTAAGTAGATTCATTTGTTGAGACTGCACTGCACCAATACCATATTTCTATTTTTTCCTTTGAGAAATCTGCATTTTTTTTTTCTAAAGTCGTCTTAATAAAATGAATTTGACAGACATTATTTGTGTTTTGTGGTATGTTTCTCTTACCCTAATGGGAATTAAGTGGATATACTTACAGCATTATGCACTGTCGTGTTTATACCACAGATCACTCAGAATTGGCATTATTGAAGAGTTAGTTCACACCCAGACATGCAGCAACAAACCCTCGACAACACATTCATCATTTAAAATGCAGAAACAATGAAGGATATAGTGTATTTATGATGTAGTTTCCTTAGAGCTTCAAAGAAATATTGTTCAACAAGCGGTACCTGGCGAATATTTATTTCACTGCTCTTGTCTGATACAGCTACTGTGGAATTTTTAGCTGCTGGTGTTCGAGTGAGAGCTTCTCGGTCGACGTTTCAGTTCTTCAGACACTTCCACATTACCGCTGCTAAAGCTTTGGTACTTCACAATATTAGACACAAGACACACTTCAGTTAGTCTTTAAACAGAAAGTAGCGGTCTGGCTTCACTAAAGCCTAATAAAAGAGAAGTCTCACAATTTGCCACAGCCTGCACACATTAAATCCCCATGGAGGGTGCACAGCACGCAGCTTGCTATGCAACATGTACTGCGGCGAACAAGATTAACACCTGGATCACAGGAATTTCTGACTGCCTTTCAAATGCAAAGATGAAACTTATCATGGACTCCATTTTTCTTTCTCCTGCACCTGGTTAAAGCAACATGAAAGTAATAGATATGCAGTAAAATTCATTTTCAGCGGTTAGAATGATGTGTTTGTGGCCGAGCAGCGTTTTATTTTGGTCAAGGTGCAGCTAAACCTCTTGCATAGATGTAAAAGTGTTATATTTCATTCTGATTTGGTGTGAAGTAGAAACATACAGTAAAAACCTGTAAGAGTGAAACTCATCTACCAAAGAGGGGTACAAGAACCTCTTCATCAGACTCAAGTGTCTGAGTGCAGAGAAGGTTATCCTTTTTTCAGTCCAAGCTGTTTGTCTCATAACTGACCTGAAAACACAATGAGCCTAAAAACTCATAACATCATTCTTTAATGACGTTATGAATCATTGACAGCCTTTATTGTATGGGTTGAATAATGAAAATAATTAGGGTTTCCTGACACATTTGACCTGTCCAAAGGTTTCAAGTCTTCCTTTTAATAAATTAATTCTGCTTGTTTGAGACTTGAGTCAGGGCTCAGAGTACATGCTTATGAACAGCTCTCATCTCCAAGTATGACCATGAAACTATTTGGCCTTCCACTGCACATGTTTTTCTTTGTGCTGTCGATCTCTCTCTCATTGTGTGTGTGTGCTCCTGTTTGTGTGCTGGCTTGTTTCTATCTCAAAACAAATCTGTTGTTTCTATGCAAAACTATGCCTTGTGAAAAGTGTAATCTAGGCTATGCATAAAGCACACAATAATGGCCTTGGGGCAAAACCAGTTGTCAGAGCTCTTGTCTGTGAAATCAAGGTATGTGTGGGTAAGAGAATGCTTTTCCTTTCTTCTGACGGCATCAGCGTGTCTCTGTGTTCATACGTAAATAAAGAAGCTAGTGTCAGTACTGTGTTTGGCTGTATGCTCCATGAATATATTTCTAGATAAAAAGTAATGTCAACAACATAAATCATTATGCATTGCAAGGCTCTAGTGCAGCAGAAACACATTAATGTTAGCAACAGACCATCAGAAAAACTATTTCATGTCCATTCAGCTACAATTAACTTAATACACAATGTGCTGTAGATGGTAATTACCGATGCTCTGAGTTTTACCTGATAGCAAGAAATGCAAAATAAGGTCACTAAGTAAGATTCATAAAATCCTTTTCTATGCAAACACATTACTCAAAGTCCTTTAAAATGATTAAATAGTATAACATTACATCACACCTGACTGCTCAGGCGTTTTTGAGTTTGCATTTTGTACTTTTACTTTCAGTTTGTTTCCATTACTACTATGCTTTATATTTGTGACCTGAAGCCAATTAGATGGATACATATTGATTTCCTGCCACCTGTTTTGTAATTTCAGTGTAGAAAATGCAGCATAGGCAATGTCTACTGTTGTGCAAGTAAATACAGAGAGAAATAAACACAAATATCCACTGTGAGGAGGATGGAAGCAAAGGAGTGACGTTGTTAAATAACAGAAGTTAAATAATAGTGATTTAAAAACAACAACAACACATCATACGAAAAAGAGGGTGATGAATATCCCTGCTATAAACGTTGGGCAGTATATAGTTTTATCATTGACTTCGTAAACAGGAGCAACATTCTTCACTGTTTCAGTTGCAGTCTGAAACTGAATGTGCATAAACATGAATATGTATCAGCTATCAGCATTTAGGCTAATATTTAGATTGATACATTCAGTCCAACATCAGCAGTGGAGTGGACTTATGAAAGCAAAGTGTTTAATAGTTTTTTTAACATCACTGCACTGTGCTGCAGTGAGGTGTAGGCTAGAGTGAAGAAAACAGGAGCTGCTTGTTGGTCTGTTTGTCTGTACTTGTGTTCTTATTTGTGAAATGTCATAAGTCACTGCTGAAGTACTGTTTCAATTCAAAACAGAAATCTAGTCAAATACAGTCAAAATTCCCAGATGTGTTCTTGTGCCACTCAATTTATCAAGAATGCATCCGCATCCAGAGGAAACTTGTTTAGACTTGAGATGACAAAGTATCCCAGAATGCATTTCACATCAACAAGCAGAAGTAATAGCAGAGGAGAAAGTAGTAAAAGAGAAAGTTCTAACTTCATTTTCATTTCAAAAAATGGTTTTGGCCCCCATAGCTAGATTTCACATCCATGACAACTGTACAGGGGAGTGAATTTTTTGAACCACATAAGGTAAATTTATATAAAGAAGCAAATGTATGTTTAAGCTGCCGAAACTAAACTGAGTTAGGTGTGTTCCAGCCAGCTTCCAGGCCTGCTCCATCTGCACATTTGCAATCTAGCGCCATGTATTTAGATAAAACAGAGGTTTAAAAAGTTTATTTCTGAAAACCCATGCATAACATCACCCATCATATGGGTGTAATTCACATTTTGTCAATAAAATTAGTTTTGTATGTCAAGCTACCTAAATTACCTTAGTTGACAGAATTCAGGTAAGGGGACATTGGTTAGCTAGCCAGCTACATTGGCTGTGATGACCAGCATTGGTGGTTTTTGAGCCTAGTAACTTTCAGCTCTCAGCAGAATTATATTTCTAGGCTAATGATGGCATTTCTGAAATGGCTGAATATTTGCTTGAACTGCATACAAAAATAAGCCTCACACTTGACTGACAGACTAAGTCAGTATGCAGCATGTTAACCTATTAAATCCTTTGGAGCGATCTTCATGATAGCATCATTAGTGAATATAAATGATCCCAGGATTATATTTGCATGAGCTAGTGCTCTCACATTTTTCTTTCCATTTTGTAAAAACTATAAATCATTTCATCATATATTTTCATCACAGATTTCATCTTTGTACTACAATGGATCATATCAGTTCGGGTTCAGAAAGTCACATTTAGCATTTTGAGTAATCATTAGCCTATATATTGGTAGAGCTGTACAGAGGTGAGAGTAAACTTTACCTCTCCAAAAAAAGAAAAAAAAAAAATCAATTTGACAATAGTTGCTATTTGATTTGTTTCCTAGTTGTATACTGTATATGAAATGTATGCATGATAGGAATCATACCTTAATCATTCATGGCTCTTGAACACTTGTATAACCTGAATTCTGGACAAGTTGGGATGTTTTTAAATTTGAATAAAATAAAAACTAAAAGACTTAAAATCATATGAGACAATATTCTGTTCACAACAGAACCTAGATAACATAATAAATGTTCGAACAGGGGAACTTTACTCTTTTATCCATTAAGTGAACTTATTTCAAATTTGATGCCTGCTCACAGGGTTCAAAAACATTGCTATGGGGGCAACAAACAGCTGAAAAAGCAAGACATTTCTAAAAGATTAAGTTGGGAGAACATCGAGCAACCAATTAAGTTAACTGATATCAGGTCTGTAACCTGATTAAGCTATAAAAGATTCCTTAGAGAGGCAGAGTCTCTCCAATCTGTGAAAGAGTCCGTAAAAAGATTGTGGAATACTTAAGAAATAATATTCACTCACAACCACTCACTCACAATCACTCCTACGGGCAATTTAGAACCACCAATTAACCTAACATACATGTCTTTGGACTGTGGGAGGAAGCTGGAGTACCTGGAGGAAGAAATAATATTCATCAACACCAAATTGCAAAGGCTTTTCAAATCTCATCATTTACTGTGCATAATATTATCAAAAGATTTAGAGAAACTGGAGACACGTTTATTGGATGCCCATGGTCTTTGGATGACACAGCGTCACTCATCGACATGACTGTGTCAATGACATTACTAAATGGGTCCAGGAATACTTCCAGAAACCACTGTCAGTAAACATAATCCACTGTGTCATCTGCAGATGCCAACGAAAGCTCTATCATGAATAAAGGAAAGCCACATTTCAAACATGGTCCAGGAGTGCCGGTGCCAGTGTCCTTCTGGCCAAGACTCATTTAAAATGGACTGTTTCAAAGTGAGAAAGTGTTCTATGCTCAGACGAGTCCAAATTTGACATTCTTGTTGGTAATCATGGATGCTATGTCCCCTCGGCTAAAGAGAATGGAGAGCTTCCAGCGTGTTATCAGCGTTCAGTTCAAAAACCAGCATCTCTGACGGTATGGGGGTACATTAGTGCAGACGGTCTGGGCAGCTTGTATGTTTTGGAAGGAACTATGAATGCTGAAAGGAATATAAAAGTTAACACCTTTATATACCTTTCAGTATTCATAGACCAACATATGCTCCCCTCCAGATGACTTTTATTTCAGAGGAAGCCATGTGTACTTTAGCAGGACAATGCAAAACCACATACTGCAGCTATTACACCAACATGAATTGTATAATTTCTGAGCTTAAACATTTGTTATGCTGTCTATGTTCTGTTCTGAATAAAATATTGGTTCATGTGACTTAAAAGTGTCTTAGGTTTCATTTTATTCAAATTTTAAAAAATGTCCATATTTTTCTGGAATTCAGGTTGCACATTATATATATATACATATATGTATATATATGTATATATATATATATATAAAGAGAGAGAGAGTGGTATTTACACATTGACAGACTGTAGTTTGTATTTTATTTTGAAATACATTTTGATCCCCTGCCTTTCACCCAAAGAGAGCTGGGATAGGCTCCAGCAGGTCCCCGTGAGATAATGGATGGATGGATGTATTTTGATATACATTTGCTTGCTGCAACTTTAGACATCATTGGAGTCATGAATTATTAAAGGTGCAATATGCAGGATGTAGTGACATCTACAGGTGTGAACTGCAAATTGCAGTCAATTTAAATAACCCAGCAGTAATGGAAAAACAACAACGGGCTGCTTTAGAGCCAGTATTTTGTTTGTCCCTTCTGGGCTGCAGCGGTAAGATGGTGTGACATGACAGAGCGGAAGCAAAGGTAACTGGCAGTATAAGATTTAATTTGCTCATTCTGAAGAAATGAAAATATTTCTCCACCAGCACCACATTTTTTTTAATTCCCCCAAAACCATACCCCTGAAAACATATTTAGGATCATTATATTTCATTTTTCCAACGTCACCCTAATTGTTGCACATTGGAACTTGAAATGTTGGAAATGAAAAATTTCATGGTATGACTATCAGATGACTATCGTGCCTGGGCAGTAATTTTCAAATTAAACAGTTTGTTACTTTTGTCAAGCAAATTTTGCAACAAATCAATTAAATATTTACCCACTCACAAACCTCTAAAGTAAAGTGTAGCTGCAGGGAAATGTCCCTTTTCTTTAATTATGCTGATGCATAGATTTCTGCAAGTCCCAGCTGGGTGATGCAATTTTTTTCTATTTTTTTTTTTTTGTCTTTATGCAAATATTGCATTGCTTATAAACCAAGGAGCAATAGAGCAATGTACAGAAGAAGCAATGAAAGCCAAGAATGTAAACTCATGCAGAAATGTCATGGACTGCACATGTTTGAATTTCACATTATCATGCACCTATGTTTAAATTCTGTTCCTATAATCAGGTTAACAAATCCGTGACTCACTCTGACATGAAGCCGATAAAGCCTTCAGGGCATGCTGAATTCAGGAAGCTTCATCTGAGCATAACTGAGGTTACCCAGTGTAAGCAGTCTCTCCTCAGACTTTTCACACCCTGAGGTGCTGTGCTGCACACAAGGTTGTTTACACTCTTCAAGGCTGTGCACAGGCTCAGCTTCTGTCCTTGTCTCCCTCCTCCACTCAGATGTTCACTTTCTCACAAGCATCCATGCACTTGCCCACACCTCACTGACTATCCACAGCCTGGTCACGGGTAATCCTCTAACTTTTAGGCAGTGCAGTACGCCTGAAGCAAATCCCTTTCCTTCAAAGTCCAGGCACCTCCGAAGCTGATGTTTGTCAAAAACACCTCAGAGACAAACAGAATAGTTTGCTTTCTCTTTTATGTCTGCTTTTATTTATTTTTTATTTTTTGGCTGCACACCCTCCTCTTTTGCATGCACAAAACTATGGGATGTGTCATTTAATGAAAAAATATCCTTGCTCGTATTATAATTGCTCCAGTTACTGTATAATGCAACACTTTTTGCTGACTGCATATTCACTCTAAACATAATAACTCAGAGCACAAGTCTTATAGAATCAGCAAATAGCTTTTAATATTATGCAGAGTCAGTTGATATTTTTTCATCACTTGTCAGTTTAGTTTCTTAGTGTTTATATAACCTAAAAGAACACCATATGCTATGGAGCTGATTTCTTTGTTCACTATTTAAATTCTCTTGATCCAAGTTTGTTATTTGTGGATTTGCATTTTTTCAAATGAATAAACCATTAATTCTTCTTCCCACCCATACAACCTCTGACATGTTTTCCCAATAAGAACAGATGCACATGGTGGCACAATACCAGGGTGTCTCAATATTTTTTTTTGGATCACAGAATTAATGTCTGTAGCAACGTATTGTAAAACTACTTCAACAGCAGGTCTGACAGAAATCTTCATGTGACAGAAAACAGTCCTGACTGTGAAGTATATTGATTGGATCATTATAATGGACTGAACTGAAGATCATTATGGTTTTTACAATGTGTAGAGACTTGGGGGTAAAAGGGTGCCATCATGATTCAAATTAAAGAGCAAATAATCAGGTTTGTGATCTGCGGTCAGTTTAAGATTACATCTATATCCTGTTTTTGATGCCTTGTTTTTTAATAATAATTTTTTTTTTTTGCGCCCCTCCCAATTTTAATTTTTTGTATTGAATGCCACATCGTTGCATGAGGTAATGGCCCCAGTGCTACAAACTACACTCAACTTTTATCTTCAGTGTCAATGTTTTCCCACGTAATGTCTTAGCTTTAAAAGTTGAGTATTGGAAAAACAGAGAAAGTACTGAATATTTTCTCCTCATGCTTGGTGATCCAGCTGATGTTTAATTGGCCACAGCTAAGTGCTTCACAGGTAATGGGTTTTGTTTCTCCTCTGGTTTGGCTCTCCGCTTACTGCCACAACAGATTATAGTTTTCTCATCTTGTTTCTCGCTTGTCTAATGCTGATCTATTAGAGAGCACTTTTCATGATTACCACATTCACTGAATATGGGCAGAGCAGGGTGAGACTTGTAAAGAGTGCAGCTGAGACCGTTCTACTTGCTATGTAGACCTTTACATAAACTTATTTAGACACAACTGTAACTGGGTAGTTTATTTTGTTGACTGTACATTGGAAACTGTTGGTTGGGGGTGACTTAGATCCTAAGTCCAGCAACATACCTCGTGACCTAAAAAAAATTACATCTTCCAAATTCAGTGTATTTAGTATAAAACACCCCGTAACCCTTCGGAGGATGAAACGGGTATAGATAATGGATGGATAGTATAAAACAGTTCAAATCAGGTAGTATAGAAGCGGCAACATTCCAACTTTCAGGTTGAACCCATTGCAGAACTAGTAAGAGTTGAAGTTCCTCAGCTTACCACTAGGGGCTGGCTCCAAAAGTGAGTGAACCTCCATTGATCCCATGTTAAAATGTCCAGCTTTGCAGCCGTTGTGCCTATAAGGTGCTCAACATAATTGGTATCTTTATCTCTCACGGTGCACCAATTATGTTGTGCATATAATGTGGTCGTTTAGTCATGAAGGGGGTTATTACCAACTGTCTTAAGAGATAGCTGCTTAATGACCAGAAAGGTATTAACAAAGTTAATAAACTGAAACGTGGCACCACCTGATAAATCAGGAAACAAAGACTAAATGGCACAATTAGTCTCAAAATGGCTGTTGTTCTATGTGTGTACCAGCCTGTGACCAGGTGTGGCGCTGTAGAGCAACAGAGAAGGTGTGAGTCCTAGCACGGACCTCTTCAACCAGCAAATGTTACAAAACTGTGTAAAATAACCACATACAACTTCTGTCATTAGAATATATCAGAATTTATTAACACAAGTATTAAATAAGAAATACTTGAATCAAGATCCTGATATCTACCACTAAAGGATAACTAGACTAGCATAATCAAACAGACATTAAATGGAAGTGTCAATATGTATGCTGGGGAACTATAGATCTGTGTGTGTGTGGGTGTGTGTGTGTGGTAAACAAAGCTAGCTTGGTAGTGTGGGAAGGGTTCCAAGAGGGTGGACAAGATCACGTAACAAAACCAAACTATATCGATATTAAATCACTTGTATACACTACAGGCATGAAATATTTTGGCCACCATAAAGCTGTGCTCTATGTTAACAACATTGTTAAATTTTGCAGCTTAGCTAACACATGCATGGCGTGCAAGTCCTGCTAGCAATATAGCTGAGCCATCACTGTGGTGAGACTGTTAGTGTGGGATGGAGAAATAGTCAACATGGTTATGTTAAAATGTGATGGTAGTGTGTACATAGATCCCAGATGTCTTCGGTGTAGGTACCAGTTGAAAATTTGAGATGTGTCTTGACAGAGGTACTTGACGTTTTACCACCTGGACTCTTCACAAAATCAATCTGTGGTGGCTTTTTTTGTCATAGGCTTTCTTGTAGTTAATATAGGTGGTACATAGATTTGTTCTGTGTTTGATCTTACAGTCTCTGTCCTTCAATAGTTAGTGCTTGGTTCCTCTGGTCACATTCAATTCCCTTATGGGCCTCACTCATGTACTGAACCATTTGCCTGCTCATCTTTGCTGCCATAATGCCTGACAGGAGCATCCATGTACAGAAGCAGGTAATTGCTGGTAGCATAATTAAACAGTCCCTCTCTGGGCATCCCTTATGATTAGGAGTGTCGAGGCTTGAAAAAGTACTCTAGGAGATCGAATTTATTAGCAACTGGTTCATTCATGCTGCTAAGCACATATATATGTAGACATGAAGAGGATACCGAAGGAACTTCCTTTTTCGACCATGAGACCCCAGTTTGCTCTTTACCCAGTTTTCTTCTGCTCCTGACATGGGAATGCCATTCTTTTGGAAAATTAAACAATTTCCATGGATCTTTTTCATCTCTACTTGTTGAAGCCTGGCTTTGCCAAACAAACCCAGGGATCGGCACTGCTTTTTAGCCTTTAGTTGCGCACACACCTCTGTTGTGACATTTCATAAAAACCTTTTCATTGGCTAAGTCTAAAGATTAGTTCCAATTCCACTTTGTAATGGAATATTATTTTTTGACAAATCAAAAATTCCTGAAAAAGTGAAAAACTGTTTAAGAGTTTCGACACATTCAACTAAACAATGAGTGCAACATAGTTTTGTGTTTTTACATTTTTACACAACTATCATTTAACACACAAAACATGTTGCCATGCAAATCTCTGAATTTAAATCACTCAAAATTGAAGGCTAATTGCTTTATCTTGCAGTTCATATTTCAAGTAAGAGGGTTGTAATATTGGCTAAGGTCAAAGTTTTAGAAGCGTTTAGAAGCGTAAGAAGCGTTCCCTCTACAGCAGCCATTCCCAAACTTCAGAATACCAAGGCCCAATTTGAAATGTGAAAAATCTCCGCAGCCCACCGAAACCTTTAATCACAACTGTGATCAACATACAGGACTAGGAACCATGATCCGATATTAATGTAAGGGGTCAACAAATAAGGTGACACTTGTCATATTAAGTTAAGATGACAGTAGAATAACACTTAACTGGTTTTATTACTTCTTAATGTTTTTATAATCATGTCATGAATATTTTACAGTAATTAAAAACATATTTTAAAAAGATCGAGGATTTAAAACACATTTGTTTAATTTTAATAACCTCTCACGGCCCACCTGCAGTCCCACGACGGCTCACCAGGGGGCCGTGGCCCACACTTTGGGAATCACTGCTCTACAGAGTTGTTTTTTCTTCAACAGGACAATACACTTAAAAGATATTAAGTACTCTCGAAGGACTATTTGAGGGCAAAATTGATCCTTATCAAATTCTGACCTCAAGGATAAAGACCATTTTGTCTTGTTTTTCTTCTTAGGTGTTTAGAGATAATGTCTATCTTCCTTTCTTCCTTTCTCATTCATTTCTCATGCAGGGTGACTCCATATTAATAATATAATACAAAAGGATGCACCATGATATCGGCACAACCTCAGTATCTGCTGATAAAGACTAAACAATAAAACATCTGCATAAAAAGCAGGTGGTTCTGTGCCGATATTTATATATTTTTTTTTCGCTGAGTGACCATCCTAACATGACAAGGTTAAAAAAAAAAAAAAAAAAAAAAAGAGATGTCATTATATTGATGAGCGTAAAAGAGGGACAAACCAAAGATGTCTGCAGCGTAGAGATTTTAAAAGTGTCAGAAAGTGATTACAGAGTTGGTGTTTGGAATGAACACTGAGTGTCGGCCATGCGGGGAGATGCCAAAACCCACTCCTTCAACACCACTAATTTAACAACTCATCTTAAGAGCCGTCATCCGCAGCAGTACGAGGATTTTGTGAAGATCAAGCAAGAGAAAGGAAAAAAAAACTTATCAGCAGCCACTTGTCAGTTCTCTTTAATGGAGGCAAGAAGTATGACTGTGACCACTCCAGGGCAAAAAGCATCACTCAGAAACTCCAGAAGTGTATATGTAAGTTGTAGTGGGCTGCAGTAGTTTTATTTTGCTATGAGGATGTGTTTGCATCAGTCCCATCAGCAAGATGATAATAGCATCATAATTTAATGCTGATTTAATGTTGTCAGTAGGGCTAGCCAATTAATCAAAAAATAATTGAAACCGACTTTCAAAACCAATAGTTGACTTAATCATGCCCATGTCAATTATTTCATTTGTTTGAATCGTTAATCTGTGTGTTATTCCCTCCACTTATTTTAAAATTACAAAGTTATGTACACTTATTTAAAAAAAAGATGTCAATTTTAATAGTCGAGAATTTTTGAAGTAAAACCCTTGTCAGTGACCTATGAGAGTAAATGATAAAACAAAATCTAAAGCCATTCATTAATCATGATCAAGGTAACCGATTCACTTAATCGTGATGTTGATTTGAGGCCATATTGCCAGGCTCCAGTTGTCAGTATTAAATACTGCATCAAAAGCAGAGGTGGATTATATCGGTATTGGCATGGGCAAAAATATGTTTAAAAAATGCTGGATCTCAGCAAATATCCAATATTGTATACATCTATATTAATCCTGTTTCTAGATCATGATGAAGTCGTTTCATCACCGTTAACTTTTTGAAATGCCCATGATTTTGTGCTGCTGAATCAGCCTATAGCTTAAATGTGATTGATAAATTTCCTCTGTGGAGGCAACATAGCCCCACAGCAGCAGATATGGAAATTAGTGGAAAGCAAAACACAAATGTAAATTAGTGAAAGCAGTAAGTGTAGCTTTAGATAAACCCCTGACTGGCTGCAAAGGCAAGTGTCTCCGTGTGCAGAATGCAGAGCACAGCTAACCCCTTGTAAACAAAGCTTCTGCTATTTAGTTTCAGTTGGCTTAATTAGAATGAATGAGGGGGGCTTGTGCAAAGAGGACAATTTTTTGTTGGTGGAAGGAAAGAGGACTTGGCCACGGTGGATGGAAAGCTGGACTGAGAGATAAAGTTGCTAGCGGGTGGCACGGACCAATTGGACAAAGACAAACACAGCCACCAGTCAAAAACAAACCCTAATGTATTTAGGGGTATAACATAAGTGTTTATGCCAATTCAAATTAAATTATCAAGATAACACTCCCTATTTCATCTGTACACCATGGAAAATAAAATGTGCTTGTGTGTGTTATTAGAAGAAAAAAAAATACAGCTTCTGTATGTTTCTGTAAGTTATTTCTTTTAAGTCTTCATAATAAGTATCAGATCTTGAGGAACAGAATATTGTTGAGAATAAATTGTAACACCAGTTCAGTGAAGACTCTTTTGTACAATGAAAATGGTCTATCATTGTAAAGTTTTCAGGCAAAACAACAACAAAGAATTCCCAATGTGAAATCTAAATTTAAACTTAAAAAGTATATTTCTTTTTCAAATATTGCTGTGCTTATGCTCTCTTTATCCTGGAGGATGAGAGAAGAGATTAAATTAAATGAAACATATTCCTGTAATACAAGTATCGTCATAGATACACCATTTTCAGTTTATCTATTTATACCAATTACACAACTCAAACACTCATTCATATCATATGCATGGGTGTGGTACATGCCCTCCTCTCTGCTGTAATACACCTCCCGAAGACCCCTAACACTGGTGGGTTTTGAAAACTTCACTACAGTTGTAGCAGCAATATAAAGTGTCAAAATACACAAGAAAGGAATCCATCAATTTCATGTGCACGGAAAGACATGACATATTGAGGGTGAGTGGTCATGTCAACAGAAGAAAGGTGATAATGACCAATATGTGGAACAAAAAAGAAGGCTTCACTCCAATCAGGTATGTGTCACCTTGAGTCATGTCTGTCATAGGACATCTGTTGATGGATTATCCATCTTTGTAATGTTAAATGGATTAGAATTAAAACCAAGTTCTTAACCTTGTTAACTGTATGACATTATATATATATATATGTGTGTGTGTGATAAAGTAATGCAGTTCATGTAAATATTATTGGATATACATGAATAACTTAATAGTATTTAATGAGCATCTACCTCCACCCCCCATTGGCCAGACATACAAACAACAATAACACTTGGGTTACACTCTGATTCGTTCAAACATCAACAAGTCTCCCATATTGACTTTGTGTCACCCTACTACTTGGCCTTTTGTTTTGGTGGGGATGGCCTGTCACTGTGTTGGCAGCAGAAGGAGGGAAGATTTCTCAAAGGAAAGACAGCAAGAGAAAGGTCACGGTGAATAAAAGGCTTTTAATCCAAGTACCTTGTGACGTGTGCTCAGGGAATATCAAAGTCATCCCATTACCAGTAAGGTTAGAGCAGGGCAGCCTCCCTGTTTGCCCACTCCTCTTTTCTGTGTTTGCGAAGCCTAAATGCCCCGGGTTGAAGAGCTGTAAGAAGAGGTTAAAACAGGCATTGTGTTTTGGTTCACTGCTTTTCTGCCTATGCGTATTTCTCTCCATGTATATGGTCAAACATGCAGGATAAAGCTTATCATAAAGAGATAAGTCATGAAATATAGCTCTGTTTGATGCATAAGGCCTGGTGATTTTACTATTTTCAAAAAGAAGCCACAAAAATACAGTATTTACCCTTTTTTTCGCCCCTGGAACAAACATACAACCAGATTATGTGGCACATATCTGCCATTTTTATTCATTCTAAAAAATATATGTGATTCACTTTATGCAACCAAGGTTCTGATCTCAACACGATTTTGCTTTTTGCTATGCAATGTGCCAGCAGTATTTTGTCTTGCCATGTTAATGGAGATGGTAGCAAAGCTTTAATTTGACTGTTGTCAGTTTGGCCAAATGTCTGTGCCTTTATTTTGAAATCTCTGCCACTCTGGCAGATAGCTTGCAAGCACATTAGTTTTGAGGTGGAACCGTGTTTTCCACATCGCTGCCTCGAAGCATCCATCATATCCCACTTCTTACAACTGTTCAACTCTAGATTGCTTTTAAAATCTAACACTGTGATCCAAACATAAGGTTTAGACTCACATGAGAATCAAAACACAAGAAGGCAAATAAATAGGTAAAAAAATAAATGGTCCTGCTGCTGTGCAAGTACTTGTGAACATGTGAATAATGTTGAACTAGTACTGGTAAAGTCAGACACAAGGAGGAATGCTCTTTCCAAAAATCCCTCTGACATAACTTTGTGTTTTCGTTAGAGGCAGTTTAAAGTTTTCTGTGTCTGGCGTTTTACGCAGGCATGCATGAGGTAAGTCTACCACTTTGTCTTACTACTGTAATATCACACTATCACTGAAATGATAATGGTATGACTGCGAGGGTCACTTCTGCTTTCATCAAGCACATGAAACACACTGACACCCCACATAGCTGTTTTTGAATGACTGGCTGTTCGTCTGCACTTTTTAGCTGCAGGATATTTGCTTCAAATTATAGCAGCCAGTTACAGATTGGTCTGTAGCACCATGTCAATGATTACTCCGAAGGCTCACAAAGCACTGTGCAATAGCCTTCAGCCAGAGTTTATTGCCCTCCCATCCAAAGCACAGTGGGCAGACATGGCACAGAATTTGTGGAGAATTTGGAATGATTTCTCAGCAGGATCTTAATGCCATCTGTATGTCCTTGTCTTCTTGTCATGATTAATTATAAATGTGCAGACAGCAGTGACGGCCTCTTCTGGCTCATGTATGGTCACAGATGACAACATTTTCATGATGTGGACCATTGCAAACCACTGGGCACTGAAAGCGTGTATTTTACTCTGGTGTTTGGATTGGACTGATCTTTAAACTGAGCCCATCAGTCTATTCCGTCTGACTAAAGGTCAGATTAGCTGCTGCATGAAGTGAACTTTTTTAACCACACAGTGGTGGAGGAAATTCACACATTGGGTTTCACTCCATTTGCTCTCATCACTTTTGTTAGGATTTAGAATGAACCATGTAGATTTTAACTTGTTATAATCGGAACTTGGCATGAAGGAATGCTGTGGGTTTCTCAGCTCAGGTTTATGACTTAATTCCTGTAACATCCTGCAGACCCCCATCAACAGTTTGAAACCCCCGGAAAAACAGTTTGTTTATTAACCAGGACTTTGGGACTGTGACCATTTGGACAAAGAGCCATAAAACCCAGGAGACCAGGGTCCGCCTTCCTCTGGATCTTTAAAGACAGGCACAAACAGACTTGCAGTGTGCATTTTGTCCATGGCAGCATCTCGGTGATGTCGTGGACAATTGCACCATCGGCCGATTAAAATATTTTGCATGGCTTTATAATTTTGTAAACATGATTGTAATAAATTCTTGATTGATCTTTGCTTCTAGATTCGTCATTTAGGCACCAGATAAAAGAACACGGAGACAAAGTTTTTTCAATGGTGACCCCGACGCAGGATCTGGTCGTCTTTAAAGTCTCTGATTGTGAGATTTTATGACAGAACGCTGGGAGGTCCGGTCAGTAGTCCGCTGGCCAGCAAATGGTGAGAACTTTTGCAAATTTATTATTGAACTTAAATTGGTTCTCTGACAGGATCTTCCTCACGTTCATAAATTTATAGTTGATTTAAGTAAAAACTGTGGTTTGATCAAATTCATATTACGTTTGTGTAATTTTTTGGGCCATGCACAATATTTAAATACCAGCTCTGAGAGCTGAAGAGCGCTAAAATCCAGTGGGACTGGTCGGGTCGGGGGACCTTAGAGTACTGTGATAAAGGACTAGAGGAATCAGTCGGGGACTGATGGAGAGACCGGCCGAGGATAGATAAGGAAATCCAGCAGGGGGACTGGTCAGCTGAAGAATCCAGTGGGGAACTGGTTGGGTATGGGACCTGTAAAATCAGTCGGAGACTGATTAAGAAGAAATTGGTTAAGGAAACAGTACTGATTGATCAAGGTGGTACCGAAGAGTTATGGAAAATTTGAATGTGTGGGTGGTTTTTTCATCCGATTTGATAAATTAAACTGGGAGGCTGCAGTGTACGCTTCACATTGTGGGCGGAATTCCTGCATTCTGTCCCGGATCATCGGATGACTTTCTGTCGGGGTTTTTTGGGGTTGGATAGACGGGTTTTATTTCATTTAGGGTAATGTATTCGAAGCTGTTGAAGAATAACCAGAAAAAGGCTGGGTTACCCTCGAGATTAAGCGCACAAAATTTCTATTTTGTGTAGAAGCTTCTTAATCAAGTCTTTTATCTGGGATAATATTCACAGCTGGATATATTGCGTGTATAATTTGCTGTATATGTTCTATGTTTGTTTGTGGGTGTTGTTCGTTTATGCCTGTTCTATGTTTGTACATGTAAATTGTTCATGTGTCACGTCTGTTCAGAATTTGTACCTGGTTTTCTGGGGTTGTCCTGTATGTGATTTTCATACAATGATTGGCATGAATTCTGAGATTAACCGTAAGAAAGTTAGAGAGGTGTTTGAGAGAAAAGGAGAAATGCAGAGGAGCCTGCCAAAAGGGAGGGGCAGTAAGCTACTGCAGAGAATCTACAGCAGCGGGGGACATGCTTCAGCCCCCCCTCTCTCCCTTTAGTGAGACGGATGAGTGCTTCTTTGTCCTGCAGTTGTTAAAGAGAGGTTGGGAAGTTGGAAGATGTTTATTCAATTACAGCAAGGTGATTATAGGTGGTTAAATTGAGAATGATGAAGTACTTATAATATGAACTAAATAACTAAGGTTTTAAAGAATTTTACAGGTATGCATTACAGAAAAAAAAAAAGGAGAAAACTTTTCACACTCTGATCACCCCTCCTCCTTCGGCCCCCTCCTTTTCTGACTGTGCTGTTTTTCTTCCTGTCTTTTACTCTCTCACGAAAGACCATGGTCCTTTTTTGTTTTGTTTTATTTTATCCTTTTTATTTTTATTTTTGATTTTTGGTGTGTGTGTGTGTGATGGCCTACTAAGACGAGAAAGACAATATTGGATATGACCCACGTTATATTCTGGATGCTGACAGGACTGACTGTAAACTGACATGAGGTCTGGACCTGACAGAAAATGGACCTCTTTACCTAACAAAAGGACAAAGAACTATGACTATACCCAATGACTTTATGTCTATGGAGTCTGATGATTCCTCAGGCCAGGAATTGTTATGAGGTATTGTTGATTTGCTTTAACTTGGTATTATGATGATATTATTTGATATAGTATATAGATCATGATATAATGATGAAGTATACCAGAAGGTTGGTGTACTGAGGTCGATATGTGGGAGAATTTTATTATATGTGTGTTTTTATACAATGTTTGATGTTATGTATGCTGTTGTCGGTACTAACACTTTTTTTTTCTATAGCTGTGATGAAGTTTCTGTTTGACATGTTTTTGCATTAATTCTGTGTTTCTTTTACTCTGTGGGATTACTGGTGATGGGTTTACTTATTGCAGTCTCTCACTCATATTGGTTTCATAGAAATATATAAGGGGTCTCTGATTAATAAATTGGCTGGTTAGGAGGCCTCAGTCTATTCTAATAATACATATTATTCGATACGGTGAATATAAAAGGGATAGTTTGATTATTATAAATGATGCTTGAATGATGTGATAGGGCGGTTGTGATTTTTTTGTGGACGCAGGTTAGCAGTATAATTTTTTTTGGGAGTTTGTCTAAATGTTGTTGGAATTTTTGTAGGGTTAGTCGCATTAGTGCTTTTTGTTTTGGGATTTCTTTCCTGTGACAGGAGTTGTTTTTCTTAGACTTCTTGTGTTTTACACTTTTTGTTTTTTTTTCTGCTGAAAGCAGTTAAACATTACAAGTCCTCTAAGCTGGTTGTCACATTCAGTTTGTTTTAGTGCCGTGAGGGGATGGAGAGATTTACGACTCGGGGTGGCTGTTAGGCGGGGGTTGTCTGATGTCTGCAGACTCTGCTCCTGCTTTCTTTATGGCTTATTCTGGTCTCTGTGGATCTGGATTTCATGGTGACCCCTACACACATTTTCCTCTAAAGACGAATCTTCAACGCATTGGTCAAGAAAGATCTAAAGATCTCAACTCTGCTGCTGCATGATCTGCGAAAGACATTGAAAGCGTGGTGGGCTCTCGCACTGGACATAAGGCTTGGACGATGTCCAAAAGATATTGAAAGCGGGGTGGGCTCTCGCGCTGGACACGGAGGACTTGTTCAATGACCTTTTCACGTTCTGATATGAGGATTCTGCAATCTGAGGAAACCGATTCCAGGGGAAGCTGTGACGTCTGGAGTTTCATGGTTGATTTGATGTGGCTGTGGTTTGGGCTGGGGCTGTGTTTGTGGTGCTGATGGCCTCTTGCCGGCAGTTGTCTTGGAGTTGTGTCTCTCTTCCATCCTTTCTTGGTGGTTTAGTTCATTTTTTGTATTAGTTTGTTTTGTATATAATTGGGTCAGTCTTAGGTATCACTTCCTGTGGGAGTGTCAGGCGTTTTTTTTTTCTTTTCTTTCTTTTTTTAAGAGTGGAGAAAGAAGGAAATAAGAAAATATGAATGCATTAAAGAAGGACAGAGAAAGTATGTGAAGACATTATAATTTTGAAGGACATGAGTGGAAGATATCAGGAGGGAAGTGATAAAGTTAAATATAATAAAGGAAATTGTAAGTGAGTGGAAAGGCTTTTTGTAAGTGATAAAAGGGAAGAAATGATACCATTCTAAATGTATATTCACCGTAAATGAATTTACAATAAGGATACCATTTTATTGATTAGTTTATTATTTTAAACATGTTTTCCTATCTTTTTAACACATATACTGCATGTTTCTGCACAAAGTTTTTGACTTTAACATTATAACAGTACTGACAGTTTCTTAATAATCATGGATTATAACAAATCGGGAGGTGAGCCGATTTTAATCCACATATCGATATTGCAGAATATTTTCTAATCCATAACATCTCTGAGTCGGTTGCAACCCCTTTTGAGCTAACATAGATTAGGTAAATGTTACTGTGCAACCTTTGTATTGTGCTTTCTGATACAGGCTGTGGTGTCATAAAGGATCCTGTGACAGATGCGTTGATGTTTTATGATCAGAGTGGATAATCGGAGTGGAAGTTTCTGGAAGTTCTAGGCTGATGGAGCGGGACCACTCCTTTTGACGTGCTCATGTCAACTCAGGAGATCGGAGGATTCGAACAATTTTCTTCAAAATTTCTTCACATCATCTGTAATCCATTGGAGGTCAACTTCTCAATTCATCTGAATTGTCACATGGGCCTGTCATCTGCGGACATCTGGATTTCTTTCTCTTGAACTGAGATGAACTCAATATGATCAATTACATTATGAATGTTCACCATATTCATATTTTACAATTTACAGTTCTTGAGTGTTTATTAGTTATATGACATATTCAAGATGAGTTTACATGTTCCTGTGTTGCTGGGAGGCTTTAGTATAATGTTTTGTTTTGTTTTCACATAAAAGCTGCAATATGAAAAGGTGGATAGAGAAATCTTTTATTATACATATAGAATACTGGATATTTGCTACAGTTGATTTAGAAAACATGAATAAATCATGTTTTGAGTGGAGATTTGTTAGGATTTAGAATGAACCATGTAGATTTTAACTTGTTATAATCGGAACTTGGCATGAAGGAATGCTGTGGGTTTCTCAGCTCAGGTTTATGACTTAATTCCTGTAACATCCTGCAGACCCCCATCAACAGTTTGAAACCCCCGGAAAAACAGTTTGTTTATTAACCAGGACTTTGGGACTGTGACCATTTGGACAAAGAGCCATAAAACCCAGGAGACCAGGGTCCGCCTTCCTCTGGATCTTTAAAGACAGGCACAAACAGACTTGCAGTGTGCATTTTGTCCATGGCAGCATCTCGGTGATGTCGTGGACAATTGCACCATCGGCCGATTAAAATATTTTGCATGGCTTTATAATTTTGTAAACATGATTGTAATAAATTCTTGATTGATCTTTGCTTCTAGATTCGTCATTTAGGCACCAGATAAAAGAACACGGAGACAAAGTTTTTTCACTTTCCTTCACGTTGCCTTCGAGTGTCTCTCATTTGCTGCTTGATCGAAGCCTGGCTTGGTTCTGGTAAAAAAAAACAAACAACCTCCTTATGTTAGTAAGAGATCAAGGTTTGATGGAACAAAATATACCCTTTAACAACATTAACTCAGTGTGGTGAGCTTTCACTGAAGTTTGTTGGGAAGTGGACCTGATTAAGTGGCAGTCTGTGACACATGAGGAGTGAGACTATACTCTCCATCTTCAAAAAAGAGGGCAAAGACAAATTTGTTAATTCAAGATTAGAACCACAAAAAAAAAAAAAAAAAAAAAAAAAAATCTGATTAGGCTTGCCCAAAATTACTAGTCTAGTCCAAAATACTGCAATGCTTAGCAATAGATATAATATTTCCTCAGTTTTAGCTTGCCTTAAATCGACTCCCTAGTAAATACGGATTAGAATTTAAAATTCCTCCCACATATAAATCCCTAAATGACCGAGCTCCGGGGTATCGCAAAGACATCATGGTTCCATATTATCTCAACAGAGCACTTTACTCTCAGGCTGCAGGCTTTCTTGTGGTTCCTAGACTTTCCAGAAGTAGAACGTGAGGCAGAGCCTTCAGGGATCAGGCTTCATCTCTGGTGGAACCAGCCCCTAGTTTGAGTTTGGAAGGCAGGCCCCCTAAAAACCTTTAAGATTAGGCTTCAAACATTCGTTTCTGATAAAAGCTTATAGTTAATGCTGGGTGACTGCTGTAGGCTTAGACTGCTGGGGGACCTTCAGTGATCTATTGGGGTACTTCTCCTCACTCTGTTTTCTTTGCTCTCAATATCTGTATATGACATTCAATTTTTGTTGTCATTCAGTTTATTTATTTTCAGTTCACTTTACTTTTACAGAGTCAATTCACACCAAAGTCGTCACAGAACACTTTACACAGAGAGCATTCAAAGTTTCAAATTATATCCCATAGAGGCCAATTCATTCCAATTCATGCATCATCCAATTAATCCTGATTCATAATCCAGTTTGTTTCAACCGACTCCAAAATCCAAATGATGCCAATTCATCAGATAAAGAAAAACAGTCTGTTTTTTTTTTTTTTTTGTATGTCAACAGTAATACATGCTCTAATGTTTCTGTGTTTGTTGGCATCTCTGTCTCTACCTCTCCAACTGGGCGAGGCAGATGTTCTGCTCTCCCTGAGTCTGGTTCTGTAATGAACTACTGGGTAGTGGAGGTCTGTTCTTATTAAAAAGGAGTTTTTTTTCTTCCCACTGTCCCCTGCTGCCTCATGCATACTCAGCTTAGGGGACTGAATGTTTACAATATATTTATTTAATAGGTTTCCGTCACAAGACTGCTTTAAAAGAATTGGTGGTATATGAACACAATTAATTAGATTATAGATGTAATATAATGATTTAATTGCACTATAACTGGATTTAATTGGACTATTTTAAATTGTACTTGTCTGATATCATAACTCAAACAAAATGACTATTACTATTTCCCAGTTCACAACAAACTGAAGCATACTGAAATTTAAGAAAAAAAATCTTTGCAGGATATCAACGATTCTACATCTACTTTAGACATTAGGACACATGCCATTATTTTTATAATGGCTGAGGCACAGAGATGGAGTTGAAATAATTAGTGTTCAGCAAATTAGCAAGCTGATTTAAATATATGGTTTTGAAGGATAAAATAAATGCAAAGGAGGTTAAAAAAAAATCACTGGCGGTTTGTTCACATTCACTTTTTTTCAGTTTAGTAAGCATGTCTAATGTTTGCGCTCACAAGCCATTTTATGAAACAAGATTTTTAATATGTTTCCAATCAAATCAGAACATATGCATCCTACAGACTGAAGAACACGCAGATGTTTCTGGCAGCAAAGTCCATGAGCGCTGAGTGGACATGTGGGATATATTAATCTCTATTCATTTACATTACCCACAGCACCTTATGGGGGTGGGATTCAAACAGCTTAGCATCCTCCTGAGTTAAATTAAATGAGAGAAGTCCAGGATGACACTCAGAATGAGTCCATGCCCGAGTGACGGTTCCACAGCTATTCATATTGACAACACACTTCTGGCCTCGTGGACTGCGTTCAGCCTCCACTTGCCAGCTTGACTCAGTGGATTGCAAATCCTGCAAAGCATTTTGAGACAATGGTAAAAATCAAACAAAGCAGCCTAAAGGGGACAGTCCTCTGGCAACGCGTGTGTTAAATGTGCCACTTCATTTGCCACAGCCACAGTGATGCTACAAAATAATATGGATGGCTAACACTTGTTGCAACAGCTGCCCTGTCACAAGCCACACTCATCACGGTTTCTCCTTATTTTCTTGGTCTTTTCTCTTTTCACCGCTTGATTCATCTTTGTTTAGGCGAGCATGGACGGCACTGATGCTGAAAATTCAAGGTGGGGGTGTGCTCTATCCAACCGCTCTCAGTAACTGCACCTAAACAATTCAACAGAAGGTCTCAGTAATCTGTAAAAAATAAATCTAATTCATTTATTAAAAGCATTTTGATTAATTATTTGATGCCAATTAAAGCGTTCTACTCATGTGAGCTAAACAATTCCCCTTGTCTGATGTTTGATTTACATTTTTTTCATTTTTCTTTACCAAGTTCTCCTGCCTAATATATTAAAGGGGAGGCATTGTCAATAACGTCAAGCTTCCCTATAATGACCATTTCTGCTTGGTTCAATAAACTAATCAGTCTTTTTACATCAGATAGAAGGATGCTGATTTGCAGAATCTATGTGGCTATATGCACATCTTCACTTTGAGTACTGACGGGACAACGTTTGCTCTGCATACGGAAGGAGCAGTTTCATTAATGAAAAGAAATACCATTTTGTCCCATGACAAATTAGTATTAGAATAGAATTAGAATTTAAGACATTTAAATGCTCTCACTAGTGTAGGATTGTGAAGGAGGAGAATTACTGTCTTTGACGATATTGTGATACCAATACAGCATAAAGGGGCCAGCAAAGATGTACTGACAGGACCTGAGACAGCAGAGAAAGTCAATGTGAGAGCCCAGAGAGTTGGAGATGATGTTGTATATGAGAACATGCTATTAAAGGTGGGGATAAAAAGCTTTTAGATATAGATTGTAATTTAAAGATTGGAATCACGATTGGCTGGCCACCAAAGAACTGTAGACGTGAATAAAAGCATGTTTTAAATAGGATATGAGATAATCCAGCGGCACCAGAACAATCTGAACACATCTTGAACAGCCTTGAACAGGTGACTTTAAGGATAGACGTCCATATAAGTCTTATTTGTGATTTTATACATTATATTTTTTACCTTAAAAGAAATACGCATTCATATTCTGTAACTGTTGGTGCACAGGTCTCTCCTCTGCATTGATGGCTCCACTATGCTAAACAGAATTTGATTTTCAAGTCTGATGTGAGCTTAAAATTGTAGCAAGGAATATAACAAATTAATATTACAACTGACGTGCCAAGGCATCGATTACCACACTTGGCCTTGGTAGCTGACATAGTAATGGACTAACTTGTGAAGTAATTTAATGCAGAATTTATTTTACATTTCTGTGCAGTGTAATTTCAAAGGTAAAATGCAGACTGGAGGTGGGTGCTCCTGAGAGATAGAAGATGGAGCTGAGCCTGAGCTCGGACTTAAGAAGATATGTCTGCCACGCAGTGTTTGATTAATGGCACCACAGGCCTGCTCATCAAGAGGTAATAAAATATGAGGGCATAAGTCAGGCTGCATCCCGGCGTTCTGACAGGCGCTCAGGTCTTCAAGCGTAAGCTTCTCCAAGGTAGCCAAATCAAAAGATCTATCTCCAGCCTCCATCCTAATGATTTTGGCACATTAAACTTTTATGCCAAAAATCACAGATACTACTATATATGTGCACATCCGTACACACACACACACACACACACACAAAAAAAAAAATCAAATTAAATTTCAAAGTACTCGTATGAGCCAAACAAGAAATATTCAGTCTCATAACATGATATGTTGGCAAATCCTTGAACACAATTTAAAAATAAAATCCTTTCAGAGGAAATGTCTGTGCCCCAAAACCACCTGCCTCCAAGAACTCATTATTCAGCTGAATCCCTCAGTCTGAAAAGTATTGCAGCTACTTGTGTCATCTCTTTGCACATTACTTCATTTCTTTATTTTACTTTATGTCAACGTAAGACTATGCGAGGGACATGTTTGTTTTTCTAATCATGCATTTCCATGAGTCTTAATAAGCAGCTAAAATGTACCCAGTTTTGTTGTGTACTGTCTACATCAGTTGTTTTGCAGCTAGACGATCCCAGTAAATATGTAAATTTGATGCACACCCAATTAATGATCTGTACACAAATATGGAATCGTGTCAAATACAGAATGGAGAGAGTGAAAATGTACTAATGAGACAGTATTTGCTAAACATAGGAGGACTGTCTACCGCTGATATACCTTCTATGCAAGAACTTCACGGCTTCTGCAATTTAACGGTACTTTGTGAGAGTGTGTTGTCTGCTTTGAATTAATTTTTAGGCAAATGGATGCTGCACGCTGCATTGTTGTCCTCTGTGTCAATATTACATTTTGCTCCAGTAAATGTAAAATGATGGGAAGAAAAATCCACTGAAAGCACCACTAACTGACCTTCAAGATGCAAACTTGGAGAGCTTATTTAAGTTGTAGACACTTCATCTTGAGATAATTTGTTACCACCTAGTTTCATCTTTTAAAGTCTGTACCTGAAACTGTCACACTGTAGCAAATTAATGCACTGTTATTATGTTCTGATTCACATTAGCCTTCAAGCAGTGCTTGGAGTTCCTTAGTGGACTGCATCTGTAATTATCTCTGCATAGGTGTAGATGCTCTGATGTGCTTTATTACATACTGTCACACGCCTTTTATTTTGAGTATGGAATGAACATACAGTGCATTTATATTGCTGATCAAAATACTGAAAGTTGATGGATATGCAAGAATGTTTCAAATTTCCTGCCCGCTAAGGGCTTATATTATTAATGGCTCATATTGTCCTTCGGAGAGATTAGTTGGTAAGATATTTGTGAAAGTGACACCTCTGATATTCTCACTTTTGTACCTTGGCTGCCACTTCCTGAACTATAAGATATGTTTCTAATGTCTCAATGAATGCTAGGTTTGCAGTTGTCGAGGCATATGTGTGCATAGGCTAACAACACTGACTGATTTCATCTGTCAAAATATGAACGAAATGAAGCGATACGTCCCTCTGGTCTGCACAGCTCATCCATCCATCTATCCGTCCATCCGTCCACTCATCCATCAATCCCCTGTTGCGGTGGTTTGGGAATATTGGTCAACATACTTTTCAAATGCACCCCAGGGGAGGTTTTTCAGACTTACCAGGAGGGGAGCATTGAGCAGATTCAGAACTCCCCGGAGAGATTACATCTCCAAGCTTGTTTGGGAACACTGTGGTATCACTGCTGGAAAAAAAAGAAGAAAAAGAGACAAGAATAACAGAAATACGAATAGTTTTTCTTTTATGAAACATGATACAGTTTTTTAATAAGTGTATTTAACTAGAATTTCCTTAACTCTGACAATATACCTCCATGCCACAAGAGAAACTGCCTTGCAGAACTGACAAAAAAAAAGCTGATTTTGACTTTGACTTCTCAACTTGAGCTAGCCCTGTAACCACACTGTTTGCACACAGTTGCTGTCAGAGTCTGGAAGGAGCGGGCACGTTTGAGTGTTTGAGCAGAACAGGAAAATTGTGGGTTTCCATTCCTTTAAGCCAAAAGTGCTCAAACATACACAATATATTTGATATGTGAAGGCAGGCATCCCGTGATGGCAACGCACTGGTGCCAGGACTGAAACCCGAAGAGCAAGGCTCATATTAAATCCTCAGCTTTGCAAGTTCTTCGCAGCACAAATCAAAGCTGTTACTGTTATTAGTTTAAGACTTTATAATGTGGCAAGAGTGAGTATATCACCATTACATAATTAGTCTACAAGTTACTTTTTTTTCCAAACTATTATACTGTGTGATGCTGACATACTCTGTAAATATAAAACACTTGCACTATTCGTACATAAAACATTCCTGTGGCGTGTTACACAATCCAAAGATAAACGATTAAGCCAGGATATGCCAAGTAATCCTGGCTGAACTTATCCTCCAGTCGGTTTCTTGAATGCAGGGGTGGATGAGTTACACTACACTCATGACAACTGCTACACTGCTACTGGAGAAAAATGACAAGAGTAAACCATAAAGACTGAGAGAACACAAATATGCCACCAAGAAAAAGCTATACTGCAGAATTTAAACTGAAGATTATATATTATGCAGCCGAAAACAGGAATGGAGCACCAGAAAGTTTGGAGTGAGTGAGAAACTTGTCAGGGACTGAAGAAAAGCAGAAGTAACTCGGACAGCTATGAAAAAAAGTCAAAGAAGGCTGATAGATGGCCAGAGGTGGAGGAACAAGTCCACAGACGGGTCCTTGAACAGCTGCTGCTGGGAGGGGCTTATCAATGGTGCAGTTATCACCCGCGCTTGTTCCCCGAATGCGACTTGTATATATGTTTTCTCCTCTTCACGATGTGTTTTTGACAGATGCGACTAATACTCCGACTTATAGTCTGAAAAATATAGTATATTTCGCTTTACAGAACTGCAGCTGTTAAGATGATTGAAAATGGCCGAGGTTCCACAGGTGTTTATAATAATTAGAAGTAACTGTCTTCTTAGGCATTTATTTAATATATTGCTGATGTATTCCTGACCTGTTCTGTACATAGCTTTTCATAAAAACATCTGATAAATTATATTAATAAATAACTAGGGTTACAGCTATTGTTATGTAACAGCACAGTGTTGCCAAAGTAAAATACAAGTTAGCATCAACCTCATTCCATTTACCAGCACCGCTTCTACAAAAATCACCATCAGCTCTTATCCCCACTATTAACAACTCTGTGTCCTAAATCAGTCACAAATGTTTCCACTTAGCTAATGCTGGTAATAGAGAGAAATTACAGCAGGATAGAGTATTGCAAGTGGGACTCACTACTTAACACAGTAACACAAAACTATTAATAGGGGCTTTTGTGCTATAGCCTGTGATAGGTTGTATCTATAATTGTGTCTGTCTCGCTGATACTGCATTAAGCATATGATGACCTGAGTTGAGTCTGTATATCCCATTAAACATTAGGCAGTAACGCATTTGCTTAAGAGCCTCGGCAGAATGTGCTAACTGCTGTGAAAATGAATACAAACAATTCTCCAGATGTAATGGATCTCAGTGGCTGCTCCCTAAATGATGGCGCTTTTTAGTGAAATCAGATTTAGTCCTAATTGGATGACAGTAGCAGCGTGGACTCCCTCAGGACGGCAGTGCACATACGATGGCTGGATGAAATAACAATGGCACATTAAGGTATCCACCAGCATACCAACAATCAGCCTACGCATACAGGCGTGGCGAAACTTGAAATCTTCAACTTATACTGCATCAGAGGGAGGTTGATTCAATCTTGGTAAGTTATGAGGCCAGAATTCCTTGTGTCAAGAAAATACCACTGCAGTTTAATCTTCACTGTTCCTCAGCCCACACTGGTGAGGCTCCATAGCACCGTTTTTCTTCGCCAGTATTCCCTTTTGAGAAAAAAATAAAAAGTATAATGCGATTTCATTCCAATTAGATCCTTAAACAACCTTGTCTGCCGGAAATTAGATTTGTTTTTATATTGTTTGGGCCACCAGAATCTCCTGGGATGGTACACAGGACCGGTCGCTGTACAAGTCACAAATTGCTTCTTGTCTGTTTTTTAAGCTAAGCAACAATAGCAAAGGTGGGCGGCGGGGTTGGGGTCACTGAAATGGCAGCAGTTACGTTGGGGTGGCTGGAGATGAGGATACTTCCACTTCATGTATTCCACACCCATACATAAGCTGCTCCTCTTCTAGATTAAGAGAATGCAAACTTTTGATTGTAGTTATTTCTGATGATTCTGTTTTTATTATTGTAGCTTTGCACTGGAATATCATGGAGAAGTTCTTAAACGGTGCTCCTTTGTTCATTTTCAACACTGCATTATCTCTCTTGTCATGTCATTCAGGTTCGGTGATATTTTCATCTTTTCCTTTCTAGCACATATTAAAGAATATTTCAAAGTGGCTCCAAGTCATGATTGCGTCAACCACTGATTTAAACTTCAACAAAGAATTAAAGGTTGGACCTGAGATCTTTTTCATTTCTTGCTACATTTCCACAAATTCTCTTTACACGTCAAAATGCAAAATTGTAATCACCTGTGAACACGACAGAGCTACAAAAACACCATCCAATCATTCTGTGTGACCGCAACAAGGTTTATTGGACTTCCAGGTTGTCTGAGAAGGTATTATGCATTTGTGCGCTTAGAGGTGTGGCTTCACGGGCAGGTGTGAAGAAAGGGGACTACACGTTTGAACTGTGTATTTTCAAAATCTCACTCACTATCACTGGTTTTTCCAACAGCTTCTATCCGCCCTTTACGGGAGTGTCCACACTTTGCAGTTATACGGCTGTTTTGACTCCAGATCAAAGTGCAGAGCTTGTCAGAGTCAAAGGTGTGCTGCTGCACTGGGCGAAGCGCATGCGCAACATGCAACTTGACAAAGTTTGATACACCAAATAAGGAACTCTGTCACAAATGCTTGTTTCAATAGACGAGCATCCATGCAGATATAAAAGAAAAATGGAGGAAGAACGTCTCTCAAGTGCATGGAGACAAGTGATGTCTCCTGTCTCCACAGAACAGCCACGTAAAAGCAAAGCACAGTTTTGCAAAGCAGATTGGCATATCCAGGCCACTCTTCATTCTTTCACTGGTACAACTACTGCTAATGTTTTTTTCCCATTCCTTTTTTACTACATATGCACCTTCTCTGTCAGCAACAAAGCACGAAGCTCCCTGCCAGTCATCAACAAAATGACAAGTTTAAAGTTTTGAGAACTTTTCCTATTTTTCTCTGCACTCCATGACTCAGACAACCAGTGCACTGAACCCAACAGAGATCACAGTGCGTAAAGAGTTAAAGGGTGGGTAGTTAGATTAAAAAAGGAAAAAGAAAAAAGGAAAAAATGGTGCAGAACATGTGAAGAAAGAATGAACATTGTCAGCTCTACCTTGGTGTGAACCATACAAGCGGATTGTGTCCTGCTGAAAAGGTGGGCTTTTCAAACAAACTCAGGTGCTGCTTGTTTGGAAGATTAATGCAGCAAGGACCAAAGACGTCCAAACATGTATTATTTGATTCTTGATTTCAAACTTGCTTTGTTCTTCTAAATGAAAGCGGCTGCTGTATGTAGCTCAGAACAAGCGTCAGAACCACTGCTCCAGCTTATCTTCTTTAGTGTGTGCAACACAACACCCCCTGGCATGATTGTAACTCCTTTGTACATTTCAAAGACTTCTTTGTGACATCTCAGCTGGTGAAAAAAAAAAAAGAAGCAAACTCTGTAAACACAGGAGCTTACTTAAGTCCAACAAATATAAGTTCCTTCACCTTAATATAAGTCGGAGAAACTCTTATTGTGTGACCTTCTGTATGAGTCTTTTGTTTTGCGCCTGTTAATTTGATGAAAGGAAAAAAAAAAATGACACTATGAAAAGCAAAGGAAACCAGAAATTTCTCTTCCTCTCTTCTAAAAGGTGTTTGCCCCATTAGTAAGTCAATAATCATTCTTTTTGTCTCTCTCTTTCTGTTGTCAGACAGAACTGGAAAAGCCTCTTAATTAACCTGAGCTCAAACAGATTCTGAGTGAAATTCAAGTACTAATGGGAGCCTCGGTTTTCACTCAGAGTACTAAACACCAGAGCTCTTTAAAGTGTCCCCATCTGAGGAGTGTCCTGCTGGTTTTCCAGAAGGAATATTCAGGCTATGTAGCTTGTCATGATCTTCAAACGGGAACAAAGAGAGAAGCAGTGGGGTAGTGGTACCCCATGACGTCTTTTATGAGCAAACAGCAAAAGAGAAAACACATTCTCTTCAGTAGGAAGGAGGGATGTTAGACAGCACTGATTTCACACAGGTACAAAACCAATGAGGAATCGTTAAACCCCGTCATTAATTTATTTTGTCAGTATAAGATATTAGTGATGTGGGGATCGCTAAACGAGTTGACTGTCTAAAAAATGACATATGAGTATACTGACTCTCCCTTAAGCATTACTTGGGGATTCAAGGCAGTAATTGATAATGGCATAGCTGGAGTGCTTGTCAAGATATGTAATCAATTTTGTATTTTCATCCTAGGGATGTGTTGCCCCTTTTTGTGCATATGGTACAGCCAAGAATTAGTGCCTCAGTGGGAGGGAGGAAGAAGTAAAACCAAGTGAGACCAAAGGATTTAGAGATAAACAAAAGCACAAAAATCACAGTCGTAACTATTACCTGACCAGATTGTCATTTTTCCTGGAGAGTTATGATTCAGCTAAAATAGGCTAAGAGCCCATAGAAAAATGAAGGCTGTCAAAGTAACACTCATTTTTTTCCTTTCTTGCTTGAGCCTGTTTGGCCTTCTAACATGGTTGATGGGGTATAAGGAGGAGGAGGAAGGACATCTGACTGGGCGCTGTTGCAGTCCATCGACTGTTTTCTTCGGAGGGAAAGGTCAGAGGATACAGTGTGAGGCACCCACTGAAGGTAATCATTAATAAGCCTGCTGTCCTGTCAGAAGTCACTGGCGTTGCCAGATGTGTTTTACTCAAAAGAAGGCAATGTGGCAGAAGTGTCCTTACATCATTACACAAGGAGTAATACTGCTAGGCAGTCCCTAAACAAATGATCACTAGCCCTTAAATGTGATTTATTATACAAGAAACTGCACTGCATTCACTAACTGGCATTTTGACTGATGTTAGTTGCATGTGTGACCTGTGTAAAATGGAAAAATAGATGCCTCTGAGCTCCATTTCTAACTAGTGATGTGTAATTTTTGGTGCAATGTTAGGTTACCAAGACAACCCTTTTTCATAGGCTGAATGACTACCTGGAGCATTAATGTCTGAACTATGCTGCAGTTATAACTACAGGGTGCTGCACTGGCTGAAGCTTTTACTCTGGTGCTGCCATTTCTTATTTGTTCAAATGCACTTGAGAAAAATGGTACCATTTGAAATGCGTCTTTTCCCCATCTGACAAGAATATATATTCATGAATGGCATGAATATATCCATGATTGAGCTTTTGGCTTTGTATGCATGTTTAACCCCCCCTCCGCAGCCCTCCTGTCTTCATGCACTACACTTCAATTGCAGCTACATGCAAATAAGCCTCCTGTCCTGCAGAGGAGAAAAGGTGGGAAACCAAATTGGATCGAATGTAATTCAGTTCACCAAGCAGGGAATGAATCGATAATGCTGAGAAATGGCTTTCTCTTACCCAAGGTGGAGTGCCCACCTTGGGTAAGAGCTTTCTTCTGTTTACAGCGTAGCCTGGGTCTACATACTTATGTATTTTACGACAGGTTAATCAAGAATTGCAACAGTTTCTGCTTCATCTTTTCTTGTGGTGTTTAGCAGTGCAGCTCTACAGAAATTGTGCGGCCTGTTTGATGATGTGATAGGTTGGCTTGAAAGGTCTTATATTTGCATCCTCATCTTTGCATAATATATTCACTGAATATGGCTGAGCAAACACACTTGTGCTGCTTGTATTTACTCTCAGGCACGTGAAGTCACTTACAAGCAGTATGTATAAGCACATACCAGTAGAAAGATGCTTATTACAAATTATTGTGAAAGTTATATATGCAGTTGAAGTTAAACTTTACAAATTGTTACACGTACACACATGCACCAGGAAAGGCATCGTGGCCAAAGTGTATATAAATGATCACACCATGCACTGAAGGCTTGTAACATGTTTTGTCATTATAGCATTGAATAGTTATACGTGTGTGTGTGTGTGAGTCTGTTAATGTGCTTGACTTATTGACTCGGATACCTGGTTTGAAAATGGATGGCTGGATGCTTAGAGCACTCAGGGCTTCATCAGGGGCAATTTCCTGGCCTTGAAGGACCTTGAAGCAGAAATTCATCAAATCTTTAGACACAGGCGTTCTACAAAAATGTTGTCTCATTTCCTTACCTTTCCAAATGAAATATTTGATGTATATTTTTTGAAGTCAATAAGACAAAAGCCATCTTTTTGTCTTCTTTTAACTTAAAGAAAAAAAAAAACATTTGCGTCAAAGCACTGCTGTGCAATAGAAGCGCTGTTGTGAAAGTGTTTTTTAGAACCTGAAATCTCTATATTCTGTTTGCATCTTTGTCAAGATGAAAATGGAAAATACAGTGGAAATACTAGAGACAGACTGATTAATGTGTTGGCCAATTATTGGCCTTTTTTTTCTTTAATTAGGAAATATTCATATCAGTAGACCACAAGATATAAAAGACACAATGTCCAGGGCAAAATTAGTTTAGAAGCAAAAGTCGGTACCTGGTGTGACCTTCCTCTGAACCAAAGACAGATTGAGCTCTTTCAGGAGACCGAGTTAGAACCACTAAATTTCTTGATTTTTTTTTTTTTTTTTATTGTTGAGAGAAAGTAATCTCTCAAAGTTTTGTTTGTGGCTTTGTTTGGAGCTCCGTCTTCCTGACTGGTGTCATGTCCATGTTGTCACTTCAGAGGCTACAAACAATCAGAAACCAATTGGAAAAGACCTTCCTTGTTTTTGTGGGTGTTATTTTTTCTTTTCAATACTATGAGTGTTAGGGTTAGGGTTAGTGTTAATGTAAAAAGTACACTTAGATAAGACAAATGGATTGAAAATGGACATCTGATGTTCCATTTAAAAGAAACTTGGAAAAAAAAATCAATGTCATTAAATCTTTAAGACTTTTGCACAGTACTATACATAACGCTCATAAATTTAAGAGAACACTAAAAGCTGTACATCAGGAAATGATTGAAAATCCTTTTCTGATGTACATTTTATAACTGGCTGAAAACAGCATGACCATGCCAAAGGTCACTGAGAACCAAAATCATTCGCTAATCATTCAAAACCATTCAAATAATTATAATCAGATTGATTTCCTAGAAGTTTAACCAACTTGATGTTATACAAAAAAGATGAAGTGTTCCCTTCCTTTTCTTTTTTCTTGAGGTTCGTGAGGTCCTTGTGAGTACTGAAGGTCGATGGCAATCACTTTACTCTCAGTTTGGAGGTCATATTGAAAATTATTGAAAATAGGTGAAAATTCACAGTGATGGTGAAAATCTCGCTCTGCTGTGGACCTTATTCTGAGACGTTATTGGCTTAACTCTCCATCAGAAATCTTCCCTGCGTCTCCAAACAGCAAATGCTGTGACTGCTGTCAATTGCAGATAAGACATTACTACTTCACATGAGCCCATGTTGGTCCTTTATATGTCTGTTTTTTTTTTTCTTCAACTTAGCTGCTGGGTTCACTGTCATGTCTGTTTCTGCTAGGTTTGATAGTCTTCAACCATTTAACGAGGTTAAAACAACTAATGCTTAGACTACAAAGGCAACTTCTTAAAGGGACTATTTCAACCAAAATTATAGTTTCAGTGATATACCTCAACACCTGTGTAGACTCAAATGTTTGCCAATCATTAGGCTGTTATAGAAAGCAATTATCCATTACTACAGCATCAGCATTTTGCTTTAACACTTCATCGGTCTGCCTTGCCTCATTCAGGATGGAGGAGAGAGGAGATGGAGAGGCTGGAAAGGAAAAACACTGCCAAATCCTCTGTGTTATACACAGAGCATGGTGGAAAAAGGAAGCCTGGGAGCAACAGAAATTAACTTTCCATCTTGTGACACAACTCAAAGAGGAAGAGAGGGAATAGCCAAGCTGAGGGAAAGGGACAGCTCAAAGATTCAAAGTGGAAGTTGAAAAGATTTGGAAAATTGCTAGAGGGGCCACAAGAGATATATTTGGGAAAGTAGGCTGGAAAGAAGCAAGGAGATGCAGGGCAGAATTTCAGAGACAAAAAAGACCATAAAGGTAAATTATAAAGGAGGGTAAGGTGGCTAGAACCCAGTGCAGAATTAAAAATGACTGAGGGAAGAGGTATAATTAAACCTTCATTAAACAATAATAACATCAAGTACATGCCTGTTCTATTAAACTGTCTGTACCACAATAAGAGTGCCTGTGGGCAACTGCCAACCCCACTGAGAATAACCCCCTAGCCACTGTAAGTGTTGGGCTCGATGCTCTTTACACACATTGTTGGGTTGTTCCCTATGGGCTCTTACCAACTCTCTATATAGGCACTATTTCCAGCAAAACAAGCTCAGACAAGTTGAGTTTCAGCTACCTGCCAAGTGCAAAATTACAAAGACAAAGAAAGCAGAACACCCAGAGATTTTTTTTTTCTCTCATTGGGTTGGTGAACAAACAGAGCTTGAGGAAATATTTTCGCCTGAAAAACATAACCAGAGAGGGACCTCAAAAGACCTCAAAGTACACCTCAAATGATCCAAACAGTCCAGAGACCATGCATTTTGGAACCTAACTCTAAAGAGATTAAAGACCATCAACATGCTTAGCATAATTACACATCAAGTCACCTTATGATTTAGCCTGAAACATGGCTTTTTGAAACATCATTATCTTGAAAAAAAAATTACATAAAATGTGGGTATAACCAATATTGAGTCACTCTGTGAGCATTTTTGTAATAATGAGTTTGATACCATTTATGAAGTAAACCTGATTATTCTGCCTCTGGAGTCACAAGCCTATCCAATGACACTTGAAAGCACTTATGACAGGCATAAAGACAGATGCACTAAGTGACTGAAGACAACAAACCAAAGAAGAGCTGTGTTGCCCTGAGCAACACTGTCTGATGTAATTCTATTCACTCACTGAGAAGGATCCATGACAAACAAGCATGTCCAGCAGAGTGGCAAGAATTGACAAATTGCCCAGGCTTTTAAGTATTCAAACTCAGAAAAGAGGGGGGGAAAAGTAAAAACAAAAAAGTTAAAATACTATTAACAATAAATTTAAATCAGAAAAGTGACTCAAAGTGGGTTCAGAGCAAAAAACTATGCATGTTCAGTGAGGCTGCACAACTCAAAAAACAATGAATTGGAATTTAACGGGCTGTGGTCTTATACATTTCAGCTGGTACATCATTGACGTTGGCCACCTGAGAGCTTGAGCACAATTAGAACTGGATTTGGAGCACCATAGATGGTTACTTAAAGGCCCTATACCTCCTGAATAAGAAACCTAGGGCAGTGTCTGGGGATATTACATCAATGCAGCTCACGTAACATTCTGAAAATAGAGGGGTGACTGGCAGTTGAGGGGTGGCTATACTATTTGGATGAAATCCACTGATGCACTGAGTGCTCACAGGTAATGACTGAAAAATGGAAGGCGTATGAAAACCGGAGAAAGTACAAGTGAAAGTACACAAGAACCCAGGAAATAAAAAATATATATATTGGCCCAAATATAGGACGACACTTGATTATAAGACGACCCCTATTTTTCAAATATCCTCACATCCTGCTGTACTGTTAAACATTTTAATGATTTCCCCTTTTTAAGGAAGTATATTTAAGGTTATGTACATGTCAGGTTTTCATGTTATTTAAGATCAAGGTATAGTATGATTTAATAAACTTTATACTCTTAAAATCTGAGACTGTGACTCAGTGAGTGAGCAACAACTATATACATCAATAACTGCATTGATGATGTCAATAACTGCATAATCAAGTCGAGTTGTATTCGGTTTCAAGAACAACATTAATTATTCAGTCTGTAAAAAACAAATTCTGGACTGCAACAAAATTTTCAAACCCCTTTCAAACCCAAGAGGCCCATGATCACTCTGGATGAATTGTTAAAAAAGTTTAAATTATCCAATAAATTTCGTTCCACTTCACAATTGTGTCCCACTTGTTGATTCTTGACAAAAAATTACAATTTTATATCTTTATGTTTGAAGCCTGAAATGTGGCAAAAGGTTGAAAAGTTCAAGGGGGCCGAATACTTTCGCAAGGCACTGTACATTGGAATGTGAAATCTAACTGTCCAGATCAATACCATTTTTTTTTTTTTTGTATCTTATTGTAAATATTTATTTCCAGGGCTGTGCAGACATTTTCAGGGCAGGGGCTCAAGCCAAGGGCACAATCAGTTAAATGGCAGTTATTTAAAACACAATCATGTCTTTTTTGTAAAAAAAAAAAAAAAAAGAAGCAACATTTTGATATAAAACCGCAAGTCTTGCAAGATTGCAATACTGATTGTAAAACTGCAGCTTTTGTTGCAACATTTTGCTCTACAATCGTGTGTTTCACAAAATCTCAACTTCATTAGCAAATTTTTATATTAAAATATCAACTTTGGCATAATTGCAACTTTTTGACATAAATTGGCAACTTTATGTTATAAAATTGTTCATTTCGTGTAACTGCAACCTTATGTGCTAAAAATCACAGTTTTTGTTGTTGTTGAGTCACAAATTTCACAGAATCACAACTTCGTCATAAGTAAATTTTTGCCATAAAATCTCAAATTTCACATTCATGACTTTGACATGAAAAAATTTTTGTTATAAAATCCCAAAACTGACAAAATTGCAGTTTTTTTTGTCAAAAATTCTCAGCATTTAGTAAAACTGTGACTTTTCTAAAATTCAACTTTTTTTTGGTGAAAAATCATGAGTTTTTGATGCAAAGTCACGATAAAGTAATCCCTGCTGTTTGATGAAGTAGTAGTATTTGATTGTGAAAGAGCTGCTCTGGTGGTTGTTCTGTAGAGAAGCCACAGGTGAAGTCTGAGGGTTAAGGAGCAGGTGTTTGATCCAGTTTACCGAACTGGCTCCATCACAGGAGTGGCAGAACCTGCAGTTCCTTCCATGACTACTGGAGCCTGGCTTCAAAAGCAAAAATGACATGTTTTGCGACAACACAATGTAAAGCATTTATAATTTCTTTTTCCTTTTGTTTCTGTCTGAGCAGATATTTGTGTTATTGGAATAGAAACACACTATCATGAGCACGCTATCTGATACATGCTTTACTTGGGAGATCACACAAACAATTCAGAGGTACTTTAGGAGAACTTAGATACTGTTAATAAAGAGACAATGTGCTGTTTAAGATAGTATAAAGTGAACAGGTGTGTTTTTTGTTAAAAGGGCCATTGTGACTGGCTGTAAATGTGGATTTTGGAGAAGCAGCTGCTTATTCCTTTTTCCAATATTGCTAACTCTGTGCATTAATGGAAACTAGCGCTCACTCTGAAGACTTGTCAAGAAAAATCAAAACACAACACAAGCAATTTGGTCATAATTTGGAGCAGCTAATAAGTAGACAAAGTGGTGTGTAGTTTAGCATAACATTAGCAGATGTGTTTTCTTTCTGAAAGTGCTACTCTGACTGCAGTGGTACATGTTGGAGAAGCAGCTGCTCTTTTCTCTGCGCAACTTTGCACCGTTGATTATTTTTCAGTCATATTTTTTCAATATAGATTGTGGTGCTACTTATGATTCTAGTGTGATAATGCTGACTCATTGCTCAGAATGGACAATAATGACTTACCCTTGAATGACAGACCATGCAGAGAAATTCATGAATAAATCAAAACTACCATCTGTTGTCATATAAGAGTTATATGTTTATGTGTCAGTGGTGCGCAGTTAGAAGACCATAATGCAAACACATTGGAACCAGGTGGGCAACGAAAATACAGAGATGTTTTTAAATTTTACAAACAAATGACTCCACAGTAGCTAGGATCCTATGAACAGAAAAGCAAATGTCACGGTAAAACAGAGCAGAGGACAGAACAGGTACTTGACAAGTAACAATAACAAGGATCTGGCAATGATGAAAAAAAATCTCTGGGTATCAACACTATGGTGAGTAAAGAAGGAACACAGGTAATCAGTAACTAAAACCAGGTGTAAAATGACAAACACAGAAAGTAAAAAACAATTGGAACATATGAAGTGACATGTTTCAAATAAAAAGGGATGAAGCAAACTCAACAGCAACACAATAGAAGATCTCGAAATAAAATGCAAGTGTGCACATTTGAACACAAAAAAATAGCAACAATTAAATATTTTGCAATCATTTATGAAAGGAGAGGTCGTCAATGGGTCAATTTAGCTGAGAAATTATAATTTTTTCCTTTGTGGAACGTTAACATACACAGGTATGTTAATGTTCATATTAGCCTCATTTTGACAGCTTATCTTGTTTGCCAGAATTATTATTTTTCTGTTAACCATCCAAAGAATTAAGAACAGAAATCATGACTGCCCCATCAAGATGTCTTAAAAGTCATTTTGTCTCCTCCAGCAGCTTCTGATGTAAATTATGAAGATGTGACATTGTATCAATGTATTTGCCCCCTGGTTTTCAGCGGCTTCCTAAGTGGTCTGAAAAGTGGAAACCTGAACATTTAAATCCCTTATTCATTTAATAGTTACTATTGGCTGTCAATTTACAATTTTGGAATACTGAGGCTATACTGAAATATTAATGACCAGAATGGCATGGCACAGCACTCCCCATTTCTCAGTTTTACAAGCTGGGATAAGCTGCAGGGGGAAAATCTTCAAGACCTTTTTTTGATATTTTTGGCATTAAAATATGAGCTGGACCTGTTATTTCCCTGCTCAAACTGACACACCAGCTGGATTCATCCTGGAGGGAGTTGACTGACAGTTTAATGGGCTCTGTGACTGGAAGAAGGGTGCAATTCATGGACATATGTAAACTACACTAACAATTTTACAACTTTTTAGAATTGTTAAATGACATTTGGAAACCATATAGACATTAATTTCTGTGAGTAAGTGGGGATTTTGTAACGGGTGTGGAACGGACCCAATAGCAGCAGAACCAACATGGGTTAAGGTTCCAGAACAGTATTTATTTTTATGATTTGCAGACACAACAGCCGATCAGATGGTGGCAGCAACAAACTGGATCCAAGAGGGGTATGGAAGGCAGGGAGCGGGTGTGTGTGTGTGTGTGTGTGTGTGGCAGGTGCCAGTCCAAAAGTCTTCTGACAGGTGTAACAAGGGTGTCGGAGGGGAGTTAAAGCACACTTACTGGTGAGGGGTGTCCAGCTGTGATGAGGCTCCAGGCTGGAGATGTTGTTGGTGGAGCTGGTGTCGCCAGAGGACGTGAGCAGGACGAGTGGAGGAGACCAGGTGAGTCTTTGGTGAAACAGGGACAGCATAAAGCCCCTACCAGCCACAGGCAGGCTATCTTTCTATCTATCTATCCATCTATCCATCTATCCATCCATCCATCCATCCATCATGCTATAATTGGGATTCTTCAGAGGATACTCAGTTTGGGTAGTTTGATTACAGCATTGAAATGGTCTTGTGGTCAAGCTGAAATGCAAAATATTGCACTTGAGCACAACATTTTTATTTCGAGTCAGATTATTGTTACTTTTCTTTTAAAGTGTCCCCTTATTCACTTGCATGTAACCTTTTATTAAATGCATTTGTCATTGACAAATAATTAGTAAAATCTCAAGAGCTTATAAGAAATATATCAATCCATCCATCTAAGTTTGAAGTTTGGCCTCAAATGTCTTGGAAGAACCCTGAGAGCTTGAAATTCCCTGCACGATCTTCTGTACATATAGAATCTGTGTGGGTTGCCTTGGTAGCACGGCATGTATGAAAGGAATAAACCTGTGAATAGATTTTGGAACACTAAAGCCACTGAACAAAAACCCCTCTGTGTCCTTATAAATTTTGCGCCCAAAGCTGGCATTTCTCAGCAACCAAAAGGATGTGTTTGGAATAGCTTTGTTAGCCTGTTGTGATCAAGGGACTGTGTCTGGCTTTTCAAACTGTCTTGATGCCAGAAACATGAAAAAGTGCAGTTCCTCGACTGATGACGTAGACAGGCTCCAAAAGTGAGTCACTCTCCATTGAGTCCTATGTTAAATTATCCAACTTTGCAGCAAAAGTACACATATTCCCCCAGAGTTATGTATTTTGCATTCATAACTCTATTTCAACTACATAAAGCCACAAATGTATTCAATATCATTTTTCTTTTCTTTTCCTTTTTTTTGAGTTTCTGTGTCATTGCAGCCTATGGTGTTCATGTCTAGCTATCATCACTTTAGCTACTTAGCATTTTTGTTCAGTCTGATGTCTCATTTGTGAATGCAGAGCTGGGACAACAAAGCCACTTTTTTTATTTTATAGATTATATAGCTTTTTGCACTGTTATATGTACTAACAGACAATTGGCTCTGGGTTTGGCCTCAAAGGGCCTGATGGAGAAAGAACAGAGGTCTCAAACCAAGGGTTAGGGTGTGACTGCTGATGACCAGCTATCAGTAGGTGAGTTGGCAGCCCTGGGCTGAGCTGGTCAACACTTTGGCTACCTGCATTACCTTCACTCTCACACCACTCAAGGCCAACCTTGAAGATTTCTGTTGGATTTTCTGCCTGAGCCACCTAGCTGGGCCAAGGCTAGGCTAGTGAAGGATGGTCATGGTAGCTCTAGCACAGCGATACTCATTTCAAACCTTGCTAACAAAATGACATCTGAAACAAAGAGAGACTTTGGATGTAAGCCATGAATGTAATGTACGTTGACATGAGCTCAGCTAAGCTACAACAGTTGGATTGAAGTGACTGAGTTAAGTTGGGCAGGTTCCATTTGTGTACCAAGCTTGTTCGTTCCACCTATTTGCCCATTGTTAGATTAACCAGCATTAGGCCGTCAGTTCCTGCCAACATGGCAGCCTTTATTAGTCTTTATTAGCCTACAAACCTACTCTTCAGAAACTACTGTGTGACATCACAGAGGGTTTGCTCAGGTCTCTTTAAACAAAAATGTTTTACCTGTTTAAAGTGCCTTGGGATTGTTTCATTGTGAATTAGCACTATATAAATAAAAATAACTTGAATTTAATGGTGATGATGTATATGGTCTTGATATGAAAAATGAAAGAGACGTCACCTGGGACTGAAAAATCCTTGTAGGACTGTTTGGCCTGTGGAGCTGCAGTTAGCTTGCTACAGTTCAGCAAACAATTCTTTCCAGTTCCACTCCATCTAACCAAACCACGTCATCAACTTTCCATTTTCTCTGTGTAGCATTTGGTGCTGGTGCGTTGTCCAAGGCAAACTGGCAAAGTTATTAGCGCCACAGGCTTACCATATTGGTTCTTGAATGCTTTCACTGGCTGTGAAAAATGGCTGGTGAAAGTGAACAACACTGTCACACCCTTGTTGAAGTGTTGCCTGATGCATGGATATCTACTTTAGTGTGTTAAGGTTAAACAATGGTAGTTTCTGTAACCCAGCTACTCAAAAGAAGACATGATTATATTAATGTACTGTTCATGCTACATATAAGTCTAGGTTTAAAGATCATTGCTTACTCTGAAGGTTTTTTGAAAAATCTTAATTATGATAGTGAACATTTCATCGAGTTCAGGTTAAGCCTCATTACCTGGTAATAAAAGAAATTTTCTTCATAGTTGATGGATTATAGTGATTTACTGTGCACAAACAACTGCCCACCGATAGTGGCAAGCTTCACACATTTCATGGATTAAAAACTGCATTTCTTGTGGATCCTTACATCACAGAAGAAGCTCCACAGTAAATTAGTAAGTCAAAGAACCATGTCAAAAATTCACTCTTTCCAAGAGTACCCAGATGGTGAGTATACAAACCGATGGGCTGAGATTTCTTATTCCACACCAAAATGTCTCAAGGACACAGAGGGAACAGCAAGTTTCTGTTGAAATAACATAGATTTCCTCTCCCTTAAAATGAATTAGAAAATTATGATTTTGTAAAAAATAAAAAAAACTTGAATAACATAATTAGAATGGCAGCAGCACAGGATACAAAGGAGAAGGCCATGGCTATGACCAATATGGTTCACCACTAATAGAGGTTTGCAATCACAAAAAGGTCATTCCATTGTGTCCCGGTGAGGCAGGGGCTCTTTGAAGGGAGCAATTACAGCATTCGCTGCTGCCAGGGCCCTGACTTATTTCTCTTCAGAGAGTGTGCTGTACACATAGTCCATTTTGCTTTTGTCCTATTTACCATCATTCTGTCTTCACATGCTGTTCTGAGCTCTTGTTATGACTGATGTGGCTTCCAGTACAAAGACCTAATTACAGTAATGGCAAGGGATAAACAGATAAACAAGCAAGCAGATGAACTGTGGGCCATGAAGGCAGTTTGATAATATGTAAACCTCCCACGCTGCTTACATAAAATCCATTCCGACCAGACAGTTAGCTTGTCAGAGAGACCAGCTAAGGCTACACCAAAGCAGATAACAAATAAGCATCAACGTGATACATCCCTGTGTGCTTATGTCCTGTAATCATGCGGTTCAAGTCAATTGTGATTCAAATCTATGCATGTTTTTTTAAATAGTTTTAAAATGAAAGTCAGCATGTGAGATGTGAATATATCTAAAACCATTTGTAGACAGAGTAGCTCTGGACAAAAAATAAGGAATTGGTGACTAAAGAGAACTTGTTTTACCACAGTCGCCTAGACTCTCCGGAGACAGGACCTAACCGTGACTGTTCATCGTGCCCGTCGTTTAACCATAGGACCTTTTCTTTACAATGAAGGGGTTTGTTGCAGGTGCTGAAGAAGGCTGGGGGGAGACCTAGGAACTTGTTGTTGTCCTTGATACTGCACAGTCTGGGATTATTGATCTTAGAAAAACCACTCAATCATGTGGTGGCTTCTGCAGAGCACAAATTCCTTGTTTTCACATTCAGAGCCCCAAACCCTTCTGTGGCTTTCAAACAGAAACCAAGATTACTCATAACAGGTCCACTTTTGTTTTTAGAAGAAAGTTCTCCTTTAAACCCAATAAAGCATTTTGAATAAAGACTGAAATTTCAATGTTTTTTACATCTGGGACATGTTTTTAGTAAGAACAAAATCCACCAACACAATCGTACTGTTTCACACATTCTAGGACTTAAAAAAATCCAAAATAATTGGCTTATTGTACTTTCTAAATTTCTAAATTTATGGACTGGGCTGCACTTATGTAGTGCTTTCTAGACACCATTATGGTGTCCCCAAAGTCCTTTACTTTACATCTCATTCACCCATTTACACACCAGTGGGCAGCTGCTGCCATGCAGGGCACTGCCAGGCCTACTGGGGGCAAAACTAGGGTTCAGCATCTTGCCCAAGGACACTTTGACACATGGACAGTTTGGGGATGATCCAGCAACTTTATAGTGACTGACTGACCTGCTTTACCAACTGAGCTACAGCCGTATTTATATATATATATATATATATCATACCATCCAGCTATTATAAGTATTCAGTATTTATTCTTATTTAATAATAATTCAATTATTTACTTATTCTGTTACTTTATAATAATTATTTTAACAATTTTACAAAATCCTGTAGTGTACGTTTTGCATAACTTCTGTTCCAGAAACACATAAAACATACCAAACATACATGCTCAAATCCTCAAAAGCAAAGCAATGCCACACAATGTAGAATTCATCTGCAACTGCCAGAGTTACTTTCTAAATGCAGTGTCCGACTCTACTGGAGGCAAACACAATACCTACATATTCAATTCAATTCAATTCAATTCAATTCACTTCACTTCACTTCAATTCAATTCAATTCAATTCAATTCAATTTTATTTGTATAGCGTCTGTTACAATGTCAATTGTCTCTAGGTGCTTTACAGAGACCCAGAGCATGAGCCCGAGCAAATATCATTAACTAAAATTATAATATTAAATCCAAATCAAGGATGATGGCAAGTAAAAAAAAAACCCCAAGGGATAGAAAAAAAAACCTTTAAGCCAAACAGTGGCAAGGAAATACCCCACTTTAAGAGGAAGAAACCCTGAGCAGGACCTGGCTCATATGGGGAGACCTTCCTGCTGAAGGCCAGCCAGGTAAAGAAAGAAAAAAAGAGAGCGGAGACAGAGGATGTAGAACAGAGAGGAGAGCACACAATGACTGAATGAAATGACTACATAAACATAAACAGATGCGGGTAGCAGCACTGAGGTGAGATGGTCAGAGGACTAGGTCACCAGTCACCATGCCAGCCAGCACCCCGAACACATCTACACACACAGGTGGAGGTAAATGCTGGGATGGCCAGAGGATGGAACTGCAAGTCAGCATGCAACTCTGGCCTGCAAACATACAGAAAGAAAAGAGAAAAAAGGGAGGCAAAACAGCACAACAAACTACAGGAAAGAAAATTGAGCACAGTTACAGTAACAAGGTGCTCCTAATTAACTATGGAATGAGCAGGAGGAGGAGGAAGGGAGGAGGAAGGGAAGGAATGAGAGAAGAGCAGTGGAGACACCACTCAGCAGATCATGTTGGCGTCCCCCTGCAGCGTAGGCCTATAGCAGCATAGCTATGACGAAGCTGTGATTAAGACGAGCCTACTCTAGTCTTAGTTCCTACAACTATGGCTATAACTATTAGCCCCTACACACTATTGTTTAGACTAAATGTAGGGTTTACTAAACAGAAATGTTTTCAATTTAGTTTAAAAAATGGAGGTGGTGTCAGCCTCCTTAGCCCAAATTGGTAGCTGGTTCCATAATAAAGGTGCCTGGTAGCAGAAGGCCCGTCCTCCAAATCTACTTTTAGTTATTCTAGGAACGACGAATAATCCTGCACTCTGAGAGCGGAAAGCTCTATTAGGAGAATAACGTGCTATCAAGTCTTGTAAATAACATGGAGCTAGGCCATTAAGGACCGCATCATCCTGGGAGAGAATGTTCCTAATCCTGACAATATTTTTCGGAGATGAAAAAAAGGCTGTCTTGCAAACCTGATTAATATGCCACTTAAATGACATATTCTGATCAAAAATGACTCCAAGGTTTTTCACAGCTGTACGCCCTCACAATCCAAACGACGAAGAGAAAAGATGACCAGTTACTTGAAAGACTTTGTGGTGGAAACACCAGTTGGTCACCGTCACAAAGAAGTGGGAGAGAAGACAGAGTGCAAAAGATTGTATTTCAGTACTCTGGATGCAGTACTGGGAGAAATGACTGCTAGATTTAATGAAAGAAATAGCCAACTAGTACAGGTGCTGTGTGCCGTACACCCAGAGAGTGAACATTTCATGGATGTCAACAAAGTTAAGCCTCTGTTGGACTTGACAGGGATAGATGCTAAAGAAGCTGAGTTTACTGTGGCAAAGCGCTTTTTGAAAGATGAAATGGCCACATCTGACAAACACAAAAGCTGGACAACGCAGGACATTTTGAAAACATACAGCATGTCTCTGGCAGCTATGCCAACTGTCATAGAAACACTGAAGCTCAGCTTAACCTTTGGTGCATCAACTGCAACATGTGAAAATTCATTCTCAATGTTGAAGAATGTGTTCAGTGAACACAGAAGGAGCATGTTGCACGAAAGAAAAGCCCATCTGATTCAGATTGCTGTTGAGAAGGACCTCACCCAAAAGTTCACTGGAGAGTGGAGAGAGAAAGTGCTGAGAAGATTCAACACATCTTCAAGGAGGCTGCAGTTTACTAAGTAAAGGTATGCTGTTCCTCTAGGTGGGCCTATATTTTGTCCTATGTTCTTTTTATGAGCTTAGTTTAACCTTTGTCATCTCTCTCTGTCCAGTAAGGGTCCTCTGCCCCCTGGTGTTGTCAGTGTGCCACTATCCTGGAAGCGCCTACACAGAAGACTGTCTCCAGTCCCATAAAACCTGCACCTTTTGCTGTGGTATGGTGGTTTCTGCCAGATTGAATGGGCCACACAGGTTATATTTATTTTTGTTATTTATTTTTCTATGTTTTATTTTCAGGGTAAGAAACATCTGTTGCTAGATTGTCTGATGGGTGAGGTAGCCCAGACTTAATGTAGCATTTTCTTTGTTCTGCAGCAATATTGCTGCAATAAAGCATTTGAAATACACTTTTAAATATTCTTGTTTTGCTAGTATCATTCCGCTTGAAGTGATGGGAAAATGCATAATTTAGTGTTGAATAACGTGCCAGGCATGTGCACCCCCTCTGATCTGAGATGCACCCCTCGTCATCATTTTCTAGAACCGGCCCTGTGGGAGACACGCCAAATACGTGGAAGAAGGAGCTCTGGTCAGAGGAAACCAAAATCAATTTTTTTGGCCACAATGCAAAACGATATGTTTGGAGTAAAAGCAACACAGCTCATCACCCTGAACACACCACCCCCACTGTCAAACATGGTGGTGGCAGCATCATGGTTGGGCCTGCTTTTCTTCAGCACGGACAGTGAAGATGGTTAAAATTAATGGGAAGATGGATGGAGCCAAATACAGGACCATTCTGGAAGAAAACCTGTTGGAGTCTGCAAAAGACCTGAGACTGGGACGGAGATTTATCTTCCAACAGGACAATGATCCAAAACATAAAGCCAAATCTACAATGGAATGGTTCACAAATAAACCTATCCAGGTGTTAGAATGGCCAAGTCAAAGTCAAGACCTGAATCAAATCCAGAATCTGTGGTAAGAACTAAAGACTGGTCTTCACAAACGCTCTCCATCCAACCTCACTGAGCTCCAGCAGTTTTACAGGAAGAATGGGCAAGAATTTCAGTCTCTTGATGTTCAAAACTGATAGAGACAAACCCCAAGAGACTGGCAGCTGTAATAGCAGCAAAAGGTGGCGCTACAAAGTATTAATGCAAGGTGGCCGAATAATACTGCAAGCCCCACTTTTCAGTTTTTTTATTTGTTAAAAAAGTTTAGAATATCCAATAAATTTTGTTGCACTTCACAACTGTGTCCCACTTGTTGTTGATTCTTGACAAAAAATCTTTATGTTTAAAACCTGAAATGTGGCAAAAGGTTGAAAAGTTCAAGGGGGCCGAATACTTTCGCAAGGCACTGTATTTCCTATAAGTTAATTTGCTGTTGAGTTTGAACAAAAATGATAGAGAAGTTGCAAGTTTATATGTTCTTTTTTTCTTGTACAAATTGCCCTTTACTGAATTAAGTAGTTGCTAAATCAATCAGCTTAATGGGCTTAACTGAGTTTACATGTTTTTTACTTATAACTTAAACTTTTACTTTCTAAAATTCACATTGAAATTGTGGGTCATCTTGTATATTACCAAGCACAATGCCAAAAAGTTGCCAATAGAGTGTATGCGTTGGATCCACCATTACTTTTACTAAACAGTGGTTAAATCAATCATCTAATAAACAAGTAAACTTACCTTGGAGCAAATGTAGGTGTGTTTTGTAACTTTCCCCACGTTCAGTTGCTTGTGTGGACGGACACAAAACTGAACCCACAGCCTGCATTTTTCCAGCGTTTGTTTTGGCTTGGGAAAGGGAATAAAAAATGCCCCCTCAAAATGTTCTGGACACCTCAAATCACTATTGCAAGTCCCCAGCAGCAATATTCCACCATGGCGTTATTCTAGTATAATATAAATACTGATGATAGGCACTGGAAATATAGCAAATTAACACAGTCCTTAACGAAGGAGCAGCAAGTAACTAGGGATTAATGAAAGGTCAATTTCATTTAGGTTTTGATTTTACTTGTAGGCTGGAGTTGTAGATGGCTGCTACTCCTCCACCTCGACCCCTACCCAAGGAAATATGATATTCAATACTACCTGGCGGCATAGCCTCATTTAAGCTCACATACTCTTCCTCTTGTAGCCATGTTTCTGATAAGCAGAAGACATCGCAAAGAGTCTCAGTGATTAGATCATTGATTAACAGAGACTTAGAGCCAAGAGACCTTACATTCAGTAGTCCACATCTAAATACAAGGTCTGTTGGCTCCAAATGTCTGACAGTTTTTATTTTTATCAGATTATTTTGGTTAACGCCATTATCACATCGCACTAAGTAGATTTTTGGAGGACGGGGAATCAACACCAATTCCATGTTCTCGATCGGCACCATATTAACATTAGCAGCTACATGGTTGATTTCTCTATTTTTAGTGTTCAGGGGCAGTCCTCGAGAAGCAGCAGAGAATCGTGTAAGACTGCAGCTCTGCATCCTGGCCTCCACCCTGGATTGTCAGGGGGAGCGTCTAAGAAAATCGGCCAAATTCCTAGAAATAAGAGCAGTACCATCCCAGGTGGGATGAATGCCGTTTCTTCTAATCAGACCAGGCTTTCCCCAAAAATTCTGCCAATTGTCAATAAAGGCCACGTCGTTTGCTGGACACCAACATGGCAACCAAGGGCGGAGCGATGACATGCAGCTAAACATATCGTCACTGGTCGAATTAGGAAGGGGCCCAGAGAAAGCTGCAGAGTCCGACATGCTCTTTCCATAGTTACACACTGACTCAATATTAACTTGAGTGACCTCCGACTGCCGTAGCCGGGTGTCATTAGTACCGACATGTATGATAACTTTACTGTACTTATGATTACTCTTTGCCAACAGCTTCAAATTTGCCTCGATGTCACCTGCTCTGGCTCCTGGGATACGACCTAACTATGGTAGCTGGAGTCGGCCTTACATATAAAATAGAGTAAAATAGAGTCGCCAATCAGCAGGGTGAGTTTCTCAATGGGTGTGTCGCTGAGTGGGGAAAAACGGTTTGATACGTGAAGCGACTGATGGTGATCCATGTGCCTTTGTTTTGGGCTACGCTTCCTTTGAACCGTCACCCAGCTGCCCTGACTGGCCGGCTGCTCGGGTGCTGCAGGGGAACTGTTAGCAGCAGCTACTCTAGGCTGTTCCGCTGCTGCGTTGAGAACCAAACCTCTAGCTCACTGAGCCTTGGCTCCAGAGCTGTAAATAAATTACACTTTATGCATTTACCATTCTCGCTAAAGGAGGCAGAGGAAAAGCTAAACATTTCACACACTGAGCAGTGGGAGGGAGAAACAAAAAGAGCGCAGGAAGCCATACTAAGAAGCTAGTAGGCTAATAAGCTAAAGAACCAGTGATTAGCGGCAGTGAGAATCCCAGGGAAAATGTACGAAGCGGAAACCACGTGCGAGTGCTAAATTACAATGTTTGAGTTATCACTAAATCGAGTTAAGTTTTAAGTTTTAAAAGGTTAAAAGAATCAAAGACTGTTCACCGTTCAAACCACCAACATATATTACAGGTCTGCATCTTGAAAAAGGAACTGCTGGATACATGTGACTCATTGGGTTATTTTAAATTCTAGAAAAAAGTGGACTTCTTTTCAGACTGCAACTCATTTTACTGCATGATCAAGTCCACTTCAGTTGTTTTTAAAGTGTGAATAGTTATATCTACCAAAAAATCTTATAGCTAGCAACCTGTCCCCAAGATCATAACAAACATTACTTCAGCCAATCACAGACAGGGGGAGGGTTCATGCTCCTGCACTTGGTTTTGCTTTATAAATGTACATTCATAAAAGGGTGTTTTTTTTTTCCCTTGGGGAGCACTGGAGGGAGAGATGAATGAGCTTTCGTTGTTTTGTTGTTTTCTTGTAATATCAACAGAGGTAATGTCATCCAGAAATTGCTTACTATACCTTTAACATCAAAAATGTATGATCAAAAATACAAGTGCAAAAGGAAAGCAGTTGAACAGTTTATTACAAACTTTAACTTTTTTCCTTATTTAACCCCTTCCACCGACCAAACCATACACTATAGGAGGCAATCAGCGATACACACAATTGTCACTTTCATCGCTTGCACGTAAGCCCTTGTCCGACCCCAAGGACAAGTGCACTCAATAACTGTCTCTGTCCAGACGCCGTAAGCCTGTTCCACAATCCCTTAAACCCCTGAACTCTGACATGCTTCAATGAGACACATGAAGTATCCTCCTTTGGGAGATTAAATTGAAACCCCTTTCCTCTAAATTCTTGATTAATTGAGCTTTTCTTTTCTTTTTTTTAACCTCTGATAAGCTGAATTGTTGTGTATTATTCTTAAGTGGTTGGAAAGTGATAACATCTTGGCATACATGTGAGACGTGACAATACCTAAGAGCTGGACCTCAGTGCAAAGAAAAAAATGAATGCAAAAGCACAGCATATGCTCCTCAAGCAACTGCTCCCACTGATGAGGTTTTTGTGCCACCATCCTTCATCACATTAAAAACCAATCAGAAGACTGAAAATCTAATTTCCACTGCTGTGCACAAAGTTATAGGTCCCTTGTTGCTGCTTAGTTCATTTCAGTCTTTTTACTTATCTATTTATTTATAAACTCAAAACAAACATATCAACTTATTTGCTTTTGCAAAGAATTCACCTGTAAATTCCTGTCTGTCTCTCTTCATTCCATTCTCTTGTTCCTTACTTCCTGTCTACGTTATGTGCCTGTGTATCTGAGATCTAAGATGATACAGTGTACACCTTCACTTATTCTAGCTGCCATACTATTGTTATCCTTGAGGTGCTCTGAGATGCTCATCCCCAAATTCTCTCTGAAGTAGGAACAGGAAAGGAAAACCCCCGAGTCTGAGTATTTTCAGGGTTTTTGTATATATTTGGAACTTTTGCTCCACTCAAATCACACGAGGCTGCTCTGCACTGCACCTTCTACAGGCTCTGCTCCCTGAGAAGTTGAATCTCTCCTGATCTTTGCCGTCAATGCTGGCTGTGTGTACCTGGGTAGATTTTTGCACATCCAGGTCAAGGTAATCCTAAGATCTTAAGTAAAATAACTTGACATGCCAGGTGCTTTGTTTCACAGAACCATCTGGGAAGTTCCTCTGTTAAGAAAAAAGAAAAAAAAAAGAAAAAAATCCCTTTTCAAAAGGCTGCCACTTTGAAAAATACTGGCGCTTTCAAAACATCTGTCTGTAGCTGCCAGTAAAAGACACTGATTGGTCCAAACCTTTGTATCGTAGCGACAAAAGGATAACTTGAGTGGAAACTCTTGTGATTGTGATTTCCTGAGTCTTAAAAGAAACTAACTGTCTGTCAAAGTAGAAATCAACTCCTCTTCTTTTTATTATTTATTTATTTATTTATTTATTTTTAGTTCCTGAAGACCTCTTCTTTGTGTGGATCTCTTACCTACCTGACCAAGAAGTTTAATGCCAGGGGCTGCAAACAATGAAACAGCCAGGAGAAAGGAGCCAATGCTGGATTACATGTAGCTGACGGGGAGTGTTGGCCACCCTCTCTGTTTGGTCATTTTGTTCCAGATGAATACAGATGGCTTCTTTCTGTCCACTTCAAACCATCTTTCTTGTCTGTTTCATATTGTGTATATTAGTGTCTGAAGAAGAATGTTTCTCATCCTTTTAGATGGAGATGCACTGCTGGGTCTTGACATAATGGAGCTTGTTTACCTGTATGTTCTTTGCACACACATGCGCACATGCACACACATACATAAACAGGTCTGTACACTCTTTGTTGTACTACATATACAACATCACTCATCTTGCTCTTCGGTGTTATCGTGCTTAGAGTGAACAGCTGAAATGTTTCTGTGTCAGTGGTAGTGAGTCTGCTGTGTTATCTCAGACACTCTGGCCACACGTGGACTATAATATGATACAGATGCTGTTCCTTCTCTGTCGGAAACATTTCTCTCTATTAAAAAGGCACTTAAAACCTTCAGAATCCCCAGCAAGGAAATTGAAAGAGAAAGGGTGGGGGTGAAGGAGGGGGGGAAGAACATGAGCTACAGAGTAATATCATTCCATCTGTGGCTGGACTGTCCATGGAAGTTATGAGATAAGTTTTAAAATAATCCTAAGTGCCAAGCACACAACATCTAAACACAAGCCTAAATAAAAATGTTAGACATGAACTTTTAATCCTAAGAAGGAGAACTGAGCTAGTTAGTGTGAGCCACATATGAATTACATGTTTGAAATGAAGCTGTAATCGTGGCTAAAACTTTCCACTTTATAAAGTTTCCAAGGGCATCCAATGTACATGTTTTGCAATATGGAACAAAGCTTTGAGTTTTAATGTGGACTTTTACAGAGATCACTTTTCAGTCATTGTTCACTGCCTCAGCATTTCTTTTGAAGTTACATTTAGAAACAACAAGGAGTACATTTCAGACGTTTGCCTGATTCTTTGAAAGTGAAGTTGGATTTTTTTTCATTTCAGTATCTTTCCTCTTATAACTTAATAGCCATTATACATATCTCTGAAACGATATCTGCCATCTCTCTCCTTTACATAATATCCCATTAATTTTTCTATCTTGCTATCAGAGGATTTTTTTTTCTCTAAGGAAGAAGATCTACAGCAGATTCATGACATACTAAGCATATCCATATTAAAGATCTATTGATGTGCAGGACTTATTGATTAACTACCTAATCTCACTTTTAAAACAATATTATTCTGAATTTATTATCAAAGATATAAAGATTTGAAAATTCCAAAGTATAATCTACATTTGGATAATAATGTTTTAGAATTTTGATGAGCCAATGAGCATATTTGCTATTCATGACAGGCTGGACAGCAAATCCAATAAAGTATAATAAAAAAAATCAGCTTTCTTGCAGCATCACTGTCTACCATCACTTTTATTTTTCAGATGAGCTACTGGAATGCACAGAACCTCTGTAAGTGCTTCAAGAAGTATTGTTAGTTCAGTTGCAGTTTCGTAAACTACCATTATCCCTCCACATTCTTTATATACAGAAGAGGCTTCATGCTGCCAACCTTTCCAAGAAAACCAGACTAGACGGTCTTCTTCTAATTGTGCTCTCATGAACTTCAACATTTAAAGTGTTCATAGAGGCCAGTAGGGTCTGAGATGTAACTCTTGTCTTGTTACTTATTTTTCTGAGCACCACATGAGAGAATCTGGAAGTAAATTCTGTGTTATAACCCATTTCCAGATTGATGTGCAGCAAACATTGTTTCGCGAAGACCACTGCTTATGTCTTTTCCCCTTCTATTATGTTAATACACACAAAGATGCTCCAGAGCAGCAAATTGCCAAAACATCTGCTTTCATAGAGGTTGGCACAACTGCAGATGATCAGTTCATCAAGATTATCACGATTCATCAGGATTAACAGATGGGGTTCAAACTGTGCAACAATTGTGCAACAAATGTGCAACAATTTTTTTTTCCTCAATGATTTATAATACAATTAATATATTTTCCCTTTGGGGGTTAATCAGTTATTAATTCAGTTCAGTTTAGCTTGCAGTAATTATAATGGAAGCAAACCTAAGTTCATGAACCCCCTTTCAGCAGTTAGACTGAATTTTATTTCAGTTGTTTGTTTCTACATATAATTCCCTAAACTGTGATTTACATCATCACAGTTTATAGAGAATGTTGTGAGCCAAATCAGTGAGGGTGAACAAATCTAGAGAGTATGACTGTAACACAGAAGTCATTAGAGTACACCGTCCTGGGACATTGTTGCCTCTGCGCATCATCACTGTCAATCATTTGGTCACCGGTGTCCTGGCAGGCTGATGCTGATGGACGTATAAAAGTAGCTGCATTGAGAGAATCATCATCAACTATCAATCTCACCAAAAATCCTTGCTTCATCTGAAACTGTATCAAATCTCAGGTACATAATCCTCTTGCTCTAATTTTGTTGTTACAGATAAATGATAGATCCTTCTGTTTTCCAGGATATTATGTGCCAAAACAACCAAGAAAACTAGCCCCGTCAGTAAAGGAAAACTGGGGTGAAGTTTGTTATATTATATTCAGAGAAGAAAAAATAAAAGTATAACCCATATACACAGACACTATATTTACCACACAAGACATTTTGTTGGTATGACGTGATGTGGGGCCCTTAAAAATCTGAATACAACTGGCATAGTGGGTAGTGGGTCTGAGGCTGGAGTCTTTTGAGACCGTGGTGGAGAGGAGGGCACTAAGTAAACTGCTTCTCCATCATGGACAATGAGGAGCACCCTCTGCACCTTCTCTAACAGACTGTTACAGCTCCGCTGTCGAAGGGACAGATTCAGGAAATCCTTCCTGCCACATGCCACTGCACTGAACAATAAGACTCTTGCCTGATGTTTTTCTGTTTTTTTCCTATTTCATAACACATATTGCACCTTAGTTCAATGTACACTTCAGTTCACTGCACCTTGCAGCTCATTGCACTATTTGTTGTATGTACACTTGTCATATTGCTCTTGTTTGTGTTTCATATGTGTCTTATAATTATATTGTAAACAGGAATACTTTCAGTTTTTTTATATTTTTTATTTTGCTATTTAATATTTGTGTTTTTTTATGTCTTGCTGCTGCTACGCTGCAATTTCCCAGTGTGGGATCAATAAAGTACATCCATCCATCTATCCATCTATCCATCCATCTATCATTCTTCACATGTCAGCAAGCAGTATGCAGAAATCATCAAAAGTCACGCAAGGCCTTGGCTCAGAAGAAGTAAGTGATTGTCAGCTGGAAAAATCAGCAACCTGGAGTTCGGGCCTGGCCCCTTACAGCAGACCTGTCTGAATGCCTCAGGCATTGCATCCTTAGTTTAACCCCATGTCAGCAACCAGCATTCACGCACAGCACCCACAGTTCTTGTTTTCAACCAGTTTCAGATAAAATTTATGTTTAAACTCAATGTCTTCCTTATATACATTCTTGGTTGATTGGTGATTCTACATCAAGGAGTGTGAGTGTTCATGACTGCTCGTCTCATTTGACTCTGTGTTGGTACTGTGATGGACTGGTATACTCTGCATCTCAACTAAGGACATTTTAGAAAGGCTTCCCCTATGACCCTGAACAGAATGTAGCAAATATAGAACCGAGATGGATGGATTATTTTTAATCCTTGGTCTGTATAGTATCTATCTCCATTCATATTACAGGTTGTTGCACCTAATGATTCATGAGGAACAATAAGATCCATAGAGGGTTGCATCAATTTTAATAACAAAGGGGCACTGATTCAATCTGTTTCTCAATCTTTGCAGCTGTTGTGAGGTTGTTGACATGACACAACCCCCTAAATCAATTGCACAAAAACAAACAAAACAAATGAATCTTCAGTAAGATAAATTCAGGTACTAGCTCGACCACAGAGCAGTAACTGATCGACTCAATGCTCATGTGTTATATTGTCTGTCTACATACAGGATGTTTTGCAAGGCAAGAGTATATTTTATTCTGATGCACGTGCACTCTGAAACGGAGCCTGCAATGTGTCCTCTGGAGACCTTTTGACTTCTATGACTTCTTTTTTTAAAGACAGAGAATGCATGGTCACTGTCACCAAAGCCATAGTCATTACTTGTTAGAATGCAGTCATGGGAAACCATCACTGCATGCAACACATCAGAAATCATGATACTTGGGAAAATTGAGGATTATGAAGCAAGATCTGTTCTTTTTCTATTGTTTTATGCTGATAGTAAGATAATAATAATAATAATAATAATAATAATAATAAGATTATTTCACAAATTGATATCAAAATCATTGGTTATTTGCCAAAACTGATCTTAGCTTGAAGCTATGATTATAGTGAGTTAGGATAAGCCAATTAAGGTTAAATTAAGTTTGGCTTTGTTAAGTTGGCTTGTGTCAAATTATGTTATGCTAATAGCTTCAATAGCCTAGCTATTAACCACAGTAAAGTTAAGGTTTTGTAAAGTCATATTTTATCAAATCAGGTTCAATAAGTCAGGTGTCTGGACTTAATTACTCCAGCTTAGCACAAAAGCCCAGTTACTTTCGGCTGTTTAAAGTCAGGTTTTGCGAAGTTACGTTTATGTAAATCAGGGTTTCTTTGTTAAATAAAGCATTGTTAAGATGGTTTAAAGTTGCACCAAGGCAAGGTTATTATCGTTAACGAAAATGAACAAAATAACAAAAACTTGAATTGAAAAAACATTTTCGTTAACTGAAATAAAATAAAAACTAGAGTTTTTTAAAAAAAGGATAACTAACTGAAACTGTATTATGTGTTTATAAAACGAATTAAAATTAACTATAATAATGTCAAGAACGTCCTTCGTTTTCGTGTTTGTAATTTTTTTCCTCATAAATGTTTGAAATCTAACTTCACCACGCCGTACAACAACAACCGCAAAAAAAAAATAAAGAAGAGAGATCAGCAGTGATGGCTGCGGCAAAAGCTTGGGAAGAAAGCGCTACAGTCCTATTTGGGATTTCTTTGACTATGACTGTTTATGATAAAAATAAGTGCCTTGTTGTAGAAGCAGGTGATACAATGTGTAAGAAAAAAAAACCCACGAATTTGAAAGTCAATTTGAAAAGCTTGCACAAGAAGGCTAACCAAGACTACCTGGATAAGCTAGCCCTGCTGCCCTCCTCCCTTGATAGAGAAGCTGCAGCTGCAGGCCAGTCAGCGTTGGGAAGGACCGGGAGAAAACTGCAACTGTAATGGACTGTTTCCACCAGCGACCAAACAGCTGCTGGTCAGTAAATACGCAGGAACACCACAAGCGGGAAGACGCATTGATAAATATGTTTATTGAGACCGGAATGTAAACACGACTATGTGATTGAATAGCCTTCAAAAAGTTCAGTGTTTCACTTGAACCAAAATTACAACGCTAATTTACAAAATAAAACTAAAACTAACACTGAAGCTAATAAAAACTAAACTAAAACTAAGTATTTCAAAACGAAAATGAATAAAAACTAGCAAAACTGCTCTAAAAACGAATTAAAACTAACTGAATTTGAAAAACTAAACTAAAAACTAAATAAAAACTAAAACTAATGAAAAATCCAAAACTATTATAACCCTGCACCAAGGAGCTTTTTTTCTATGTTAATATCTCAGTCCAGTTTCAATTATTAAATATTTGAATTTTTATTAGGAAGTATTGTCTCGCTGTCATGGAGAGATGAGTAAAGGCTGATGGATACTTCTGTGTGAAAGTAATGCTTTAGCTACACCATTGCGGTGAACTCTAGGCCAGAACCTGATATGCACCTCTCTCCAAATGTTACTGTACAATGTGTTGATGTAGACTGCAAGAAATATGATCGGTCTGTTTCCTAGCATTGTTCTTCTTCATCTTTGTATTTCCTATCGCTACTTCTTCTTAGCTGTCTTCATATTAAGTGGTATGATAGTTTGCTGTAATATCTATAAAAATAGCTGAAGTTCAAAATTTATCAGCTCTAGCTTACATAAAATATACTTTATTTTCTCTTTTGATATGTTTAAACTACACATAGGCAGTGAACAAAAGGAATTGGCACTGATAGCGACAGCACTGCATACAAAAAACCTGCACTGCCCTTAAGTGGTTGGTGGTGTAATTACAGAGTGACATAAATAACAAGTATAAATTTCAAAGATGGCTGTGCATAGCCTATGTGCATAGCTGCTACACAAAAGCATAAATCAGACTTAAGAGACACAAGAATTTACTGATGAATGAAGAAGAAGAAGAAGGAAGAGCAAAGGAGACTGAGTGTCATAAAAGGGGCTTAACTTCAACTCTGAGCTAAAAAGTGAAAACTCTCTTTTGTGTCACTTTTATATTATTGACTCAAGTAGATCAGCCTCATTCTACAGCCCATTTAAGATAGGTTTGTTAACATAGATGTGGTTCAGTTCATCTTACTGTATCAGTTCACAACCTCCTGGATTTATGACTACCTCACATTTATGACTACCTCACACAGACCACAGTTTGTGAGACTGAAAGGTTGTGTGTCTGAGATGGAGGTCAGCAGCATTGGAGCACCACAAGGAACTGTTTTCTCACCATTTCTCTTCACGCTCTACACCTCTGACTTCCAGTCCAACTCTGAGTCCTGTCATCTGCAGAAATACTCTGATGACTCTGCAGTTGTTGGGTGTATCAGCAACGGACAAGAAGCCGAGTACAGAGAATTGGTCTGTCAGTTTATGAATTGGTGCAGTAACAATTATCTCGTATTAAATACCAGCAAAACTAAGGAGATGATTTTCGACTTCAGGAGGAGCAAGAATCAACAAAGCAGTGTTTCCATCCTGGGAAAGGAGGTGGAGGTGGTGGAGGAATACAAGTACCTTGGAGTTTAGCTTGACAACAGACTAGAGTGGAAATGCAACACAGAATACATCTACAAGAAAGGTCAGAGCAGACTCTACTTTTTAAGAAAGTTGAGATCTTTTAATGTCTGCACCAAGATGTTGCAGATCTTCTATAGGTCTGTTGTTGAAAGTGCAATCAGCTTTGCAGCCATCTGCTGGGGCAGCAGCATCAGAACCAGAGACCTGAAGAGAATCTGAACTGATCAAGAAAGCTGGATCTGTGCTGGGTGCAACTCTGGAGCCGCTGGAGATGATTGTACAAAAAAGAATGCTGCACAAGCTGATGAAGATGATGGAGGACTCTTCACACCCTCTCCACGACACAGTGATCAAACAACAGAGTGTGTTCAGTGAGAGGCTTCTTCAGGTCCGTTGCAAGACGGAAAGATACAGAAGATCATTCCTGCCAGCAGCCATCAGCCTCCACAACAAGACATCCTACTATTATTAATTCAATATTATTATTGCTGTTATTTATTAACTGTTGAAAAAAAAAAAAACCTTACTACAATGTTGAATTTCCCTTCTGGAATTAATAAAGTATTTTTTCTTTTTTTAAAAATTTCATTTCATTTCATCGACGTGAGTTTTAAGACTGAAACCTAGCACTGAGACCCTTAGATTATATAAAAAAAATCCACCTGTGTTCATTTCAGGGCAGCATGGTGGCTTAGTGGTCAGAACTGTTGCCTCACAGCAAGAAGGTTCCTGGTTCAAACCTCAGCAGGGGCCATTTTGTGTGGAGTTTGCATGTTCTCCCCGTGCTTGCGTGGGTTTCCTCCAGGTTCTCCAGTTTCCTCCCACAGTCCAAAGACATGAATGTCAGGTTAATTGGTGGTTCTAAATTACCTGTAGGAGTGATTGTGAGTGCGTGTGTGGTTGTTTTTTCTGTATGTGGCCCTGCGATGGACTGGCGACCTGTCCAGGGGGTACCCCTGCCTTTCGCTCCAGCAGATCCCTTGTGACCCTGCAGAGGATTAAGCGGGTATAGATGGATGGAAGGTTGTAATTCTGTCAGACTTTAAATAAGGGTTATTTCTTTATTAAGTCAGAATTTTTCAAGAGAGGTTTTGAAAAGTCTGGCTTTAATTATTTACGCTTTTGTCAGGTTTTGTTAATAAAGCTTCAATTTGAAAAACCTGATTGGACATACTTAAGCAAAGTTTTGTAATGTCAGGTTTTTGTTAACAAAACTTGAAGTAGTAAATCTTGCATGAAGTCAAGTCCGGCTTTATTAAATCAGACTTATAAGTCAGGTTTATTTAATAAGGCCTGAATTAGCTAAACCTGAGTAAACATACTCGTTTACATTATTTCTTAAGTCAAGCTTTAATTTACGTCAGTTGACTTTATTAAGTCAGGCTAAGTTGTTGCTGGGTCTATTTATTAAGCTGAGGCAAATCAAGATTTGACGAGTGGGTTTAATTGATTTTAATTTTGTTAGATTATGTTAAGTTTTTGAAGTCAATAGGTGCTACCTGAGTTCCGCAAAAATTGTATTATCTAGATGGCAGCATAAGTCAAAACTGCTGCATTTAAGGTTTTGGAGGATTCAAAAACTTCTGGTTTTAAAATAAACAGTATCCCCACTGATTTAGTGTGAGGGTAAGAAACAGTGGATGGTTTCATCACAAACAGGACTGCTAAATTTATTCTGCAGTTGGCTTGACCTGGTAAATGCAGTGGTATAAATGTTCACTTCCTCCATTAGCCCATTTGAAGGAAAATTAACCGACCACCTTTTTTAGTCATATCCAGACTAAAGGAGCTTATTGTCCTTTTATCTTGGCAAAACAGTTGACATTGTTTGATCAACACTTACTCTGCAGCCTCTGCTTTTCATGCAGCCACTGCACCAATGACCACAATCTACCACATTGCTTTTAACCACATAAGTTGTCATAATTTTTTTTAGCAGAGCCACTCTTGAAAAAAAATGTATTGCACATGCAACTCCTGCCTTGGCTGCTTGCACCTATGTCGACTGTGGACGCCAAGAATACTCTAATTCTGCATTGAATAAATTCTTTCTTCTGGCTTTTCTTTTCTACTTTTGTCCCTTAATGATTTTCTCATTGCTGTTTGCCTCTAAGCAAAATATTTGTCTCACTGTTTTTCATGACAGGTTTCCATAAATCAGCCTTAGCCCTCACTCCTTCTTTCCATAACATTAAGCGGTCTGTTGTTTTCTTATATATTGGTGCTTGTCATTAGCTTATTAACTTTCAGAATATTGAATTAATGAATTCATCTGCCAAAGCCCCTAGTGGTATCAAATCATTCACGAGTCTGACAATAAAGTCTGCCACCTCTTAGTACAGTCTTCCTTCACTGGTTCCAGACAATATGAAACACGTTCTTTTCTTTAGAATGATATTTCCAGTATGGTTAAATGATTACAGAATGTACTCTGTGTGTCATGGAGTGTTTTGACTTGAAAGCAGACTGAATCATTATCTGTGCAATTGCACATCTTAATTACGACTGCTAGGGGCTAACCCTACTACTCTACTGTCCATCTGTCAGACATTCTTGAACTCCATCCATCTTTTTTGTCCCTTTGCTTTGGTATCAAACCCAAGGATGCAGGGAAACTGGGGTTTGACAGCTGAGGGCTGTCATCCATCTGTGGTTCCTTTATCTTGATTTTGCATCAACATTGGTTGTCTGTTTTGCCTTCTGTTGAGTGAATGATGTTAACATTGCTTGGGTTGTTTGCATCATTGAGATACTGTTCTTTGCTAAGGATGCTTGTCTGAAGTGCATTGAATCTCTACCCATAGAAGTAGTGTTGACAGACATGTTTGAGGGAATATGTTTCTCTGACAGTCGATTGACCATGTCTTGAATGAGAGCAGTTTAGTCTAGGAAAAACATATTTGATTCCAACCATGACTTGCCACAAGATATCATCACATAAAAGTATATAAAAGTAAGACCTACAATTTTTCTGGCCCTTTTTCTCTTATTGATCCATTTTTGCAATGTGCTGAAGTTGCTGTAATGAATCATGGTGTTTTGTTACTACTCTTATGATTACATTGCTATAATTACATTTTAAAGATTCAGAATGTTGGATATCGTAATGAAATTTTTAATACAAGTATATAAATTGGCAATACAATTAAAAGAATAAAAAGGTATGTAAACGCCTATGTGAGGCCACAAATCAAGCATGAGCCTGAACTGTGACATCCTATGTTGGGTCAAAAATTGTGTTCCCTCAAACCCAATTTGATTGCTTTATCTTAAAATTGGTGGGGATGGAAAATGGTACTCAGAAAGGGAGATCAGTCTCAGAAGTCATTGACTGCATTGGACCACAAAAATGCCATCCTAATATAAGGAAAGGATGGATTAATGGTTATGAAGAAGGATCGGGTTTGGGGGTGGGGTGATGAGGAAGGGTGAAAGGATGAGGGAGAACAAATGGATGGAGGGTTGGGGATGGAGAGAGGGTGGAGGAAGGAGAAATAATAGATAGTGGAAGATGAGAGGTTGAGGGAGAGGGAGGACGGGATTGAGAGAATAAGACAAACAGTGCTGACTAGCTGAACCAGGTATAAAGAGCTTGCCAAGTGTCTGGAGAAATGTTGAGGCTGGCCTTGCTCCCAAACTGAAGATAATAGGAGAGCTCCTTTAAATGAGAACTACCTGGGATCAAATTGCTTTAAACACTGCTCTGGACACCTAAAAACTTTGAAGTGGATAGGGCAGATAGCTGTCAAGACACAAAACAGAAAAACATAAGCCCTTAATAGACATGAGGTTTAGGTGGTATGACTATGACACATAACGCTGTCGATATAGTTCAAGTCTAAAATGCCACACATAGACACTCAGAACAGATGCTGGGTCAGTATGGGCTCTGATCAGAAACTCAGAGTAACATGACAAACCACACTGTTGCATGAATAAATAAGATTTCTGTCTGTTTATTTTTTATCATTATTTTTTTAAGATTAGAAAAAAAAAACAGACTTGTGCTTTTTAACAGCAACTTAGCCAAATAAACACAATAAAACTGTTTAAAGCATTTGAGCTGCTGCTGCAGCTTCTGCTGTCTGTCAACACTGTGTATTTTCAACTCTTTTGTCAGGAATCTGTTCAAAAAAAGGTTCAACAAACTGTCAGAATACCAGTGGAGAGTAAACAAACCCTGAGATGAGAAACTCAGAGTTTCTGGTTTCAAATTGGGTGTTTAGAGTTAGTTCAATCAACTCTAAGTATGTTGGCTTTGAGTCAACCGTGTGCAACACAACTATGCAAAGCAATCATCAGTGGAGCTCTGATAATGTGATTCATCATGACACCGTCAACAAAATGACAGAGATCCTCCTACTTTTCTTTATTAGAAGTAGCTCTTTTGTTGCAATCACATTGGGAATCTGAGCACCTCTTTTGGTGGAAAAGTGATACAGCTGCAGCAGTAAAAGAAAGAGAGTTGGGATGTGACAAACTGCAGAGGAGACTGTGTAATTTCAATATTTAATAACTCATATGGAATAAGTGACAAGTGGTATATTTTATTTTTCTTTGATCATAAATCACAAACAAAGTAAACCCAGTTTTCCTTGTTATATGTGTAATCTCCCCCCACTTTTTAAAACTGCACCATTGTTGGCACCTAAGATGGACTACCGTCTTTTTTTAAGTCGAAAATGTGCTAACGGGTCTGTCACCACTTTTGGTACACCAACAAAATGGCGGCTGAGAGTGCGTACAGTCTTCATCGTTCCACGTTCAATTTTGTAACTGCTTCACGTGCTTCTGGCAAATTATGCACTCAAAAAGTATCGTGCAAGCATAAGTGCACAAGAGCACAATTTGTAACACAGCCACCGACAAACACTCAAGATATAAGGAGACACAGGTGTTGACAAAAGAGCAGACCAACAAAAGGAAGTGACACACCAGTGGAAAACAGTTTCAGAACAAAACAGGAAGTCAAGCTAAATACAAAACAGGAATACAAAAGCAAAATAACATCTGTAATAATAATTAAAAAAATAACGTAACCACTGCCCTGGTAGTGCAGTGGTTAGGGCAGGCAGCCCATGTACAGAGGCTGTAACCCTCGTGCAGCTGGTCTCAGGTTCAACTCCCGGCCTGGATGACCCTGGATTATGAACAAAGGCTACTAGTGCCAAAAAAATAATGTCTGTAAACCAAGACTAAAGTCTATAAAAATAAAAGAAATGATTCAAGCTCAAGCAACTAAAAGTCCTAAATCTATGGCATGCTCTCAGTCACTGCCATTTCATAATATACATATATATATATATATATATATATATATATTATGGTAAAACAATATTTCATGAGAATCTGTCATTCTCAAAGTACTACAGAGTTATGTGTGGCAGTGTAGCTTCTCACAGAGTAATGAAGGTTGTTCTAAGATTAAATATAAGACCCTCCCCTTTTTCTAATTAAAAAAAAAAAACTTTACTGCTACCATTGTGAAATTAAATCTTCATGACTAAAACCTAAGTCTGAAGTTCAGAAAGCACCAGATATAGAGCAACAAGATTTTTTTTTTTTCATTCATCATATACTTTCCAAAACCACTGTATGCTTGGCACGCTAATATGACACTAGCGTGCCATTAAAATGGCAGTATGACATTATGATGGGGGAAACCGACTTATGAGATTGGTAAACATTGTCTGTGGTTCTTTCTCTTACTTTCCAAGATATGTCTGAGTCAAATATGGGGAACATTCATAGAAATGTTACCAGTGTCTGAATGGTCGTTGCTTGAAGAGGTTGATAAAGCCACTATCGTTCTGTACAGCCACATCGTCTTTTATTCTTAAGAGAGTAACTAACGGAGTGCAAAAGCAGCTTTGCAGAAACAAATGGTGATTTTTTTTTTTTTATCAGGAAAACACAAAGAACAACGAAAGCTAAAAACCAGAATTGTACTGTCTCATCTGTTTACTACCACTAACAGGCTACAACTTACTTTTTTGACACTGTGTAATCGTCAACTAGATTTTTAAATTCTAAAAGCTAAAGGAACTGATGTGTTTGATGGTATTAGGAAATTATTACACTGTTATTTTAAACTACCTTGTTTTTAATGCAAAACCCAACTGTTATTTTTTTATTGTGTTAAAATATTTCTAATATTCAACAAAAAAAAAAAAAAAAAAAAAGAAAAAAATGCCACTTTGAATACGTTTCATCCCCAATTACACTAACAGTATCAGTCAAGATGAATTCAAATTGAGGTCAGGCACATAATAATAATAATATGCATATTGGTTGGATGCACAGTTTAACAAATAAACATGACTTGTGGTGCAGTAAATCAATTCAGTTTAATTGATTAATTTTGATTTACCATGAATAGAGATCTCCTGAGCTCCTCTGCGGTCCTTTAGATGTGAAATGGAAGCATACGAACAGACATAATTCATGAAGCTAAAAAATGAACGCGTGATAAATGACTGGACTGCTCACTTATGCAAACACACACTCATACATAAAAAAAAGACAAGCATCCAAGAGCACACATAGTGTAAGACACACATCCTGCACACACAGGCTGCTTTGAAACCAATTCAGTGAGTCCAAGTCAGAAAGGCTCCGTCAGTCTAATCAGCAGTCAACGCAAGCTAGAGAAAGAGATGAGCGATTAGTCCTGCTCACTTGCTTTTAATATTCCATGTTTGTCAATTTTCACTGGTTTTACAAAAGTACATATATCAAAGTCATGAGATACAAACCAGTGTAACAACATGAGAGGAAGGATGAGACTTTTGTTGCTTTTTTACTCTCTTGCAGTCCACAATCTTTTGCTTCAATGTAGCCCAAATTATTTAAGACACAGCAGAGATTGACGGGGGTAAAATAAATGAAAGGAAGAATAGACAGGAAGGCTGTGGCTCCAGAATAGTAAGTTAATTTTAAATGTAATGATTCAGACCCGGGGCTGGCCGCTGGTGGCGAAAATGCAGCTGTCCATTTCCTGAAGGCAGGCATCTTGTCAGCATGCTAACATGAATAAGGTAAGGCTCGTGTGTGAGGAAATGTGTGTTTTCACGTGGAGGGGCAGCATGTGTCTTTGGTGCGTGCGTGCATGTGTGTGTGCGCACACACGAGCTGCTGTGTGTCACATGCCATGTGTGTACCTAGTGCTATGAGTTACAACCTTGGCACTGCTTTATACTCCAGACATGCTCCTCCGCCTACACAGCTCTGCTGCTGAGGAGATCTGTAATGAACCATCCCTACCACCCATACAGCTACATCCTAACAAGTAGCTCTGCTGTTCTTGCGCGTATAGCAGCAACAAAATAAAGTTGTTGTTTCCACTGTCACACCCTTTTCCTCCAAATGTTGAAACTGCAGCTGCTTTAATGTTTCTTTGTTTGGGTTTTGCTCTGGTTTCACGCTATTGCAGCTGACTGGCTACCTCTTTTGGGCTCAAGATTTTCTCTTTTTATCACAATACTCTGATCTAGGAGTGTGTAAGGACAGAACTTTTGCATTTCTCCCATGCCAATGCTCAAAAAAAAAAAAAAGTGTACTGTGGTCTAAATTATCATTAATATGATCTAAGACCCCCAGATGATAACATAGAACCTAATTACACAAATGAGAAAAATATGATACTTGGTTTGTACTTGTTGTAGAACATGATATCACAGTCTTATTTCAGAGTATGTGATTCTCATCTCCTCAGGGGTGAAGACCGGATCCATCTCTTTTCTTGGATTCTTTGAAGTGAGGGTTAGCTCATGGCCTTCGATGGGACCCCTGGACAGGTTTCCTGCTCTAATCACCATGGTTTGTCAAAGGAACCACTGAAGTCCCCTTAGCATTGATGAAAAAAAATGCCTGCATAAGAGTCCTCGTTACTAAAATATACACCACTAACAAGTGCTGCAAGGTTTAGTGCCTGGAGCTACACGCAGAGGCCACCAGCCGACTTTCAAAACAGAATCACTGAACAGAGTTGGTATCAAGTTCTTTCTCAGAGCAAGAAGAACATATGCGACCAGCTTCCTAATTGTCTGCATGAGCAAATTGCTATAAAGACATTTTTTCAGCATTGAAACCATAAAGCTTCCCAGCATGACATTGACATGAGAAACACCAAGCAAAGACCTTTTTCTTTTTTCTTTTTTTTTTTTAACGAAAACACATTTTATCTCATCTGTCCACAGAACATTTTGCAACAGCCTTGTTAACAACAGTGCTGTTATTTGGTGTTTTTTGGAAGGACTTTTAAACACCATCATTCGTCAATATAATATAAGCAGAACCAAGGTGCTATGCCTGGATTGCTAAAATGATCTCAAAATGTGCAGTTCAGTCTCCACTGACTCCATGTTAAAATGTCCAACTTTTCAGCAGAAGTAAACATATTAAAAGTCTGTTGCAAAAAAGCAAACAAAAGCAAAAAAAAAAAAATGGCAGCTGTACAGGGGAATGAGGGCAATGGAATTCGCAATTTAGTTCATCAGATAAATGTATATAGAGCCACAAATTTATTCATAATTAAGGGCATAGTTTGGGTGACAGCTGCACTGCAGTCAATGGTGTTGAGAGCTATCTGTCATTACTTAAGCTACTTAGCTTCTAGTGTTTTCAGTAAACTTGACATCTGAACTGTGAATTAAGAACTAAGAACTAAAAACTAAGAGTTGGCTCAAGGACAGATTCAATCTGAATGAATGTAAGGTAATGTTAGTTAGCATCATCAATTAGCAAGCGCACCAGTCTATGAGCAGGACTTCCATGTTCTTAGAAATTAAATTGGAATCCTTTGTGACTTTGAGGACTCTCAAATGCCTTCACTTGCAGTAAGGTGTTAAACAATTTTTTAAGGGTGCGTAAAGATTTTAATGCATGCTTGTACATCTAAGGTTGTTATCACCAGAGGCCTGTTGCACTAAAGTAGAATTAAGACATCCAGTATTTTTGAAAAAGCAGGCTCTTGACATATTCTGCGAAATTCATCCTGGATTATTTGGTTGCATGAACACCGAGACAGATTGCGAAGGCATCGCCATGTCAAACTAGGTGTAAGTAATCTTGGTCTTACATGCTCTTATATGCATGTTCATTGCTTTCTTACGCACAGCATGAGGTAGAACACAGATTTACTGATTCAGAAATGGAGTGGATGTGCGTTGCTTATGTTTAACAAAGTGAGCAACAGCGTATAATTAAAAAGGTATGAGGTCAAATGTATATAGTCACTATTCATAGCCTTAGAGTCTGACTGGCAGACGATAGTGGGCAGACTGAATGTGAATGCTAATAGTCTACAAAGTCTATGGTAACAGTACAATGTATAGGCTATGTTTATAATTATACAGAAGAACTTTTCCATTTTGAGATTTTTAGCACCCCCTACTGCCATGCTGCATGCAGCAGTTTTTATGCGGCTGCAATTCTACACGCAAATGTGTTTATACAACCTGGTGAACAAAACCAGGGAGAAAGGCAACCTATAAAAAACCTGACGTCGACTGAGCAGACTTTTACACAGATATCGTGACAGCTTGATGAGCATAAACAGAGATGCTTCTGTAATGGCTGTCAGTGATACATCCTTGGATTTCTACAGCAGTCGTTTCCAATCTATACAAGGTTCTGTGTAAATGTGAATAAATATGCATTTACAGGGAGTTCAGTGTGTCTCATTTTTTAGGCTGTTGACCGAAGTGAAAGTCTATTCCGGATTTACTCTTGTTTTTTCTCTTTCTCACATCCTCTGTTATTACTTTTCTTCGGTTTCATAGTAACCTCTGCCATGATATTCGCTGTGCAAAACTAAACTATATGTGTGAGTTTGTCTCAATTTATTGTTGATATGAGATGAAGTGGTGTACAGTTAAAGGCAACCGTCTCAGGGTTCAGAAGTTGCTTTGTTGGTTTTTGCAGACAGTAAGCCTGGATGAGCCCGAGAGCTAAATAGCAGTTCATAAAAATAATACAGTGTTCCATTTTAAGATATCTGACACTGATATTTTATGATGAAAAAGTTATTTTGTTCTGCTTTTCAAGGGACCATTTACAAAATAAGTTCTTACTGTGCATCATATTCATACTGTGCTTGATATCCATCAAACGAAAGTTGGGTAGCTTTGGATTTATCCCAGTATCAAACACTGAACATGAAAACATGTTAATTAAGAGGTGCCGATGCAAAGCATTGAGCACTCTTTTATTACTATTAGCAATGTTTATTCTTGTGCTTCTTAATTTCCTATTTCTGCTGGAATTTCTACACGTTTCACGATTCACAGTTTTCAGGAAAAACCAACAAAAACAACATCAACTGACCAGCTTTAAATCTCAAACGGTAAAGACTGGCCGCATAATAATTACATCACTGCATTCAGATAGGACGTGTAGCGCTCATTGTGAAAGAATTGATTGCATAAGTCCTACTGAATTCGAATAGTGACCATTTGTTCGAGAACTAAAGATGCAGAGTTTTCAAGAAGGTCGACAGGTGCCTTCCTCTCTGCCTCATAGTGACACAACATCCTCACACACAGCTGCATTCTATTTTTAGATCCGATCTCTTGATGCATTTCCATCTCAGGTTAACAACTCAGATCTAAATAAATGTGATTTTTTTTGTCATTTGTGATCATCTACTCTCATGTTGGAGATGAGAACATGTCCTCAGACATGCCTCTCTTTCACTACCTCTGTATCGCTTTTATTTCATTTCTCTTCCTGCATTGGCCACCAAGCTGATTGACAGTCTTCTGGCTGCTCTCCTCACCTCAGTTATCCAGGTTTGAGGCTGTGATGGAAATACCGCGAGGGCAGTTTCATTGGCCCCCCTTCAAAACCTCTTCAGAAATTCCTTCATTTTCCTAATAATGCTGGAAGCAAGCGACAACTATCCCACTTCTGGATTGAAGCTAAACCAGGAAGTATGTTTTGTTGGAGTTTGTTGAAGACGGACCATGAGGCACGAGCTCCAAACCAGCAGCAAATTCCCCATTGACCCCCATGTAAAAGAGGGTCCAGAATTGAGCTTATTTCTTGCCTGGTACAAAATATATATATTTTTTTTTTTCAAATATACTCAGATTCTATCACATACATTTTTATTAAGTAATCAAGCTGACCAATCACATGCCTAAGCATCATTTGACATAATTAGATCAACAGCTATCCATTATCCTGCTGCTGACTAAGACAGATAGCCATTACTGTTATGATTTTAGCAACTTAGCTACATAGCATTATACTGACGTCTCAGCTGTGAATACAGCAGATCATGATAAAATTTTCAAGAGAATATGTTTTTCTTGTGCTTGTGTGGATTGTATTAACAGACTATTGTGACTAGTTTTGGCTGGTCTAACCACGGCAGTCATTCCATGTCACCTCTAAAACAACATCAGGGACCAGAGGTCTCACTACCAGGATGATTTACTGCAGGTCCCAGCACAGTACCAAACTGAAGACTCCTGGAATGATTTTCTGTGAGCAGCTTGGTTCAGCCACATACCCGGCTGACACACAGAGCTGTTGGTGAAGAGCTCGCTGAGCTCTTTCGCCAACCTGAAGCCTAGAGTGCCTTCAGGTGAGCTGGGCAACAGCTAGGTGAGTTGGACCTAGCAGCGCAGCTTGGCTAACAGAGGTGAACTGATCATTGAAAATTCTTTTAGGGCTCTTTGAATTGGAATTATGTTTAAGAGATTAATATACAGGATCATCCTGGGTTAGCAAAAGCTAAACCAGTCAAGCTAAAAACAGCTACCTGGTGGGCATGTTCCAACAGGCTTCTCAGTGCTACTGGTCCTGCCTCTTTGTAACATGACACTGAGAAAAAACAGGCTTCAAATGCTCTCTGTAGAAACTTATGGGTCATGTGACCGGTTGCTGTGTCCAGTACTTACAGTCAGTTCTTGGAAGGTGGCAAACAGTGACTTTTGTTGAAATTATCCACACCTCTAACTCATTTTTCGAAATTTGCTGTTTGTAGGGGAAAGAAAAGTAGTCTACATTGTAGATCACCTGCTGTGTAGACTGCCCTTTATCAGCAACCAAAACATCCAAGAGGAATGTCAGAAACATTGTGCTGAAAATATCTTCACCATTCTACATTTATTTTTACTCAAACATCTTTGAGAATATTAAACTGGAAATGTTATTTTTGTTGCCATCTGCTAGTCAGTAAAGTAAATGAGATCTCATTTAAATGTGTTCATGGTGTTATCCATTAAAAAACATTTTTAATGAAGAAGTATCAATGGAATTTTGATTTAAAATACAAGCCAAAAAGGAATTTTACTTCTTGCTACTGAAGTCCCCCACTGGAAATGTTTAAAAAATTCCTGGACAGTCAAATTTTTATTGTTTTCTCATTGTTTTACTGTTTATAGATTTGTTCATTTTTGTTCTTTTTTGATAAATTAAATTAAATTTAAATAAAGTAGGCCTACTCTGCACAAGTAACAAATACCATCACTGGAGAAACACCGTGGGGTTTAACCTGCCCTGAAACAAACACTCTCCCGTCAGAAAGTCCTTCTAAAAAGAGCCACTTCACCTAAAGCAGGGGTGTCCAACTCCAGGCCTCGAGGGCCGCTGTCCTGCATGTATTAGATGTTTCCCTGCTTCAGCACACCTGATTCAAATGAATCGATCGTTAACAGACTTGCACAGACCTGGATGATAAGCTGGTGGTGATCCATTCAACTGAATCAGGTGTGTTGTGCCTCGGAAGTATCTAAACCATGCAGGACAGTGGCCCTCGAGGGCTGAGTTTGGACACCCCTGACCTAAAGCATTGTTCAAAAATGGGCACGACATTGTGAAAGAAACACACATGGCATAAATGGAACTTTATATGGAGATGACTATCACTCTCATCACTGACTTTATTGTAATCAGTTTTATAAGATCACCGCCATTTCTTTTAATCTCAACAATTTGAATAATACTGAAGAGAAATATATGAAGAAAAATACTGAGATCAATAAGATATCAGCATCCCTAAAGTTCGTCATCTTTATAATTGTAGACTGCACTCTCCGGCCACTTTATTAGGTACACCTGCCCAACTGCTCATTAATGCAAATTTCTAATCAGCCAATAGATAACGCACCATGTCATAAATCATCTCAGACCGTTTTCTTGAACATGATAATGAGTTCACTGTACTCAAATGTCCTCCACAGTCACCAGATCTGGAATGGACTGTATATAATAATTATCATAATGCCAAATTACGATTTGTAATATTTAATATATGTTGATAAAAATAAGTTAACATACACACAGAAAATCATGAATAACTGTAAATTAAATCCATTTGCAGTCAGAGTAATGACTGACTGAAGAGATCAGAGTCGTAGGATTAAAACATCCTGGTTGTTAGCCTTGTCATGACCAGCCTAGCTGGACTGAATAAATCTCCATGTTAACTTTTCAGATCCTGCTTTCATGCAGCTGACTAGAGTTGAGTCAGGGCAACTGATGTAACCTGGCTTAATCTTAGGTCTTGAAACTGAAAGTTATATTTTTTTTTCTGAAAATTTTTACTTGAGGTCTTTATTTACCGCTGTAATTTTTGTACTTCCATTTCTCACTGTTCCCCTGATTCTTTGTCTAAATGTAAACTCTTTGTTTAAACATTTTAATGATTTCATCTTTTTTAGGAAGTTTGGTACCATACTTAAGGTAAGGTATGTGTCAGGTTTCAATGTTATTTAAGATCAAGGTATAGTACTATCAAATAAACTTTATTCTCTTGAAATCTGAGACGGTGACTCAGCGTAGCAACAACCATGTAGTTTAATAACTGTATTAATGATGTCAACAACTGCATCACCATCAAAATCCAGTTATATACAATTTTAACAACATTAACAATTCAGTCTGTAAAGATAAAAAAAAATTCTGGGTTGAAACAAAACTTTTGATCCCCTTTGTTCAGCACGGTCGTGTGGTTCCTCCAGTTTACATCAGATCCTGCTCACATGCGTTTCACTGAGCCTCTCCGTTCACTTATAGCAGTGGTGTTCAATTAGAGTTCTAGGGGGTCCAGTTTGACCAAATGTCCTCAAGTTTAGGTCTGCAGGTTTATCGCAGTATGTATTAACTTTATTTCACTAGCAGCTACCTGCCTGCATTAGCTTTGTTTATGTGCTGACAGTAAATGTGTGCTTTATACAGTGGCATATTTAGCCAACTAGTTTAGTCAGCTAGTTATATTCTGCTGAGTCTACAGCCGACTTTCAAATCCAATGAAGTACATTCCAATAATATTTTAACAATATTTAGAATCATTTTTTTCCCACATCAATGCAACATATTGGCCAGCAGGGGGCAATAGACCAACATTTTAGCTTGAACAACTTCACTTCACTTAAATGATTTTTCATTAAATGTTTTGTGTCTGTTGTAATAATCAGGGCATAAAATTAGAATTTTTTACCAAGAAGCCCCTGGCTACCAGGTTTTTGAAGTTGGTAGCCAGCTAGCAATTTTGGTCGCCAATGTTTTTCGTCGCCTCATACGCCCCCCCGTAGACTGCTTACATTATCATGGATGCTCAGTGGCTTCAATGGCCTCTACCAACGTGTAGTAGACATTTCTCCAGCACATCCTCAATAAATCCATCAGAGAAACACTATTGTACTAGTATGATATTATGAAACGTCTGCACCACCTCACTATATCTACCAGGAGAATCTAAACTTCCTGGAGAAAAATGGAATCCTGGAATCTGCATTAAAGAAGCTACAAGTTTAGAAGTCTGTTTAACAGTCATGCAGTAGCTTTTTTTGCCCACATGAAGTCCCCCAGTGGTTTGACATTTTAGACTCCCAGCATGGTACACAGACTTAAAACAGACTTACTTGTACTGTCAATACTACATTTGAATTTCCAACAGCCAAAATATGAACTCAGATCACCTAGCAACAATGCAAACACAATTTGAAATTATCATTTATTAAAAGCAAATGTATGAAAGTTACTTGTACTATGCTGCATGTGAGTTATATCATGCATATTGTTCTGTTTGTTTTACCTCAGTGTGTATGTCTCTGTGAAATGGACAAAAAAAATCCAGCTAATTCAGCTATTTTTTCATTATATTAAACATAAGATAAAATCTTCTCGTGTTTCACCTTTCAGAACGAGGGAAACAGAGTTGTACAGCCACTCCCATCCCCTGTCGTCTTAATGGGTCTCAACTCTTTGTATTTTGACGGCAACAACTGAAAGGAAAGTGTTTCAGTTTCAGGAGAATATCCCACGACAAATTAAACAAATTAATAAATGACTTTCATCCATGTATTAAGAGTTGTGGTTTCCTTTACAGTGATGTCATTTTGTCCATTTCATTTTGAGCCTCTCATTAATGGAGGTTCTGATTAAATCAGCTTTAATTCCTGAATGGTAAATGCTGTATTTGTGAAACCTTTTACTTGCTCTGATGTGATTTTCTTAGTTCTCCATAGTGTTTGGCGCTACTTCTAGCTGATGCTCAGTCAAGGTTTAAGTTAAAACAGATACAGCACCTCATCTTCTTTTGCTGGTGACACAAGGACCCAGTTCCCTTTTCTAGTCACTCTAGTCCACAGGTGTCAGACTGATCCATTAAAGGGCCATATGGCTGTATGGCTGCAGGTTTTTGTTCCAACCATGCAGCAGCACAGCTGACTTGTTTTAGTCAATAAACTAATTGTCTTCACTAAAGGTCTTAACCAGTTCAGTTGATTGAATGAAACAAGTCAGCTTGTTTCTGGATGGTTGGAACAAAAACCTGCAGCCACACGGCCCTTTCAGGGATCAGTTTGACATGCCTGCTTTAGCCCATCATACACTAGCAGTGCACGTTCACTTAAAAGGACTAAAACAGTGAAAAGAAAAAAAAAACTGCACAACTAGCCTTCTAGCTGTGAGGTTAGCATTTAAGCTAATGCAGCTTCGTGGCTAACAAGCAATGGAACACAGTCACAATGAGCTGCTATTTTCTCCTTGTTTCTGCAAACTCTTTCAGATATATTCACCCACATTAACCACATCTTTACTGCTATTGAGCCAGGCCGGGCTGAGGCTTAAACATGATAATCATCCCCCGCCTCAATTCACCTGCAGTGGTCTCACAGTGCCAGGCTGACAATCCCACTGACCCACCTACGACATCATGGTTCGAAGGTCACCTAGCCAATTTCTTGAGTCCTTTGTGCTTGGGTAACAAATGACAGAAAAGACAAATCTTTTTGGTGAACGAACTGAAGCCAGTCATTCATTGGGAGTTCAGGCCAGATGATCACACTTAAAAAAAATAAATCACAAACAGGTTGGCCTGTGATCTAAGGGAGCCAACAGCGCTGGTGCAGCTGCATGAAACCATCCATGTCAGAAGCACTGGAACTAACCTTGAAGTTTTACATTTTCAGTATAATGTCAAAGGTAGAAATAGACCAACACCCTCTCAAACTGCAGATGCATGTTGTCTTATCCACAAAATCAAAAGATTGTTGAGTACTGCAGTCTATGTATAACTTAAAATTAAATGACCGTTTATCTAGAATTGGACAGGCTCTCCTCCCATAAATCATTTCTCAGCCTAAATGCCTCCCTGAGACGCCCGGTGTCCACTGGTGTTGGAAAAGACTAAACCACTTTTGAGTTTGGCCCATATAATTTCATGTTGGAACAACAAACTACTAGCTGTTTTTCTGTCAAACCAGCATCCTGTGAAGAATGAAGGTGGTGGATTAAACAATTGGTGCTGCAAGATTTTTCTCAAATTGTCTCAAATTATTAATAATTTATAGATCGGTAGCTGATATAACTAAATGAAACAAACATATAAAAACAAACTGATAAACTAAAGTAACTGCTATGCATGTCTTTAAAAATGAAATTGTCTTTATTATTTTGTTAGTGTACTGTTAGCGGGTTAACATGACACATTGGTAACTGTGGTATTCTGTCCGATGTGGTGGTCAGTGATACAGGAGCTCCACAGGGGACTGTGCTCTCTCCCTTCCTCTTCACCTTATACACCACTGATTTTCAGTACAACTCTGAGTCATGTCACCTGCAGAAACTTTCTAATGACTCAGCTGTTGTTGGGTGTGTAAGAGGGGGAGATGAGAGTGAGTACAGGGCACTGGTGGACAACTTTGTAGAGTGGCCGGCGCAGAATCACCTGAGGCTTAATGTCAACAAGACCAGAGAGATGGTGATCGACTTCAGGAGGAAGAAGACGCCTTCACAGCCACTAAAGATTAGAGGGGAGGTGGTAGAGGAGGTGGAGGACTACAGATACCTGGGAGTGGTGATCGGCAACAGTCTGGACTGGAAATCTAACACGGATGCTGTGTACAAGAAGGTGATGAGCAGACTCCATTTCCTGAGGAAGCTGAGATCCTTCAACGTCTGCAGCAAGATGTTAGAGATCTTCTACCAGTCTGTTGTTGCCAACACCCTTTTCTTTGCTGCTGTATGGTGGGGCAGCAGTGTCAGAGCCAGCGACACCAGCAGACTTGATTAAAATAATCAAGAATGCTTGCTCTGTAGTGGGTCTCAGGTTGGAGTCTTTTGAGACCGTGGTGGAGAGGAGGACACTCAATAAACTGCTCTCCATCATGGACAATGAGGAGCACCTTCTGCACCTCACACTGGACAGACAGCGGAGCACCTTCTCTAACAGACTGTTACAGCTCCAATGTTAAGGGACAGATTCAGGAAATCTTTCCACATGCCATTGCAGTGTACAATAAGACTCTTGCCGAGTGCAGAGGAGAAATTGCTCTCCTCAGACACACGAACAGCTGTCTGAGACTGAAAATTTCAGACCTTCAGAAGTGAGTCAAGAGACCTCCCTTGACTTTCCAGAGCTTAGACACGTCTGAGCTCTGTGAACTGAAGGAACGACTCAGACAGCTGTAGGAAGAAAACAAAAGCCTTCGTGAGAGAAATCAAGAGCTGGAGAAGTCGAAACTGGAGATGGAGTGTCAGCAAGATCAACACCAGAGTGGGTCAAGGCTCACACTGGAGGAGACGCTGCCAAGACCAAAGAATGAAGATGAAATCTTCACGAAAAAAGAAGAAGATTTTCAAGAACAATTGCGACAATTTGAAGAGAAAAAAAAGAGGGATATGGAAATGCTGCAGGCGGCGACTGACTTGGAGGAGAAAAGACAACAACTGGAGACGATGTCGAAAAAAAGTTAACCTGGAGAAAGCTGAAATGGAAGCCAAACAACTCATGATGGAGAAGTTCCAGGTACAGGAGAAGATGAGAATTCTAGCAGGACTAGACGAGTTTGAAGCAGATTTGAGAAGAGAAAAGTTAGAAGTGGAAGAAATGAAGAAAAGTCTGGAGATGGAGAAAACTCTCTCAGATTAATCCAGGGTCAAAGTGGAGAAGATGAGTCAAAATGCACAAAAGCAGAAAGAAGTGGATGAAGATAAAAACAAACTGGTGAAGGAAAAGAATGGATTGGATAGGGAGAAGAGAAATTCAGGAAGAAAGGAGAAAGAAATGAAAAGCAAGGAAGTAAAGAAAGAAAATGACAAAGAAAAAGATGAGAAACATCTCAAATGTCAGAAGAAGAGAAAAGAGAGAAGAACAAGGTGGTGAAGAATGTCTTTGAAGGTCTTTTGTCATCCTAATTGAACTAACTTGAACTTGATCTAAATTATCCCCAACTCTAAATTGTTAAATTATTATCTGCCACATTTCTTCGTGTGTGTTCTTCATTTCAGAAAGAATTTTTGTTGTACAACTGTTACTGTGACTTTAGAAAACAATAAATCTCTGAGGTGTTTCAATGTGAAAAGAGAGTTTCGTTACTATTTTAAATTAGAACCAGCCAAATTCATGTCAACAGATCAAAACCCCAGATCTATGAGTTATAGTGATGGGAAATCCAGCTCTTTGTGGAGAGCCGGCTCTTTCGGCTCCCAAGTGGCTCCTCAGATTTTTTGTTACTTAAATTAATTTATTACCAAATTATGTGTAAAATGAATAACTAATGTTAAAAAAACATAAAATATAACATGTATAGCATTTATATGGCTTTATTAATAAACTTAACATATACATGAATACAGGGGCCTTTTGCATGTTCTCCCTGTGCTTGCGTGGGTTTCCTCCGGGTACTCCGGGTACTCCAGCTTCCTCCCACAGTCCAAAGACATGCATGTCAGGTTAATTGGTGGTTCTAAATTGCCCGTAGGAGTGAGTGAGTGAGTGTGAGTGGTTGTTCGTCTGCATGTGGCCCTGCGATGGACTGGCAACCTGTCCAGGGTGTACCCCTGCCTTTCGCTCGTAGACGGCTGGGATAGGCTCCAGCAGATCCCAGTGATCCTTCAAGGATGAAACGGGTATAGATAATGGATGGATGGATATACATGAATAAATTCTAAATTTAAAAAAGACTCATTTCAATTTGTGATAAAACAAAAATCAACTAAACGTCACTCAACAAAATATAAATTAAAATGTGCAACTATTTACAGTGAAAAACCTCCATTAGCAGAGTCCCTTGCTGGTCTTTTCCCCAACTAATTGCACTGTTGGATGACTAGTTTGAATATGCCTGTGCAGGTTGTTTGTGGAGTCTGTTGGATATGAAATTTGTATTTTACAAAGTGTACACTCTGCCTTTCCGGAGTCTAACACTTTAAAATGTGTCCAAATTTTACTCCTTTTCCTGTTGTCACTTGTCTCTGCCTCCTGGTCGTGTGCCGCCCCCCACTCCTGAGCCGAGTGTTGTTGACTCTGCTCCCCCCCCCTCCTGCTCAGTGTAGTCACACAGACGTTGCCACAGCCACACATGTTGACCAATGCGTCTTTAAAAGACAATTAAAAAAAAAAAAAAAATCACTCTCGACCACGAGCCGGCTCCCGTTGATAGCGAGCCGGCTCCCGTCGTTCACTTCAAAGAGCCGGCTCTTTTCCGGCTCTCGTTCGCGACCGACCCATCACTAATGAGCACTGTTGCCAACTCTCCAATGAGAAAAGTCGCTAGAGGCTGTCCCCGGACGTCGCTAGAAGTCGCTAGATGCGACGGACGGACGGACGGGGGGGTGGAGAGGAGCTCGAGTTGTCTCGCGCACGGGTGTTTGTGGCTGTGCACTGTGCCCGACAGAGAGAGAGAAAGAGAGAGAAAAGCACGGCTCGCGAGGCAGACAGCAGCCATCAGCAGCCAAGTGATGGCTTCAAACCTAGCGGTTTGAGTGCCAGTGAGTCGCTAAATCACCAGAAAAAGTCGCTAGATTTGTCGCTAGTCGCTTTTTACAAATTAAGTCGCTAGAGGGGTCTGGAAAGTCGCTAGATATAGCGACAAAGTCGCTAAGTTGGCAACACTGCTAATGAGTTTAATTGATCTTGTTTCCTGTAACTTGTGTGAACATTTAGGTTGTTGTTTCAGGGTATTGAAAATTTGTGAAATTATTGAAATTTTGTGTTTGCACTCATTTACGTTTGTAGATATTCTATGAACTGAAAAAGATGTCGATAGGTTCCATCAATTATTTTTTTATTGCATCATCTGATAAGCAACAAGCAGCGTGCCATGTACTGATGTACTGGACTTTTCTACGTGCACTGAAGAGCTGTGCAGCAATGATATTTAAACTGTCAGAAAGAATGCATGATGATGTACCAATCCAGCCCTGCTAATAGCAGTAAATTATTATTATTATTATTATTATTATTATTATTATTATTATTAATAATAATAATACCTTTATTTAAACTCGGAAATACATTGAGTTAGAGATCTCATTTACAATGCAGCCGAGTGAAACAACAAAAGTAAAAATAAGGGCACTTAGACACAAAAAAGCCAAAGAGAAACTTACATAAAAGTGACGACAATAATTTAAAAAACACAATAAAACTGCATTTAAAATGGAAAAAATAGATAAAACATGAATGTTGAATAAATTAATTAAAATGTAGAACACAATAGTCAGGTAAAACAGGAACAGCTAGAAGTAAAATGTGATACAGTTAAAGATTTAAATTGTCCTATGGATAAAAATGATGAAAGCTTTAAATAGTTCTGCATGCTATTCCAAGTTGCAGGTGAAAAACTGGATTTTCCAAGTTCAGTAAAAACAGCTGGCACCTGCAGCGTAATCCAATCGCGAGACCGAGTTTGATAAGAGCCCTCATTAAAGGAAAGCATGGAACTGATGTAAGGAGGTTAAAGACCAATAAGAGCTTTATAAATAAATAAAACCCAGTGTCTTTCACGTCTTACAGCAAGAGAGGCCCACCTAACATTGGAATACAAGTCACAATGATGGGTGTCATAGCTGTCTCCAGTGATGAATCTTAATGCAGAGTGGTAAACAGAGTACAGGCGTGCATGTACAAAATATCACCATAGCCCAACACTGATAAGAAAGTTGCCTCAACATGCATCTTCCTGCAATGCGGCAGAAAGGCGAGCCTGTTTCTATAAAAGAAACCAATTTTATTTCGTAAGGTTGTCACCAGCTTAGAAACATGATGTTTAAAGGTTAATTTGTCATCTAACCAGATACCAAGGTACTTGTATTAAGTAACCCTTTCAATATTTGTACCATAATTAGTAGAAATGTTGAGGTCATCATGGATACTATTTTTTTGATCTGGTGATCAACATGAATTTAGTTTTGCCTGCATTGAGTACCAGCTTATGATTATTGAGTGCAACTTGGAGATCAGAAAAGCAGTGTTGGAGGGAATTTATGGCTGACTGTGTGTCATTGGCAATACAAAACAAAATGTTGTCATCTGCATAAAGATGAATATTACACCCAGTGACAGCTGAGGTAATATCATTAATGTAAATCGAAAACAGAATGGGCCCTAAAATTGAGCCTTGTGGCACACCTTTTGCTAATTGGACATATTCAGATTTAACATTACCAAAGCAACACACTGCTGCCTGTCATTAAGGTAACTCTTAAACCATTTAAAGGCTAAATAATTAAATCCAAGACTGTGAAGTCTTTTTTTAGAGCAAAGTATGATCCACAGTATCAAATGCTTTGGAAAGATCAATAAAAAGAGCTGCACAGTGTTTTTTCTTGTCTAAAGCTGTTATAATGTCATTTAAAACAAGAGTGACACCGGTAATACTGCTGTGTCTTTCCCTAAAACCTGACTGATGCCTACTGAGAATGTCATGTGTTGAGAGGAATGATTTTAGCTGGGTGTTGACAAGAGATTCTTATATTTTTGCTAAACATGATCATTTAGAAATAGGTCTGTAATTATTACGGTTGGCTGTTCAACCACCTTTATGTAATGGTGTTACATGAGCGACCTTCCAAACCTTAGGGGCCGTGCCATTTAAAACTGTGAGGTTAAAAATATGTGCAATGTAGCTGACCACAATTGGTGCTGCAAGCTTTAAAAAGTAGGGGTCAAGTTTGTCTTTACCCATAGACTTTTTAGAATCCAGAGACAGAAGTCCATTGGCCACTTAACCAATAGAGAAGGGCCGCAATGAGAAACAAGAAGTTGGCATAATATGGGTGATGGGATCAACAGCAGACAGTGGGGGTCCTGTATAAGTTTCTTCAAACAGGTTACCAGCTGATGCAAAATGTTCATTAAAAGCCATACAAATCTCCTTGTGGTCTGATATAGAAGACCCATTTTCAGTGGTAAGAGGAGGAAACAAAATGGAGGAATTGCAGTTCAGAGAATTCACTGCCTTCCAGAAATTCGCTGGATTCAAATATGATTTTGGAATTAGATTTAAATAGTAATCAGATTTGACTTCTTATCACAGAAGTACATTTGTTTCTAAGCCTTCTAAAAACAAGTAGGTGACCGTGGTCCTCAGTACGTCTGGCTAGAGTTCAAACTTTGTTTCTCTCTTTAAACAAAGAAGAAATTTGTGATGAGAACCAGGGGCTTGACCTATTCTGTATTCTTCATTTTTTAAAAGGTACGTGCTTACTAACTATTAAGCTGAATGATTGACAGAAATGGTCAAGAGCGAGTTCAAGATCTAAGATTTTAGCAGTATCATGAATATTACTTGGAGATCATTCAAAAAAAAAAATTGCTCATCAAAATGTTTGAAATTCCTTCTGGATACCAAATGGGGACATTGTCTTCTTATTCTGGTACTTCTGATGCAAGCGATAGGACAATTGTCGCTAAAACCAAGTTCAAATACTCCTGAGTGAGAAATTTTTTCTTTTCTGTTCGATAAGATTAAGTCAAGAAGAGATGACTTGGAGGGGTCCTTTAAGTTTGGCCGTTGTAGGAGCAGTAATTATTTGGGAAAGATTAAAATTACAACAAACCTCCTTTAAAAACTGGGAGGCTGAACATAGGTTAAAATCACCTAAAACAATCATTTCCGAATCGTTAAAAGGAGCTAAAAGATCAGCTATCTCATTAATAGCAGAAGAGGGCGCAGGGGGTGGTCTATAAAATCCAAACCATAATAATAGAATTATTTTTTTCTATGGAAACTTTCAGTGCCAAGAACTCAAAAGATTTGTCCACAGACGTTGCTTTCAGAACAGTACAATTAAGGCAAGCTCTAGAATAAATGGCCACACCTCCCCCTCTAGAGTTTCTGTCCATTCTGAACAGGTTGTAACCATAAAATTTCTAGCTGATCCAGCTTCTCATGCTGAGTGATGCTCCTGATATTTAAGTGAATTAAACCCAGCCCTCTCCTATTCTTAAAATCTGAAGGAGTAAGGGTCGGGTGTGGAACAGATGCAGACTTAAGAAAAACACTAAGGTCAGACTTTAAGGCCTGTGAAGCTGAGGACAGCCTTGATGCACATAACAGTGGAGAGTGTATTGGGCTTGAAGCCGCCTGGAAACAAGGGGGAGCTGATGAGCCAGAACCTGATTGAGACGGTCCGATCAGCGGCTGGTGCCCTGTGACGAGCACGCCTGGTCACTTGACCAAGTAGCAGATGATAGTCGAACTGCAGGTGCATTTAAAATTGAGTAAAATATGTTGTCCGTTAAAATATGTGCACCCAGCCTGCTCTGATGGATACGATCTCTGAAGTAAAAGTAAGAAAGCTTCCGGAAGAGGTTAAAATTGTCAATAAAAACCATCTTGTGTGCTGCACTGGTAGACTGGAGCTGAGGATCCGGCTGAAAAGGCCAACGCTGTGGCTCAGCGGAGGCCGAGGTCCAGAGATAAAGATACGCTTTCCACAGTCTTTCAATGTGTTAGGGAGCCTGCTAAAATCCTGCTTTAAAATGCTATGTCTTTCCAGCTCCTTGTAGAAATGTTTATAAGACGACCTCTATTTTTCAAATATCATTTGGGGAAGATAAAAATATGACGAAGACAATAAGGTTATTCACAAAACAACTACAATCGGAAAAAAAAAATCACACAGAGATAACATTCTGCTGTATTGATAAACATTTTATATCCAAGGGGCAATTAATAGGTCATTGAAGTGAAATAGAGTTACATGCAGTGGATGTGGCTCAAGTTAGCTTGGCAAGGGGTATATTTTCAATGTCCATGTGGTTTGAAATAGATTACAAAAAATCGTGTTAGTTTGTTTGAAATTCCAGTTATCACAAAGAAAAAAACACAGACGAATAGCAAGGTATTAACTCTTAAATTAGTCACTAAATATCTAATTTTTCAAAAAAAGGGTGGAGCTTGAAGTGCCTCTTGTCCTAAAACTTGTTGTCATTAAAATATATAGTACATTTCTTGTGATTTCACCATTTGTCACGCCATGTCTCATTTCTAACAGTGCATATATGCAGTAAGGGGTTCACCTTATTTGCTGACAAACAGCTCAATCTATGGCCACTTCCTCCATGGACTGAACTGCCGAGCTGCCCATACACAGATGAATGTTGTCCCTTAGCAAACAAATCAATAAAACTAATTTTCTTTTGGTCAATTGTTAATTAAATGCCAGTTTTCCTTCAATTAAAAAACTGACTATAGTGCCAAATATAGCATGTAATCATAATTTTCTTCTGCATTCCCCAGGGCAGCTGCACATACCCAGAGATGATTGCTAATGCAAAATCATTTTCTGATTTGTATCTGCAAATTGCTGCTGATCTTTTGGTATCAAAGCAACAAGCTTTATCAGCCTCCCACCTGGTAAATAATTATAACATTGATAGGTTAGATTACCAAGAAAGTAAGCCTTTCTAGTAAGATAAAGGTCATTCAGTATTATTTAAAGGGTATGCCTGAAAATTATGCACAAAAGGAATGAAGCATTAAATATATTTCAAGCAAAATCTAAAATAAACACTTCCAGCAATTTCAGTCTGCTGGGAAAGTTCTCCCCCTTTTTATATTCCTTAAAAGGCATGATGAAATATTGCAATGGATCCACCACTTCCATTTCCTTTCATTTTAGCATCCGCTATTGCTCATGGACGACTGGAAACTGTTGCTTTTAAGACACTTTCGTGTTGGGTGATGCACTACTTGAAACGGATATCTGACCAACCCCAAGTCCTTTTTGTCTGATCTGAAGAATAAAGCGTTTCATGCTGGCCTTGGTGAAGTCATCATGAGCCAGAACTTTTGGAGGGCCATTTGAGGAGAAGAGGAGAGGGAGAAATGGGCTGATGCGAGAAATGACCATGCATCGAGCTGTGGTGCTGACATGTTGCTCAATGGGCCGCAGTCACAGTAAGATATATAGCTTATGACAGATGTTTGTGGAAATGCATTACTGCATTGAGATTGAAACCATCCAAGCTCTTCAGAGCATTGAAGAGAATACCTAATCTGTATACACAAAAAGCTTTTACAGCTGCCAGTTTACACAGTTTCCTCTGTTCAAATGTTTACTCTGATATATTGCATAAATGTCATGGCCAGAAGCTAGAAGCAGACTTGTGCTCATATGTTTTTTTTCTTCACTATATGCACAAGATTAAAAATAAATAATGATAACAATTAAAAGCAAAAAAACAACATCTCTTTCATTATTTATTCATCCATTTAATAACAACCTGTACACATAAAACAGCATTTTTAAATTGGCCAATTGCACTTTTGTTTGCGGATTTTGTAGAAAATACAATGAAAAGCAAACAAAATGTGTTACTTATTGGTACGTTATACAAGACAATGACAATAAAAACATGCACATAATCAGAATAATATCAGATAATAATTGTTTCACATCTTCTGATATACTGCAGAGGAGAAAACATTTGGCTTTTAACACAGCAGGTGGTCAGTTTTTTATTCACCTTTGCAAATGAAACTTAATGTGACTTTGAGAATTCATCAGAGGCTTTGGGCCAATTCCAATTCCTCCCTTAACCCTCAGTCTCAACCTTCGCCTTTAACCCTCAGTCTTTGGCCCTCAATCTCGGCCCTCAAAAGTAAGTGTAAGGGCTATCTTGTGACTTAGAAATGGGACACCCCTTGAGTGCAGTTACGTCTTCAGACTGTGGGGGGCGGCCTTACGCCAAAGCTACATCCAGTCTGTCAAGAAAACGACAACGACGAAGAAGAATTAGAAGAAAACGTAGAAGAAGAATAAGATATTATAAATATATATTACGGAGACAAAATATGCAATGCCTTCTGAGTAGCCCTTACTTCCAAGGGTGGTGCCGGAGAATCTCAATATTGAGGGCAACACAGCCCTCAAACTTGTCCCTCAACTTGATGTTCTAAGAATCGCGACAGGACTTGCACTTCACGGAGCGCGCATTTTTGAGATTGAGGGTTGAGTTTGAGAGTTAAGGGAGGAATTGGAATTCACCCTTAAATTAAAGATCGGTTAATGTTAGCTTTGCTATGGTTTTGGAATCAGTTCAGACAAAACTGAGGACTGGATGGTGTTAAGTTAAATGTGACTGCATGCACACAAATTTAGAAATGGATGCGCTGTCCTGAAATATCTCCGGAGGAGACTGTGTCCCCACAAAAATAAATAAATAAATGAATAAATAACATCTCTGGTTCTGTCATCAAGGCTTAATACATCCTGCTGTTTGTTTACATTTTTCGGTATCTTCTTTTGTTACTGTGCAGATAAGGGCTGTTGTCTGTCAGGAACAAAAATAGAAGTGCAGTGCTTTAGTAGTGCAAAACCTCTTAGTGGATGCTTTTACTGAAAACAGGATAGCCACTGAAAAAACGATTTTTAATCTGTAGAAAGTCTTGGGTTCTTTAAACTTTCCCAACCAAGGACTTCAACGTGAATGGAAAAATGATGAGCACTCAAGGGCTCAAATAATAAAAAAAATTACAATTTTTAAACATTTCTTTCATAAGTAAGTGTTTAAATCTTAATATTAAATGAATAAAAATCTCCTGAGGAATTGAAGTCCAGTTATGGCATTTAGAAAATTTACAAATCACCGAAGCATCACATCTCCATCTGGCGCACCATTTCAGTAAAACAGATATCAAATCTTTGCATATATAAAAAAGGTTGAAAATTATATAGTCATGCTGGGAGCCTGAGAGGCAGCCACGGCTCCAGGGTCATCACTCCCACAAGGCCACAGCCCCAACAACAACAGGCCCCGAGATGAGCTCAGGAGACAAGGACCCCGACAAGGCCGTCCCACCCACCGCAACTCTATCCACAGCAATGGTGCTGCCAGGAGCAACCGACACCACGCACCACGCTCATAACACTGCAAATATGGAAACATGTGGCGGGGATGAAAACAACCGCGGTTGTCCTTGCAGACGCAGGAAAGGCTGTGGGAAAAAAACACAGCTAAAGGCGCACCAGGAAATCACGGCCGGGATGATGATGATGATGATGATGATGGCTGGTAGTTCTAGAGAGAAGACGAAGAGTATCAAAAGTGGATCCAAAATTTTGATGAGCCTGTTGGTTATTGTGGAGACGATCTGAAAGGGAAATTTTAAAACCAAACTGCAGATTTATTATTTAATTATTTGTTATTTATTGTGGAACGTGTATGCATTGAGCTATTGAGACTTCCTTGGGAAAAAAGATGAATTTAACATACCCCTCTCTTGTTTATGCTTTACTGGGTTGAGATCAAAGCTTTTTGGACCCCGCCCCTTTATGTTTCGCGCCAACTGGATTTCTCACCCTGTTCTCCAGCAGCTACACATTTGTGAGTATTTAAACAAGAGCTTTGGTAATTATGTACCATTCTTTTTCTCCTCTTCCTTCTGAACTTTATTACATAAAGTCCACCATTGTGATTAAAGCTTTCAAAGTCCATTGTCACTCAATAGCCACAGTTTATCTTTTTGATCACCAGCTTCCAAAAAATTTGGATTGTGTCCCACAGGATCCCAAACCAAATGCAGCTTTTTAATTTGGACTAGCAGGCAAAGCATAATGACCTGGCAAAAAGGTCATATTGAACCTTAAATGAATTAAAAGAAAACTTGTATGTTAATCTTATTTTGATTTTTATTTGAGTCATTATTTCATTAGACCTGTTTGTGGTAAATTCTGAGCTTCTCTGACCCTGAAAGTAGACGAGACCATTTACATTAGTAACATGTTCCCTGCCTCATTTACATATCATCTAGCAACAGTGTGGCTCATTTGTTTTCATTTCGTACATGATTGGGCGACATTAGATCAAGTGATGCAAAGGTTTCATACAGAAACAGCTTTTCTGTTCTTTCCTTTATTTAGCACAGTCAGAGTTGTCTGACTCCCTGAACAGGACAATTTCAGTTTTTTTTTTTTTTTTTAACCTTTCAAAATCTCAATTATTAAAAAAAAAAAGAAAAGAAATTGATGCCAGGGATTCATGCTGGTGCCCCATAATGTTCGCCTGCCTCTCCTCTGTTGAACATGGAGCACATGGTCCACTGTTTTTATGCCAGATGCAACTGTGCAGCTCCTGTTCTGCTTTGGTAGCAGCTTGTGGGAGCTCTTGTTCATTTCCAAAAGGAAATTATCCTCCAGTGGGTTTAAAAATATTGATATTTTACCTTCAATATGCATGCACACAGTCCCTCAGGCCACACAGCACTAACAGATATCACTGGCTATTAGTGTTTCAAAGGACACTGATGCATGCACTGGTAACATCATGATAAATGTTGTTGTATCTACTTTGTTTTACATTAGGACCAAAAGGCTTGAAAATTTAATTATAACAGTACCATGTCTAATCGCACACTTTTCTCTGTCAGAATGGCTGACTAAACAGCTCAAGCTTGTCCTTTAGTAAGTAAATGATTAATGTGTCATTATCCAGCAAAAAAAAAGGTGGGAGACAGATATACTGTCATATGCAAAAGTCAGTGCCCCAAACCTTTTTTTAAAATAGATTTTTATTTATTCATTCATACAGTATTTGAAAAAAAAAGTATTATAGAGAGTAAGTTGTAGCGAGGTGCGACTTATCATCTGCAAGTGTTTAGAGCTCTATAAAAGCAGATGCTTTGGCAGTTTTCTGAATTAGAGCATACAGGTGTGTGTTCCCAATGCCAGATGGGAAAGACATAAGCAATCATTTTATTGGCACTCTCTCTGGGAAGGGAATGAAAACTGACCCTAAGGTCAGACTGTGCAATACTCAGAGAAAGAGACACAAAAAAAACAAGACCATCATCTCAAACCCTGCTTGCCCCACTGAACATGCTAAATGTTAAAGTTCATGATAGAACAACTGAAGACTTGAGAAGTATGGTTTGTCTGGAAGGGTTTCCAGGAGAAAACCTCTTCTGTCTAAAAAGATCATGGAAAAATGACCGAGGTTCACAAAACTCCATCTGTCCTATGGATTGATGAGAGCCAAGTGGAGTTGTTTCACCAACACCATGCTTAGTGAAAAGTAAACAGCATTCTAGCAGAAAATTCTCACACCCACTCTCAAGCACGGTACTGTAGGGGTGATGATGTGGGGTTGTTTTGCAGTCACACAACCAGGGCACCTTCTATTATAAAGTTGACCATGGACTTCTTGGTATACCATAATATTCCAGAGTCTATTGCCTTTAACTTCACTCGAAGGAAAAGCTGCTTACTTTTAGGAAGCTAACTGTAGTTGTCTTCCATTTCTGCTATTGACAAAATCCAGACAAAGTGACTTTGAAATACCATTCCCATGGGACAGCTGCACATTGTTTACTCCCTCTATGTCACACATCATCATCGAAGAAACTAGTTGGCAGAGCCACAGTTAGTGACTTAGCAGAGGCCACAAAGTAAATAGCGAAATGACAGAAAAGCGACAGAAAAGTGACTTAACCACAATGCCTATATGGGACCTAAAGAGCCAAAAAAACAAAACAAATAAAAAAAAAATGTGAAGAAAAAAAAAACTGCAAAAGTTCCATTGTTATGCATTGAAGAGAGCTGTCCATAAGCAAATGACAAAAAATTTCCAAACTGAACTGAAACTACGTTAACAGGAATGTGTCAAAATTCCCCCAAAACAATTTGTGGGTCATCAAGTTATGATAGATCTGGCAGCTACTGAATCACAGTACTACTTAGTACTACTTAGTATTGTAATCATTAATCATGTTCTTATGCAAAAGAAAAAAAAGGGCTGGGGGGGGGGTTAGTTTTGCACATTCCTGTGCTCCGGGACACAAAAGCTTTAACAGTAAGTTCCAAGATTTTTCTACGTTTTTTTGCACAGCCTGAGAATGAGCTCATTCCAAAAAGGATGTTTGTCTTTAATGCCGTATATATATATATAAAAGGGATCCAGACACAATTATGTGTCTCATAAATCACCTTTTCTCATTTCAAATAGAGGTGGTGGTCACGCTACAATGCTGCAGCAATTTCTGTGGAGGTCTGCGGGTTTCATCCGTCATGCATGAACCCAGACTGTGCACCTCTGGATGATGCAGACTGGTTCTGCAGCGAGGCATGTGAACAGAATAGATCATATAAATCTTTTACTACTGCCACCGACGTCAGTAGGGGGGTGCAAATGGTGCAGTCCATATTGCAAATAATTTTAAAGGGAACCATGTTGGATCTCTTACACGGCAAGAAAGGTCAGCATTATACACAGTACTGAGAGATCCTTTATTGGAACATAGGTCAAGAATCACATGCACACAATATTATTGCTGATATATTTATTAAGGAATATATGAAAGGTTTTATTTTTGTATGTTGATAATCTCTGCAACAGCTGCTGCTCAGACCTTTTCCTTTGATGGCATAGACTGATGACCAGATAGTAAAATGTTCCATATCTGCCATTTCAGAGACAACCTGTTAAACATATTGCTGTGTTGGAAGTAATGGCATTGAAAGTTCTAAGAAATGATATGTTTTAGGTGCAAACACATCACAAAGATCACAATGGCCAACCTCACTGTGAAATGTTGACTTTCAAGAACTGTAAGTCTATATTACTGAGCATTCAACAGTAATGCCAGAGTACTTTGATTTACAAAGACTGGCAACACTCATTCAACAAAAACCTTCAACTTCAAGCTACTTCAAGCTAACTTCAAGATTCTCAGAGTAGCAACCCCACTTCTGTCCACACGGGGACAGCATATCAGAAGAAATTTCATGTGTCAGCCCCTTGCATAGGACACAATAAAGTGCACTTATAGTGGGACAAGGTGGTACAGTAATTCCCCACACTTCGCGGTTAATGGGGGCTGTGACCCGACCCCCCCCCCGGCGAATGGTGAAAACCGCGATGTGGATGTACATGTACATACATATGTACATACAGTATACATGTATGCGCGTAATCTACGGAAAGTACACTCACTTTGACGATCTCTCCTCTGTGCGTTGCTGACGAGAGCAAGAGATGGGAGATGTGAGAACGCGTGTCAGCCAATCAGCGTACAGACAACCGACGACACAGTAATGCCCGTCATAGCAGCCAGTCACGGGTCTCGATATTCGTTCATGGGGCCTCCCGTGTCGGCTCTTGTTGCTTCCTGAGACTCGTTCTTGATGTGATGGGTTTCGCTTCAGCTTCACGTGCTTTGTTTGAATTTTTTTCAATTTTTTTTTTCGAATATTTTTTTTCTATGAATATTTTTTAAACTTCTTTTGAAACTGAGACCGTGATTGCTGAGACCGCGAAGTGTGGGGGATTACTGTATTACAAGGTGTGCCAAACCACTCATTAGCACAGAAACATTAGTGGTTCAGCAGATCTATACGCCCCCATGTGGTCAGAAGTGGGATTGCTACATAGAGTGGCTACAGGATGTTAGCACCAGTGTTGGGAGTAATGCGTTATAAAAGTAATTAAATGAGAGTAATATATTACTTTTTGCTGTATTGTAGCGCATTACTATAAAAAAAGTAATATAATACTCATTACAATTTCAGTAACATACTTTACAATATTTTTCACATTTTTTTTTTTTTTTTTTTTTAAGATTGATTGATCAAAACTGCAAGACATTCCAAAACCAGAAAACAACTTACAGGGCAACTTCCAGCGCATTGTTCCAGGTGAATATCTGCCGTCTGTGGCAGACACACTATTTTCAGTTTATCAGAGAAAAGAATAAAAAATATAATAGTCACGTAAAGAAAAATTGAACTATCGCAAATGACCACTAGATTGCCTAAAGATATTGTGGAAGCAATGAAAACTTGATTTTCTGCATTGATTGACTCCAAGGAAGCGCTACTGGCTGCTGTCTCACTGCCCAAGTTCAGACTGCGCTGGTCAAAGAAGAGCAGATGCTGGATGCCTCACAACCTGCTGCTGTCACCTCCACTGAGGACTTTTTTTCATTTGATGAGCCGCCCAATGCTGCAGCTCATGCTCCCATGTCAGTGGAAACTGGGATAACTTCTTATTTCGGTGCTGCACCTGCAATGTAAAGCTTGCACCAGTTTCCAAGAATTGAAAAAAAAACTGCACTCCGCTATAACACCACAACACCTTTCAGTGCACCATAAGAAAGACTTTTCAGTCTTGGGAGCCCTGTGCTCGCCCCAAAACGCAATCGTCTTGGTGATTAACGCTTTCAGCGTTAATCAACTTATTACTTTCGAACAACAGTAACCCATGTAATCTATTACCTTTTGGAAGTAACTTGCCCAACACTTGCCAACACTCACAGAATCTTTAATGAATTCTCTGTTTGTATTGTTAAATACAATGAAAGTACATCCTTAGTAAAAACTTCAAACTTTGGAAACTGTGTCATGGATACAGTTTGCAATAATGCAAGGAATTTATAATAGCTTATGTAGGAATTTTCCTAAAGATCAAGAATATGCACGCATAGTCAAACTTTCCCAGGGAAAGACTTAATGGTTTGGGTAAATTTTGGAATGTCCAATTCTGCACACGTTTCTGAAACACTATGCAAAGCACGGGATCTCTGCCTTTCTACCAAGCAGGTACCATAAAGACCGTGAGCAATTTAACGGCACCACATGGAAAAATCCTATCCTGCACTGCAACACTTGGACAGATCGCAGTGTTTGCACATCTTGCCACTTCAACCCTCATTCTACCGACATATTTCGCATACATGGATTACCGACTGGGGTCCGTGCGGACCCCAAGAATAAATACTGTAATAAACAACCATCAAAGAAAAATTACAACTTTTTTCTTCTCAGAATATTATTACTGATGTATTAAATGTCATCTGAAGAAAAAAACAACAACAGATTATTATTATTTTAAGAAAGTTATAGTTAATTTGCATATTTTATAAAAATGAAAATATACTTTTCTTTAACCCAAAAATGTCAACAGTGGAATTTTATGATCTCCTTTACAGCAATTAAGATCCTATCCTAGCTATGCACAAATCCACTGAAATTTTTCAAATCAGTTAAAGAATGAGGCTACAGTGCAGCTTTTCCCTCTCTATTACCATCTCTATGGTAGTCACGTTAGACTTGATTCTGATATAATTTAGTGTTCAGTAATTTCAAGTAAACATTATTTGTGTTGTATTTATATGGTGAAACCAACCAAGGTCATTTTGAACCTAATATACAGTCATGGAAAAAATTATTAGACCACCATTTTTTCTTTACTTTCTTGTTCATTTTAATACCTGGTCTCACTAAACGTCATCATGTGACTAAAACAGACAAAAGAAAACACTGAATGCATAAAAGCAGTGTTTTTGGCAGTACAACGCCATAGCTATTGATGTAAAAACGTCTAAAAGTGATTTAGGTTATAATCAAGAAAACCATGGAAAATGGTAAGATATCAGCTCTTAAATAAAACTCTTATGAGCAATCTTTGTGGTTATCGTTATGTTTGTCCAAACAAATGTACCTTCAGTTGTACCAGGCATTAAAATGAACAAGAAACTGAAGAAAACAAGGGTGGTCTAATTATTTTTTTCCATGACTGTATATAAAAAAACTTAAATAAACCCACAATCATTTAAATGTCATTATATTTTAATTTTATTTGAATTTTAATACAAAAGTCAATATTCAAAACAAAGGTTGAATAAATGCAATTCAAATTGAGATTTTTCAATTTATTTATAATGTAAAAGGAATGCACATTATGTCAAATGCAGTTGCCGTCTCCAAGAACTATGAAGTGGACATTACGTCAAATGCAGGAAAAAGTGCTGATTGTTTTCCCCAAGAACTTAAAACTGGTGGCAGCACTGTTGTTTGAACTCTGGACTATAGACAGTTATGGCACACAATTTGTCTCCTGCTATGGTCAGGACATACTGGCATGTGGCAGAAGGAGCAAGTACTTGCTACTTTTCTATCTGTGCTTCGGGAGCAAAGGCAACACCTTTTTTTGCAAGTAGGTTTTTTAGCAAAGTGTTGGACGTCAGCAGGTGGAGTTTTACCTAGTCCCATGATGGTCATTGCTGCACGGATTGGGGCTTGCAGTGTGGCAATCAAATGCACTACAAACTATTTTACAGTCTTATCTTGTAAAATAGAACTTAAACATTCCATTTCATAGTCATATACATTTTTAGGATGGAATTATGTATTTTATTCCTGACTTTGAAAGTCGTCTTACCTTAGGAGGAGCAGTATTTTGTATTGTTGACAGAGCACATGACTGAATCTGTCTCTGCTGGATTTGTGTCTATCTCCCTCAAAATGAGTGCCCCCACCCCCCCTGAGAGTGTGTGATACTTTAAATTAGGACCCATGGCAAACATTGACTCAATAAATGGTTCCATCTATTAAAAATACATAGGCGGAATTAGAGATTTTGACTGAAGTCCTCTTGGACCCCAATGCATTGGAATTTTTAAAAAGCACAGATAAAGACAGAAACAGAAAAAAATCATATGACATCATTAGGAACAAATTGATTGACAAAGTCATGAAAAATTGGAAATATAGAATAAAGCACCTCTGAGATATGACAAAAAGTACACCTCCGGGGTCCGAGAGGACCCCAGTCGGCGGTATGAGGGTTAACTACACTTGTCACTTTGAACCCCTGACTGTCTGTTTATATATTACTTAGTTTTAAATATGCAATTTTATCTCGTTATTTTGTGAACACTTAGGTTGTTTATTCCATTTTCGATTTCTATTCTATTTTATATTATTACTGGGCTTGGTCCGGGACCAGGGTAACTCATTTCGTTTCATTCCATGTTAATATGTGTTGAAATGACAATAAATTATCCTTGAATCCTTGAAAAAAAGAGAGAGAGAGAGAGAAAAAAAAAAACACTAGTGTGATTAAAGTGGGAGGGCATGCAAATTACCCTTTTAATGTTTCTTTCCTCAGATTCTATTACAGGGTTTTATTTATAACTTTTATACATAAACTAGTTGAGACTAAATAAAAGTTTACCATTCATTTATTCAATTTAAGTACTATATTTTTAACTGTCAGTATTGAAAATTATAAAATAGAGTGCAAATTCTAAATCTTCCTCTTCAGTTTTCCTGCCACCGGACAAGTTGAACACCAAGCATCCTCCCCTGAAAAGCCATCACCCTTGCTATCATCGCTACTGTTTGTAGAAAACCGAAATGATACATTTCACATGATATTATTCAGTATCGCCGTCAGACAGTCTGAGCCAGTTTCATGTTGACAGTTCTGGCAATTTTGAGTGCTACTTTTTGAAATGCAACATGACAAAACAGAAATACTTCTGTAATTCTTTCATTTTATAAATGGAAAAGGTAAGAATTCATGCAGAGCCAAATGGCCTCTAATCCCTGGTGTAATTTCTGCTTGTTAGTTGTATAAATTGCGTGCGGTGCCCTAAGGAAAGCAACAGGAAAAATAAAAGAAATGAAAAGTCTTTTATATGAAGATACAAAATCACATTAAAAGATTGTCTTTTTTTGTATAGAAATATGAATGAATTATTTTTTTTAAAAACATGCTTACTTCATTTTGGAGTGAGAGAATGTAATGCACATCGGAGTTAGATGGGTTGTGTAAGCTTGCAAACCTATAATGTTAAAAGTAACAAGAAGGAAAGATGAACTACTTAATTCCTTGTGTTTCATAATTTCTGATGGTACATTATTTTAGGATCATTCTGAGTTCATCTCACACTCCACTGCCTATGTGTGCGACTGCACAGCCACGTTTATCCACCCAGTGAAGTTAATCCTCAGAAAGAGCTTTGAACATACTGTATCACTATTTAATGTGGCACATACAAATAATAATAGTTTTATTCAGGAGGAGATAACAAACCGCTGGAACTTACATGTGAAATAAACGTGGTATCAGTTACTTTTAAAATGCTTTCATGAATTTCGTCTCATCTGTCTGTTCTCTCTGCAGAGCTCTTTCCTGAAGTACTTGACATATCACGTTGCTGAGTTCATACTCTAACAATTAATCCACCATCAACATCATCAACTCAACTTTACTTTCGAGTCAAACTAAAATCGTTATCCAAATGTTCACACAAACACATAAAGTCTGTAGCCTGCAACCATTATACAACATAAGTCAACATCCTTTAACTTGATGAGTGAATTCCATCCCTAGTGTCATCCATAGCCTTGTCAGCAACGTATTTATTTTCTGTCCATCACATGGCCTCTTGTCACACTGAGATCATTTCAGACACGGAGCAATTTTCTTGCCACCAAAAACATGTAAGAGTTGAGAAAAATCATGCATTTCAATGGTTGGAAATGACTTGGAATCACTCTCAAAATGTCTGAAATTTTCTCCACAACTTATTCCTTCCTGATTGTGTTGATGAAAATTATTGGTGTGAGCATACATGTGGTTTTTTTTTTTTTTTTTTTACTGTTAGACATTGTTCATGCTGAAAAATCTATGACTTCAACCCCGGTGCTACAATTTATGTTGCTTTATTGATGTGACAATCAAGAGTCTGCACAAGATGTTTTATTCAGAAAATTGAACTGATGTTCTCATCTCTTTCTGACTTCCTGATTAAACCATCTGCTATCCAGTCTGACATGCTTTTCAATAAAAAGAGATGGGTGCTTATTTATAGGTGGAGCGGGAAGGAGAGATGTCTAAAGGCTATGATGTTCTGGTTGATGTGATTCAAAAAGTAAAGACTGAGAGGTGACCTGATGAAATGTGAAACCAATAACATAACTGTTGAAATTAAACAAAAATTATCATAACTGATAGAAAACTAAAGTGAAATGCGTTCTTTTTTGTTTCTGCAAGGACAACATGATTGTCGGCAAAATGTTTTAGTTTTGTATTTTGTTGAGAACAGCTGACCTGATGTTGACCTCGCATATTAAAAATAACATACAAGGAGCTAGAGGTCTTCGGGACAACCCGAAAACCCAAGGTTTCGACCTGACCCCAATCGGGTCTCGGATCCATTCATAAGACGTGACTCCGGGTTCGGGACGGAATCGGTACAGTTAGTCTTGAGTCCGGACAGTGCTCTCTGACAGGCTGGGTCCACATTTACCGGAGAGACATAAAGATATTGGCGGTGGCAGCTGTCACTCAGCAAGGAGCAACATCCAGTTTTTAGAGCTGCCGCCATCGCAGATGTGGAGTTTATTGAATGACCAGCAGGGGCTGAGTCTAATAGCTACTCCAAGTCCACTGACCACCATATTAAAACTTTAAACTTTACAAAAAATAATCATATGTACAGCTTGGTACTGTAGTATTTTTGATTTCCAATGGCTTGATTTCACATCCATGATCACAATAGGAGGGTGAATTTTTATGTATCCTATCAGTTAAAATTATATTAAACAACAATTTTATGCACAATTAAGATATACATTTTTCAATTCAACTTTAACTGTTTAGCATCTATAAAAAATCCAAATTGTCTCTAGGCACTTTACAGAAATCCAGAGCAGGACCCCCGAGCAAATATGAATAACTATAGCTGAATATTATTAATTCTTAATTAAAGAAACAATGGCAAGAATAAAACTCCCCTAAAGAGAGAAAAACCAAAAAAAAAAAAAAAAGTCATGTTGGTGTCCCCCTGCAGCGTAGGCCTATAGCAGCATAGCTATGATAAGGCTAAATTTAAGATGAGTCTACTCTAGTCTTGGATTCAGCCAGTTCTGTAATTGTAGCCACTAGTATTCGCCCTTATGTGCTATTGTTTAGACTAACTATAAACTTTACTAAACAAAAATGTATTCAGTTTAGTTTTAAAGGTGAATGTGGTATCAGCCTCCTGAACCCAAATTAATTGCTGGTTAATAGTAAAAGTGCCCAATAGCACAAGGCCCGTCCTCCAAATCTACTTTTGGATATTCTAGAAACTACAAGTAAACCTGCACTCTGAGAGCAGAGAGCTCGAGTATAACACCATTAATTGTGATGTCACATAAGGTTTGTCAAGTTCTTTTCATACAATCTGTCAACACCTCGACACTTTGGTCCAGATAACTCATGTTAATCCCATGAGATACTGTGCAGTTAAAGTGCTAAGTAGAACAGCTGCTTTTAACATTCAGTCATATGAGTCAGCTGAATTTCTATAGCACTGGCATGCGTTTATTGACTCCTCTTGAGTATGCTGCTGCCAGTGGTTACTGATGTCTTTTTAGAGGTGATTTGTCGAAATTGTGCCTTTAGTGTATTTCCTAAATTTGTAAAAACTTGCTTTTGTGTCACACTAATAATATGTCTGAGAAGCAACATTTTATTGCAATGGCCTGAAAACCTTTAAATCCTTGGAATAATAAGAGCTGGGTGAAGTCTCTAGATCCTGAGGGAAAGTGTTTCAGTGCTACCCTTTAATCCCTTTCAGGACATGAAATCATGGACAAAGCTTTCTGATTCTGGATTCACACAGCTGTGTCGCGTGCGTCATCTGCGTCTGCCCTTCATAGACTTTGAATGAGGTGACATCATTTTTAAGATAACGGAGAAACATCAACACCACCACCTGTGTATTGCCACAATGCACCTGTGTGAATCCAGCGAAAAAGAAAAAAACTATAAAACTGTCCATAAATGCCAAATATTGTATAAATGAAACAATTATTCTCATTATTATTTTTTATTTACTGGGATTCATGTCAATATACAGCATATAATGTAAGCAAAGTGAGGGAGTTTAAAGAACCTGTATGGAGTAGATTTATTATTGATTTGCACCTGACTTCTTACTGTTATTCCTGTGTGCAATTGCCAGGCAGTGCCTTGAAAGAATGGACAAAATGATTTTTATGACAAACACTATGAGGAATTCTTTTTCAGTAATCAAAGTTTTGGAAGGACAATAATTAAATGAATCAAATGAATTTTTATGCTTTGTGCCACAAAATCTACTGTTGATTGAATCACTATTTAATGTTTAGACTTGAAAGGAAAAAAGAACACACACCCGTTTCTCAGTGTGTGTGCTCATCAGTTGCAGCCAAAAGTACTGTTTCAATTCAAAGTCTGGACTAAGTCAAATGTGGTCAAAAATCCCCAGATGTGTTCTTGCTCTGACCATTTTATTGAGGATGAATACCAGTGGAGACCACCGACTGTATAAACTGGTGGAGACTGTGTGTAGAGTTAAAGGAGCAAAGTATCCCAGAATTCCTTTCTCATCAACGACCAGAAGTAATGGCAGAGGAGAAATGAAGTAAGAAAGTTATAACTTTGTCATTGTGGAACAGATTGTAGTTTTAGGTATGTGTTTATGCAAGAATATCTAGTTCTTATAACTTCAAAATTGTACTTAAATTATCAAGGTAGAAGCGATTCAAAAATTTGCTTCCACTAAACTTTGTTTGTGGTGCAGCTGAAACACAAAAGAATAAAACCCATAAGAAAAAAAAAAGACATGATAAAAAGTAATGGTTATGGACACTTTTGCCAGAGAAGTCTGTCGTTTCTTTCTGAGTTTTCATTTGATCTTTAGTGAAATTGGAGATGTTTTTGAGTACATCCTATACTGCTAGCTGAGCTGTGATGCTATCAAGTACATAAATGCACTGCTGTTCCATCTTTAAAGTACATTCTCCTGAGTCTTATTTTCCAACTATGAATTACCAAGTAAGCCCAAATTTGTGTCATTGGAATTGACCCCCCCACCCCCCACCCTCAGCTGCAATGAGTAAGGAGGTGCAGGTGGTGTGCATCACTGGTGGGACAGGGTGTAAAGGTATTTGGAATGATGAATAACATGTTTTCTTTTTTTTTCTTTTTAATCTATCATCGATAAGTTATTAGTTTTTCTAAATTGCACCATCAGTTTCTGCAGATATTCATGTTTTGTTCTTTGCTAGAGATTTATTCATTCACTTAAAAATGGACATAGCAATCCTTGTGTACCTTGATTTCACCATCCAGATTTTCACCAGCTTCACTCCACATAGATATTTAATGTTGCCCCATGGAAAGGAAGCTGTGATTCACCAGCAGGTTTATATTTTAAAAAATACCCAAAGGGAGGAATGTAGACTTTGTAGGAATGTCTGAAAGGTTGTCTTTTTTATTTGGCCACATGTTGGCTATAATGATTCCAACTTATGGGTGCAGTTTGATCCTAAAACCACATAAAAAGAAAAGAGGATACATTTAAAACTGAAAGTGGGAAGTTAGGGAGTGACAGGAATGATCTCCAGTACTGGTCTCTATTACTGTAAACCTGAAGAAGGCGCTGACTGAAGACATTTTATTGTTTAATCAATGTTTAGTAGAGGAATTTGCTGTGTTGACCATTATGTCTTGTAACTTGTGCAACATTCATTTTTGCACAATCAGCTCCAGGGAATCCAAAGCAGTCCCCAGCACAGAGCCGGGCCTCTTTCTATGTTTTTTCACAGTTTCTTCAAGTCCATCACTCTGATTCTGCAGCCCAACAGATGACTGCAGATGCAACATCTTGCCGTAAACATTAAGGACTCAAGCATCCCTGGGCAGAGTTTGCCCTTTCTTGTAGGACAGCCTCAGTGTTGCATTTCTACCTCAGTCTGTTGTTCAGGCAAACACAAAGGTATCTGTAGCCCTCCACCGCCTCTTCTCTCAGGACTGAAATAGCATTTGGCTTATTCTTGGTGCACCTGAAGTCAACAATCAGTGGGTCTTGTGAAGAATTTATTTTCTTAGTTGTTGGGTCAGCAACAGAGCAACTCCGCTGTAGTCATTAAAGGCTGCTGGATTTCTTATTTATTTATTTCTTAACAGGGACGAGGGAGAATGTCTTCACAGCACTTGATGTTCATGTTTTGTTCTTCACTAAGGACTGGATGCATTTGTGTTGCTGGTAAATTACAGGCTCCTGCCTATCAACAGGTTTGCTTGTTTGTTCAAATGATGTTCAGTTATTCGGGCTCTTGAGTCACACCAGAGTTTCTGGGGAGGATCTGCTTTTGCAGGGCATCATTAAATTGGTGAGTTGGAGCCCAGTGTGCTGACTTCTTACTATGAAGACCTCTGGCAGATTTTGGTGAAAGCCGTCCATAGGTGCTTTAAAACCAAAATGGCTTTTTAGGTTTGTTAACTTTCACCAAAGTGGAGACTCAGTTTGCCTTGTAGTTGTCCCAATCTTACTGCTGCTGCATGATTATTTGCTGAAGTTGTTTCATTTCAACTCAGTGTGAAATTCTCCAGTGCATTTCAGTTTTATTAGCTGTTGTTTTTAGTTTCTCCCACTGTGTTGCATGGCTTGTGTGTGTGTGCAAGCAGACTGCAGCAGATTGGAGACAGTCAGGTGAAAACGCTATTGACAATGAGTTACAGAATGTTATGCTAGAATTACCAAAAAAAAAAAAAAAAAGGTTAGGATAGACCCATGTCCAGTCCCAGGGACGTTGAAAACCAGAGCAAAAATAACTGAGTTCAGCTGCAGTGGCAAAGATGAAGTTTTAAGATTGACTGCTGACAGCTTCATTACAACCAAAAATAAGAAAAAAACTAAACAAAACAAACCCAAAAGACTTTTTTTCAGATCCATATATGCATGGGGTGCACTGGAGCAAAAGAAATATTTTCACTAGCCGAACTGCAACATTTACATGCACTCATGCATATTTGTTTGTGAGGAAAACATTTATAACCCTCATCTCAAGGAGAAAGTTAAATGAACATATTCTCAGCCTCTTTGTTAATGACAATGACTTTCTTGTCACATTTTTCAGACTAGTAAGGCCTTAGCATTTAATCTAATTACATTTATCAAACAACAAAAGGCCAGAGCAAGCAGAGGAGAGCCACACTAATTACATTAGAGCTGCAAGGAGATTGGGCTATGTGATGAAGTGATTCGGGCACTCACAGTCCTACCGACCGTATTCAATAATTTCAAGCCCATCCCAGCTGTTTATGAGATTGAGCTTTCATGTACATGCCACTCTGTCACATGTGACGCTGGAAGAGGACCCAATGCAAAACATGGGAGGCAGTCAGATAATGAAAAAGTAAAAGCCAGAGCCTGCACTGAATCTGAGAGCACAGGAGGGAGAGGGAGAGCCACACAGAATCCGTCACAGAACAAAGGAATCCGGAGGAGTGTGTTTATCACAGGTCGAGCGTTATCTAAGGTCCACATGCATCCTAAGATGCTTGTGTGGAAATTAGTCGTAGAATGTGAAGGACAGACAGGAAGCACAGCAAAACTTAATGCACAAAGAAACTGCTCCAAAATAAAACAGGAAATTTAGCCATGAAACATGGAAACCTGAAAGAAAAGCAAAATACAAAATCTGAGGTAAAACACATAAATAAATAGCTGAGTTTTGAGATGTGGCCTTGGTTTCTACCTAACAGAGCTTTCAACTCAAGCTGTGATGAGGGATGAGGGAGCAGACGATGTGTCAGACACTACTGAGGCAGCTAATCAAATTAGACGGGGACTGGGTGAAAAATATTAGAGCAACAAGAACATCATTGCAGCAGTACATCTCAGTGACTTGAATTCAAAATGAATTTTTTTTTTTTTTTTTTTTTACAAATTTTCACACAACAAAACGCACGGTTTGGGAAAATAGTTTTTTTCTCATTACATGCTGCAAAATTGACTTTTCCCCCCATGCTATTTTAATATCTTCCCAGCATCCTCATCTTCATGCAAAGCCCAGTCTGTTTACATTCTGCAGTATTTTATTTTATTTACTTATTTATTTATTTATTTATTTTGTTGTTGCTCCCGACACTTGGCACAGTGCGCTGCAGGAGAACCAGGCTGATGAAGCAGGTCCCAGACAGCATTGCTTTGTGGCTGTGTTTTCCCAAGAAGAGAGAGTGTTGCTTTCACTGCTGTACAAGCTCTCAACATAACTCAGAATCCTCCGTTGAAGCAAAAGGCCAATTGTGTGTCTGGGTGTGTATTTTAGTCCATGCTTGCTAAGGGGTTGAAGGAGTTTGGTGCCGTCAAAGAGACATGTCAGTATTTATGACACGATTTTTGTGTGAACTCATTTTCCTTCAGACATCTGTGTCGGGCATCTGCACATTCGCTTTGTGCAACATTATTAAACTCTGTAAAGAGAAACTAAAGAGACAGCGAGACTCAATCAGGTGTTTTATATAGGTGATTCCCCAAGCCCTATTTTTTAATATACAATGCAGTACAAAACAAACCGAAACCAAAACAAAATACCTCATTATACTGTTTTTCTTTTTTTCTTTTTAAAAAAAAATGAATTAGCATTATATGAGTTTTGAATCTGGACTCTAATGAAATAAATTGGATTACATCTGAATTTAGTGAATTGTAATATAATTGGAATGAACTGGACTCTCCTTAATTGGACTGCATTAAACTTGTTTGTTTTCTCAGCAAAGTGCCTTGAAATGACTTTTGTTTGTGAACTGGCGCTATGCAAAGAGACTGAATCAAACAGAGCTGTATTGAACAAGGCAAGCGTCATATCAGCACCGTCATCAGAAGGAAAGGGGGAAAAAAGAAAAGAAAACACAGAAATATTAATAATAACAAGGGCTGTCAGTCGATTAAATTTTTTAATTGCGATTCTTCGCAAGATTTTCATAGGTAACTCACGATTAATCGCACATTAATCACATTTTTTAAATGTTCTGTTTATCCATCCATCCATCATCTATACCCATTTTGTCCTATACAGGGTTACCGGGGATCTGCTTTATTATTTTTAAGCCTTTATTTTGAAAAACCGGAAGTCCACCAATGCTGCCATACTTTTTGGGGGCTTAATTCATCATGCTTCTTGTGTACTTTGTCAGGCTGCTGCTTGACTGCAGTAATTTGCTGACGGTCCCTAAACTCCACAGCAACAGCGAGGTCCTCAGAAGGACATTCAGCACTGTTCTTTAGAGTTTTAGCCACACTCACTGAGCTCGGAGGGTCGATGACACTTGTGAAATGTCCGGCATACTTATATCTACAAAATGGATACCAACCTGTCTTTTTTCATTGGTTGGTATCATTTTCCTGAAAAAAGAAAAATGAAAAAAGACTTGTACTTGACTAAAGTGCTACTTGCAGCAAGCAAGAAAGCCATAACAAAGAACTGGCTCAATGTGAATGCCCCAAGCCAGGAGCAGTGGCTGGACATTGTCAAGGAAATCCTTGTCATGGAAAAAAATGACATTTAGATTGAGATTGAAAGAGAACGTATTTGACAAAAATTGGGAAAAATGGAACGCCTATAAAGACACTCTGACACCAACTGAATGGATGTTCAAAGGAACAGTGAACTGTACAGTTTCTTCTCCAGACTGTTAGTGTTATTTTTATTATTCTTACATGTAATTTGTTTTTTTTTGTATCGTTTTTGTCTACAAATATGTGAAAAAACTCAATAAAAATATAAGTTGAAAGGTACCAACCTGGATTAAAAATCGGTGCCGTTTTCATGACGCTATGTAAGTTTAAAGAGAAAAAAGACAAGCGAATGTCGGATGTGAAACTAACTTTACCGCGTCCTGCGGTGGTAACTCAATTCACAGCGACAGTAAATACAAATAACCTTTTTCATGTCAACAGACCCATCTGGCAGCACCTTAAGGCTAAACTTGCTGTTCATAAGACCTTTTCTGTCACCATGTCTGTCCCACACGATGACTGTAAATACACTTATTGGCCGAGGGTCATATTTACAGAAACATATGTGCGTTAAAGGTGGGGTGGGTGTTCTTTTTTTGCAGCACTTTTTACAATATTACCTGAAAACCTTTTCACATTCCCATTGCACCCACTGATATAAAATGTTTGCAAAAAAAACTAAACGTTTTGGTCCAGTCTAGAGGGTATAATCAGAGAAAAAACTCTGACCAATCAAAATAGTGATCGTCATTACTTTCATTGGCTTCCTAATACGTCCATCAAATATCAATGCACTCCCACCCACCCCTCCCTCCCTGAGGTTCATGTAGTCGTGAATCGTGTGAAGGCGTGGTTTTGAGGGGTGAACTGAGTGTATATTTTCAAAATCTCACTTGAGTTGGATTGCTGGAACCGTTTTTTCAAAGAACACCTACCCCACCTTTAATCTCGCATTAAAAAAAATAGTGGCGTTAAACAGAATTTGCATTAATGCATTATTAACGCGTAATTAACGCGTTAACTTTGACAGACCTAATAATAATCCATTAGGAGATAGTGTGCTTTTCATTCATTATTACATATTGATTTTCTTTCTTCCCGCCTTTTTTTTTTTGTGCAGCTGATAGTAGCCACCCATTCCTGGGTTGCTCCCAGACCCGTATGTGAGGGGGCTGACCCGTTGCTCCTTTCACTCCATCCAAAATAGCTACAAGGCCCAGAGGAGGAGGAGGATGCATGTTGATGAGTTATATTGCAGTCTGAATTATTTATCAGTTCATTAGAAATAGTCTGACCGACCCCTGACCCGGCTGCTACGAACGCACACACGCCCCAGCTTCCTAACGTTAGCTGCTCAGGACAGGGAGAGAGAAACCCGACTGGATCAGTCATTGGGTTGTGGGGGAGAGGAGAGCAGTCGCTGGGTTAATTTAAATGCATTTAAACAAGAAATGACCCTGAAGAATGCACAATATGATCCATTTGACAGAGACTGAAGGATTGGGAGCCTTCAAGTTTCTTCAGAAACATTCCAGTTTTTCTTGCTGCTCTTTGGTTCAAACTGGTGATCAAGTTGCAAACCTTTATTTTTATTTTTATAAAAAAAGAAAAAAAAAGTTGCAAACCTTTAATTTTATAATCAAAAGGTCAAAATGTGATGATGAACTCACACAGTAAAACAATCTCCCAGATCTTGTTTAGCAACATTTCTTTCTTTCAGAAAATCACGAGTACACTCTCATTTCAGCAGTTTTATAACCCATCTTTGCAACTGACAGCCAGTGGACGTCCAATGAAAAAAAGTCAAAGAGTTCCCTCACCTCCTCCCATCTCTTTCAGACCGACTCCGAGCTGGCTGGAGGTATTTCTTTGTCACTGCTTTTCTTTACCCTGCTAACAGCAGTCTCATTGACCTTCACTCACTCAGGAGTTTGTTTTAAATGAGATCCAAAAACTCAATCCTTCAAAACATATTGTTTTTCTTCCTTCTACTCTATTTGTTGAGCTTTTAGTTTTATATTCAATAATGTTGCCATGCTTCTATACTATCCACTTGCACTCAAATTTTCCTCTCTGGATTTGTCCTGATTGCCTTTATGCTGTGGTTTGTAATGACACACAGGTGTATCTAGGATTTTCTAAACACATGCACAGACACACACAGACAACAACAACAACCAAAATTACAATACAAACAGTCGAAAGTCTTAATAATGTACTAGAATTTAACAAGGCTGAGACATGTCTAAGCTCCACTTAGACTCTGGGTGATTAAAATATCATGACAGCTTAAATTACCATTTCATTATGAAATCCATTCATTTTAACATGGATTCTTTGAATGGAAAAAAAGCACTTTGCTCTCACATGAATAGTGTCCAAAATGTTGAAATGATGAAGAGACTGTGGAAGTGTATAATCCTGAGTATAATATGCTTCAAAAAGAATCCAAAGAGAGCCTGAAGTTTCCACAGTGCACACAGGATATATAAATGATGAGTGCCTTTTAATGCAGAACCTCATCTGGGAAAAAAAAGTCTAAATATGCACTGTAGAAACAACACTGGAGAAAGCAAGACAATTTTAAAGATTGTAAGAGTTGCCATCAAGGGGAGAAGTGGAAGGTGGAGATTTTTACCAGTGCTTGCAGGGACAATGCTTTTTTTCCCCTTTCTTTTTCCAATCTGTGATTCAGACCAGTCCAGAGCATCAGACAGCCTTTGGCCACATCTTAATCACGGTTTAATTATTTAAGCTGAACTGCTCTCAGGGCTCCTTTGTTTTCATTTCAGTTGTAATCCTATTGCATAGGTTTTTTTTTCTGTCCTTGTTGTTTTGATTCTTTTTTTTTTCAGTCTGGAGAGAAACAAACAAAGTCTATTTTCATTTATTTTGCACAGTTTGCCATGAGCAACAACAGCAGAGAGAAGTCCCTACAGTCAGCAGTTTAAAGGAGTTACATTCTGTTTTTGGCACGCTCCTGCTGGAGATTCCATGTCATAAATGTGAGCCTGTCTCATTATATAATACTGTAGATGTTTAGACCCCAAAAGGTATACGGTCATGAGAAAACTATCCTGCTTGGTAATTCCAGCAGAGCCTGACAGGACAACGTGTAACAGACACGTTTGTCCCCATGTGCAAAACATAGCCATGTCACAATAAAGGTGGGAAGATTAGGAGATGAAAATGTTCAATTATGTGAACCCTATATGGGTTTAAAGTGGGCGGCAAATTTGAAACCACTGTGGCCATTGTGTGTTTGCCCATATGGACTCTGAATGGGACATAACTGGTTTTTAAGTTGGGCCCAATTGGATAATTTTCCAATGCGGGGGTTATGTTCCAAAAACTGTATGAGACTCAAACTGAAGCTAATTAAGAAGGCATATATGACTATATTTTAAAATTGGTCATCATGGTGGTACGCAGGATTAAAAGTTTGAGAACCACTGCATTAGATAATTTCAAGCTAAAGTCCGTTCTTTGTCCAGGTTTCCTACTTTTAATCCGCTTGTGGCTCACATGAACCTGCTGGTTCATCACAGGTTTTTTGAACATGCCACTGTTGTACCGTATCACTTTGTGAACTTTCAGATTGTTCAAAACCAGGCTGTATTACAATTTCCTGATGGCAATGTAGCCATTTTAAGACTTTTAAGAGTAATTTTACAATTTTATCAGCATTTATCTTCTCTGTGGAACAACATAGCCATGATACAATGTCACTTCTGCGTGTTATACATGACAAAATATGAATACAGTGAAACAAACTAAACTAGTTAAGATAAAACTGGGAAACTAGTCAAACATAAATAAATAAATAGGTTTGAACTATATGCTAAGTGCTACATCTGCTTCCTATATTTACAGTAAAATAACATTTGTCCAGCTGGTGTAATCATTACTGTCGTGCTAAGACATGAAAATGACTACTGAAATATTGAAATTTTTTTGAAATAAGGATTTTGGCTTCTTTGGATAAATGTTACTGAAATAACTTATTATAGTATAGTAATTTATTTTTTCTCATAATTTTAATTCTGATTCACTCAGCACTTTTTTAGTTTTCACTAATGAGAGAAATACACTCTCACAGTCCAAAAACGTGTTGGGTTGATCGGTGATTCCAAGTTTACCACAGGCGTGAGTGAGAGTGTGGTTGTTCGTCTCGTTTATCTCTGTGCTGCCCAGGGATGGACTGGAACCCTGCCAAGGGTATACCTTGCTTCTCGCCTGATGACGTTAGTCTCCAGGCCCTCGTGACAACGAAACAGTATGAAGCAGTTTAGAAAAAAAACGGATGGATGAAATCATCATCATAGAGAAATAGCTTCTGCTATCTGGATACTGTCAGATCCAAGCATAAGACATTTAACTTTAAATAACAGGCACATTCCTGGTAAATAATTTTAAATTAGCCCAAACCTACAAATGGTTATAAAAACAGAGTACTTTCACATTTCATTTCTGTGAATCCCTGCTCTATATTTTTTTTTTTAGTAAATCCAGCCCAGTCAGTGTCACAATTAAAGTCTAATAGGTACATTCTGTCCAAAATGTTCACACTGACTACACAAAGCTCTGTGAGCAAATACTGTACGCCTCCATAATAAGAAATTAACAAATTCATTTAGGCACATCAACAGATGGCTGATTTTCAGTTGGTGCTCAACAAAATTTCCAAATGAGCCCTCAAACTTTTTTAACGCACTGCTACACTCTGTGATAGTGTGTAACCTCATTGTGCTCAGTCCTTTGCTCTTATGCCAGATGGGCAATTAGAAATGTGGTAAGTGCATGCTGAGCAGCCACCCACATACTGGTTGCAACATTGCCGCATGTGGTGAGATTACCTGTGACAACTTTCAGACTGTATTAATGCATATGCCTCATTCAAGGTCCTTCGTTCTAGCCAAGAACTTTCTGTGTATCATCACAGCATCTTTTAGAAAGTTCCCAAAGCAAGTGAATGATCATAGTGGTTGTGCTTTGATGACAGCTAAGTGCACATTACTTACAAATACAGTTTGATGCTAAAAACATGCCTGCCTTTTGGTCTCATGATTGTGTTTTTTTTTTAATGTGCTACCACAAGCACATTATTCAGAGGATCGCAAGTATGAAAATGAAATCTAAATTAAAAACTGTCATGTCTCAGTTATTGCTGTCACTTGCTTCCTTCTCATCATGCAAAGCGACACCCATGCCCTAATATTTGAGCTAATGTGTGCCCTACAAACCCCCCATGTGTACCTGCTGAATTGATTCTGCATCAGAATATTCAGCATGACATTTACCAGGACTGGACTTTTAAAGTTATGGCGTCAATATTATATCTTCTCCTTTCTATCCACCCTTCCATTTTCATTAGCAATGAATCATCTTTTTGTTTATTCATTTGTATTTTTCCCCGTCTTTAACAAAAGTCCTATTAATACAACTGTCAGCGTTTCCTCCTATGAAGCCACACTATGTAACGATAATCATTATTCGATAATGTTGCCATAATATTACTCCAGGTCAAATGGGGGCAGCATGTCATGAGGAACTTAATGTGTTGCCTCTGGGGTGCTAATCTGTTTAATCTGTTACCAACAAGGGAAGCGAAAAAACATTTTTTTTCTCCATGGCTACAGTATGGGGGGAGGCGGGGGTCGGGGGGGGGGGGGGTGTTATATGTACCTCATCAAGTAAAATTCTATAAAATCTAGAAATGCTCATCTTCTCTTTCGTGTTTTTCTTTAAGTGACGGCTGCATTACAGTCTATGGTCTCACATTGCTAGCTGTGACTCTAACTATTTAGTACTTTTGGCAAACTTGATGTCTGGACAACTTGTTGTGTGAGCAATTGCACTAACAGGCGGCTGCGACAGCTCTGAGTTTGGCCTGAAAGGGCCCAAGGATGCAAGCTTAGTTAAGCAGCTGGAAACAGCTCCTGTTGCCCCAAGCCCCTAACTCATTGTTGCTACCTCTTGCAGCAGCAGATGCAGCCAGGTCCTCAGGTCGAGTCATATTCATCCCTGGACCCTTTCAAGCTGACTAACCAGACCGGTTGAACTCTGTCGCGGCAGCTAGGTAACTGAGAAACCTTGTAAGATTGATTATAGCTAGTCCTTGTTTCAGCTCTGGTTGGACTTGTTTAAAGATTGTTTTAGTCATCACATAATCACTTTGCATTTGCAAAGACACAACAAAGTCCACCTCTAGTGGGACAATGTAGTATTACAGGGTTTCTGGTACAATATTTTCACAATACAATATTTTCTGTTGCTGCTTTACCAAACAGCAGATTTATGTGTTTGAGATGGAGTTAAAATGGTGTTTTATTTATATCCTCAGATATATAATTTAAAGTGTCAATCTTTCAAATAACAACTTTAAATTAACTGGTGAAAAAAAAAAAAACAATATAAGAATTTCCATGCTGAAGATTTATAAGGTGACCTGAAAAGGACTGTAAAATTTATGTTTATGCTGCTGTTTTTTTAATCTGACAGGCTGTCTGTCTTATTATTTAGTAAACTTTAGTAAATAAAATAAAATAAACATGTTTATTTTTTTATGATGGTAGCAGAGAGGCTAGAATGATGCCATCTTCATTCATCTGTGTGTCTCCCACTTGACCCCCTGTCCCGCGCCCCGCAAAGGAAAAATCCCCATGACTGATGGACCTCCTGGATATTTAGACATGTGTCTCTTCCTTCATGGCCCAGTCAGGGAGAGGTCCGGGTACAATGTGACAGGCTTCTGCAGCAATGTGTACCAACATTTGGTAAGAAGCATCTCTGTAGCCTATAAGCCTTAGAGATCAGCCATTAGTACGTTGTCAGTTTAACAAGCTATAACAGTCTTCGGGGCATCTTGGAGGAAGATTCAACCTATTAGCTTTATAACAAGGAGGAAGATGTGAAATCATTACAGTCCAGATAAATGTAGCACCTGTAAGTGCCTTGTGTCTGGGCTGGTGGGGAATAAGGTCCAATTATTGTGGTTTCACAATGTGGATAATGGAGTCAAATCTGCAGTGTATATTTTTACTTGACAGTGATGCTCTAACAGCCAGAGTGGTGTAAGTTACAAACTTTATTAATGGTGGACATTGAGAAACACATGCTAACATACTATTAGATTGTTAATGGTGGTGAACTGCAGCAGATTCCTTCTCATATAGTTATAAAATAATGGTGCACCCTCTTAGATCTTAGTATTCTTTTAGACAGTTGGCAAATATTATGCTACTGTCAGTGCTGAGAAATGGTACTATTAAAAATAAAACTTTGAATGAAAGAGAATAAGGCCATTGGAAAGTGAATCATTATTTAACTAACTTAGGTACCAAGAAAAGTAACTCATCAGTGTTACCTTAACTCACTACCTTATTGAACAGCTTATTCTATAGTGTATATTCTGAAAATTCAGTCTAAAAACAGGATTGACAGCTCTTTACAAATGACTGTGTTTACTAATAAAACCAAGCATGTGGGGTTCAATGCATACAGCTTAAAACACTGAAGAGATTTTATTATTGATCTAACTGAAACATGGCAGTTCTACAGTTGATAATGGTAGCTTCTCCTCAAGCTACCACATAATGATAACAAGCTCATTAATTTCCCTCAGGGTAGCAGCCTTAGAAAACTTGAAGGTTTGCAGTTGTTGTTTAGAGTATGTCGCACCAGCATCATCATTGTTTGGGAGCTTTGCTCAGTCTGCAGGGGCTTCTTCCAAACTAAATCAGAGTTCTTTGCTACAGCCAGACACTTATTATCATCCAGGCCCAATTTGTGTTTCAGCGTTATGCTATCCTGTTGTCCTTTTCACTTGCAAATTAAAATTAATATTGATACTTCCACCATATAAACTCGGTCCTGGCTACCATCCTGCTAGCTGGCTGTGCTATGTGGTTGTCTTGATCTACTCCTTATGGTTTTTCCCATTATGGGTTGCCTCAAAGAATCACCTGCTTCCATCTCAGCCATCTCAGTCTTCTGTAGCTTCCTTTGCTACACCAACCAACTGCATGTCCTCTTTTAACACCCTGCTCCCTACTCTCAATACAGATGGCAATGTCTTCTGCAAACATCACAGTTCCATGGAGAGTCCTATTTGATCTCATCGTTTAATCTATCCATCGCCATGATTAACAAGGAGGGGCTCAGGGCCTATCAAGATGCAGTCCATCTTTCATCTGAAACCCATCCGTTACTCATACTGCATATGGTCATGCTGTCCTCATTGTAGGCTAAACAATGGAAAATTTCTTGAAATTAAAGAAGACATCACCTGTCAAGCTGCACATGGCACATTACACAGTGAAAAGCGCAACAGCCTCACTGGACCCCTATGAGTGATCGAACTACAACCAACAATGGAAATACTGTGTGTGTGTACCCCAGATGCAGGTTGTGCAAAGACGCCCCTGAAACAGTACAGCATATCACAGCAGAGTGTAAGATGCTGGCAGGCAAAGGATACATGGAAATACTACAACCAGGTCATGATATACAGAAACATCTGTACAGAGTATGGACTGGAGATCCCAAGGTCAAGATGGGAGACACCTCCAAAGGTGATTGAGAACAAGTGGGTCAAGATCCTGTAGGACTTTCAGATCCAAGCTGACAAACTGGTGATGGCTCATCAGCCTTACGTAGTGCTGGTAGATAAACATCAGAGGATGGCAGTGGTGGATATGACCATCCCAAGTGATGGCAACATCAGAAAGAAGGAACACGAGAAGCTCACGTAATACCAAGGGCTGAAGAAAGAGCTGGAAAAAGTGTGGAGTGTGAAAGCTGCAGTGGTGCCAATAGAGATCACTGGGAGCTGTAACTCCCAAGCTGGATCGGTGGCTCCAGTAGATACCAGGAACAACATCTAAAATCTCTGTGCAGGAACAGCTAAGATCCTGTGCAGAACCCTCAGGTTCCCAGGCCTCTGGTAGAGGACCTGAGCCTGAAGGAGACAATACCGCCTGGGTGGGCGAGAGGAAGAAGTTTATATATATGTCCTACAATGGCAGTCAATCTGTCAGTCAAACAATGTCAAATGTCCAGCCATTTGATTGGTCAGCTTTATTGCTTCATATAATTTTACCTTAATGGTCCAAAATAAAAAAAAAAATCCCCCCAGTTGTCAAATCTAACTATAGGGACAAAAACTGTATTTTGTACCATGCTGTAAATATGCTTAATTCTGCTGCAACGTTGCCCATTTCAATATTGGTGGGGATTTACTCTGCTTTGGTACCGGCACCTAGTGGTCAGTAGAGGATGGATGCTTGTCACTTGGTTTACACCGAGTTTTTAAATCCGTCACGACATGTGGGTAAATTTAATAGAGGTAAAAACCCATCCAGGACACATTTGAGGATGTATTACAATTTAATCTCTCAAACCACAGTTGGAGGTGGTCTGGGTCAACACATTCTTTTACCATTGTTAACACGATGCATCTTGGACCACAGCGAGGAGCCACATCTTTTTCCATTGCCATTATTGTCGTATACGTATGGTTAATCTGTTTAATCAAGCAGAAAAATAAAATCTGACATCGAGGAAGAATGCACTTCTTATTTTTCCTGGTGACCAGGCACGTTTCATTGCACCGCTGCCTCCCGCAGCTTAAAAAAAAATTAAAAATACAACACATTTGGTCTTTGTAGCTGGAAGTCATCAACCTGTAAATTTGTGTCAGGCATGGAAGTGAAATCCGATCACTATTTGCCATCTGAGATGCATGTGGAAACACGTTAATACCAGGTGTTAACTGACATGATTAGAGCTGTCAACTTGGGATCTGATCACTCAAGAGAGCATTAAAGTATTCTTTAGTGATGTAATCATCAGATGAATATATAAATATGTTGTCACTGTTTTGTCACTGAAAGGAAAATCACATCTTTAAATTTAAATTTAAATTTTAAAAATTATCACAATAATGATTAAGTTCTTTCAACTAAGGGAAAAAGTATCTGAATTATTATGGAAACATGTTTTTTGTTTTTTTTTTGTTTTTTTTTTTAAGATTTCAATCTGATTCTGATAGCCGTGCTTGAAAAAGAACTTTTAACTTGACCATTACTGTGACTGTTATGTTTACACCGTTGTTGGAATTGTATGAGGCAATATGAAGTTGTAGAACCCAGACAGGGTATTGCCTGCTACACAGACAGAAAGGAGTTGGATTTATGCCAACATGATGTGTAATTTTCAGAGCAAATAAGGAGGCAGAGGAGAAAAACTAACTCCACTGTCCAGCTTTAGTTGTACTTCAACTCAATTTCAGTTTAAATTCACCAACAACATCCTCATATATGTGCAAGACTGTTCTCCTGCTGACCCTGCCTGAGGCAAAAACCCTTGAATTTATTAGTCTGAAGGCAATTTAGAGTCAGAAAAAGAGAGGCCCTTATTTTGTTTTTAGTGTGTACTTTACGATGCTGAATTTCCAAGACATCTGTTTGCTTACATGTTCTTTGTCATCACCAGCAATAAACAAGCGACAGATCACAAGCTCTTAATAAGCACACACAGCACCTGGTAAGAGAGTGTTCGGTGTTTTTAAAAAAGCAGAACAATTTTTATTAATTGACTGTAACTGAGTTTCCATGCAAAGGTTTTCAGGTTATCATAACAAATTTCATAAAATCTGAAGAAAAAAAATCCCATTCATGTGCTTTTCATCTTTTACTGTTTGACTTCTTTGAGCAATAAGTGGTCCTAATTTTCCTTCTATGACAGCAGAAGAGGGAGAAATGTGACAATGTTCTTAAAAGAAAGCAAGTCAAATCTCTAAATAAAGGAAAACAGACTCAGACTAAAGACTAAGTTAATATGAAGGAAACATGTTTAACATGATAAAATGCCTGGTGATGGCAACATAGACTGCAAGAAGCAATGAAAAAGAAGGGCAATGAATGACTTATATTTCTACTCTGCATTCTTGGAAGAATACTAATAAAGGGGACATAGTATTGTTTTTTTTTTTCACTTTGCTGTTTTCTAAAGCACTCTAAATATCTGGAAACATATGAGCAAACAGGCAACTCCTCATTCACACTCCAGCAAGGCATGAGAGAGCAAGGCACTGCAAAGAAGTAAAACCCATGAACCAAGGTGGAGACATTGTACTTATTTAACAAGACACAACAAAGAAGAAGCAGCAACCTTTTCTTTTTTCATTTGTGTTCTGAACAAATCTTTGTACAAACATCTTGCACCACCCCTCGGTTCATTTTCACACAAACTGTGTTGCACGAAGTTTTGAGTCATTTCACATGTCACATTTGGTATTTTTTTGTGACCAAAATATTGTTTAGATACCAGCTGGGTGACAGAGTCACTGTCAGATCATGTAGTGTATTTGAGCCCCAGCTTTCTGATCAGTCACATAGTGTGCACAGTACAACCACATCAAGGCTCCCAGTTACAAGACAGGTTTTGTAGTCTGAACTGCATTTGGACTTTGAAAGTCAGATAGCATGAAAGTGGCATAATTCTCTAACAATACTTTTGGCTTTTGTTTTATATCCACAATTGGTTGTTTCAGATTCCTTTTTGAAATCTATTGCATCAGCAGCCAAGCACCAGAAGTAGCCACAAAATCAAAACAAAAATAAACTCTAAAGCATCAGGGAAACATTGCCAACATAAGGAACCATGCTTATCATTGGCCTCTAGGAACTTAAACATAGCACATAAAAATGGACCAATGGTGAAGCCCAAGATTTGTTAAACAGGTAAATTACAGTGCAGTTTTGAAGCATTTAATTACTGCTAGCTGGCTGCTACTGAACTTCATGTAAATATTTAAAACGGAACAGGGAACTTTTGTAAGTGTCAGCTCAGACGATGCCCCTCTGGGCATGGAGGTTAAGTTACTTTTTATAGCACTTTCCAATCCGTACTCTTATTTGGTCTCTTCTCTGACACTCTTGCACTTCTCTTTTGTTGTTACTTTTCTTGTCTCCTCATTGCCTCTGCCATGATTTCCATTACAATTCTCTGAAATAGCTCTATAGCTGGTGATGTGTCACATAGCGCTGTAAAGCAATAGGCAGCTGTTGTAAGAGATAACCAGAACTGGTTTTGGCTGGAGACCCTGAGAGCCAGACAACACTTTTTAAAAGTAATCAAATATTCTTTCAATTTAAATTGAAACTGATAACACTAAAAAAAAATCTCTTGTGCTGCTTTAAGAATAAGATTGACAGTTAACCATCATGACAGTTTTAGTGTAAGCTATTTTTACCAAAGCACATTAAAGTTAAAATGTTTGGAAATTCTGTCTGCTTTGACAACTCTATTTTTGTTTAATAAATCTTGACAAATCTTAAACAAGTTTTCAATCACTCTTAAGTGTAAAAATGTTTTTGAAATATTTTCATCTATTTGTCTTATTTGTTTGCGTTTCCATTGAGTGCAAATTAAAAATGTGCACTAAAAAAAAGTTAGATGTAAATATAGCTGATATTTTATATAAGTGCTTGCAGATCATGCTTTTCAAATCACTCATTGACTTTTCTTTCTTGGCCATTGACCATATTATCTTTTCATTTGGTCAGCAGCTACTCACTATTATTTCCCTCCTGGAGGCAGAGATATTTAAAGTATACATCCTCAGCAACCCTCTTGTCATTTTCCAATAATGCATGCACACAAAATAGCATGCATTTCATTATAGATACACCCGTTGCAACTGTGGTACTGATAAATCATTTTAGCATTCTTGACCAGTATTCACATAACACACGGCCCAGTGCTTCTGTACCAAACATAATAGTACGCAAAATGAAGGTACAGGGCATATCCACATCAAGCACTGTTTGTGTTATAGTACATTACATGGCTTTTCCAGAGAGACAGGGCGACTCCACATTTTCAGGGAGCCTGACTGAAAAATCCACTGACTGACATATCACAGGCAGAGTGATGTTTGGCCTGTTTTTGTGGAAACTTAACAACAACAAAACGTGAAGTCGTTCAGTCTTCTTTCTGAGTGAGCATTCAGAATTGGGGGAAAAATCTGCCTCTTTTTGTTCTTCCCGTACATGGAAGGGGCTTCAAAATATAACCACATTAAAGACACTCCTCACTTTACAGAAATTTTAGCACTCTTTCACACTCTACCTTGGAGATTTTTTTTTCTTTTTTTTAACCATTGATGAAATGTTTATTGGGTTTGTTTGGTATGACTTTTCTTTTGTAGCGCCTGATGCATTTTATTTTATATCTTTTTAGTTTTTTAAATCCATATAACGTTTTAGAAATTGAAAATATTTTTTCATGTTTGACACTATGTTTCTATTTTGATCGAAGCTCCTTGGAAAAGAGATCTTACATCTTAATGAGACCTGCTTGGTTAAAGGCTTAAATAAAATAAAATAATTACATTTTAAAATCAGTCATAAATGTGTATGGAAACTAATTCGCCCCAATATAAAGGAAGTTTCAAATTAAAAGCTGCAGCCACTAGAATTATGAAACATAATGACTTCAGTGATCCCTGTAGAATTTTATATCTACAACTGCAAAGGAAACTGGTCACATGTCACCACCATTTCCAGGCTAATGACTCTGTAATGGCACCATTTATCCATTTAGCCTCATTGAGTTCTATGCAATGCTGCTCCTGCAGGTTCTTTGCCCTTTGGTGATTGCTTCAAGCGCTTGACTGCTAGTGGACCACTGGAGAGCTAGAGAGCTGCAAACCTGTCTGTGACTGCAGCCAATATAGTGATGTCAGAGGTTTTTTCTTTTTTTTTTTTTTTTTACATAAACCTGTTTTTGTTTTAAATTACAATAAAGATCTTTAATGAACTTGTAACAGTGTACCATCCAACCAAACATGTTCGTAAACTGATGAATTCCTGTATTACCGGGTAAAGTAGTCATCCTCTAACTGTGAGGTTGGCAGTTTATTTATTTATGGTTTATTTGACATGGACAGTGCACATTAATAAACATAGAATGGAAATGTGCCAGAATTAGCCAAAATGGCTATTTTACATCTGTTGTCCATGGACCGGTCCAGTTTGATTCCAAGCCACTCCACATGTTAAAATGACCTTGGGTAGGACACTGAACCCCACATTTATCTCAATGTTCTTGTATCTTTAAGAGAATGCTGGGAAAAAATAAAAATAAAAAATAAAACAATTTATGTGAAAAAAGTAAATCAATTTGTACCCAGACAAGGTTGAACATGTGTTATGTAAATGTGGGCAATTTGCTATTTTTTTGCTCATTAAACCTGAAATAAGGTTCTGAGATATGTAATACATAGTTTTTATTCTAAATCAATAGCCCGTGCACTGCATTTCTGAAGAAGAAGCCGGAGAAATAATAAAATGTTATCTCACAATACCTTGTATTTTCATCTATATCTTCACATATGTGTCTATTCAAATTAAGATTTATAACTAAGTCTAAACATTTATACTGTAATGACCATTTATACTACAATATATACGGTGGATAGATAAACATCTGGCTTAAAATCAAATTGAGCTATTCTAATAAGTATGAACACTGAATAAATAAAGGGATGCATACTTAGCTAGGGATGCTTTGTCACAACAAATATTTTTTGTCATGTTTTTACACTAAGGAATAAGAAAAATGTGTTTAAATAGTGTTTAAAGTCAAACACTCAGAGCCTAGTAAGTAGTTGAAGAGCTTGCGTGCCTGTATTGCAATTATATTGTCAGTTCTAGTAACTGTTTTAGTGTGTTGGGTACAATCCCGGAGGTGGTCTGATTCAGGCATATGCAACATGAATGAGATGTAGCCCTGAGAAGATTTTTCAGTGAAATTGTGTTTGTGTGATTTGTCAATAAGTTTATAAATCCCAAGAGTCCATCTAGTATGTAGCCACTGTTTTTATTTTTGTATTTTTCTCCTTTCTTTTCTTTAACCACACCATTCAGAGCTGTTAGCAAATTTTAGAAATACTGATCACCGTCAGTGTTTTGTTTTTTACTTACATCCAAACTTGCTGCGTGACATTTTAGATAGTCATTTTCAGAACTAATTAGGGCCCTGCTTCCTTTCTGAAAATGACTAACACTAAACAAGTAAACAAAGTTATGATGGTAATGTTCATTTTGTTCATTTGCAGTGTAGTACTCAGCATAAAGCGCATGCACCCCTACTATTATTGTTTTTCCAAAATTTTAATGGCAATCCACAGTTTTTTCACTCTCTTCATTAAGGCACTAATATAAAACACAGGACTAATGTCAGCGGTAGTTCAGTTAATTGGTCAGCCAGATATTATCAATCAAAGGTGCCAATTATATTTTTTTAATAATAGGCATTGATTATAGAAAATAGCTCAACTTCTGGATAATAACAATACAAAAAAGAGCACACAGGACTATACAAGTAATTAGTTTTGGTAAATTTTGACCACCTGCTTTCATTTTATAGTCAAAATGAGCAGTAACCTGGGTATCCTTAAACCTAAATAGAATGAATTTGTTATTACCACCACTGCACACATCAGTGTGGGTCAGTCTCCTTTGAAACAGTTAAATCTGTGATCTATGTGGAAAATACTTTTTGCAGGTTGAGTCTGTTTGTTCTGAACATTGTGGGGTTGTATTTTCTGTACATGTTATTACTATATTTTACATTTTTCTCTAAGTAAAAAATTTGAAAGGTTATTGACATTACTTTTACCACCTGGAAAGGGTCTCCCATCTACTTTGTGTAGACATTTGTCGATAAATGTTGATGTTTTTAAATCTTTGATAAAACTGAACCAGAAGGAGGCCTAAGACTTTTGCACAACAAAAGTTAATTCAGCAATAGGAAAGACAACTCTTCGTTGACCATAGACTAAGAAACTGGCGAGTTTTTTAAATGCTGGCTTCAGCACCTTAGACAGAGCCCACGGTGTCTCAGAGCAACAGCAGGGTTCTCGTTTTTCAGCACCACGGACAGCGACCAGAATTTCACTGTGGTTGTGTGTCAGACTCGCTGACAGCATCATTGAAATCTTTATGTTGTTCTGTTAGAAATACTGACAACAGTCACCACTGATTCACTTATTATATATATATATATATATATATAGATATATATATATATATATATATATATATATATATATATATATATATATATATATATATATATATATATATATATATATATATATATATATATATATTTTTTAGGCTTTGAAATTTCATAAAATATCCTATGTCAGTTAAGCCATACTGTCTAAATGCCTCAGACTTTAATTAGGTACTGGCTAAACTGTGTGATAGCCATTTCATAAACCTTGGAGTATTTTTTTTTTTCGATCACACACAAGAAAAGTCACGACTTCCTCCCCTCATCAACGCCTGTATCAGGCGTAGGTGCCATTGCCCCCCCGCTTGATACAGTCCAGACCCACCCCTTACTGTCTGCCATGACCGTCCTCTACAATACGATACTGTAGTCTTTGTACCTCCCCTTCCTCGCCCTCACTCTGTGCATCCCAGCCTTCCTTCCTAGATATCCATCCCACACCTCTCCGCCCGCAAACGGCTCCTATGGTGAGGGGGGAAAAAAAAAAAGAGAGCAGAACTGTTTGAAACATAAATCTCACTTCCAGTGCTCCCTCTTCTCTTTGCCCTCCTGACGGACTTCATTACTTTGCCCCTCTTCGCGCCAATGCCCGAGAACACGCAGAAACGGAGGATTTTTTTCTCTTGAGCATGAGAAGGATTGCCAATTCATCCGCAATCCAACATCACCGACTGAGCCACCAGCATGAGCACTGGATACATATGCTCCAGCAGAAGTTGTTGGCTCGACAACTAACAAACCTTGGACCACAAATTCAGCTAAGAGGGGAGAGTCAGTTTTAGGTAAGTGCGCTTTTTACCGACTTAGAGCTCAAACATAATATGACGGGATCATTTGTGTACATATATATATTTATATATTTTGTTTATCACTGACCACGAGGGTTGTAGTCGGGGAGGCAGGGCTACATTGTGGCACATTTATGGCGATGGTGCGTGGTCAGCATGTTACAGAGGTGGCCGGTGGTGTCCTTTCCAGGATGGAGGATTTTTTTTTTCTTTTCTTATGGTGAAGATAGCCTTAAATTACCGTCGCACAAGTACTATCAAAGCTCCGCCCGGAGCGAACGTCGGCGAGGCGCTCTCGGACTATTTAAAATTATACACGAGCCTGACACTCTTCTACATCCTTCATCTCCAAACATTATGCAAATTGATTATTCTCACATCTGAGACTGCGTTTCTCTGCGTGTTCAGGCTGCATCTTACGGAGGTGATGCTGCATAAAAAAAAAAAAAAAAAAAAAAAAAAAAAAAAATCTGCCGCGGCCGAGTCAATGGAATTACAAAGGCAACATTCAGAGGAAAGGTATATAAACGGGCCTGCAGCTCCCCGCGGAGTCAATGTTTGTATTCAAGCATATTAGAGAGCCTTTTAACACCTATGATGATCACTTCACCCCCCACCACTAACTCAAAGTGTCATCCCCGCGCGAGAGTATCAATTCATCATCACTATCCAATATTCAATCTTATAGATGACTTACAGCCTTTAAATAAAGCTACTTCTGTATTCCCGTGCGCGTGTTGTCCTGTCCCGTGCGCGACCGCGGAAGACAGCGGGCACATGCATGTTTTTGTTGTATGTGAGCTAAAGTTGCGGTTCCCTCAAGTTTACTGCGATTGTTGTTCCACCGGCCACCTGCGGGGGGAGCTCACGCTCTTTTTCACCAGCTGTCATCACGTTTCCGCGGGCGGGATAACTGTCTGATACCGTCACGGGCTGGATGAAATTAGAGGAGCAGCTTCTGCTCAAATTGGTCCGCAAACATTTATCTGCAACCCCGTGACTTGCCGCTGTTCCTCTCCCCCCCAAAAAAGCGTCACATTACATCACATTAACAAATGCATCGTGAAAATGCCTGGTTTTAAATTATAAGCAGACCTCCATAAATTAGCTTGCACACAGGAATTCAGAAGTTGAGCTTTGTTTCAAATTAAAATGATATTAACAGCAAGTCAATCCTCTACTGCTTCTCCCCCCTCTTTTTTAAACGTGTGCAGTGCAGGGAAATTGCACTGGCAGCGGAAATTGCAGAAGAAAAGCTGCCTTTATCCGGAATGCTTCATTCAATCTGGTGGCCTTTTCAGTAGTGAGGAAATGCTGGCAACATGTAATCACTTCCAAAAGAAAAGCATTCTAAATCACCGTCCCAAAATGAAAATGCCAGCAGTAGCTTAAAGCTATATTTGTGTCATGGCTTTCGATGACCCAGTGTTGATCAGGCTTTGAAAGACTGAAAAGAGGGGGGGTTTGTAGCAGCAGAAGTCCTTTCACAGTGTCTGACTGCAAAACGGTTGGATTGTCTTTAAGGGAATTTAGCTGTGACTTACGGGACAAGGAAGCAAACAGTGAACAGAAAAGCACTGGTGTTGCCAAACTTTGTCGTGCACGGAGAACAGTAGCAGTCTGGTACTCGGCAGCTCTCTCAGTCTGCCTCTGAGTCTCTTTGTATTCTTGTGTTAGCGCTGCATTGTTTTATATGTGGGTGCTGGCCGCAGCTGTGGCGGCCAGAAGGCTGCCTCCCGAGAGGTATGGAGAAAATCTGTTTTTATTAGAAACACACAACAGGGTCACATAATGACATGTGACAAAATCTCACAAGTACTGACAAGTTCGCAGTATTTTGGAAAGGCAGCTGATTCAGTTGACCTCCGAAAGAGACGGTCTGACCTTTGTGCTGCTGCCGCTGCCGGCCGCGCAAGACCACAGGAGTCAAAAAAACGCTTGTACAGCGCCATGTTCAAAGGCTATTCTTAGCCCAAGGTTGATATTTAAAAGGCTGGCATCACAAGTGATTAATTGAATTTTTGCTCACTGTACAATTTTATTCACAATGAGCATAGTTAACAATTCCAAAATGAAATGTGGTTTTACTTGTTTATAATGGACAATATACATCTAAAGGTTTGTATGGAACATACACATCTATAGATTTGTATGTAATACAGGTTTGTATGGAACAAAGAAACCTTTAGATAAAGATATAATGTGGAAATGTAGAAAAAAAAAGTCCTGACTACTGTTTAAAGAAGGCAATCATGGTTCTTTCAAGAAAGAAGCCAGTGTGTGGTGCTTTGTGAAGTCAAAAAAATTTATAAAGCTTCTGGCAAATTCAAGGCAGACTCAGAAATCCCAACAGCCGTGACCATTTTATTTTTATCGACCATTTAAAAAACAGGAATACACACATCTCTTTGACTAAATACTGTTGCTCATCCTCGGTCTCTTTGCACCACCGTATCTCTTTAGTCACACTGGGGGTCCACAGTTTGACTGTCTATCATGAACATGAGCTTTAAAAGACATGATCACGAAATGTGCTGCACAACTAAAGTTAAAAAGCAGAGAGAAATCTCTTATTCATTGAGCAACATGTATATCCATCTGGATGTTCTAAAAATAAAGCTTGTTTTGTCTTGAAGCCGAACTATTGATGTACCTGAGGGTAATGTGATCATTAGATATTAAATGGCATCTGATTTATGCAGAGTTTTTAATTTAACAGTCAGTTCTTGTATTTCGAGAAGCTTAGAATCGCACAAAAGCACTGCCTACGGATAGCGTTGCTCGAGCAGAACCCATCAGCAGTTGTCACTGAAGGATTTTTAATTAAAACATGTTTTTTAAAATGCCTTCTTTTCTTGCCTTCAAATGTTCCCTGATGGGACTTTTATATTGGGGTAAGACAGTCACACATCAATGCATCTTCAGCTGCCGCTTGCTTGTTGCTAGGTGGGAGATACTGGATAGAAAACGGATGCTAAATTAAGTCTCTACCACTCTGACCCATCATGTACAGCCACGGAGCTCAGTTATTAGTCATTAAAATATGAAAACTCTCACAACACAGAAGTAACTACACTAATTTATCTTGCCTGACACAGCCTTGGTCTTCCCGGGAGTCGTGACAGCACTAGTTGTACACCTATTTCAGTAGTCTTTTTTTTTTTGTTACAGAAGGAGACTGATTTTCTTTTTTTTTTTTTTATTTGCAGGGGTCTACACTGGTCGACAATTACACTCACAACCCTTAACGTAATTTGCCTCACTGTCGCCTCCCATGTTCCTGACAGCAATATAATTTGATCTGTGCTGTCTAAGGGCTGTTTCTGAGGTATTTTACAGAAAATATAATCGTCTCTCAGGTGAAATGTCTTTAAGATGTGGTTTCTATGACAGTGAAGTTCAGCTATGACTAGTGTTTGGCTGCTTTTTCTTATTCAGGTTTCTACTGTCATCTGTGTCTCTTTGGGGAATTTACGGGTAGTTGTTCCAAAGTGCTTTAAGTGCAGATTGGAGTATATGCACTGTGTGTCTTTTATATCAGCATGTTGATGCATCATTAATGTTAACTGTATGTGACAAGAGCCCCCTTACAGCCAACATAATTTATGACCAGTTACCAGTATGAATCTTCTGTGAATGTTTTGCTTGCCAGAATTAATTTCCACATGGCAAACAAAATTTCTTAATGTATTGTAAATGTTGATTTAATAAATAATTATTCTTAAATCAATAGTGGATAAGATTACTTTGAGCATTGTGATGTGAAGGGGGTGGTATGGTAATGAGACCCAGAGAACTCCCAACTATCTCTGTCCCCTTTTGCTCTGTGAAAGTCATTGCTTCCATATGTTGCAGGAAAACTAAAAGAAGCATTGCACCTGCCAAGCACTGAACCGTATACTGCAGAGTTTATGATTAAGTAGTAAACACAGCGAGGTTCACTATAGAATCGGATACTTTTCCTCACGCATATGTTGGAAGTTTGAAGGTGACAGGATACTAGAAAAGACAGTTAAAAATTGATACTTAGTATTTGTAACATTTGTGCTTGCGATGTGTGCATTGTTGCATTCATATAGATATAACCTGCTTTGGCACATGTAACATAAAAGCACAAAGAAACTGTGTTAATTATTAACTCAGCGGGTCCCCCTATAGGTGAGGAGGTTAAGCTGCTTTTAGAACACTGTCTGAAATGTACTCTTCTTTGGCCAATCTGTCATTTTCTCTTCCATCACTGCTTTCTTGAGGATCTTAGTTGCTTCTGTCATGGTGTCCACTGTAGCGGTTGTTGATGTGTGACATCGTGCTTTAAAGTAATACAAAGCTGTTACAACAGATGACTGAGACAGGTATTCAAAGTTACTTTTGTTGATTTTTGCTGATGATGGGGTTGGAAAATGTCCCTTTAAATAGAATTTGAACTGACACTTTAATATGGAAGGGACAACAACAACAACAACAACAACAACAGAAAGCAAAATAATAAAAATAACAAAAATAAGAGTATGCTGCTCGAATAAAACTTAAATTAGTTTTAAAAAGCAGAAAATTTGAACTTTCCATTACTGGCTGTCTAAGTAGTAGGAGTGCACCTTAAAAAAAAAAAAACAATTATTGGAATAATTATAAAGAAAAAGTGTATCCTGAAATTAAATTATCAAGAAAAGACATTTAGCTCCATGAAAAAAATTGCGAGTAAAGCTTAAAACCACTCACAGAGCTTGCTTCATGCCAAAAACGTTGCATCATAATCTGCCGCTTTCTCTCACACCTGCGTCATATAGTGTAAAATCAAATAAATAAGAAAATATCACTTGTTTCCATGAGTCAGATAACTGTCTGTCTCCGTAAAAAGCCACATTTTAAATTGTGAACAATCATGAGAAGATAATCTGTCTGAAAAATTTTAATTAGGTCTCCTGCAGAGAAGGTTTTAATCTTTTCCAGCCTTGCCTGCGCTGACTAACAAGTGTGAAGCACTTCTTACTGGAACATTTTACGTACCCCTAATTATATTCCTTGAAAAAGAGAAACACGTTCTGAAGCATTTCAAATATGGTCTGAAACCTATCATATGTGGTCTGTATGGAGTCGAGAAGCTGCTATTTTCAGTACATAGAGAACATCCTAATTTTGAATAATTAAAGAGCGGAGCAGCCCTTTTGGAGTGGGAGGGAGGTCAGAGACTGACCCATGAACGATGGGATGCTGGTGAGTCAGTGTGCTGTTTGCTGATGCTGGTGGCTTCTAGCATGCATAAGTGACCTATATTGCAGCTCAAGGCAGCAGCAATGTGCAATGCAGCAAATGAGGAATCAGATTCAAATTGAAGTGGAAAAACATTGCAGGTTGAAAGAAAAGATATCTAATGTGGCTTAAGTGTGTTGGGAATAAGGCCATGAACCCAACAATTTAAGTTTTCCTAAGAAATAACATTTCAGGAGCAACTGAATCAGCACGCGTGATTTTGTTTTACATATTAGTTTTGACTTGCAACTGGAAAATGGCCTCGCTGACTAACAGCTGCAGTGACATGAAGAAAATGTACTTTTTTCCAGAGAACAAAGCAGATTTTTGAATATTATAGTTCATACCAGTGCATAAGAGCCCATTTCAGTGAGACATCTGAAAATTTCAGCATATGTTTAAGTCTATAACAAGGAGACTAGTTACATGATATCTATTTTATATGGGGAGACAAAAAAATCATTTTTTATGTTAAAAACAAATACTTTTTTTTAAAAAAAATATCATCTTAACAGACTTTGGTCTTAACATGAATAGAAAATCATGAGCGGGATGTGCTGTAGATAAATACAGTGCAATAAAGATGCAAACATTTTGTCTGATCTTAATTAAGGCAGTGCTTAAGCTAGATGAGCTTATGTGGAAGATGCAGCTAATTACTCTTTACCTTAACAACTTTGGTGCTGTGAAAGGCATTGTGCTTCAGACTCCAGAAGTAGCTCATGAAATGACCTGACACAGCACTTTCACAGAAGTACCCACCTATGGATTTTTTCTTTCTTTCTTTTTTTTTTGTTAAATGTATCTGACCTTGCCTGTGACTACATCTGTGTGTGTGTCTCCTGCACATGAGCCTCTTTTAATGGCCCTGCCTGAAAATCTGCCACAACAGCAGACATGGATATTAATTGAAATTCTAAACATAGACCCATCATGTTCACTAATGTCAATTCTACATTTTCCCGGTGGAAGAACCAGCAGCACATTTGCATTTGTATGTAAGCTGGGCTGCTTAAGCACCACATCCTGTCACATGTTGCTTGAGAAACACTGACTGACCAGAGATTTGTGCACATTTTGGATAATTTGGCATTGCCTTCAGGCCTTTTGCTGTGTAACCTCATATCCTCAACTAGGGATTTTGTATTTGGCCAGCTTAATTCCTACTTATCAGTCCATCATTTTAAATTTATGAATGAAGGAAAAAAAAATACTTCTATAATTAGCTGCTCCTGCAGCTGCTGTAGCTGGATTTTCATGAGTACTTGTGTTTTTAAAGGCAAATTCACACTTGAAGGCTGTAATATGGTTCAGGGCATTGATGAATATAAAGTAGATTTGCCTCAGGATGAAGAATAAAGAACATTCTTATAAATAAAATGTAAATAAAAAGCATTAGCATGTTGTTGTTATCACTTGGCCTCGAAGGGGCCTTTATATTTTTTTATGATTATAGTTAGACTAGAGCTTATTGCATGCATTCATAAAATATAAACACATCAAAAGGTGCACATTTGTAAACATCAAATCAAAGTCTTTAAATTTTAATGCAAATTTTAGAATGTATAAAGAGGGAACTCGCTCGAGGCAATGCGGGGCATACGTGTCTTAAATTTCTTCAAACTGGACTTTGAAAAAGGCTTGTGCCCAAAGCAAATTTCTGACATTAAAACATATGAAGTATATTTGATTTGACGTAACAGTGTGTAATGACCATGAAAGCCGCGAGACGGGTTTGAGGTACACTCGGCAGCTGATCGCAGCGCTTGCATCATAACTACAACATTCCCCAGAAGATCCCAACCAAGAACCGGTGTTACATGTCATTTCCTCCACTGTCACCTGATTAAATCACATAAACATAAAGCCCTAGTTGAAATGTAATGAATCTGGATTAAACATTCAAAAAGTAAGCGCTAGAACTGAACCCTCCCAAATCCCGCAAGCAAAAGAAGGCAAAAAAAAAAAAAATTAAAAATCAGGCAAAAAGGCAGCAGTTGACTGATGCAGCGGCTTCATAAACCAGACTCAATTTATTTTGAAATCATTGTAATTGTAATTTAATTAAAACTGAATTGTAAATTGTATATTTAAAAAGTACATAGCAATGACTTCCTCTCCCCGGTAAGAGAAGATCCCTGGACCGTTTGAAGGAACAGTAGAGTAAATTCTTCTTGTCTGGGGTTGAGTGTGGTACTTCTGGGTAGTTAGCATCTTAGCTGCACCAGACAGCAGTCACATCGCTCTCAGTCAGTTTTGAGCATCAGAAAGAATTCCTGACTGAACCAGGCTAACAGCGACCCTGAGTGAGGCCTGACAGAAGATCGCATTTCTAGCCATCTCGAACAATTTCAACCTCAAAAATGTCATAGAAATGTAAGTAAACACTATTTTGGGGATTTGTTACGCTGCCTTAGGTTTCCATCAGACATTTATTGACTCTGTCACTATGTTTTCTGTACCATGCAGCATATGTCCCCTAACATGGCCCATGGTCTGTTTTGCAACAGTATCATGGTCTGAAAATCCACTATATAGCTTTTATTCTTGCTTTCAAGTTGCTTTCAATGGCAGAAAATTCACTCCTCCATTCTGAGCGGTGATTAGCCTGGTTTGCCCATCGCAAATGCTTTCAGATTCTCCATAATGAGAGCGCACTTCATTCTGAGGCTTTTTACTTATTAATACAAAAAAAGCAGTCCAAAACAGTTTTCCGTATTTGCAGGAAGGAAGGTTAGGTCAACTGTCATTATGGTCCCTGGAGAGAATACAATGTTTTCTATTGGAAGGAAAAAGGGAACCGCTTCAAAGTAATAAATAAATAAATCAACAAATAACATATCTGAAAATGTTGCAGTTATTCAGAGTTATTTTCTCATGTTTAAGCACTTTTTCTTAGCATTTTCAGTATTTCCTCTGTTCAAAAGAAGCCTCTAACAGGCAGGTCGAAAGGTTTATGTTCCAGGACAAGTGCAGCTCTTTTCACTGTCATATTTTCCCAGGATCCACTGCACAGTTTTTTTTTTTTCACATGGCATAAAATCAATAGCAATGAAGAGGGTCACTGCAAAAAGGGATGCAACCTTTAAGATGCCAGTATGCTTTTTAAGCTACCATTATGATGCACCATTATAGCCACTTTCGGGAAAGGCATCAATTTACAGTTTTGCCGCGAGACATTTTACGAACTGCCGACCAAATATGTTTCCCAAAAAAGACCGGTGATTACAAGGCCAACTCAGGAACAATTGAACATTTAAAATGTGTTACTTGCCTGCCTCCATTTTCTTTTATAACTTTTCATGTAGGTTGACAGTCATGTTCACTGACTGGTTCTCATGGACTGGACCAATCAGAGCTTTGTATGTGATCTTGACAATGGATGAAATGGATGTATCGTCCCATTAAGTAGCTAAGTACTGGAATAAATAGAAACATCACCAATAAAATATATGAAAAAGAGACAGAAAAATATCAGCAAACTGTTAGAGAAAACCAGTGTAGATAATCAACCTGTTTACATTGATAAGCTCAAATACAGCTGTTTTTTTTTTCTAAGTGTACATTGTCTCTAAGGCTGTACGAGATGTTCCGATTGAGCATTTAGTCATAATTGATAATGTTAACTTGACATGGCTGTCCTGACAAAATGGCAACGTTAGAGTGAGATCCTGTTGAAATTAATAATGAATACTTATCTGTTAATAAATAAATAGATAAACAAATAAATAAAATGTGCCCTCCTGAGCAGATAATCGACACAATTTTAGGATGAAAAAGATGAAGGGAAATGAGATGGCTCTCCTGTACAATTATCAGGCTTAATACAGTTCATGGCCCATTAATCGGTCTGGATTCAGCTAATCCTCCCAAAAAAAAAAAAAAAAAACAAACAAACAAAAGAACCGTTTTATTGATTGACTGTGGGTGAATTGTGAATATCTGGGGTTTAAATATTCAGATTGTGGGGCAGAACAAGCCACCCTCACTAGGGAAGTGTCTTTCATGCACTGCTTGACTCCATTCACATCACACTGGTTTCCACCAAGGCTTCTAGAATTATTAATAAACAATGGCAGTGGGTTGCCACTTGAAAATGTATCATTATTGCCTTCTGCGGGGAAGAGACCCATAAAGATTCTCTTTCTTTTTTTTTTTTTTTTTAAACTGGCCACCGTCCTTCAAATTGTGCTCATGTGGTGTCCGGTGAAGAAGGATGCTTGCTCTGCTTCCTCAGACAGGTTATAACCCTGTCAGAGATTAAAGGGGAAAAAAAAGTGCTGTATAGCATCTTACCTGTGTTTGCTTGGGATTTTAGTATGAAATAGTGCTGGGGCATTGTGAGCCGCTGCCATTGTGCTCTGGATGAAGCAGCCTTATGTGAGCCTAGCACTGAGCGTCCCACTTCAAAGGAGAGACGAATGGAGGGTGAATAAAAGCACCAAGTCACTCGATTGGCCCTGAATTGCCAGAACTTAACTGCAATATCAGCAGTGTAAAAAAAAAGTGGCTGGCGTGGTCAACTTTCTTCTTTTTTTTTTCTTCTTCTCAGTTTAACTTGCTCAGCCCCTCACATTGACACAGGGGCCAGGTGGATAGGGAGGAAGTGGAAGGAGAAGAGGCAGTGTGCTCGATTTATCAGTAATTATGGAGTGCTATTTTCTCCCATCTATGTCTGCCCTGGGTAGCAGTAGCCATTCTTTAATCTTGACACCCAGTGATCATGTAACCCAGGAAAGTGCCTATTAGAGGTAGAGAGAAATTGGACGGGGCCTTTCTCTTGATCCTCTTTTCGGGGAGTTGGGGTGACAGAAAGACAGAGTGTGGGGATACATGAGTGAGGGGCTGACATGAGATGAAGGCTGAGGGAGTGGGGGCAATTAGAGAACTACTTTTCAAAATTCCACAGGGTTTCTTTTTTAAACTGGTGTTGAGGGGAAAACTCAGAGCAATTTTCTTTTCTTGGATATATAAGAAAAAAAAAAAGGCAAGTCTTGCCGAAGGACATGTGAATAATTTGACTTTTGAGATGAACTAAAACAAGTGTAATAATGTGAAATTTGGTTGTAAAGCAGGTCTTTATGCTGTTCCCCCCTGGGCTCGGGTTGCACTGAATCCAACACAATCAAAACAATGTCGAGGGTAATTATACTTTGCTTTGGGATGATTGTGCATCAGAAAACATAAAGCACATGGAGATGCAAGGGGAGGGAAGACAAATCTTGCACTTCAATAGCACTTTTGATTTTGACAGCAAACATCGATGGAGTATGCGAAGTAGAAGAAGTCAATTTTTATGTGTAAACTCAAAAGCCAGACAAATTAAACTGCTATATTTTGGAATTGTTCTGAATATCAGAAAACCAAACTGTTCAGAATTTTAGGAAAACACTAGTTTGGTTCATAAATTTGTTGCTTTCTATCAAAATGCAGAGGAAATGGAAATACACATTAACTGAGTCTCTTAGCATGAATAATTTGTCTTCTCTATTGAGTGCAGTGCTGCCAGTGCTGTGCCAAATTGGCACCTCACTCCATTAACACTCCTCTCTGCATTTTGGAGTAACATGCAGTCACAAAGTGCCAAGATTATTTTGATCAGTCTTAAAAGCATTTCTTTAGATGGTGAGGACAGAGTCAGACATACAGTATAATAGCACAAGCGTGCGAACTATGAATGATCACAAAATCACAGATTAGCACACAGTGGGCCTATTTGTCATGCTGAGATGCAATTTTACCACAAAACGTTGACGAAATCTGGCAGGAAGCATGCCTGAGCCAGACAGGGAAATGATTGGTGTTTTATTCAGATTTGTGTTTGAATCAGACTGCTGAGTGTGCTGACGGTGAGAAGATCTGCGGCGTGAACTGTAAAAGCAGAGGCATCTCATACATGATTTAATCAGCCACTGTAAATGGTGAATTCTTGCAAACAGGCTTTAATATATGTCTGTTCACAATAAATGAATTATAGATGTGATCCTATAATCATGCGGGAAATCTGACTTTCTGCAAGGGTCAAGTTATATTATTTACATCAGTGTTTAAAATGGTGCCGAGCCGCCTGTAGGCGGTGAGAGGTGATGCATAATCACTGGGGGTGAAAATTTTGTATTTTGGCTATTGTTTTCTCTGTGTTTTCTGCAGCCCGATCTCAGTACAGACAGAACGTGTGATAGCCACACTGGCTCACGATGTAAAATGTTTTAATTTTCCAACACATGGCTTTGCAATGTCAATTATCATTCTCAATTATTATTGTGAGGGGTTGAAGTTTGGCCGCTTGAACATGACACTTAAGTTGTGGCTGAAATTTGTCTCCTTTTAGGGATTTGAGTCTGTTTGGATCGCTCACTAGTCCTTCAGATCCTTCAGCTCCATGTAAGCAAACGTAGAAATGCTGCCACAGAAGCAGAAGCCCTTTGTCTCTAACCACAAATGAATGAATTTGATGGTAAGGGTATATCTTAGGAGAATGTGTAATGACTGCTTTTAAGAAGCTTGTTTAGAAGACAGACTCCTTTTTTTTTTATCAGAAATGACCGTTAGGAAAATGACAGCGTAGAAAGGGGGCACAAAAGCACGGTTAGGAGATATGAGAGGAATCCTGAGCGTGTTACTGAGCCGTGGACCTGGGTGAGTCCGCAGGTTCGGGTGAGTCTGCGGACTTGTGGATCAGCAGGGTGTGCGCTCAGCTAACATGCTGACAGCTTGAGTAGCAGCTTTTTGAGAGTTAGTATGACAGTGCAGAGGGAGCTCAGGAAGGCGTAGTTACAGGAAACAAGATAGAGCCAGCAGGACAGTGATCCTGATTCTGCACGACGTCATTCCGCCCGTCACTGAGCCGTGTGTTTGTGGAACCAGGTGAGACTGTAGATTCATTTTTTTTTTAGGACTTCTTTTTCTGTGTTTGCACCAGGGATGTAACGATATGGAAAATTTGATATCTCAATTATAGTGAACAAATTATCACGGTTTACGACATTATCTCAGTATTCTTAATTGCTGTACAAATGTTCAAAAAAGACGTACATTTAAATAGTTTTACAAAATCTTGTGATTTTCTTGTCATACTAAAACATCAGAAGCCAGAATTTTATCAAAATGAAACTTTCACATTAAAAGGGTAAACAGAAAGAGGTTTTATTTTAAATGAACAAAATAAATAACAGGAACAAAGCTTATTTGTCTGGTGCAAATGTAAATAAACACTTTAACAACCATAGTAGGTCAAAATATGCAAACATTATCAGGAACAAAAATTATAGTGCAAGTTCAAATGAAAAAAACTTTGGACTTTTAAGCTGAACCTTAAATAAGTATAAATGTGCAAATAAAGAAACAGTTGTATAGGAGCCAAATATGTTGTTATGAATTGTAGTTCACTCTATGCGTCTGTGGGTGTTGCTGTGTTGTTACCTGAAGTCAGGTATAAAGGTAGCTGCCTGTTATATGTTAGGTGTTTGACCCGGAAGGGCAAAAGGTTTTTGACCGCTGTGGCGCTAACTGCCGGGGTTATGGTTTTCGAATCAGTTAATGGAATAAATTAATATTTTAACTGCAACAGAAGAACATCGTTCCGGTCCTTTTTCGATCAACACGCAACGGTCATGTTTATGAAATGCGAGTTAGCGAAGCGCGTCGACCAGGTGACTCTTGGTCAAACTTCTCAGTAGCTTGAAGCATTAGGCTTAGCTGCTTCAAGTTGCTTGTACAAATTAAAATTAAATGTAAACAAGTCCTCTGCAGACAGGATAATTGTCCTCCACCAGTTGTCCCTCTGCATTCTTAAAAATAAATATATATATACAAAATACAAAATATGCCCAGACCTTTGATTTCGTCCTTTTAGTGGGTTGGTAAATATCCTGCGTGCTATCACCACTTTCCGCCATGCTCACGTTACGATGCCGATGTTACAAGCTACATATTCACGCGAGACACAGTCGCGAGTCGCTCGCAGACTTGAATGAGGCTGATAATACATATCCAGGTAATCGACCGCAATAATGAGATGAAGTCAAACATCAACAGTAATCGTTATAGCGTAAAATTTTACCGCGCTTTACCGTAATACCGGTAACCGGTCCATCCCTAGTTTGCACTTTGTTGATCTAAATGTGACTCATTTTTCATAGGAATAGATATTTTGGCAATGCAATAATAATTTGAGTTTACTTAGTGTTTGAAATTACATCGTATTTCACAAGATGTGACTCAAGGATAATATTGTGTAATTACCGGTGGGACTGTATATTTATTAGAGTACACAAGTGATCCATCATTTATTCGAGTGGAAAGTGTGGGCCATAACCTATTCATTTTTGTTTATTGATCCTGGTTTGGTTTTCTGAAACGCTGTTAAATCAATAACACAAGTCCATGCACAGTGTATGTGCCATGTTTGGCAAACAGAAAATAATTGATTGAATCTGCGGGGACAAACACCAGGACACACTTATGTGATCACACACATCATCAAAAAACCCACACTTGTATGCTATCCCAAAACACCTCAGCGTTGCCTTGCTGATTGAGTAGATGTTGTTCTTTCTGATGATGAAGAGGCCAGTCCAGGTGGGGCTGGCCTGAGCAATATCCTCTTTGGTACTTTTGTACTCTCAGCACAACAACAAGACACCCATGTAGGGCAGAGAAGAAGCAACGCGGCACATTTAATGTGGTGAGCAGGGAAAAAAAAGTGCAGAGATAGCAGCCTTTGGCTAGCTTACAGTGGAGTGCATCCACATTACTTGTGAATACCGATCACATTTGGAAAAAGAAATAGAAAGTGACCTCAGATTATATTCTGTCAGTGCTTTATTGATTTGAGGCTACACTCCAGAAAATGTGCTTTCACTTTGATGCTCTGTTCCAATGTTCTTTGTTCAAATGGTTCATCATGGAAGTCTTTTATCACTGTAATTGAGCTTAGCAACATTTTTAATAAAGGAGACTACTTCATTTTTAATTCTTTCACCTTTAGGCTACTCTTGCTTTCTTGTATTTCCTTATACGACGCCGTTTGGCTGCCAAGATCTCACTTCCACCCCCTGCTATTCTCAGTTTAAAATTCAGAAGGCAACCTTGCCTTACTTCATCATCCAATTAAATACTGTCGGTCTGGAATTCACTCCTTCTCTCTTGCCCATATGGAAACTAATCACCAATCAGTGTTCACTTGATTAACCCTTTGATCCTGAACCACTCAATTTAGTCCCAAACTCACATCCCTTCTTTTTGGTTGCGTTGCTCATAAAGTGTTCACTAAAGGGAGAGTGTCCATCAAATGAAACGCCTCTACTTCACCTTTCCAGGGTACTACATGCTTGTCTGAACAAGAAAGTGCTGTGAATTTGCATTCAAATTAAAGAAAGCTACAGGCCTCTTACCAGCTCATCTATACACACACATCTTCTTCGTGAAATGCTTGGATTACACTTTTGAAATTATAATCTGAAAGTCCTTCTTTTGTTTCACAAACTTGTGTTAGGATGAGTGGGACCCCGGCCACTGACACAAGCACACATTACATGGAATTACATGATGTAACTTTGTGGTCCAGACCTGGATCACATGTTACAACAATGCATCGCACACCAACATCAACACCTAGCCTAGCATGTTTGTCATTAATATATAAACAAAGAAGGGTTTAAAACAGCTGGCTGTGTTAGCCAAAAGCCAGCCAGATCAAGTTGTTCATTATAGGTGTGTTGAAGCATGTCTCCATTACCAGAAATGGCCCTGCAAAAAAGGCTCTCAGGAACCTCTACGAGGCTGAAACATGTAGCCGTGGTAGGAAAGGAATTTAGAGTGACCCCGTGGCCCTGGAAAACTCCTGGATAAGGGTAGTGGTGGTGGTGTTGACTCACTGATTGGGTATGCTGTGGACAGGAGATGATGTCATTCACTGCCTAATGTCTCATTCACATACGAGACATCTCTTCTCATTTGAGGCCTCATTTTTAGTTTGTGCTTCTTCTTTATTTCTTCATCTTTGCTGATACGTTCTTCTTTTCTTTATTGATGGTTGGCAAACAGTGAAATCGATGCACTACCACCACCGTGTGGTTTGGAATGGTCGTTTACCTGCAACTGGCCCTGACACATGGAGGCACGATGGCTGAAAGGACTGAGGAGGTTGGCCCTGTTAAACTTCCAAGCCTCTTAGTTTTACCCCAGAACCCTCCAAACAGAAACACATCATGTACTGTAGCTGCCTTGCTGTTCTTTCTATTTCTGTCCAATAGTGTCGCAGCTGTAAAAGTGTCTGTGTGCTCATATTTGCTAGCCAGGCATTTGCTGGGTTTTTGTTCAGTTTTCATTGTTTTAGGATCTTATTATACCGTGTGTGCAATGCTTTTGCATAGTTTGACTCCAGCATGGAAAAAAAAACCCAAAACAGCTGCTGTGTTGAAAGCCGGGATTTCACCACCCCTCGCTGTTATAATACTCACATTTTTCCTTCTTCTGTTGTCTTTGTTGGTTCTGTATGTTTCGCTTTGTTTGATTATACCAGGATTCAGGCGATGAACAAATCCTCATGTATCCGCAACAATGTATCCCAATGTATCCATCAATCCACTTTTTTTTTTTTTTTTTTTGGGGGGGGGGGGGGGGGTCTTCTTTAATTTCAATATACACTGTAATAACTGATGCAGATTTTAATATCAAAGAGGTTTTCTTGTTGGTTTCAAGTTGAATATTTTCAATAAAAGTGCAAAACTGTAGAAAAACAACCATCTCCATGCTCCAACCTTTCATATAATGATGCTTCATTTGAATAGGATATATTAAGTGGGGCTATTACAACAGCATAACCTTTAAGGTTTTTGATCAGTGCCGTTATTTTGATATCTAATAATTCAATTGTGCCAGCATTGGCCCCTGATACTGATATTGGAATGGATCAGTCCTATTGCTGATCTGATCTCTGCAGGATCACAGTAGAACTGTAGAAGCCTCCAGAAAGTAAAAAAAACAACAATAACAAATATTGACAAATTTTTTTCCTGCCCCTTTGTCACAAATGTGCAAGTAGTCTCATTGTGAAGACAAGTCAAAACAGGCAAAAGTGTCATCTTGACTAATTTCCTTTAACGCTTTCATAACTTCTCATTTCCAGCTGCACAAGTCATAAACTTTGTATTTCCACAGTGTGCTGCACATGAGAATTAAAACCCGACATCTGAAATCACCTGCTTTTGAGCGTACAGCAAATATCTGCATTGTCTCTGTCTGAAAGGGTTTTGAGAGGAAAATTAACACAAAATAATCAAACAAAAGACTCTCCCACACACAATTTATTTATTTATTTATTTATTTGTTCTCGTCCTGCCATCATTTTGTGTTGACATGTACAAAATATGAAACTTTACTCGTAGGCTCATCAGATGTCATACGAGCTTGACGCACCAGCGTCACGCTGCATCAGTGGTTGCACCGAGCCAGTTCAAATGAGAGCCTCATTTAATAATAATCCTCTGACAGCAGAGCCTCGCAATGATCTGTTTTCAATTAAGCAGTATAGGCGAAATATTTGACGCTCTTTGGTTGCAGATGCTTGTTTCTCCTGCACGCTGTCATTCTCATATTCAGAAACTAAGTTTTGACCTAGTTAAAGTTCCTCTGTAGGTGCTTTGTCTCCTCCCTACGTGCCACATCTGCCATTAGCGCTCTTTGCTGCCAAAAAGTTCACACTCCCTTTTGAGCAGATTTGATTTTTAATGATGGCACTGTATGTGGCGGTATCAGAAAGTCTTATTCCCATTGTGCTCCCATATTCTCAATGTCTTTAAGAAATTCTCCTCAAGAAATAATGGCGTGAATGTAACAGTTAAAACTTTGGCTCCCTGAGGCTTAAAAGAATTCCTTGAATTTAATGACCTTTATTATAAAGCATGCACAGTTTTTGTTATTAATTCCAGTCTACCTTACTCCACACTGAAAAAAAAAGAAAACATTTAACTTAATCTGTTTTTGAATCATCACCCTACCACATCCCTTATCAACAGGGCTCTTAATCAGTCCTTTTTTCACAACCACTAAAATATTTTTTCCTTTATTATTGTTGAAAATATTCATTTGATCGATATCTGCGTCAAACTCTTAATGCAAACATGTATTTTTTAAAGGCTGATTTTTACACACAGAAGCTTTAATTTAATTAACCTTTGAAGCAAAGTAAGTGCTTTATACCCCGAAGAAAGGAAGGATTACCTATACATAAACCACCTCATTAAAATTTAAATTGTAAAGAGGCATTTACTTTCTCTTTTGAAAACAAACATTTGCAGAAGACCTTCGAAAATCACCCCTGTTCCTCTGCGGCTCATAGTGGGAGTCTGGAAGAATTGGTTTGTGAATTATTCAGCAACGAAGGGAGAAGCTGTTACTGGCAATCATACAGTGAGGTTTCACTTGGTGCGTATAACAATTAGGGGATTTTATTTTATGCTCAAGGATTGCGACTATTGTCCCTGTTTTGAACAAAAGGGGAGCAAAGATGCTGGAGGAAGGAATTTAAAATGCTGTCCTTGTGACAGCCTGTGAGCTATAGCATAAAAAAAGAGGAATGCCGAGGGGAGAAATACAGCAACAGTGGGAGAATTTCAAAGGCAAGAGGTCAGGAGCACTCTATTTTCAAACTTAACATGGGGAATAGGAATGTGTTGGCTGCAATAACCCACAGGGTACGTTTTTGCAAATGATAACCTCCCATGAAGAGGAGACAAAATATAGTGCAGAAAAGAGACAGCCTTTCTCAGCAGAATGGTCTCTCCTCTCAGGGATATCAGGGTGCCTTTGTGCGTGCGGACGTGCTGTATTTCTCTGGTACGTTTTGCTCTATGTGCCATTTGTATCCCTAAGATACAATAAAGCAAGTCTTACGTGAAGAACTTTAAAAAATTAAATGAAAAAATTCGCTAAAACCAAGACAACACCATAAAGAGGTTTGGCTACGAGTAAAAATTGGTGTGTCTCTTCTTGCTATTTTAATTGAATAGAGATTCATTTCCTTTCTTTCTTTTAATTCACAATTAGACGAGGACATGCATTAGGAACACATTCGAATATTTCGAAATGCTTTTGTGTACTTATTCTTGATATTTTTAGTGCAGTAAAAAGAAAAATAAAGCAAAACAAAGTTGTATAAAGTGTAACTGAAAGCAGAATGCAATAACCTGCAAATACTGTAAGCCCATATTTTATTCACAATCAGGACCTAGAAAATATATTAAATGTTGAAAAGTGAGACATTTTACCATTTCATGAAAAAAATATCAGCTCATTTTTGAATTGATGGCAGCAATAGGTCTCTGAAAAGCGGACATTATCTATGGACCGAGGGTGATTTATAATGAGGCAAAGGGCGAAACTGCTTTGTCGTCAGACGAATTAATCAAACTTTGAAATTCTTTTCGGAAAGTGCTTATGGGCGATGTGTCTCCTATACTAAAGAGGAGACGACCGTCACACATGTTGTCACCTAAAAAGGAAACGCCAACGCTGTAAGGAATATACAGGTTTTAGAACGAATGTGCTCGCAGACAGAAACCTTCTTCTTCTTTCACCAAGACCTTCTTCATCCATAATACAAGCATGGCTTTGTACCGAACTGGCCTGCCTCTAGTCCAGACATCATGAGAATAAATAAATAGATAAATAAATGCATCAGATGAGAAAGGAACAACATTCCTCTCTCAAAACACCCGCACTGGTCTCCTCACTTCCCAGATCACTTCCCTACACAGTGATAAATATTCTCCTGACTTTTGAGTCATATTGTTGCTGTTGCATTCTTTCTTTTTATTTTTTGTTAACTTTTGATTCGTTTTCTATGTTCTATTGCGAGTAAAATATACTGTTTGTTTAGGGGATTTTCAAAAAAAAAGCCTTCAGTTTTCATTTTCGTTTTTTTCATGGTATCCCGTCTTCTTTTGGAAATAGTGTTGTAGACTGTAAGCAAACAGAATGTCCCCTGCTGTGATGCAGTGTTTACATATCACATACTGATGGATCAGTGCATTTTACTTGCAACAGGGCAAGTTCATTCTGTCAGGGAGGTTGAGCTGGCTGCTGAGTATAGCATCCTCACGACTGGGATGTCTTGCACGAAACAGTCAAAGCACGAGCATAATACAGAATGGCTTAGCTGCGCAATGCTTAATCTGCACTGAATTGAGCTGGGAGATCTTTTTTTTTTTAATTTTTTTTTTCTTTTCTTTTCTTTTTTGTTAATTTCCACCATCTGCTCTGCGTCTCTGCAGATTTCGCTGATTTATGGAACACATTGAGCCCGTGCTTGCTCCTCTTTTTTCCCTCTATTTCACTAATATATCTCTTTGTACTAGTGACAATGGGATCAGTGGCTGCTGCTTTAACTCCCCATTTCTTCTGTTGCAGGAGAGCCGGGCGCTTGGTCAGCCGGGGGAGTCTTGCCAAAGTCGTGTGATTATCAGTTTGTCAAAGGATGAATTAAAGAGTGATCATCAAATTGAAATGAAAATTAGGTCGGTATGTTCAGAGATGGCGTTGAATCAGAGTGCAGGGAGCTAATGGGAGTTGCAGGAGCAAACAAAAATAACCCAGTGCAGCTGAGAGGAAACCTCTCTCGACATTACGCCAGCGGTCCGGTCTCTTGGGAGGACAGCAGCTGTTATGTATTTTTGTCAGAGAAAGTCCTCAAAAATGTGAAAATGCAGAATGCTAGTGTGAAAAGGTCACTTGACACAGCTTTCACACTGAAAGTGTTTTCTTTTACATTTCCCTTTTAGCTGTAAAGTCATCTGTCATAAAAAAAAAAAAGTTAGTCATCGGGATGAGTTTTAGTGAAACACGTTGCTGTAGCTTCATCTTGTTCAATTGCCGGTGAAATCAAGCAACGGGGAAATAAGTTGCATATGTTTTTCTATTAGAGTCCTTAACACTGAAATGGGATGAGAAAATCACATCCTCACCTTGATAAGTTGATACTTCCTCACATATGTCGTTCTAGAATAATATGCATTTTTGCACAGCAAATGGAGGCTCACAGTTGCCTCGCAACACTTCTTCACATCCCATCCTGTGGCACTAAGAGTGAGATTTAAATGACATGTTACAGACACAGGCAATTATGACAGATCAGTCACAGAACAGGGAAACAGGGAAGGAGGATGGGGTGTTAATTGTGGTTGTAATTACAGTAAAACAATGCATTAATGGAGGCTGAGGTGAGCGTCATTTGAGATTTTTGTCAGGGTTATCTTATTTAACCAAATGCACAGATGAATGTAAGTAGGTGTGATAAACAAAAGCAATTATCTCCCACACTTTTGAATACAGACACATTTTGATTCTCTCAGAGAGATACCTGTCCGTGCTCGCCTTTGGTGCAGGCCCTCTTGTCAGTGGAAATCATACAGGGCATAACATCACTTGGCATTTACATGCATGAGCAAGGATGAGCTGTGGTGCGAGCAGTGTCATTTACATCCTCCCCACAACTCCTATTCAAGCCCTAATTCGTGTCAAGGGCTCCTCTGGGTGCACTTTGAGCATGACCAGCTGAGGGAATGAAATCTATTCTGACATTTTTTCCTTTAATCTTACATTGTTTCAGTGACACGGTAGAGCGAGGGGTAAAATGTGAAATCTGTTAAGGTTGGAGGACTGTGCCTCACTTTATTTGCCCCCTTTACTGGCTCTGGAAAGAGAGGTGAAATACAACATAGTCAAAACAAAGACTTTGCCCGGTGAGGTAAATCGAAGGGAAGCAGTCGGTGGTTTCTCATCAATAAAACCACAGAGTAATTAGAGAAAGCACTTGAAAGCCAATTTGCATGTTGACAAATGATCAATCTTCATCTGTTATGCCGCCACAGTAGCCAGCAGCAACGGTGGTGGATGTGGTGACAAATGGCTGGCCTGTGCTTCCCTGCATCTCATTCTTGTTGAAAGTGTGTGAAGCCTGCTGAAGAGGTTTTATTTTGTCTATTAGCTCAAAACACCTCCTTCTGCAATGAGATAAACATAATAGCAAATCATGAGTGTGACGCCGTTTTCCACTTAATGTGTTTAAGGAACAGAGAGTGACTTAAGTATTAAAGGGACACGCCAACGTTTTGGGAACTAGCTTATTTGCCGTCAAAGCCAGAGCTTGGTAAGAGGGTTGATAGTCAACAGCGTAACTAGCCAGTGGCTAGTGGCTAACATGATTACTAACTATGGCTGACCTTGTGAGCATGCAGTCATCAGACGATGATGGTTACTTCCAGCCAAAATTATCCACAGCCTCATCTTTTTGAGGCCAGAATAGACAGAAAGAAATATTGTGATCCAGCCTGGCCCCTTTAAGAACGTGGCCTTATGGGTAATGGTGTGTGTGTCGTGGGACGGCAGAACGAAAATGGGGTTAGATGAAAAATGGAGTGAGCATTAACAGCAGCCCAGCGTGTATTGACATTCTCTGTTAACCGACATGAGCCGAACAATACAACCTGTGTGATGTTACAAGTTCTTGCAGTGTCAGAGTAAAGTCCCCATTCCATGCAGAGAAAACCGGACTTTTTCTTTTGTTGTTGTTAGCTTGTTACCCGCTAATTACGAGCCAAAAATGGCACAATACCATATATGTATACAGTATACATATGTGTTTATAAGACTGATGCATCTCATTTGACATCTCTTAGGCCAGGTGTAGCAATCCATTTCAAGCGACTATGCTAAACCAGGCAAGCAAGTGCTTTTTTGTTTGACTGGATTTTTGGTATTTACCCTCTTATCGAGCTCTGGGACTGACAGCAAATAAGCAGGTTTTTTTTTTTAATGTTGGCATATCTCTTTAACATTTGCAATGCCAATAAAAAGGCGAGGTATATTTCTTGAAATAACTGATTACGGAGGGAAACGTGTCACAAGTGTTACAAAAATGTTATTCCCTCTACTGCAAAATCCCTCATTTCGCAAATTAGTTCCACTTTGATTTCAAGCTAAACTTGATTGCCCTTTGGTCAGCCAGAGTGATAAATCTGTTCACATTTAACACACACACAAGAAAGAACCTTTTCTGTCAAGTCTTTGCCCTTGTGTTTACTCTGAAACCTTATTAATTAGTTTGCTTTATGGCAGAGACAATGCCTGTTTAGACTCATCTCATAAACCACCCCCGCATTGCTTCTGTTCAACTGGGCAGCTATCAAATCAACCTCAGAGCACACTCCTTGCACCACTTCACATGACAGATGCAACCGACTCCCGTCTGACGCTCCTTTCCCTGTATTGATCCTTATACTCCCAGAATAGATTTGAACACAACAATTCAGCAGCCAGGTAAATTGGAATAACTCTGACCATTAGTGAATTAGTTTGCTCTTTAAAATCAGCCATTGATCCCTGAGCTGCGCCGATTGGTTGCTGACCAACCAGAGAATTTAATTATCAAACAGATTGTTGCTCGCTCAGCCATGTTTTCTGAAGGTCAGAGAGCCACTGCAGTCTTTTTTTTTTTTTTTTTTTTTTTTAAAGGAACGACATGTGCAAGGCGAGAGATTCGGTCGGCGGGAGAATCCAGTGCAAATGAAGTTAGGCATGGCCGGCCCTCCCATTCCTCCGTTGATTCCAGGCAATTGCAAGTGGCAGACCATTACCATGCCTTTCCAGACACAATTGTGAGATGAGCAATAACAATTCCCTGAATCCAGACGACAGTGGCCCGGCATATTTTGAAGCAACACCGCTCTCTCCTCATTCTGTCATACCTCTGCCTGAATCCTGGATGTATCTCACATACCCCTTCGGTCCCCTTGAGGTGGTATTAATATAAAGTACGTTAAAGTAACCCAGAGGAGTATGAGAATTCATTCTGAGGCTGCCAGCCATCCATAACGCTACGTCAAAGGTTTTGCTTCACTTCATGCATTATACCACTATCAGAGGGAAATAAATTCACTCTGAGGCAGCTGTGCTGATAACAGTTCAGAAAGAACTCCATCTGCTTGTATCCCTATAGTTTCCTGGACAAATAATGTAGAATATAAATAATACATAGCGGTAACCAGGTGTCATGTATGAACAATGGACAGACAGCATAGAATATGCAGCGTATCTATTCCAATTCCCTCAAGTCTACCTGTCGTCATGTAAAAGGCTTTACTCCTTCCTGAGACTCTCCCTCTCTGGGATTTTGAATACAAATAAGGAGAACAAGCCTCTCCATTCTTATGAACTTTATAGAATAAAGAGGGACACTTAGGCCCCCACACAGGGGAGAGAGGAATTGATTGGCAAAGCAAGTGACAGGACCAGAATGGAGATTGAATCCCCTTGAAAGAACCAGAATGGAGGAGGAGTTGCAGCATGAATAAGGCTGTTTAAAAAGAGGATGGAGAAAACAAGCCCCCCTTGTCCTGTCTGATGATTTCCTGAAGCAGACATCCTCCCCTTTTTACCCTGCTCATTCAAGGGTAAGCGTGATCCACTCTCCGTCTCTTCCTATCTCCATTTAACTAATTCACTCAGAAAAATAAAAGTTATGCACCAATAACAAAATTAAGGGGGAGAAAAAAAACAATCAAATTACCAAGCAAATGTATAAAATGCATGTAGATTTGAGGCTGGTGTCTGTTGTGACTTTTTGCTGTTATATTGGCGTAAACACATTAGGACGGGAAAATGGATTTCAACATTTTGCGTGCGGCTGATGAGTAGAGTGGGGACCACATTGAAAGGCCATTTGCTATCATTTATGGATTAAAACTGATTGACTTTGCTAGCCATGCAAATTGTAACGCTTCCTGGTATAGACACTATATGAATCTGGTGTATCAGGTTTAATTTTTGCTGTTTTGTTTAATGAAAATAGAGGTCTGCCATGAGGAAATGTGGGTTGTTTGCACACATTTGCTGTATTTCTTCAAATACATGCAGGGGCTTTAATTTACTTCAACAGACCTTTTAGTAGCGGAAGGGCTTTTATTTTTTTTTGTTCTTATTGTTATTAGTATGCTTTTTAGTCATTAGCCACATGTTTCTACAATGTCATATTATCATTAAAGAAATGTAACTTCTCCATTGAATTTCAGAGATTTTGAACAGATTGAGATAAACATTTACCAAAACTGGCATAACAATGATGAGAAGCTGTGTTACTTTAAAGTTACTACATTTAGATGTTACTGCCCCCTTGCTACTTCTTGTCGCTCTTTATTTGGATTGAAAGCGTCAGAAGAGCTTTCATTGTCAGCGATGTGCATACATACGAGCACACAGGACTGATCTGAAGAGGTTTCCAAATCAATGAATCAAAGGCGAACATTGTAGCAAAAAAAAAACAGAACAAACATGTCAGTCTGAAAAAAAGCATTTTATTCAGAACAGCAAAAACTATGATTTGTATCATCAGTTTAAAGCAGCGCAAAAGCCATTCTTTAATGTTAAAATATCAGTTTGGGTTTCATTAAAAGGGATATTAACCTGCTTTTAGGAAGCGTCATTGAGCTCTCGCCGTCTCTCATCCCTCCTATCGGCAAAAAAAAAGCCGAACTAACTTTGGACTCCTGTCCTCATCCTCTCTCGAGACAGCTGTGCTGTATATATGACTTCACGTCACCGTGGAACACATCGGCAGTGATGAAACCAGCGCACAGAGCAACTGTAGACATCATGGCAGAGACGATTCACAGACTCAAGAAAGGAATGACTGAAGAGAAAATGAGACACTGACAGAGCAAGAGACCCAACAAGAGTAAATCTTGGTCACTGTCATAAAAGCAACTTAACCACCATGTCTATAAGAGAAGATTTTAGTTTTTTTTTTTTTTAATTAATTCAATTTATTTATTTTTGTGTTCTTTCACAATGCAGTGAAAAGCATGGTACAACATATTGACTCACCCTGTTTTCCTACCCTGCCTTCTTTATTTGTTTCTGTCCTTGATAAGAGGCCTGGGCTGTAGCTGATTTTCTGTTTTTATTTGAGGGGAATATGGTACATATCTCTTTTTCCTATCTTTTTACTTTAGTGGACATCAACGATAAGCAGGGCTTTAGTATATCTTTGATGTTGCTCTCCTCTTTTCAAATGTAGTAATGGCTCTTGGTGCCCTTCAAGGTTTCTACTCTTCTAAAAACAAACAATAAATATTTTCTTTTAGCCTCGGCTTATTCAGCACCATATTGTCCACGGTTTCAATACTGCTAGTTCGATCTGAATAAAAGGGACTGTATTATGGAGCCACATCCAGCTGCAGCATGATTTGAAAAAGACCAGCTCAAATGTCAGAGGAAGTTCCTTTAATTAGACCTTTATAATGATGAACAAATTTTATGTTTGTAGTTTCTCAGGTTAAATATATCTGATTTTCTTTTTAAATGATACCCTGAAGTCATCAAATTATAAACACTGAAATAATTTACAGACTTTAACGAAATTTCACTTTTGGCTCGTTTGCAAAGTTGCTTCTACAAAAACAGTGTGGATCTGGTCTCTTTAGCAAAAAAAAATTTAAATAAATAAATAATATTTGTTATTTGCTGCCAAATTATTTGACTCTCTTTGCAACAGCACTGACCTGTTTCCTACATTAACAAGTTATTGTAGGGCTTGGCTTTAAGTTATAAACCAAATGCATTATGCAGGCCAATTTAACATCCTCCATCCTCAGTGGCCTTTTATGCTGTGAAATGTTCTGATAATGAGTCAAAGAGTCGGCACTTCATGCACGTGAACATTATTGTCTTCTTGCAAAGAAAAAAACTTTTCGGTGTGGTAAATGGCCACCTCTACTCTCTCAAGCTTCCCCTCTGAAACTGAAAGGGCATCTTCGAGTAGACTCTGCATCTTTTAAAGGGGGAAAGAAAGAGTGTATTTCATTTCTAACGCCGGTCCATTTCTAGCTACGCTGCTGGTTCGCTGCACCACATGGCTCCATACCTCGAAATAGTCCATCACTCCACCCGTTATGTACAGTGCCTTTCACCAGAGTGCACTGATTCAGAAAGGTGGGGGTGCTCAGTTTTTAGTGCATAGAGTGCACTCATTCCGATCAATCTGTCACCCTTTGCTCTAGTAACGACATTGTTTCCGAGCACGAAAAAAGCTTTTCTCACGTTTCCAACCTCATGGAATATTTTTTGTTATGTCTCACAACTACTTATTTTGGGTAAATAAAAAAAAAAAAAAAGAATCCCAAAGCAAACAAGTGGCAAATCTGCCATGTGTGATGGCTATCATTGTGAAAATACAAGACCGGCTGATATTAACATAGAAATAGAAGCTTGTTTCCAAGAAATAAGCACAGAGGATTTACTCTGATCATATGGCTGCGTGAATGTAAATGTTTTCACCCTGGGAGGTTTCAGGGATTTAGACAACAATCATGCCTCAGGTGGCATGATCAGAAATGACTAAACCTCTCAACTGCGAAGAGGATTTTGAGCTATTGGAGAAATCCAAAATAAATACCAACTCAGTTTAGTATTAAAGTTCAGGATGTTATAGTGAGGGGAAGACCAGAATCAATCATTAAGGCAATAAATGGAACATTTTTTGACATACAGTCATGGAAAAAATTATTAGAATACCATTTTTTCTTCACTTTCTTGTTCATTTTAATACGTGGTACCACTAAACGTCATCATGTGACTAAAACAGACAGAAAAGAAAACACTGAATGCATAAAAGCAGTGTTTTTGGCAGTACAACGCCATAGCTATTGATGTAAAAACTTAAGTGATTTAGGTTATAATCAAGAAAACCATGGAAAATGGTAAGATATCAGCTCTTAAATAAAACTCTTATGAGCAAAATTTGTGGTTATCGTTATGTTTGTCCAAACAAATGTACCTTTAGTTGTACCAGGCATTAAAATGAACAAGAAACTGAAGAAAACAAGAGTGGTCTAATAATTTTTTCCATGACTGTATATAAGAAAGAAAGATTTGAAGTATATGCATAGTTTTTGGGAGTCTTCTGAACTCTAAAAATACACAGTTTTCATATATAGACTCCATCACTGCCGAAAGTCCCATTTGAATGTAAAATAATTCAGACATAGTCTATTCCAATCAGTGTTCATCCCCAGAGGTGTCAAACAGTCCCATCCTGTGAAAACCCCCGTGGAAGCCCATCTTTGAGATGCTCATGAACAGCCGATGTGGCAAACGTCACCTTAGAGTGCTTATTTTATGAACAAGTGACAAGTTCCTTGTACAGCAGCTGAGGAAAGAGTGGGAGAAAGCGACAAACGCTCCAGACGCCAGACTTGAGACTGAAACCATCTCAGCGAGAGGAGTTCACTCGGTGAAGTTCACTTGCTGTTTGGATAAGTTTAGTCACTACAACTGCCTACACAGGTTTTAGACAACATTTCTCTGAGCTCCAGGTTCTAGCCCTAAAATGTGTGTACTTATATTAAAGATAGGGTAAGCGATTCTATATAATTTCTAGCCCAGAATACTTTTTGTCACACTTAGTGAATATCTGCTCACCACACATTTGCTTACCCATTTTAAAAGGAACTTGGTCTTCAAACCTCTGGCCCCATAAACTGTAAACAGTGTGTGACCTGCCCCCTGAACCATAACAAACATTGTTCCAACCAATCAGAGAGGGGGAGGGTTCATGTTCATGCATGTGAAGTAGGGAGGGGCTTGCAGGAGAGCTTTCTCAGGAAGCACTGGAGGGAGTGGGGGAGGAGCTACCTCTTTGTGTTTTGGTTATGTTAGCAGACATAGAATCCCTTCTTATACCTTTAAAGGAAAAAAAATATCAAGTTTAAACTAGATCACTTCCCTGCTTCAATCTTGAAAACGGACACCAGTGAGATCACAAAAGGATGGAGCAGGAGCAAAAATCATGAGGAAAGTTATCAGTTAAGCATAAACTCAAACTAATGTAGTTTTTCTGTGAAAATGAATAGCGGAGCTGAAGCTTGAATAGGTCACTTCAAACCTGCATTAAAAGCACAAATTCAAAACAGATGATGGTTTGTTCTCTCAGTTCAGGATTGAACCAAAAAGAATACATTCAAACCAAACATTTTGTAAACATTTGCTGATTTTAGGACACAGTGTCACATGTGGACGAGCTCCAACATTCATTTAGTCAGCTCTGATGTCTAGATCTTAATTTTTAATACATTTTGGACTACTTTGGTTATTATTGATTAATTACAAAGCTCTAGGAGCTCTGTCCCTAAATTATTTATCAGATATTTTATTACTCTGTCTTTTCAAGCTATGTTGGAGCCTCGGTTGCCAGAGTTTGACAGGGTCTGAAGTGTTTTTGTTTAATCTCTCATTTTAACTTCTCAGCTCATTTTCTTGTGATATAACTTACAGTGTGTTTAACCTTTGTGCTTTATGTGTCTGTGTGCATGAATATATTTTCTTCACCTGTGAAGCACTTTCAATACATTGTACATCTTTTTGTCATGACCGCTCTTATAATGATTAAAGCTTGTAAAGACATATGTAATATACTTAAAGCTCATGTCAGTTTATGAGGTTTGATTTATAAAAATCATAAAATTAGGTAATTGTGTGGGTATGATCATGTGTTATTGCATTATAAAAAAAAAAAAAACTTTCTTCTCTCATTTTCAGCCATCTAAGCTGTCAGTGTGCCAGTAAAAGATGTAATTAACATTGTATGTTAAACTCTACATCCAATAATAATATAATGACTGTAATTGTTCATGACTGACTTATCTCCAGTGGTGTTTAAATCTTTTCAAGCTCCATTGAATGTGTTAGGGTCATTTTCCTCCAGTGGCAGCCACAGGTGTGTTTTAGATGTGACAGCAGTCAGAACTGGTATCTCCTGAAAAAGGTCAGAATAGATGTTACTATGACATTATTAGAAAAAAAGGAGCAACTAACAGCAGTAGATTCTTTTCCTCAGTTGAAAAGATGCTTCTGCTCCTTTTCCAGCCAGTTTCAGCTCCGGTTTGTTTTTACCACTTGACTCCACAGTCAACCTGACTGGTTGAAGCTTACCTGTGATAGATGGTGATAGACAGATGGTTCATCCATTCCCCCTGCCAAGTTTTTTTTTTTTTCTTTTTAAGTGCCTACCCCTCTATAAACAGTTTCCACAAATGATTTGCCAGATGGCTGTGTATAACAAACCCATCTGGAACGTCAGGTTGGCTTAGAGTCACTGTACTTCAAAACGCTCGATATTAAGTTCTTAAATGGATAATGATAGCATTTACTTTGCATGCACACATAATCATTTGGGAACATTAATTTATCACCTTCACTTCCAGGGCTGATAAATAACACTGCTCTGACCAAATCTTCTCAGGTTTAAAGATGAACATCTTTTTGCTGTTGTTCATCTAAAATGGTCATCCTGACCTTTTATTGTTAATAATCTAGTATTTGAATCACAGCTAGTACTAAGCTGACAACTGTACACATTTAAAGAAACCATTTTAAACCAGTTTCCTATTTATATGGACATGATCCATTCACATTTTTTAGCAGGTTTTGATTTAAACATAAAATTCCCCCTTTGTGCAAAATCTTCACTATCGATGCCGTTGTCATCAGAGATCTTATCTATCAAACTAAGCACTGTTTCATTCCTATAGCCAGGCTCAAATTAAATGTGTGTAATTAAAGCCTGAACTGGGCCAGATGATTGTAGTCAAAAGGTCACATGCATTAAGATCAGCTTGAAGTACTAATTATGGGAAAAAAAATAAAAGAAAGAAGACGAAAAGAAAAAGGGGAGGTCCAGCGGCTATTCAGACGATCCCTGAAGTATCCCTGCCCTTGTGGCAAGTTTGTAAAGCAGTTTGATTTCTAAGCTTCTGAACTGATTTCAGCAGTTTTCAGTTCTGATGGCACGTCATTAAGATTTCTTCTTTTTTTTTTAAATCCCTCACTAAGCAGGATGTGAATTTTTGAATATTATAGTTTTGCAACTCTTGTACGTTTTATATTTAATGCGCACATTAAAAATAAACATGTTTAGTGTTCAGCAGCAACGTGAGCCATTGAAGGTTTCAGAAGTAGCCGGCGCTGCCGCGGGAAGATGATGATGTTGTTCCTGTTCAGGGGCTACTCTGTTAAATTCTTGTGTTCTTGCCAAGATTTGAAATCTTAGATGTGGAAATACAGCATGGGGTCGTGTATCTTGTTCCAAAGAAAATGTACTTAATGAGTTCATGGTATACTCTTATCATAGGTTGTCATGAATATGTCTTTTATGCCTTAATTATCCAGGAAAGATTGAATTCCGCAATTTACTCTTGAACAAGCATCAAGACCCAGCTTTTAACTTTGTGTTTCACCATAAAATTCTCGTTTCCAGTAACTACATAAACATACTCTGGAAACATTAAATAGCCACTTTGATTTACCTGGCTTTTTCTGTGTGTGTGTGTGTTCTTGGGTCTTAATTTTTTTTTTTCCATTGACCTAGAAATAAAAAGCATATTCTAATTTTCAGTGTCTTTTTGTTTTTACAGGTGCTATAGCAATTTTTTTTTTGGTTTTTGTTTTTAAGTATTTTTTTCCCACCCTGGTTCAAACCGTTGAACGCCTACCAGATCTTTCCTGGAAACAAGATGTCTCGTCAAGTAAAAACCACCGTGCTGCATGGACGGATCATTTCACTAGCTCAAAGTTATTCTCACCTGGAATTTAGTGTTCATTTCTTGTATTTTAGCGAGTGCGTCTTGCGTTGTGTGGAACGTAGAAACATTTCCTGAAGTTATCATGGCACTAATTGCAGACAGTCAGATGGTGTGGCAGAGATTGTACTTCACAACCAGAAACAGAAACTGTGCAGATTTTTGAAAACACTAGGGAGGCACGAAGGGTGAACAATATGGCCAGAACAGAAAATATATTCACACCACATCACGGTAAAGTGACAATGGCAAGGGGACTGTGTTATATGATCAGTATGAGACAATTAACCTAGCTCTATGACTTCTTCTTGTACTGCTAAAATAGACCTTGTCATATAACAGCTCTCTCTTTGTGCATCTCTGCTCCCTCCCCCTCCCTTCTTTTCTCTCCCATCAGGTCTCCACATAATGGAGCGAGAATGAACAGAGAGCGGCTTAAAAAAAAGCATGAACTGGAGGTTTATTGAGGTCATCTGCTTCCTGTTTATATGGGACCATATAACAGTTCAGTCTTCCCGCCAGGACCTGTTGGCTGCTGAACAACATGTCACCAAACAATATGACTGGCTCATCTCTGACCGCGGACCTTTCCACCACTCTCGGAGCTATCTGTCCTTTGTGGAAAGATTCCGCCAAGGATTTACGACCAGATATAAAATTTATAGGTGAGTTCACTTTCAGCTTGTATACTGATGCCGCTCAGGCTTTTTAGGAGAATGTCTGTTTTAATGGTCGTGCTATTTTAAGATGTTAGTTGTAAAAAGCTGAAAAAGCACTTTTATATTTAGATACAGTTTTTGTCAGCACTATGAATTCTTTTATTTTATCTTTGAAATGCAATCACCAAGACTCACAATCATTTTTTTTTTTTTTTGACAGTTACCTGACAAATTAGTGGACATCTTAATGCTTGCCGTGCAACATATTTGTTAATCGCACTCAAAAAAGGAGAGATTATGACAAAATATGTTCCATTTCAATTATGCCAGCACTTACAGGACACAATTATTTTGTCAGCAGATTTCTTGCATTTTCACATCATCAGGGCTGTGTAGAAAAATGTAGATTAAGCACAGAGGTAGATGAATAAGTGCCATGGGTGCTGGATTCATTTCAGAAGTTGGGAGGGGGGCAAAAATGAAATAAGTCAGACATCACATTAAAAACTTGGTAATTTTTGCTGCTTGGAGAAGATTCCAGAGGGGATTAAAGTGCTAATCTTGTGTTTGAGAGGCGGCTGCTCTACTGACTGAACGAAGCCGATGGTCTAGAGGGGCTGACAGCCTTGTTATTTAATCAAATCACAATAGAGACACGATGGTGTGAAAAGGTGTTCAGAGCTTAAAATGCAGTGAATGATACAAAAACAAAATCTATTACAAATTAAGAGATTTGTTCAGAATAAAGTAAGGAAAAGAGCCAGGTAAATTTAATATTCACAAAAAGAAAAAGCAAAAGTGCGATCTTAATATCCGCTAAGGAACTGCCAGTAGGAGGTATAATTACTGGGATTGGGCTTGTTTCAAGGGTGGAATATGCTATTATTACCAGTCTGATTAGTTTCCATCCATCCATTTTCTCCACCCGCTCCAACCTGTTCGGGGTCACGGGGGCTGGGGAAGCTGGAGCCTCTCCAAGCTGTCATCAAACCAGAGGTTGGGTAATCCCTGGGCAGATCCAGATGAGCTTCATAATTTAAATTTCCAACTTAATCAGCCAAGGATAAATTATTCAGAGGCTTTACGTTGGTAAAAGCACAAATACTTCTTCGCAAGCGACAGTTCTGCAAGGACAGTGTTACTGCAGTAAACGTTTATCTTTTTGTATCTTTTTAAAGTAACTATAAGCCTGTTCAAGAGGGAAAGAAATGTCTGTGATTACATGGAAACCTCAGCTGCCTCTGTCTTGAAATGATTATACTTATTATATTTTAAAAGCACATGCAAGCAGAGATTTACTCTTAAGAAAAACAGATATACGCTGACAGCAGAGTAAAGTAAAAGCTCTTATTTTTGGTCAGCTGGGATCCACATTTTTTTTTTTAAGACAGAATAATGTCAGAATAATGAAAGTTTTTTTTTTCCAATAGTTTTCCTCAAAGTCAATTTTAAAGCAATCCAAGGCAACTTTTCAACTTTGAGATTTGTTGCACCCTCCACAGCCAAACAGACAGTTTCTTTCTTTCTTTTTTTTTTTTTTTTTTTTGAATGAAAGTTGTCATTTCCACATGTTTACCTGCTGGTATATTGAACCAGGGACAAAGGCGACGGAAGATGTCGGCCTTTACACAAATATCAAATGTATAATTTTAGGACAGTGTGACAAGCAGAAATAAAGATGTTTTTGCAGTAGCTGTCAGTGACACATCCTTGGGTTCCCGCGGTCTTCTTGCCAATTACATACAATATTCCAACCTAAACAAGGTTATGTGAAGATGTAAACAAACATGCAGTTACAAGCATTTCCGTGTAGCTCATTTTTAGCCATTTTGCACACGACCCACGATGGAATAATTAACATTGGCATCCTAAAAAAAAAAAAAAAAAACCTTCTAAAACACGTTTCCCCCCGCCAATTTATCTGTGTAGCTAATAAATGAATAACTAATGTTAGCATTTGTTAGATATACACGACAACAAACTGTATGTCTCTAGTCCATAAATGTTTGATGAATAACACATAAAGGGACCAACTTTTTTTTCTCAACCATGCCTGAAAAACCATCCATCCCATTAGGTCCTCTGCAGGGTCAGGGGGATCTGCTGGAGCCAGTTGCCAGCTCTCTTTTCGCAAAAGGCAGGGCTACACCCTGGACAGGTCACCAGTCCATCACAGGGCCACATGTAGATGAACAACCAGTGCAAACACACAATTTAGAGCCACCAATTCAAACATGCATGTCTTTGAGAGGAATCCAGAGTACCCTGGACAAAACCCATGTGTTTTACACACAAAGGTCCTCCGCTGAGGTTTGAGCCAGGAACCTTCTTGCTGTGAAGCAACAGGGCTAACCACCAGGCCACCGTACTGCCTCTGAAAAACCATAACATACAAAATCTAAGATCAGCTCATATTTTTGTAGTCAAACTTGCTCATCTGGTGACAACAGAGGTCCACATCCAGCTAGCATCCTGTCTCCTCTTCTTGCTTTCACTGCGGCTTGAAAGTCTGTTGGAGATTTACTCTTCTTGTTTGGTCTCTTGTTAGGTCAACTTTCTCATTTTCTCTTTCCTCTGTCATTGCTTTTTTTTTGGTTTCTCTTGAGTTGCACAAAACCTCACTAGGTGAGCCCTTTCTGCTGACAGCAGATGGGTCTGAGTGCAAAGATAATTCCTAAAAGTAATCAAATATTCAATTACAGGACAGTTAAAACTGATGTTTTATGATGAAACGGTTGTTCTGCTTTAAGTCAATCCTTTAACATCTTTTATAATAGAGGTTACCCAAGTACCAGAGAAAATGACGTGTAAGGGGGAAGCACTCACACTCATCCAGGGCTTTGCAGACCTGTGCCTTCCCGCTCTTCGCAAGCAGCTCCCTCTATGCGATCTATGTGATTTACGCTCTGCAGCATCACAGTAGTACACGATGGTTGTTTGATGGAAGAAAATAATGCAAAATAAATGATCTGTATCGCTTGTCTTGGATTGTTGCTTTCTTTACCAGGAGTGATCATGCCAGAAAAAAATCCCCAAATCTAACGCATTACAACTGGTGCTGCCACCTAGTGGATAAAATAGCTGCTCAGAAAGCCTCTATTCTACAATGTGTTTTTTTTTTAATTAGCAACTTCTGATAACATAGATCAAAACCTCTGACAACATTTGAGTTTATCTGAAGCACTTTGGTGAATATATTTTAACATCACTCGATTTAGCAATACCACTTCTGACCACATGAAGGCAGCATATCACAAGAAAGTTTACGTTTAGTGAGACAAAGTGGTATTACAAGATGTCTGGGACCATCTCCACTCATTAGAAGAAGTACTGTCTGTGGCCCTTTTGCCAACACAGCAGATTAACATGCCCCCACTGGTCAAAGGGGGAATCGCTACATGGAATAGCTTGAAGACAGACCTTCAGACACAAGATCTTTTTTGCATCATGGAAAAAAAAAGATTCTTTTCTTTCTTGGATGCAATTTTCAAATATCTGAATGTCCCAGAGATGAACTTCCTCTGGTGAGAAATATGTAAATGAATCCCAGAACAACAACAAAAGATCTTGTAAAACGCTGACTACAAGCTGCTACTGTTATTCACAGCAAAAAGCATTCTGTACGAGCTGAAAGATCACACAAAAACAAACAAAGAAAAGCACTGCTCCTACAGCACTGTGGGGAATCCAGATTGCAGGTAAAGTTGAACGTGGGGACAAAGATCTTCATTTTTGGAGAATATGCCCAGATGGTTTTATGAGACCACCGGACACATCCGTGGAGGTGGTGCTTGAAGTTTTAATTCCAAAGGGGGTATGGCGGAAAAAGTTTAAGAGCCACTTCATTATTCACAAGCAAAGCAACTTTTCTTTTTTTTTTTTTTTTTTTTTTTGGGGGGGGGGGGGGGGGGCTCCTAGGACTTTCAGGACTTTGAGAACACTGGCAAGTGAACCCTTTAATAACTGGGGCAGTGGGTGCAACGTGGGGCTCAGCATCCACCCAACAGTGTGATTAAGCTGAGGACTGAACTGATGACTTTCCAGGTTGGAGGGCAAAAATCAGCATGCCTTGGCCGCACCCAACTTGACTATCAAACATGTAGGGGAGAAAAAAAAAAAAAAGAAAAGGAAAAATGTGGCTTTTTTTTTTTTTAAACTAACTTCTGGCGGCACTTGTGCAATCTGCAAAAAAACTGACTATCCACTCGTTTAAAGTGTAGACCTAGAGTTCAGTATTTTAAAGTGAAATATGACATTTATAATTATTAGTCCAGATTTTCTAATTGGTTAACATGATAGGGTATTCAGTTGACCTCAATTTAATTTAATTCACTTTACTTTGTATAGTGTCAATTTACAACAATGTAACCTCAATGGACTTTAAACAAAAAACACACAAGGTTACAAATTTAAATACACTCCAATAAATACAGTTCAGCTACTGGATAATTCAAATTATATTGCAGTCAAGTCCAGTTCATTGTAATTAATGCACAGTCCAGTTCATTCCAATCCTTATTCTTTTCCTTTCGGCTTCTCTCTTCAGGGGTGGCCACAGTGAATCATCCACCTCCATCTAACACCATTCTCTGCATCCTCTTTTCTAATGCCAACTAACTTCATGTCCTCTTTCACTGCATCCATAAATCTCCTCTTTGGTCTTCCTCGAGGCCTCCTGCCTGGCAGTTCCAACCTCATCATCTTTCTACTGATATATTCACATCCCTCCTCTGTACATGTTCCAACCATCTCAGTCTGGCCTCTCTGACATTCTCTCCAAAACATCTAACATGCACTGTTCCTCTGATGTATTCATTCCTCAACATTTTAACCTGTGCTACCTCCAACTCAGCCTCCTGTCTTTTCCTCTGTCAGTCTCTAACCCATACAACATTGCAGGTCTCACCACCGTCTTGTACATCTCTCCTTTCATTCGTACTGAAACTCTTTCATCACACATCACACCTGACACTTTTCTCCACCCATTCCAACCAGCCAGCACACACTTCTTTACATCTTTCCCACACTTTCAGTTGCTCTGAACTGTTGACCCCAAGTACATAAAATCCTACACCTTCTTTACCTCTGTTCCCTGTAGCCTCGCAGTTCCACTTGGGTTCATGTCTTTCACACACATGTATTCTGTCTTGCTGCAGCTAACCTTCATTCCTCTCCTTTCCAGGGCATACCTCCTCCTCTCTAGTTTTCCTTCCTTCTGCAGCTCACAATGTCATCTGCAAACATCATAGTGCATGGAGGTATCTGTCCAACCTCATCTGTCAGTCTGTTCATCACCACAACAAACAAGGGGCTCAGAGCTGGTCCTTGATGCAGTCCCACCTCCACCTTTAACTCCTCTGTCACACCTACAGCACACCTCGCCATTGTCTTAAAGCTCTCAACATACTTCTCTGCTACTCCAGACTTCTGCATACAATACCACAGCTCCTCCCTTGGCACCCTGTCACGTGCACGTCTCCACAGACACAGTGCAGCTCTGCGCTTTCTCCCTGTGCTCCCTTTTGCTTTTTTCTGTACTTCTCTAATTAATTCCAATCCAAAATCCAAAATTCATATAATCCCAATTAGGGGGGAAAAAAAAGTAACCTGGCTGAGGAACTCAACAGATTGCATCAAATCTTCACTTCAGTGCAAACTCCCATCCTGAGAAAGCACAAGGAAAAAAAACCTGCTCAACAAGACCTCCAGCAGAACCGGACTCAGTGAGGCCGGCCATCTGCCTTGACTAGTTGGGGGTCTGCAAAGACAGGAAAGAGAGACCAGCAAACAGAAAGATTAGCCCAGGGATATCTGCCTCTGAGACATGAAAGGGAACAGTGTTAATCATAATAATGACATACACCTACAAAATGTTATTACTGAACATATCCTTAACTATAAACCTCATAAAAAAGGAAAAAGTCAGTCAAAGAAATTTTGCAGTGCAAAATGTAATTTTATGTCATGAGTTTTTATAATCTTAATTGAAAATTATTATGAATGGAGCCAGGTTAAATGTTCATGTGACATATAGCAGAGTGTACACTTGGAAATGTTCTGGTAAAGAGCACATGTCAGCTGCAGTATTTGTGTAAAAAATGTTGGATAAACTGTGTCAGAGCATTTTCACTAGTTCAAAACAAGTTTCCTTGTAAGGATGATTTTATTTAAAATTCTCCTTTTTTATGAAAAAAAAAAAAATCTTTCACACTTTTATGCCACCTGCCCTTTGTTAAGCACCAGCTGCCTCTGAAATCAAAGCAGTGGGAACATAAATCGTCTTATATTTATTCATTAACCAACATCCAAACCACCCTTCATGTGATACACTCTCACTATTTTGGGTTTGTACCTCTCTCTTTAGTCTCAAACTAACACTTTCAATCGCCACACAGATTTTCAAATAATCAAAGTAATTTAAGAATCACAAGATAAAGTAGTTTTACCATTCATGAACTCACATATTTTTTTATTTAAAACACAAACAAATGGAACAAAACTGCACGCATAAGTAGATGTGTCTTTCTGCACTAAGAGTGATATTCAACATATTAGGACCACTGAAAATACTGTATTTTGAATTCAGTATTCGTAATTTCTGAAAATATTACATTTTCATGTTTTCAATACTGGTGCCCAAATATTACAATTCAACCACAAATCCCAAGAATTTCATAATGGCCATTATAGTTTGTGTGAATGCTGAATAAGCTTTAAAAAAGATTTGATTTGTCTTTGTCAAAATATTCAACTTATTTTTTAGATTTTATAATTGAAATAAATGAATGATGTTTAAAATCACATTTAGAGATACTTAAACATGTTTCCTGACCAAACTTTTACCTACAAGACAACATCCAAACTTTGAAACATTTACACGATTTTCAGTCATTAAAAACTAAGAATCATGTGGTTTGGACTCTAATTTATACTGAATTAAATCAGAGCAATGATGATGTTTTAATTGGTTCCTGTGGGGTGGAATAATCAGACTTAGTTTGGAGTAATCACTATAAAAGTGCAGAAAGAGGAAATATTAATCAGATATCGATCATTGTTTTTCTCTCTCTCTCTTACCTGCTGCCATGTCTGCAGTTATCACTTCATAGGATTGATTTTTCACGTTAAAAATATACGGGAAAAAAAACAAACAAACAAAAAAAGGAGTAAAACCCAACTGCTTTATGGAGCTCAATGCAAATTGGATAGATTTTCTCAAAAAAACAACATTTATTTCATAGCTTTCTCCTGTGTCTGTTTTTTTTTCAACGGCAGAAAAGAAAAAAAAAAAAACAAAGACTGAAACACACAGATGTGTTTGTGTTGCAGTCGTAACTGGGGCCAAACCTTTTTTAAAGGAGTTACTGTTTGAGCTCAAGCAGCCAGCACTTGTGAGATAAGCAGAGGCAGTTTTTCAATGTATTCTCTGTCTCCCCTGTAGGGAGATGAGCGCAGGTGCCGTCACTGTGGCAACCACATCTAGCAAGCCACTTCAAGCTGTTGCTTGTTACCAGCTGCTACGGTCCGCGTCAACGTTGAAACAGCATACTATGCTGCAAGTACATACTGGTTTTGACAAAATGTAGTATGCGTTATGTAAGAATTTCACAGTATGCAGTATGCTAAAAAATACCTCAGACGGGCGGATACTTCTGGGAACATTTCCGGTTTCATATTGACCAGTCTACCTCAGTTGGGGTTTCCCATACTGCAACGGGCTGCTACAAAGAAAGCCAGGCACAGTGGTCTCGTGGCTAGCTTCTGGTTAGGCCAAATCATTCATAGTGGCATATTGTCTAACGCTAACTCCCATATCAGGTTGCAGAACATTGTATTTACTGCATTGCATGTGAACATCCAGTTTAAAAAACAGACCATGTATGGGATGAAAAACATTTGACAAAACCTAATTCACCCTCTTAGCTTTAGAAGTACAAGTCTGCTAACTATGAACCACATACATACTTCAACAGAGTGCCAGTGTCATTTGCTACGTGGTTTGACAGTTCTTTTTCAGAGTTCATTTTCTCTCTCTCTCTCTTTCTTTATCCTTCTTGGTAACATGCCACAGCCTCCAGGTCCCCACTGGCTTTCATGCCTTGATACCATCACATGAAAAGTAAACAATGCATTTGCATAATGTGTAACTTGACAGGGCAGGATGTTGCACAGAGGCAAGAATCTCAGAGGCAAAACTTCACAGGCCGCTTTTTACGCACACTGTACAGCCATCAAGTGCTTTCTGTGACTCATTAAAATTGAGAGTGTGGGCTCGCTTGTCTGATAATGCTGGGAATATCTCTGGACCCAGGTGGTTCCAGCCGTTTCTCACTCTCAACAAAAACCATTAGTGGCATCAAATGCAGTCATCAGTGCCAGATAGCTTACACTTAATCACAATGCAGTTAAATCATGCATCAAGCATGTGATAATTCCACTGTTTTCCCTCATTAAAGAATAAATAACAGCCAGCAATCCACTGATCTGCTCTCCAGACCAGACACAACACAAATGACTTTGATAGATCTATTTACCTTTGCTGGGTAACCTGACATGGGAATTTTTCAGATAATTTTCCAAATAAAAGAAGCTATTAAACATGGGAAATCGATTTAAAGATGAAAATTCTGAGGCAGAGGTGTGATCAATTCCCCAAAGGTCTAAAAAAAAGCTGTAGAATTTTTATTCAAAAGCTTGAGCAGCAGTTAATTTGAGTGATTAGCGCATCATCAGTCAGTGCGGGGGAGGAAATCAGTGACATCAGCTGGTGTTGGGTGTGGATGGAATGAAATCATACATACCCTCGGTCCTCCTTGGCACATGATTGCCCAGCCATGCTCTACTCTAACAACCAATGAGGACTGAATCGCTTTGTAAATTTCCCCCGGGACTTTCTCTGCCTCAACGATTTAGTGGTGGAAAGTGGTTGAATCAGATTTGCAGAGAGACAAAGCATCCATTCCTTTCGGGTTCGCTTATCAAGAGAGATTACCCCAGAGGCAAGCCATATGGACAATGCCAACCTGATCAGCAGCAAACAAATCTGGCCCATCTTTAATAACATGGGTACTGTGTCTCTTTGCAGGATAAACACAGAATTAGGAGGTTCCAGCCTCTTGTCTTGTGTTCTGAAAAGGTCACTATCACTTGAAGGGGAAAGATACACCGCAAGGCACCAATTATCCTCTCCCTCTACCCCTTATGTCTCTTAAAGAAACTCTTGGAGTGTTCTTTGTGTAAGCAATTGTCACTGCCCTTCTATGGCTGATTGCAATCTTCACGCTGGATTCATTCATTTTTATGTCATTCTTTTAAGTGAACATTTCCTCTGTGGCATTCATCAGTGACGAGAATGACACTTTCACTCCTGACTGCATATTGCTGTTGTATCAGATCTCATTTGAATAGGGTGCATCAGTGTGTGCCTCAGTCAGCAGTGAAATTCGATGGCCTTCTTCCCTCACACTAGCATCTCTGGTTCTCTTGCTTGTACTCTATTATAGGGTCAAATATGTTTCAAATGATGCATTTCTCTGTTTGGTCTTTGTTCGCAGAGCTCTCTCTCAGGTTCTTGTCAGCCTGGGCAGAAATCCAATATAAATGCAAATCTGGTTGTCATTAGTGCATTTTAAAGGCCTCAAATCAGCATTGCACTGTAATAAAAAAAAAAAAAAAGCAAGATGAGGGCTGTTATTTAGGATGCAAAATATTTATGAAAATGCTAGACTGTGATTGATCTCGCTTTAAAAAGCAATGCAAATTTGAATGAATAGAGATATTTGATCGACTGGCTGGGAACCAGCGCTCATCAAAAGCTCAACATGTATCAAATACTCTGAGCACAACCCTAAAATTATGGAGAAAGAAGCGACGGTAAGCTACATTAACACCAATTCTAGGACGCTGATCTTTTTTAGAAAATAAAAAGACACACTCTGTTTTTGATAATTGCAAAGTTATGGGTACCATTTTGGTGTGTACATAACTGCTTCATAAAAACCTTTTTGCGGGAACATTCTGTTACCAAATGACAGCAAAATATCTCAACACTATAATTTATATTTTGATATGCATCTTTAAAGCATAATATTATGGAGGCTGAGGGGGTGGGGGGGAGGGGGCTTTTTCTAGAGTTACAACAACTTCAAAAACTGTCAAGACAACACTGTCATTTTGCCCGGGGCTCATGCTGTGTGCCTCAGAAGGTGAGAAACTGGAAAGTCCTTTTGCTCTAGTGGTTTTGCTTACTGTTGGAAGCATATTCTTATCAGTTAAACATTTTCACTTGAGAAAAGAATGAGAAATAAATGAGCTGGCCATGCTGCGCGGTTTCTTGTCTTAGCAGTCTGTCCCACTGGGCGTAGAATCGTCGTTGGTCCGGCTATACTGTGGTTTTTGCGCCATCCTCAACACAAGCACAGATCCCGCTGGGAGAGCTTCTGCTCGGCTGGATTCGTCAGAGTACGAGATTACTGAAAGGTTTTGATATCATAAGAGAATCGTGCAGTTATCTGTCCATTTAGTGCTCTTTGATGTAGTGTCGTTTCTGAAATTATGCATATAGGAATTGATGAGTTCTGTCAAACTGTGCTTTTCAGCTTCTGAAAAGAACCTCCACTCATATGTCAGTGAAATCTATTTTGAGACTGAATTGTTTTCCCATTCCCTCCGCAGGTTAATGTAATGTCAATGTACTAGTCGGAGCCTATTCTCTATGCCATTCCTGCGCACGACTTCCTGCCAGTTTTATCTTCCATGTGTAAATAGGAACGTATCAGCACATATCTTCAGTGAATCAGAGCGGCATATGGGGTTCCTCCAAACTGCATCATGGCACTTGTGGTGGGACCACTCTCACTGACTAGAACGGCAGTGATTCACAGGAGCTCGGAAGGCACACTCAGTCCTTGGACACGCACACACACACACACACACACATATACATTATATATATATATATATCAGCAAAAGTATAGCTATATTGATGATACCTTTGCTGCAACATATGATGATTTAAATCTTATGTGCCTGCATTCTGAGCTTTACCTTTGCCACTTTTTGATAATTGCTAATTTAGGACTGTCTCTAAGTTAACCTGTGGTGACTAATTGGGTATTTTTGACTGCTCAGAGAGATACATGTTTTCTTTAGCAAAGCGGCAACAGCGTCACTTTACTCTAACAAGCCACAGAGGAACATTTCTGTTCTGCCTCCTCACTGGTTTTGCGGTGGCAGTGAAAGAGGCTTTGTGTGGTGCTTTATCGTCCTAATTGCTTTATTGGATGCACTTGTGAAGGGCGCAGGTAAAGCGTGCCTGGTGTGGCTTTCTGGAGGAATCACTGCTGCTCCTGGTGCTGGTTTTGCAGCAGCTGTTAATGTCAGTTCGTTTTACCTTTCTGTCTCCATTTTATGTTGCATTCCATTAAGATGACTTTTGACATTTCTCTTTTGTAACACCGAAATGCCACTTATCACAGTGTAACAATGTATAATTTTCATCTGGCGCATATTTCTTTTTTAGACATACCAGAAGTGCCGGTGATCAAGCAGACTATAGATTACTGTCTCTTTTCATTATCATAATGTGGGTAAAAGAAGTGCACCTTTGCTCTCCGGCAAGGGTGGTTTAATGCAAGGTTTGACAAGCTTATATTTGATGCAAGCATATCATGCATGTTCTACTGAATATTCCCGCCATGATATTAATTATACCACAGTACTATCAGCAGTCAGATCTGATCACAACTAAGGCACAAACTCATAATGCTTCCTAACTAATTGTTTATTGAAGACATGACTGAATTGTGAAGCTTTCTCCAGCGTGTTTTGCCTGTTGCAACAGGACTCAGTTTGAGGTCACAGTTCCAGTTACCGGTGGAACTGGCATTCCCTTCCCTTTGCCACATCTTTCTTTCTTAAAACATTTTGTGATTTTATTTAATTATGTTGTCACTTCCGACTATGAAATCTATCATTGCAGATTTCTTCTGGTATTTGTCAACCACCATCATATCCGGTTGCTTAGCCATCAAGAGCTTATCAGTTAGGATAGAGAAATACCAGAGGATCTTTGCTCCTTCTCTCTCTACCATCTTTGGAGGTATCTCCAATACTGACTTTGAGACTTTCAATCGACACTCTGCACAGTTAGTGTACATTGTTGCAGCTTCCTGGTTGTGGTGTCCCATGCAGTCTGTATCTGGGGTCTTCTCCAGTGTGGTAGACCTTGGCCTCTATTGCTCTCGTGCGGGGGTCACGCAACAGCGAACTCCGGTCCAGATCTGCACCGGGAGATGGTTCTGTCCGGACCCGTGACCAATGCAAAAAATAAGTAGTGTCATTTTCACAGAGCGGTTTTGAACGACCGTGGATATTTACAGCGGGCGCTGCTACTTCAGTTAACACGGTAATCTAGCGCTGGTAGTCAGAGACGTAGCTTGGAAACGCCTGTTTGTTGTTGGCAACGGAGCCACACATGACCGAAGTCCGTCTCTGACATCGCATCAACTAGAATACAGTGGCCACATGCAAATTCTCCATGCAAATCAAAATTAGATTCCCAGAATTCATTGCACCCCCAAACCAAACCACAACATTATTACCAGCAAACCCCAAATCAGTCACACAAGCACAAACTTAAGCACTGACGTTAGCAACAGCGCAGGAAGAAAGCAAACTAGATACCACGGAGACATGGCTTGCTGGAAAATGAAAGGTAGACACTGAAAAATTGTTTTTTTTTTTAAGATGAATGGACAGCAAAATATATGGTGAGCAGTTCCAAGCCTGTCTGCCTCATAAGCTCTGAGACCGTGGCTTTGATTCACAGTGTGAAGCACCACTATGAGACAAAACACAGCAATTTTTTTTGCACTTTTTAGTTAATGTTTCCTGAATGTACATGAGTTTAACATTTTTTTTTACTTAAAGCGGCCTTTAATTCAAGAGGAAAGGACAGTTAAAAAAAATGTTTTATGAAAAAGTCAACACCCTTTTTTGCACTTTTTAGTTTTTTCAGGGTTTAATTTTTTACTTAAAGAGGCCTTCAATTCTTCTTGCACTATTATTGATTTTATTCTGAGGTTTCACTTTTGGTTGATTTGAAATAAAAGCTTTAAACTTATTTAAATGCATGGGACTGCTTTTATTTATGATAAAAGATATGGAATATGTTGGAATATTTCCTACATTTAAAGTTGAAATAAAAATTAGTTACTTTTTCAAAATACCTACTTTGGCTCAGACCTTCTACTTAGGCAAAATTTAGTAACCGGACCTTGGTGACTTTTAATTGAATACCTAATATCTAATGCTTAGGGGCTGTGCTGGTACAGCTAGGATTAGCTCCTCAGCCTCAGTCTTTTCTACCCTGAGGTAGGACTTCTGGTATATTTAGAGTGTTACTCATTGTGCCAATAGTACATGCAGAGGGCTTCTCTATCCATGGGTTTCTTCTTCCTGGACATTCACTATCTTTTGCATGGATTTCTGCATCTTTGTTTGTCTCTTCCTGGATGGCAGCTTTTACGCTCACTAATCTCCAGCCTCCCTCCTCCTGCTTAATGTGCAGCCTCCACCGGGGATGGAAGCACCGCAGACAGACTCCGCCTGGGTTTTACTCCGTTCCCTGGTCACACCAGGAGCATTTCAGAAGTGGACATTCGTGAGATTGAAAATTATGTGGTTATCTGCTCATTTAAAGACCTATTTCTGAAGGTGCTGCATCAACTGGTTTAACAGGCACCCTTTATTCAGAGGCTACTGCAACCTAGTTAAGACCACTAGTGCCCAAAAAAGCTTTTAAATAAGATATTTGTCAACATGTGAAGAACAGATCCAACCTTTTGATAAGGATGGATATGTAGACCAGTTTGATCTTCCATGATTAATTCTTGTTAACTAGACATTACCTTACTTGTCATTATCTTAGGATGGGCACAGTTCACAACGTCTGGCACAACCAGACTGTGGCACTTCCATGTCTGGCACAACCCAGGGGTCAGAGCAGCTCTAAGCCACGCCTCCAAACTCATTTCATTTAATTGGACTCCAGGTGTGCAAATTACCAATTTCCATTAGCTTTTGTCTCAGTAAATAGTTTACTGGTTCACCTATTATTTTTTCCATCGGTGCAGTGAAAGGTTAGTATGAATGTGTCTTTGAGTACTGCCATGTGATACATCTGTTTCAACGAGAAAGAAAGTGTAGTATTTGTCCAACTCAGGTCTTGCATTAATTCCGATGAGCCACGTGTAATTGAATACACAGAAGATAGGAGGATTTAATGAAGTTGGGAGATTTTACTGAAAAAGGCTGCAGCAATATTTAATTCAGCACGCTCTAGCCAAAGGGGAAGAAAAAAAAGGGGAAATGCAGTCAGGAAGTCAGGAAGGATGAAACGGACTGAAGAAAGAGGACAAAGACATCAAGGGTTCTGGGATGCTATTAGGCAGGGAGACAGGGAGGTGCTAAAAGTGTGTGATAGAGAAAATGCATGTAAGTGCTTGAGACATGGAAGGCGGTCCAGCGAGTTCAGTATCAAAACAGTGAGTGGGGAAGCTGACAGGTAAGCCTGCAGTGAGGTCATGCTCAAGGTGAGGAAAAACACAAAGGCATAGCAGTGGCTTAGATAACTCACACACCCCAGTACACCATGCTCATGCAATCAAACATTTATTTAACAAAACAACAAAAAAACAAAATATCCCAAAGCCATGCATTAATAAAGCCTACATCTTATCATTGCTGTGCAGATGATGTTCTTTATCTGTCAAGATGGTTTCACTTGCATTCACTTAGACAAGGTTTGTGGGGATGAGTGCGAACCTAACATTATTGAACTATCTTTATTCCTTATTATAACAAATGTACCAATAAACAGTATGCAATACAAGTAATATTTTATTTTCTGCTTACTCATGCCTTTGCTTAAAGTGGAGGCCAGTCTAATAACATGTCAGGAGGTGACTCCTGGAAGCTTGTTCAGACGGACAAGGCAATCTGCATTTTATACTTGATCTCACCCGTCTGCATGGTTTATTTAAATTAACCCACCTCGCTTATTTGTCTGTTTAAATGTTTTGTTTTATGGAATTAACACACAAATGAATAAATGAATAACTTTGAAATATCTGTTCATTTGCGTTTAAAAATTTGAGAATTTAGAACTGAAGTTTAAGTTGCATCTTCTGTTGACAACTTAAAAATAAGGGGGTACAACACACTATTATATCTGTCAGGAGAGACATCTGGCCAGCTATGGAATAGAATGCAAATCATCACAAGTGAAGCAGCAGAACCAGATAGAAAGAACTAACGACCGTCCACTCGCTTACTCACCCCCTAGTTTTGGCTCTCTACAATCTTAATCTTAATCACTTTATTTAGTGTTGAGGGACACTGTATATTAATGAACATTTAAATGTAAATATACCCAATTATAGCCAAAAGGCTAATTCGCATTGGCAGTCCCCCAATAAAAATGTTTTATTGATGCATAATGGGGGGATAAACATAACTCAACTGAAACCAAATTTTTTAATTTGCTTGTCAGTTTTTGAAACTTTTGAAACAATACCCAGCCCTAAGTACGGGCAATGTTTACTTTTGTTAGAAACATCAATTTCTGTGGATGAAATGTTTTAGTTTCTTTTTTCTTTCTTTTTACCAGTCAACATGGAGTGAGAGAGAAATAGGATACAGTACACCCTTTTTTTTTTCATAATGTAATTTAATTTGTGGTAGCCCCAGCAATTTCGTGAATTTCTTAGGCCATTTTTTGGCAAAGAAAATGCTGACATTCACCCTAACTAGTAATGTTGTATTTATATTCATTATTATTATTATCATTATTATTATCATTATTATTATTATTATTAATAATAATATTATTATTGTTATTAATAATAATAATAATAATAATAATAATAATAATAATAATAATATAATAATAATAAATTAAAATATTTTTTAATTTATCATTACTGCATTATTTGTGTATTAATGAGTAAGAATATCTTTAGAATATGTTTAGGAAGTATATTTTAGTGTATATAATATACACAGTCCTTTTAAAAACTGCATCAATAATTCACAGATGTTTGGGATCTGTGAGGGGAGGAAGGAATGTAACTGCTGTGAATAATAAGTGTAAACTGTATCTCGCAAGCAGTGGCCAAAAAGCCTCTGGGTTATTATCTCATGCTCTTGCAGTGTACGTGAATGCCGTTCCAATAATATGCTTTCTGAAACGGTAATGACTTCCTACCCTTGGATTTTGAACACTTGTCTCAGCCAGTCAGGCAAGATGACATTCCAGCATTGTTAATCTTTCTGCTACCTTTGAAGTTGCTGTTGGCATTATTGTGCAACCACTGAGCATTTATTTATTTCTTTGAACCAACATCCTAAAAAAAACAAACAAACAAAAAAAAACTTTTAGATGACAAATCCAATGTGTTATTTGTCTCTCTTTACTACCTTTACTTTTATCTGTCTGTTTCACAAAATAAAGTGTCACCTCTGAGGTGTTGCAAGTACAGTCATGTTAGTTGCTTGATGTTGATTTGCATTTGTCACCAGCACAAGATGAGGAGATCCAACTGGTCTGGGGTAGGACTTAATGCCCCTCTCCTTCTCCAACCTAGTGGTAAAAAGCCCCCGCTGTGGGACGACTTAATTACTGGCAAGAATGGGATGGTAATTACTGGAAAAACAGGAGGCTAGAAGAAACTGTCAGGGTTAAGTACTGACTAATTCACTGCGTGGGATGCTTGAGCTACTCTCTCTTGGGACTGAACACAACCTCAGCACTAAAGCAACAAGCTCTCAAGAAGAGATAGTGGCGCAGTCATGCATCATTTTACCATTTTACCATTTCCATGATATGATCCAAACTATTTAAGCACATTGGAAATTCCACCAAAATAGGTCCCACATCATCAGAAGCAATGTCAGAAAGGTGCAGGTGATGAAAAAACATTTGATTCCACGATGGATAAAACTGTTGCCTATTGAATTCATTTATGAATTTCGCAGTTTTCAATACACAGTTTTTACTTTTTTTTAAATTTCCTCTATGTAAAATGTGAGATGTCATTTGTGTTTCTTGCTTCACTGATGCCTCCCACCCACCCGAGTGTATAAAAAAGATCTTGTTTCAGGTTAAAGTTTGGTGGCGCTGAGGTTTGAGGCCCCACAGACTCCATCTATTCAACAGAATCAAAGCTTCTAAATGTTGGTCCCCGGGGTTTAACCAAACACAAGATTTACAAACATAAGAGGATCAGGGAGACGTCAGTCAAGCTTGGCATCTACAAACACTTCACCCTACAGCAAATAGCTCAAATCAAGCACACTTGGAGAAATCGTATCTATGTGGTATACCATGTGTCCTCTGGGGCTCCTCAGAGTTTAAATAAACCCACAAGGCCTGTCTGGTCTTTGAAAGAATAATTCATTTTTATTCAAGCATGGGCAGTTTCTGTCACGCTCACAGTCCAGCTTTTTAAAACAAGACAGACAAGGATAACAGTTTCATTGGTTAGTATTCTTGGTTCCATGAATTTCAAGGGCAATCACGATACTGTTTCCATGTAATAAGCTCATGACAACCTCTGTCTTCTATGAGGCAGACGCACAAGATTTGACTTTGAGGGGATAAATGAATGTGAAATGGATATCACTTTAAAGAATGAATACCAAGAATACAAGAGCATTTCATTTGGAGGTTGAGAAGTTTTCTCAGTACTGATAAACACATGAATAAAAGGTAAACCCAAACTTTAGAACTGGGTTTTCTTCCAAAAGTTTATAATGGATAAAACATTTCACAAAGTCTGACAGTAAATGTGTTCTAAATTGGTATAAGAATATTTGAGAAATGTTCATTAATACTTTATCATTTCAAGGTGACATCTTTTGTATTTATAAAAAGCTCCAATAACCACTCCTTCCTTTCACAATTAAGACAAGACTGTCTGGAAGCCTTGATTTTGTAGACATCAGTTTAAATCTTATTAAAAGTTTGAAAAGTCTTTTAGGAGCATCTGCTTATGTATGCTCAATGAAAACTTGCAATATTATATTTTTCTAAGAATTTTTATGGACTGCAAACCAAGGTTATTATAGTTTTGAAATTTTCTTTAGTTTTTATTTTTATTTAGTTTTCCAGTTTGCTTTTTTATTTCAGTTTAGTTTTAGTTAGTTCAACAAGTAATTTAGTAGTTTTAGTTTAGTTTTTATTTTGAGGAATTGACTAGTTTCAGTTTAGTTTTTATTTAGTTTTAGTCTTAGTTTTAGTTTTTCTTCTTCTTGCAGTATGCAGCAGTTTATACACCTTTTCGACTTAAAAATTGTGGACATGCGCCCCCTAGTGGCCCCGCCATAACTGGAGGGTGCGGTGCTCCACCAACTAACCCAAACACAGCAGCGTGGAGGATCTGTTACGGCTAACACAGACATGTCTTGGATTGATGATGTTAGGCAGTGGCCTCCAGTTACAGATGAAGGTAGTTTATCGCTGTTTTTAATGATTGGTTATGGAAATAGCATGATCTATTCCCATAATCAAACACTAAAAACTGTGGAACGCTGGCTATAACTAACGTCAACAAGCCATAAAGATTATGCTGCTGTAATGTTAACGCGAGCGGTAAATTAGGCTATGTGTTAATGTTTATTTAATTTATTTTATCATTCTCTAAGTCATCATTATTCATTCATTCATTCATTCATTGATTTATAGGCTTGTGCTAGTGCCGAGGGCTACAGTAGCCTCATACTGCTGTTCTTCGGCCAGAATCGTCCGGGACTCTCAGCGAGACTATGAATAGTACAGATTGAATGTTAACGAAAACTCACCCGGCTGTATTCATTTGGAACAAAGTCCTTTCTGTTGATATTTTTCACCCACGTCTTCCTAACTTCTTGTTCTGCAAACAAGGCAGTCTTCGTGCATACTTTCTTCTTCCATTGTCGAATTTTCACACCATTGTTGGCACAGTTTATGAGGATCATATTCCCACTCGACCGACTCGACATTATAAAAATATATTTGTAGAAAGAGAAAAACACTGGTTAATCTGCGAGCCGGTGAAGTGTCGCTCTGTAGCTCCCTCCAGCAATGGCGGTACTTCCGGGGGGCTGGCCCGAAAAGGTCTATATCCGTATGCTGCCCCCTCTCTGGAGGGAGGGATCATAGCGGCTGCTGCAGGACAGGCACTAATCTCTATGGCAGTAATCGAGGGAGAAAACGAAACGACAACGAAAACGAAGCTGAATTTATCTACAGTTCAGTTTAGTTTTAGTTAGTTTTACATCCTTCATTGTAGTTTTTATTTAGTTTTCGTTTTTTTTTTAATTGTAGTTTTTATTTTTATTTCAGTTAACTGAAATATTTTTTCATTGCTAGTTTTAGTTTTAGTCTTAGTTTTCGTTAACTATAATAACCCTGCTGCAAACAAAATAAATTATCTATTAATGAGGCTTTACATAAACTAGTCAAGGTCTTAGCATGATCATTTTCTCTTTTCTAGAAGTGGGTACACTTGTACTGTAGGATATCTTCAGAAAGGGTTTTTTTTTTTTATCTGGGGAGACTCGTGCAACAGAGGCCTGCAAGGTGGGTGTTCAGACTTAAAGAGTGTAGAAGTTCATCACAATAACACGTATGCGCCAAGTCAAATCAGATCTATGAGTTAGAGAAATGGGAAGGGAGGTCTCCGGTCATTAGTGCGCAGTGTTTGGACTGTACCACTCATACCTGACTGGGTGAGTGTACAGCCGCTCTCAGCCACTCTACTCAATGAAGTTCCTGATTTGAAATCCTTTTGGGGGCTTTTTTGAATGGAGATACTCTGGCTTCCTGCCACAGTGCAAAACAAAATATGCATGATTGGTTAAAAAGTGCTTCTAAATCGCCCGCATGATTGGGTGTGAGTGTGCAGGGTTGTATTAATTTCTCTGTGCAGCCTTGTGACTGACTGGTGACGCGAGTCTTTGCTCCTGGCAACGCTCCCTCCAGACAAAGCATTTGCCAGGGACTTTTTTTTGCAAGTAGAGTAAGCCGCAAAAATCAGAAATTTGAAAACAGTTACAAAATACAAAACACTGACTTGGCTCTTTTTGAAGTAATCGCCTCACCCGAGTCTTGAGTAGAAAATAATAATAGAGCATGAAGGTGCCAAAGCACGGCAGCTATGGGAGACTTGCAACTGTGAATTAAATGTTTATAGATAAGTCTGCTACACACATGGAATGATGATACAGCCTCAACTACTAGAGGGAAAGTTTGAGAACATTTTTATCTGATTCATTGTGATGCTGTGGATTTAGGAAAGAGCCGTAAAACACGATTTGGCAGTTCATGTTCTTCTGAAAGACACTGGTGATGTCGTTGTAGACATTTGACATTTGTCCAAATGTATCTTTTTGTAGGGGAACTTTCCAAGGTTAGATAAAAAAGAAACAAAGATATGGGGTTATTGATTGAAATGTTTAAAAAGGGTATTCATTTCAACAATAGCACGAATACAACACAATGATAGTCACAATGCTGTTTTATTTGGTGTATGAGTAATAGTCATGATGTGAACTGAGTTCAGCGACGATGAATGGGTCACAAAAATCTAACCTGAGGGCAAAACCTATTGCAGCTGACTTTTTTTTTCCATTATATTTTGTGTGAGAGAACATTGGCATTGTATTACAGGACAGAGAAGGTGATGAAGCATTTCATCAGCTGTAAGACAACATATGAGACTGAAGCATTTGAAAGAATCCTCAGACGTGCTCTGGCCTTTTTTGAAGCCAAATTAAACAATATGTTTTCAAAGTGATCTTTTATGCCTCTGTAAGACAAGGCTTACAAGATTTTTTCAGATTCGAAGTCTTTGTGACTTTCACCTGTTTGGAAGTCAATGTCTTATCCCATTTTCTTTTTCCTTTTTTTGAATATTAGCTCATAATAACTTCTATTCAATTTCTGCACACGCAGTCTATCTAATTCATCACTGACAAGTCCAGTCTCACCCGAAAATGTGCAATAGGTACTTTTATCCACATCAGCAGAATGTTATACAACAATATGGATTATGGCACTCCAACACATGCTCATGAATCTAGAAATGCCAACGTATTTCTCTGCTTTTGTTTTTTGTAAGGTCGTAGTGCTGTAATGGTGTAGTCTTGTTTGTCAAAGACACATTTCATGATGGGAAGGGTGATCCATAAGTGGCCAAATGTCTGATCTGTAATAATATATTCATAACTCTAAACCTTAATCTTTTGTGAGAGGGGGAATGGAACAATGAAACAGCTGTGTAATGTCTATGCTGTGTCATTAATTGGTTTCTTGTGTGACATCAGTAAAGTAAAGTCCTCTGCCGTCTTAATGGCATCAATACCATCGTTTGCATGTTCAAATCAAAATGAAAAATCTGAGAACCAAAGACCCAAATCAGAGAAGGAAAACAGAATCTGTAACCAAAAAATCTAATTCTAGTACAAAAGCTCAATGACAAAGAGCAAATGACCACGGATGGTGCCGTAGTTTTAGTATAACACTTTTTCTCATGACAGCGAGATACAAGTTACAAGATACAAGTCAGCTCTGATGCTGACGTAAAGTGTTGCATCATCCAGTGGCTAATGAGCTACTGGATCTTGGCTACGTCATGCCTTCTCCCGTTTTTGGAGAAAAGAATTTTGGGCATTTTTACTTGGTCTCTGGGCCCCCAATCATGGGCCCTGTAGTTTTCCGCTTCGTTCTTGGTTGAATTCAGGGCTTTGTTTACCAGATTTTGGATTTTGATTCACAGAATATACGGTGCTGATTTGATACCATACTTCCCCTCCTTCATCCCAAAAAAACATCGACACAAGTAAGAGTCAAATGTGGGCACAATGGCAGATACAATGAGAGCTCATGTAGGGACAGCTACACTGTGACTTCAAGTTGCGTCTGTGCAATTTTTTCCTTTTTTTTTTTGTGAACCCAAAATGTTTTGTACTTGTTACCAAAGTAGCAATTACGTGTTTAGTCATGACATTGGGTTGATTTAGCAGAACTATAAAGTAATTTAATCTTTGCTACTCATTACCCTTTACAAAAGTGGTATTATTTCCTTTATTACTAGTCCATTCCAAACAGTTTGTTGTATTACTCATTATAATTCTTTCTGTTGAATCCTCTTAAATTCACTCGTTAACAATTATGAGAACAGCTTTTGGCAGTTTATACTGGTCCCGAGTGAATAGGCCTTAAGGCTCAAAACCACATTTGATTTCACTTTTTTTTTTTTCTGTAGTCATAAATCCATAAAGGTTACTGTCTGTATGTGAAGCACATCTCTGGAGAGGTAGGAGAAAAAGTGATGATTATCATGTTCATTTGAAAGGGCCTCTGTAATGTCTGTAAATGTTACCTTCTCATCCTCGCTGAAGCGTTTTCCTCCCCATGGTGAGAATCAGCAGGTTGATCCATTTAAAACGCCTTTGCAAAGTTTGATCCCATAGCAGTGGCCATCATTTGGTTAAAAAGTTTCATAAAATTGATGGATCTGTTCAATATCCTCACCGATGTCATAAGTGTGTTTGCTTGTGATGAATTTGCTCTCTGCTGTTTTTTTTTTTTTTTTTCCCACACTGCAAGCTTTGTTAACCCAATGAACTATTATCGTGAGACAACTTTTCTGGTTAGCAGTCCAGATATCTGCAGTTGTAGAGTCCTGGTAAGAGTATTGGTACCTACGCACCACTTACATTTGATAATCACATTCCGCTTTCTTCACAGGCAAAATCAAAATAGTGGGCATATTTCCAACCGCTGAATGTGAATACTCCTGGGATCAATCTTCGAAGCAAGCATGTTAGCTGTTGCTCTGTGCGCCCTCGCACTTTGCAGCAGATCATGACTTGTTTGCAAACTTCATCTTAGATCCATCCATTATTCATACCTGTTTCATCATATTCAGGGTCATGGGGGGGCGGGGCGACTGGGGGACACCCTGGACGGATTGCCGATTCATAACAGAGCCATGCAAAAATGAATAAAAGAAATGTTGTGGCTGATTATTTCACTTCACAGTTAACAATAACAAATTAACACTGAATCCTGCAATTACCACTGAAATTCTGTTGGTACTTAGCTGCACTATTTGTTACTGGAAAAGGTAATATTCCAGTAAGGTATTATGGCCCCACAGTAATCATGTCTTTCACTCATGAAGATTTCTCCTCCATTTCTAATCAGATTCTTGACATAGAAGCAAAAAGAAAGAAAGAAGCTTTTGTTTTTTATATGTTTTCATTTCATCACAATTAGAGAGCACCAACGAAGGAATTCTGCCAGCAATCATAGGTAATCAAATTTTCTCATATTCTTATATAAATATAGAGTTAGAGGCTTTGAAGGAGGCAGGTTTCACTGCTTTAGAATTAATTTTCAACACATGGTAACTGAAAGAATAATGCAGCTTTAGGTCTATGCTGTGTTACCACTGAGCATACTTTATTGAATTAACTGTATCGTTTTGGTCATAAGTAAATTATGTTTGTGCTGTTTATTACCACTTTGCCTTCACTTGAGCCTGCAGAGGCTTTCTTCTGGGATTGTGAGATTTTCTGCATGCAAAGAGCCCAAATAAGATGATGACCCAGTTAAATGACTTTCAAACAAGCTCCATCACAGCAGCAGTGCATTCAGTCGAAAAAAGAATCACAGATTCAATTAAGAATATGAGACAACTACAGCTTTTTCTGAAAACAAAACAATAAAACTTTTCAAAAGAGAAACTCTGAAACAGAATTTTGCCTACACCGGCAAAAGTTGGCTGACAATCCAAACTAAGCCCTATTCTGGGAGATTAAACACATCTTTTCATTTGAATGTTGATTTTGTACTTCACTGTAACCTTGAATCATCCTTTATTCTCAGTTGATTTTCTTTCTTCATCTCTCTGCCCGTTCTTCCTTTCCACTGAACCGACAATGGTCTGGTCATTTCCAGCACAATAAAACAGTTTTAAAGAGATGGCCTCAGGCATGTTGCATGATGCAGCATCTTATTAAGATGCTGGAAAATTAATATGAATGCAGTGATAGTATCATCTACCACCATTACAAAAGAGAAAGGGACCTATTATTCAGCAAGTATTTCAAAAATGCATTAATCTATTGCTCAGAAGTTCAAATAACTGCTATCCTGCCCTCACTAGCGGAGGCGTGTGACTTCTAGTTTCGAGAGGAGCACTGTAAAAATGTAAGAGAATGAAAAAAAAAGAGAAAATTACAATATGTATATTGTCAGACCTTTACCACAAATAAAGTCTAGATGATTAAATATTATGTACAACAATAATATACACCAAAATGTACTGCAATTGCCAAGTCACACTAGTTATTAGCATCAGTGCTAATATAACACTGAAAATCCCTTCGCAATTGTTTTCAGAACAAATTCAGTCATTTTTACAGGTGAGCTGAACTTGCAATTAATCAATACATACAGGCATATATGGTCCAAGATTCATGGAAGAAAAAAGTGAACATATATTATATAACATTATGTATTTTTCAGGCTTCTGACAAAACTAACAAAAGCCGTCCTCTAGGGACAAACAATGCACAATACTCTTAGAGATGCACCTTTATTAAAGGGGCAGCACAATAAAAAAGAGAAACATCCAGTGTCTGTGCCTGATGCTATTTACGAAGTAAGAAAACCTGCAATTTACCAAATGGCCACTAGGGGCTGGCTCCAAACATGAGTCAGTCTCCAGTCTCCATGATAAAATGTTCTACAGCAGAAATAACATATAGTATACAGCCTACTTCAAAAACTTCATAGATAGCTCTCACGTAAATGACAACTGTGCAACAGGGGACTTACAATTGACCCTCGTCCAAGTAGAATTATATAAAGCGACAGTTCATGCATAATTATATTTAATGTAATTATAATAATTATAACTTACTCATAATTTAATATGTTTTGTTTTGTTTTTTCAGTAACAGCTGGCTTTAGTTAACAGCTAGCTGTCATCACTGTAGCTACTTAGGTCCTCATTCACACCTCAGAAGTCAAGTCAAGAAAGTACTAACAGTGCATAATCATTCTTATTTTAAACATAAAATGTGCTGTTGTGGATGGTTATAACTTGCTGGCTACTTGCCTTGCTCTGCTCCAGCAGCCAGAACAGTTGGCTCCTCCAGGTGAGCTGCTTTCCAGGTTGGATTAACTAACTTTGCATAGACCTCCTCCAGAGCCAAGCTCTAATGAAGCCCCAAGGACACAGTCAGTTAGCCAAGCATTGTCGAGTCTCTGAGCTCTGACTGGCGTTGTTTCAGCTACGGTAATATTCGTTTTGGATATCGTTTTAAAATGAGGATGGATGAGCATATTCGATCAGAATAAATGTAGCTTCCTAAAATATAAGCTTTAATATGGCTTGCTGTTTAATCCCCTGAAGAAGACAAATGAAAAAGCTGCTATCTATCCAAGCCTAAATCGCTGAAGCGCTTTTTCCAAAGTCTTGTCAAGTTTTTTCTTATGATAAAGTTAAATAGCATCATAGGGTAGAATGAGCTAAGCTAAGCAAGCAAAATAGCTAACTTGTGGTAACTGAGCTAAGGTGAGTGTGTCTCAGACGGCCTCTGGACACACTTGTTCTGCCCTTTTGAGCATTTTAGGATGAACCAGGGATGGGTTCAAGTCATCTCCAGCCAATATGGCATTTTCCAGTAGTCCCAAAAAGGGGACTCTTTAAACCGACTCTACAGGAAACCTATAAGAGACGCCACAGGGGTCTTGTCCAGTTCTTTTTAAACAGTATATTCTTTAAATGCCTCAAATAAGATTATAACAATCTGGCAACGATCAATATATGTGACTATCTCTACGCACAGAGTCTTTTTCCTGTCTTAACAGACACAATGCAACACTGACAGTCTAAAGAGATTTACTCTTAATATGTGCCTAATTTTATCTAAACCCATTAGCTTGGAACAGTCACTTGGATATTTATTCATACATGTTCTCTGTGCTGGTGTTGGAGCAGAATTTTAAAATAGCTCCTCCAATTTTCCCACACTATTTATTCTGTGTTTAGAAATCCAGCCCGTGCAAACACTGAAAATGGAAATAAATAAAACAAGCACCAGCGAACAGCTCCACTAATATCCCACCTCCGTCTGCATAGTTCTCCACTGTGCACTGGAGCATAAGATTTAGATTCATTTCATAATATTTTGAATAATATTCTCTGGTTGAAATTCATGCAGGATTTCAATTGTATCTCTGTCTGTTTGATTTATTACAAGGCTTTGCCCCCTTATTACCCAGGAAGACCTGGATTCTTAAACCTTCCTCCTGATCCTCCCTCTCTCTTTTTCCCCCTTTCATTCTGTCAAACTGCTACCTAACACCGTGGCAGCACAGGTACAAGATTCTTCCCCAAAGAAATAAAAGCTATGATTCCCTTCCTGGGAGTATTAACATGCAAATGTGAGCGATGCTCCGTCATTAATGGAAGTATTCTGAGTCTTTACTCACTCACTATTCAGATTTAGATGACAGAGATAGAGCTTGTTCACCACTTCAGCTGTCAAAATGTACAACTCTTCAACATGATTTCTTTTTGTGTGTGTGTGTGTGATAACAGAACTATGTTCCCTTTTCATATTAGTTCAGAATTTTTGAAAGATGTCTCGTGCATTAAAATCTGCTGTGCAAGTTCCCAACCGCCGCTTCTCATTCTCATAACTGATCTGTTCAGCAGTAGGTCTGCTCTGCTGACCCGAACTGACAAAGGTCAGCTTCCTAAAATATAAGCTTTAATATAGCTCGCTGTTTAATCCCTTGAAGAAGACAAATGAAAAAGCTGCTATCTATCCTAGCCTAAATCGCGGAAGTGCTTTTTCAAAGCCTTGTCAAGTTTTTCTTATACGGAAGACAGTCTCTGAGATGCAACACATGTGGAAATTCATAAACCCATGGGCCGCACGCTGGTCTCAATGTAATAACATTAATCCTACATCTCTGAAAAGATAGCATATCCAAGTAGATGAGATGAGCACTCTTTCTGTGTGGGAACACCATGTACGGAATGAAAGGGAATAAGTCAATACTGTGTGGGAAGGCAAAATCGCTTCACAAAGTCATTCATGGGGGAATTACCATTATTGGATAAAAGTCTCCCCCAGTCTTCACAGCATGCCAGTATTTTCTGTTGAGACTGTCATGAAGTACATCCATCAGTCAGCTAAGCGTGGCTATATAAAGGATAAAGTGGCAAAAATTCAATCAGGAATCTTTAATAGGCCTTTGTAAATATTGTAGGACACATCGGTATAATGCAGAATTATTTTCTGTGTGATTATACCCTCAGTCATGTGGCTCATACTCGCACGGTCTTTTTACTTTTCTAAACAGAACCAATTCATACTTTGCTTAGGCTCATTTTTCTTTACAGGGAACAAAATATAGTGTGATCAACCAACCATATGGTGATACGACCATATTGCTCAAAAAATAGTTGTGCAAATACAAAAACTTTGGTGTTATAAATCACCTCAACAATAATTTTTCAATACCATGTAACTCAATGAGCACCTCCTCTTTACATGCAAAAAGGGCTGTAGCGATACACTCATTCTCACGATACGATACTGATCACGATACGATATATATCGATATTCATCTTACAATGCGTTTACATAATTTTCCGAAAGATTTAAAGGGACAAAGTGATTTTGGTGACATCTTGTGAGTGTTCCAATGACTTTGTTTGAATTAATTGAACTGAAAGCATCAATTACACATTATATGGCTGACAGGCAGCTTGCAAATGCTGGACAAAATGAATAAAAGATTTGTTGAAAAAATAGTTTCAATCTATTTAAACAGTGCAAATTGTTGCTTGCAAGCTTTTAAAGGTGGGACACGGGGGTTTTGAAAGAAGCTTAGAATATCGATACCCGCGGCTGAAAAATCGATACTCTCTGGGGAAATAAAATATCGATATATATCGCAGAATCTAATTAAAATCGCTCAGCTCTACATGCAGATGTATATTTTTGAGTCTGGGATTTGTTAGCAGCCAGTAAAAGCTCTAGCCTCGTGAGCCATGCCCATTCCCTTAGCGAACAATTCCTCCCTCGTGAAATGGCCAACTCTCCCATTCAGAAGGGTACCAGACTCTGTGAATGGGAGGCATAAGGTTTTATGCAATGACTCATAAAGGAGCATCCAAGAGCCACTATTCAAGACAACCCAAGGTTGATGCAGAATCAGTAGCAAGACCTTGCTCTGCCTGTTGCTCTGCCTGTGTCACGTGCTTTATTTCCCTGATTTGTTGTGTGCATCTTTAGGTACTGCTCTCAGTGAACCACAGAATCTAGAGAAACCAGGACAAATTCTTTCCATTGAAGGAAAACAGAATTAGGAAGTCAAGGCAGGCCATCATAGCAGTGCTTTTGTGTATGTTAGGAATTGACTGCTAAATGTATCTTTATTTATTTTTATTTTGGCAATGTTTTTTAGTTAAGTGGATTATTCAAAAGGATGTTGTTGTGTCCTCCAAAGGCACCACTTATCAGCTCAACCCACTTAACACGTATTGGAACAAATGGCTAAAAGTCAAGCAGTCATCCTTTGGTAAATGAAAGCCAGTTTCTTCTGCCACCAAGAGGAATTATTCCAAAAAAAAAAAGATCTTTTCAATTCAAGAATAACAATCAACAATCATGATATTAATGAGGAAATAGGTTATTTGTTAAAGCTTTAAAAACAAAAATGAAAACACTGTTTTTGTACATTCTGTGTATTTATACAGCACAACAATCCACGGTGATTCTTCCTTTTATTCACATTTTGAAACTCCAATATGTGTCTTGGGAATATAGACAAGAACATAAGAAATAACTATCTCTTCAAATATCAAATATGTGTAAACTAAACAGAGATATGCTGTGCATTTATTGATCTCTTCTTTAAGCCAGCATTACATGCTCTAGCAATGGGATGTGATACTTATTGTTGCAACCAGAAAAGAATGTAATTTTACAGACGAGAGTCATAGTGGTTCAATTCCCAAATGGAACTTGTTTTCTTTCTTTTTTTTTTTTGTGTGTGTGTTTTTTTGTTTGTTTGTTTAATCTTCTGTTTTCTCTCACTCTTTGCCAAGCCTCTTCACTGACTTGGTAAGGAAAAGATCACATTTTATCAATTCAGAAAAATGACCAGAGCCCTTGATTTCTGTGATTGTCTGAATTAAGTGCCCTTAAAGTTTCTGACATATTCTCAGAGGTAATGGTGTTGCCACAACAACCAAGTTGTAGTCATTGCCCAGGCAACCAAGCCGATGGAGGAGAAACCTATTGCTTTCCATGGTGCCAACATGTAACTGCAGCACAATTTGTTCCTCAAGGCTGCAGTTCCAGTCCATTCTCATTTATTCATATTTCTGTGAGGCCATAATATGTACCATTTAAAAGGCGGAATAGAGAACTAAATGAGCATATAATAAATGTGAAGGACGTTGAAGACATTAACATGTGCATTCACTTTCATGGCTATCGAGGTTCCCAGTACACTCTGTACAGCTCTCAATCAAATACTTTGTGTAAAATCATTGAGGCTGAATTTGAAGTGTAAAAAACTAAAAGTGTTTTTTAAAAGGACATATTGTAGAAAATAACACATTTCCTTTCAGGGATTAATAAAGTACTTTTGAAATGAATTGAATAACATTTTCTGTTTTTGAGAGCATTTTGTATATTTGAAGTAAATATTTCAAAAACTCTAAAGAAACACAACCCTGTAACCCTGCTTGTGAAAATAAATCCTTCAGTGAGTCATAGTCCCTGTTTTAGTCACGTTGTTAATGTTCACCCTGAGCGATCCAGTCACAAATGGACTGATTTGAAGCACATCTGTCTACACCTGGCATTAACATGCATCTTGAATGGCTACTTGTGATCAAATCTCACTCCCCAGCCTTATATCCAAGTAAACAAGTGCATGATTTTTTACCTGGGAAGACCAAATGCATTTGTTTTTAAATTATTTTATTTATTTTTTGTGTGGTTTAATGAAGGAGAGACTCATTAAACTACACCAAGTTAAAAAAAAAAACACTTTACTTTCTAAAAGATTCATTTTTCCCCCAGCTTTGCTTCACAGATGAACTATACGTATATAACAAGCACGCTAATGACAAAACAATAAAAAACAAATAGAAACACAGAGAACCAAAACAGACAATGTCTTTCAAATCAAAACAAGTACTAAGGTAGGCAAATTAAAACAACACAGACCAGTCTATGATGTTGTGTTTGTGTGTCATTATGAGTCCCGCATGTTGTTTTGTAGTTTGTTAAACCATTATTTGGTGAATGAGTACATCCTTCCGCCCAGACAGAAGATGTCAGTTATGTAGCCATCCCTTCAATATGGCCCAGGATGCAATGCATTTGCACCACTGAATGAATGTGGTCACGTGAAAATGGCCTGAATCAGACCTCAGTGCATCCTCAAATGCATCCTCGGTGCATTTACACAAACACACACACACACACTTAAGGCTGTTCACTTTTGATCGGATCACTCATGATGGATTTTAATACCAAGTGTGATTAGCACCATGTGTTTTCCCTGGTACTGTGACATCACAGTCCCAGATCAGAGGAGAGATGTCAAGTTCTCCGATCTTTAAACTCCACCTAATTTCACATCATGCTACATTTGCTTTTCCTTTTAATAAAAAAAAAAAAAAGCTGAAATACTGATACCAAAAGAGTGACACTGCACAGAAGAGGGAGTGGGAGGGAGTTGAGATGATAACTCTCCCTTTAAAACTGCCTGGTAGGAACAGACACATAAATATACAGTTTAAGAGGGGATTTTTGCACTGTACTTCTGTGATATTTTTTATAAACGCCTGTCACAGACGTTTTATCAAAACATTGGGAAACTTTTGAAAAAAGTAGTAATGTGTTTTTGAATTTTATGTGGCAATCATTTTTATCTGAAGTCAATGAAACCCATCAGATTCTTTATCTGACATATTAGCACATATTTTGTTAGTGATTTCCTAAATAATCAGTCATTGCTATAATATCGTAGATGTTGGAATCTTCTGTCACTGAAGGCACGCTCGGAAAATATCAGAAAACAGCAGACAGATTTAGATAAGATAACTACATGCATCAATGATTTCTGTTTTATTACAGCTTCAGAGCAAAGTGAATATTAAAAGCTTTATTTACAGATTTTGGGATCTCGCTTTTCATTGTAGTCACTGGCATTTATCGGCATTAAACAGGCTTATTACATATCCATCTGCAACTGAACTATGATGAAATTTGGTTCAGTATTAATCTCTTTCTACAGAGACATGAAATACATCTGAGCTGAATCACAGCCTTTCAGACATGGACTGCGAAAAAATAATTGTTTTATGTTTCACCAATGTACATGGTGTACAGATGAGCAGAACATTGATCCCCATTGCCCTCTGATCTGTGTGGGACTGGAGAGTTGTACTTTTCAAAAGGTGAAGGTTTGCACGAAGACACAGTTTTGCATTTAATGTACCGTATTCTTAAACTTGTGCTCTAAAATTACATTTATTTTCAATTTGACTTTCTGATTCACTGGCTAAAAAAAATGAAAAATCAAGGCAGTGAATGCAATTTTCTGTGATTGCCCCTTTTCACCCCCCCCCCCCCCAAAAAAAAAAAAAAAAAAATCTTTGTAGAAATCTAATTTATTGAATATTGTGCTGCACGCTCAACATTACAAACTGATGGAAAGTTCTTGGTTGTTTTACATCTATAACACTAACATGGGATGAGTATTACAAATATCCACCAAAGACTGATCTAAGATCATTCTCCTTTCTCAGCCTTCCCAATTCTTTTCCTCTTCGATACAGATAAATCTAGTTCCTTCAAATTTAACTGTGATTTCTAGGGCATGGCACCATGGATGCAGAAGAAACTCCTTCTGGAAGCCATTAAAAGGCATACAACCAATCAGAAAAAGGAAGCATGCAACAACGGCAGATCAACAACCTGGCTAGTATCAAAAAGACAGTGGAGTTCCTACTCCGCTGCTTGATCCAAGTTGTTATCAACAACTATGCAACTGTCTTTGAGTGGCTCTTGGATGCTCCTGTATGAGTCGTCACATAAAGCCTGCCCTCAATCTGTTGCAATTGGTTCTGTACATTTGGTGCCAGTGGAAGTGGCTGAATGGTGAACGCCAAGTGTCTCCTTTTATGATATCATCTCTTCTTCAAAAACCAGGGTGTTTTGATTCTACCTTTCAAGACTTGTATGTAAAATCTTTCATCCTAAATGAGAGTAGTCTGCTTCTGTTAAAAAGAAACTGGCACCAGCTTTGTTTCAGGGAACAGCACTGTTCCAAATGTGATATTTATATCGTGCTGACATGGGTCAACATCTAACCATGTAGAATTTCTTTATTTCTGTTGCATTTGTTGTTAAAGACTTAGTCACACCATCACAGTAGTTCGCATGGGAGGGAATAGGAATCTAAGGAACAGCTGTGCCAGTGCTCTGCATCTTGCTTTTTTTTTTTTTTTGTTTTCTGATGTCATTTATGAGTTGACTGAGATCATGTTGTCAGCAGCCTCAGCCAAGCCAGTTTCCCACTCCATTAATTAGAGATATTCTTTCAACAAAACTGTGCCTTTCCTCCCTCTGTGCTGACACACTTCTACTTTGAAAATCTGTCATGCTCTCTCAAGGTGTTTTAATCTTGGCTCCGGCATCAGGATCAGCTAACTGCGCTTGCGGTGACAGTCTGTATGATGGTCGTTTCCTGCCCTTGTCAGAGCTTCAGGGAATATTCACTGAATGTCAATGGAGCTCTGCTCTAATTGAAGCAAACAACATGCAGCCTGGAAGGTGTCATTTTCGCACTTTTTATCCATTATGGTCACAGGGGATGCCATTATATTTGGACCTCTTTGTAACTAGTGCAAATGTGTAAAGTACGTACTGCCTAAGCAATTATGATGCATCGCTAAGAATAATTGACATATGAAAGATTTGCCAAGTTATTTTGGTATCAAATTGGTTATTGTCACTATTTAGACTGCTCCATCTTCATAAAAGAGGGCACAGATAAAAATAAAAGCACACTTCCAGGTGCAAACATAGAAAGGCAGACCAGCCAGGCACTGCTTGGCACAACATCAGACAATGACTTTTTGAGGAAAACAGTAGGGGGAGTCAGACTGAGTACAAGGATGACATTACCAACCCCGCTGAGAGCGGGAGGGGGAAAAAAAAGCATATCTTCAAGAGCAGACAACCCAATTACATCACCTCATAAATATGTATACTGTATGTATATACTGAATATATGTATTTATATTTACACTGATCAGTGTACCACTTATAGACATAAGTTATCAATAGATTTAAGCTTAAATGTATAAATTAAAAAAAAAAAAAAAACCTTCATCCAACAAGTCTTCCAAGTTGGTGGGTGAAAAATCATGAATTGAATGTGCTTAAGATTTCTTGAGAAATCTTGCACACATTTGAAAATAATTTATAAAAATAATTTATAAAAAATACAATTATTTTTTTTTCTTTTTTTCCTGTGAATGTTTCTTGACAAAAGCAAAGAAGAGAAAGTGGTTACACGTTTAATGTGTGAGCCTGTCAAGAATAACAACTGGAAAATCCAAGTATTACTAAAAAAAAAAAAGACAACATAGGTGCACCAAAGGTATGGCTAATATTAAAGCCACTCGATGCAGTTATACCACTTCTGACGATGTGGGGGCAGCATATCACAAGGAAATGTATGTTTCAGCCCTTTTTTTTATAGCTTAGGGCCTCATTATACTTCTCCAAGATCGTGCTATGTAACTCACACAGTCGTATTGATGGAGATGTGGACCTTTTGAAGTTCTTCATTGCTTAGTGAGTGTTGCAAAGCAATTCACAACCAGAACAACAGGGGGCATGATATTTTTCTGAAGACCAGCGGACTATTCTATGACGTAAGGCCGTGGATTGTTTATTTACATCCCGGCTGCCAAACAAAGACACATGCATTGAGAAATGGCGACTGGCAGAGAGAGACTTCTGATGGAGCTGTAGCTGATCAGCACTGAGCAGCATTTTTGCTGCAAAGGATGAAATGAGATTGAAAGAGGAGACAGTTGTGGAGGTGGCATGTACCTCCACTTGGAACTTGAGGTTCCAAGCAGCCTCTAGACTTGCTCAGTCTGCCCATATGCCCATATTTGAATTAACCAGGGGATGAGAGTGCCTGAATAAAAAGGATGGAAAAAGAGAAAACCAGGCCTTAAACTGAATTTTCAGAAAATCTATGGGTGACTTTATGGTGTCTATCTATAAGACACAGCAAAGCATTACAAGACATGCCGAGCCATCCCCAGTCATTAGCACAGGACTGTCAATGGCTCTTTTGTCAACACAGTAGAGCTTTATGCCCCCATGTGCTCAGCAGTGGTATTGCTACATACAGTGGCTTTAAGCAGTCCCATATTAATCTCCTGCAACAACATGGTCTTCTTTTTGAAGTTTCAATCAAATATTTTGCCACTAAATATTTAAAGTTGATCTGTGTAAAAATATGTTTAATCCATATTGTTTTTCATGAAGTAGGCTGATGCAAGAGAACTGACAAAATTTGGAGTTGATGCAGTGATGCAATTAATGATTAGTTGCATCCCTTGTAAAAATCAATGAATAGTAAAACTCAAACAGCAGCAGAAATGTGTTAATTCGTTATTTAATTTGTTTTTCAAGCTGCCATATTTCTTCAACATTGTATTCTGAATCCAAATCATCCTCAAAAGATGTCTTCAGTGATCTCAAACCTTCTCCATAATTTCACTTGACCAAGGACACACTATGGCCCCGATCGTACACTTCCCCTAACCTGTTAACACTAGCTGCTGAAACCTCCGCTAACCGCTAATGCAATTTTCCACTCGCTAAAGCCACTACCCATTCATGCCGACTTCCTTACTCACTTTGTAGGTGTGGAAATGGGCGTGTCTTTTGCCCTTTCCGCAAACTTGGTATCTTGCGATTGCGGGTTTCAGACCACCCGCTACCCACAACCCACATGTCAGCGCGTACAAGAGCACATCCAAATGGCATCAATACGCATCCACATGTGGACGTGCAGAAACAGCTCTACCTCTTGAATTTACTCTTGCATGATCTGGCCTCAGTTTAACCCCTGAGAAAATGGCAGAGATCGTCTTAAACGGCTTGCTTGCCAGTTAAACTATAGACGACCAGAGGGTGTTTACTGGGAGCGCACCGACTATCTGAGGACTTTTAGGTAGCCGATAGGAATTGTCTGTGTAAAAATATTATATGTATATATCAGTGCAGAGGAGGAGGAGGAAGGAAGAGGAGAAAGCTCTACAGCAGAAAGACACGGTTTTGTGGGTAGCGCAACCTGCTCTTAAAGGCAATGGCTACTGACGCACTGATTGGTTTAACAGGTGGAACGGCCTAACCACTCCTATGCATAATATATTGGGTAGCGCAGGTGGGATAGCAGGTTTAGCAGGGGTAGAAGATTGCGTTCTTTGCAGGGGAACGCCTCTCCCGCTACCCGCTAACCCTTAATAGCAGCTTTAGAAGACCTGACGGAAGATCGGACCATTTGTACCACATAAAAACTCTGCACAAAGCTTCCAAACAAAGCAAAGCTACATCTTTGCACAGGTTGCCAGTACTCGTATATATCTAAAATGACTTCAAGTTGGAGATTAAAAAAAAAAAAACAAAAAACATAAATAATTAAGGGGGGAGAGGGAATTACACAATCCTTGTACTTTAAATCCTATTGTTTTTCAAGCTTTTTCTTGATTGGGAGCCAAAACAGACTGAGACATGCTGGAGCCACCAGTGCATTCAAATGAAAGGAGATGATCTCTCCTGAAACAGAATGTCATCTTGCATCCTCTCAATTTATGAGAGATAAAGGAATAGGGTGCTGTAACATTTGTTCATTTTCATTAGAGCAAACTGCAGAGACAAACACTGGAAGGCAATCGGATAAAACGATGATCTCAAATTGGACCACTGGGGGATTACCTGATTTTAGCCGATACTTTCAAAGAAGGAAAAGTCCATCATCAAATATATATATATTTTTTTTTCTTCTTTTTTTTTTCCTGAAAATGTCACTGTAAAGTTTTTTTTTTTTGCAAGACCATGTGAATTGTTTTGGGCTTATGTCTCGATTGATGTAGTAATTCATTCACTCTGGTTGTTTTTTTTTTTGTTTTTTTTTTAAATCAGCTATATCCACCTCGCCATGCTTCTATATCTGCTTCATAACCTGAAACCTCCCCACCACCTGCTCACCTGATTTTACTCTGCTGAACATCCCCTTTAGAATACATACTCCCAGTCTCCCACTACTCATTTGCCAGGTTGTCTTTGCTGCCAAGCTTTCCAGTGCTCTGTTCTTTGCCTTTCTAAATCTTTGATCCTGCTTGTGTTTTTGACCTTGCCCGTACTTCGGGATTTCGCCTTCATCTGCTCCCAGTGTATGTTTGCTTGCCTGTTTTTATTTATTCACTTGTTTTTGTTTTTGTTATTTGTAACAAAGGGGATACTACAAATAAAATTAATAGGTTACCAAGGACCCAAAAGAAAAAAAGTTGTATACAGAGTATACAGAGTGTACAGAATGTCCTTGTCATGGTAACCTACTGTACATTTAGCATTTAGCTGGTGATTTAGAACATGCATTCAAGTGGCCGAAAGGAACTTTTGCACTTTTTAGCCTATAGGAGTGTCTTCCTATAGGTTAGGTTTACTTCTTACTCCTGCTTTCTCTCTCTTATTCTCTTTTTTTCTCTTCAGTCATTGCTTTCTTGGCTCTGATGTCCAGTGTAGCTGTTGTGAGCTTGTCTCATTGTTGCTGATGTGTGGCACAGTGCCATAAAGTGATACGGGGTGGTTTTTGCTGATGGAAGGCACGGGAGACTGAGAGCTAGACGACACTTCCTGAAAGTAATCCAATATTTCTTCAAATGAAATTGAAGCCGTTATGTCAAGATGAAAAACACTCATTTGTTCTGCTTTAATATGTTTTTATAATTCACCTGTTTTAGACTAAATTGTATTGTCAGTTATGTTGACAAACGAGGGCACCCTAAAACTCCCAGATCCTCCTCAGCTTCCAACTCTATGTTTCTATGCTAAGTAGGATGTTCATCATTCCAGTATCTCTACATACACCTGAGTGGGGATTAATTAGTACACCTAACTTGATTAGGAACTTCCAATAATCCATTTGTCTCTTTAGTGCACAGAGCATGAACAGTGGATTGTGTACTAAAAGAAAGCATCAAATTACGTCGGTTGTTGACGACCACCAGATTTGTGTCACTGATTTGAAGTTTTTTTGTGTTTTTCAAATCAGCTAGCTCAAGAAAACCTGTCCCAAAGCTAACGCGCTTCCACCCACCTATACAGAAACGGCCATTGAAACTCGCTCCAGTCTTGCTGTAACATGTCTTGTGTGTTGTGCATCTGGGCCATTCACCTGCTGATGCCGCATGTCATTATGATCTCTGAAGATACCACGCATTTCTGATTTATTTTCATCTATGAATTCCTATTGCACCATTATGATCTTCCTTTGTGGATAAATCACGTATAACTCAATTCAATGTTAGTGTGCTATAATTATCATGTGTATGCTAACGACCTACCATGCATGCACCATTAAAATCTGACTAAATATATGATCTGTGTTATTTATTCTGAACATTAATAAATAACTAAATAACTGGAATGTATCCTGCATGAAGGTCACAGACATTTTCACACTGGCAAATGTAACACCTGACCTTCCACACGAGTTACTTAAACACCATATAGCAGTAATCACCTCCATTACCATCTCCCTGCCATTCAGCTCAACGCCATTTATCTCCTCTTAACTTTCCTTGATATGTCATTAAACTGGTCTGGGAACCATAAAGTAAAGTACTGAATCATGTCACATGTTCCATCTGCTAGCATGTCTCTCCTGGGCCACCGGGGCATGTGGCCGCCACATAGCGTTTGATAGAATAATTGAAGTGGCCGAGCCTCGAGACTCGTTTGGAGACAATAAATTGATATCGCAGATATGGGCACACTGAGGGTGCCGGGGCACACATCGAAGGCAGCGTTTGGTATAATCTGCTGCAATTCTGTGACTTTCTTGCAGCTGGAACAGAGCGCTTGCTTCTAGTTTTCAGAATCTTCAGCTTGTACAGGAGCGGAGGCTGAATCAGCATGTATTCGTCTGAGAGGTGAGCCCTGTCCTACCAGATGATCATTTGGGTCTTAGCAGAGCTGAGGAATGACACTTCTGCAAATCTGCCACTTAAGCAGTAAAGTTCCACCCTGATGTTATACGATTACAGAAAACGCAGGGCAGGTGTTTTCCTGCCTGTCGTGAAAGTCTATAGTGCTTTTGTATAAATATTAATTCCCTTGTCGAAGAACTGTGTTCACTTCTTACCCCTGCGTGGTAGTTGTAAACTAAATGTATCAAAGGGCCTGTTCTTTGAGAGAGTTGTCAGGATTTTATCTTTAAAATGTTGGCAGCACCGTGGAGTTGTGTGTTTAACAGTCCACTGGCAGAAAGTAATGGAACTTTAAAGACTAATGGAGAGTGCTGAATAGAGCATTAAAAGTTGCTGCCGTCACGCCAAGCTTAGGGAGACAGACACATTGCTGACTGTGTGTCAGAAAATTCAAACTAAGTGAACGATCAATTTGAGGGCATCCACCTATTTGTAAGGAGGGCCTGAAATGAAGCTGTTAAAAAGCACTCTGCAGTAGATTTTATTCACAGGACCGATTTTTCAAATCAGTAAGTGCATTCTTTTTTCTTTTTTTTTGGTCTGGTGCAAATGTAGAGAGCAGTCTTTTACTGTATTTGAAATGCAAAATAATGCAACACTGAACAAAACACAATGACAACCAAGACGCACACAACATGTTCAGAAAACACCAATTTCAGAAAACAAATCAGGAAAATCAAACAGATTTCAGAAAACACAATGCTGAAGAGGAAAGGCAACATATGAGTATTTTATTTTGATGAGAAGCTGTATTAGTGAGGACCCAGCTCAAGGAACAGGAAGAAGCAGGTCTAGATAATGGATGAATTTCCTGGAATGTTATTGTGTTTTTTTAAAAGGATGCTTTGTCTTTTGTTATGGTGTTTTTGCACATCAGGGCCATTTTCTACAGATATTTCTTTGATTCTTTGCCAGTAAGTTCTTGATTTTCTTCAAGCCGTTACCTTCATGACCTGTTGGAATAAGAAGTAGAAAATAGATGGATGAATGGACTTCAAACTTCAAGGGGTCTGTTTTTTTTTTTTTTTTTTAAAGCGAATACAAGGCCCAACCAGCGTTAGAAATTGACACTCGCTGCCGTCAAAAACGGGTTATTTTACAACGTACCATGTTAGTTTTCTAAAAGTACCTCCAGCTGCTGGTACATAAAAAGATAAATAATAATAATATGATAAGAACTTTTTGACTTTTCAACAGCAGAGACTACAACCTGAGTGTGTTTGTTTCACTCGGATATTTTACGAGACGCAATAGAATAGAATGTTGTTTTTTATCATATATATATATATATATATATATATATATATATATAATACATATACATATACATATATATATATATATATATATATACATATATATATATATATCTTTTTTCTGCTATTTATTTAAATGATTTATTTATGTGTGTATTCATGGGTGCCTGCTGGGAGTCGTGCAAAATTTCGTCATGCCTGCATAATGACAATAAAGAGACTTGAATCTTGAATAGGTTGCCATCATGTTACCATGGCAACGCAGTGATGCAACAGAACTTGTTTTGGCCATAAACTAAAAAAAAAAAACCTTTTTTTTTTTTTATTGCCTTACCGCTTTATATGAAAATAACAATACATAGCAGGAGTTAAAAGATGTGCAGAGGAAAACCCAGGGGGAGACACATGGCAAGGAAGCAAAAATGCACTTTTTTTTTCTTTCTTTCTTTTTTGAAAAGTGGAGCGCCCTCAGTGCTTCCAGCTGGTTGGTGTATGACAAGACAAGCCAGACAATGTTCTGTCTGGTATGCCACTGGTATCAAATGACACTAACAGATTTATTGTTGGGACAATAGATAAATAAATAAGTAAATAAAATAAAATAAAACTAGAAGCAAATTTAGACCACAAGACCTCCACGTGCCACGTGCATGTAAAGAAGACTGACACAAGCAAGTCAGAGCCTGAGGAAATGTCTGCCGTGAAGGCAGTCGGGAGCCCCGAAGACGGCGCAGATGGAGAAGATGGCCATTCCTCTCGCTGTCCTATCGCTTTGAGAGCGTGCAGAAAAATGCAGCAGGATGCTCTCCATCTAATTCTGATACAGAGTGGATGCCTCAGAATCAAAGTGGCTAATTAGAAACAGGAAAAAAAAAAAGGTGCTGGTAGATTTTGAAATCCATTTGCCAACTGAGGCAGGTGGGCAAAAAGAAAACCCCGTTGCCCCACATGCATTAAAATCAGGAGTCTGGATGATCACGTAGGAAACCACGTTGGCTTGTCTATTCCAGACCAGTCTCGGTACTGAAAGCATGCATGTAATCCTTTACAGCGACACCACCACTCGCACCTTAGTCACTCAAGTCCTCTATATCGCCGGAGATAATGTTACAGAAAGCAAGATAAGCATCGCCATCACCATCACAGCCTTATATGGCCACCTATTACCACACCCATACACAGAAAATGAAATATCTCTGCAGTAAGATGAAACAGCCTCTCAACATCAAAGCCTGTTCTGAGTAAGGTGACAGCGACCCATGAAGGAACATATATTTTGGGAAACGCGTTTGTATGTTAAGGGGGCATCGTGACAGAGACAAGCAGCCAGTAAAGTCTGTTATAAACCTGCACATGCTTGTCTTAATTGTGGTTTGTGTTCAGATTTGCTGTTCTGGGTGCATGACTGCAGGTAATGTGCTCTGGCAGCGAGGCATGGGTGTCGTTTGTAAATCTGGTGCTTTTGATTGTGAAAAGGGAAGATCGTTGTCTTGGTAAGAGATAAATAAACTGTGTTATGCAGTGCTTTCTTATCATATTTTTGACTGACACTGAAAGCCACATTCATCCATAATTTTTATACCATACATAAAGCCTTTTTTTTTAAACTCATAATTACATATAGGCTATTGTATCATTAATGGGGACATCTCCTGTTCTGTTCCCTTCAGAGGTTGCCACAGCAAATCATCCAACTCCATCTAACTCTATCCTCTGCATCCTCTTCTCTCACACCAACTGATTTCACGTCCTCTTTCGCTTCATCCATAAATCTCCTCTTTGTTCTTCCTCTAGACCTCCTGCCTGGCAGTTCCAACCCCATCATGCTTCTACTGATATATTCACATCCCTCCTCTGTACGAGTCCAAACCACCTCATTCTGGCCTCTCTGACTTTCTCTCCAAAACATCTAACATGTGCTGCCCTTCTGATGTACTCATTTCTGATCCAATCTAACCTTGTCACTCCCAAAGACAACCTCAACATTTTAACCTCTGCTACCTACAACTCTGCCTCTAACCCATACAACACTCCTTTCCTTTCGATACCCTTTTTTCACAACATGACATAACTTTCCGATTTTACATGCCTTTGTGAAATGTTTAACATGCTTTCTTCAAAATATCAAAAATGACTTGCGTGACAATTTCATCCTTGAATGTACATCTCTTTTCATAACAACTGGCCTTGAGGATTGAACTGCTAAATTTGAAATGTTTTGGATTGGATTGGATTTAGTCTTCTTGTGTGTTCACGAAATAAAAAAAAAACCTTTTAAGGTATTTTACAAATTTCCAAAGCAACTCCTTTTTTTAAACAGTAAATTTATTTACTAATCAGGGTCTGAATTTTGATTAGAGAAGGCTTTTTTTGATTAAATTATTGAGATGAAGAAGCCCTTTTGTTGTGTTTAATCGAGCGGAGCTTTTAATGATCTTTAGGTCAAACACTTAATGTAATTGAGCTCATCATTCACATACTAAAAGTTGCGTTCTTAAAAATATCAAACTTAGACATAAATCTAGTTCTGAAGATGTGCATCCTGAACAAAAAGTAATTATGAAATTACATTTTCTATATGTACCTATATACAGTATACTCTTGCATAATGACAGCTGGAACAGACTCCAGACACTCTTGCTTCCTCTACCCATGAGCCTAAACTGGACAAAATGGATAGAAAATGGATAGAAAGACATATCTATATGTCCAGAGTAAAAAACAAACAAGCAACACATCGCAAAAGGTGTACAGCGAGATTCCAGCCTCAATCTCAGTGTCACGTTGTTAGTTTTCCTTAAGGTCATCCTGCAACACAACACATCATAATCTTTCTATGTGCAGGGTTGTAAAGCATATTTAAAGCCAGATCGGGACTTTTCTCATGTCTCACCAAGGACAGTATTGCGTCCACAGGACAGGGATTTTGGTGCCTAAGACTAAACGTGAAGACACACATGGGACTTGATTCACAGTTGAGGGAAAATTGCATCCGTTTCAGCCGTGTTTGTTGAATCTCTGGTGTGAATATTGGTCTTGAGGTCATTCCGCTGCAGCTCTGATAGCGTCACTCTAAAGGTTCCCTGAGCCATTGTGTGGTGGGTTGACCTCAGGGGTTAGGTTTAGGCTCATTGTCCTGCTGCATCCCCCGACCTCGACAGAGGATCAGCTGGCAGACAGCCACCTTGACATTGTCCTGAAGGATATTTTGGTAAACATGGGAATTAATTTTCTCCTTGATAATGGGAGCGAGGCAATGAAGAAAGAAAATCCAGATTCTCGCTCCACCGTGCTTCACTGTCAGGATGATGTCAATAAGCTGAGTTTTTTGTGTCATACACAGTGCAGGATATTCTCTCTGAATAGCAAATCTTTTGTCCCATCAATTCACAAAACATTTTCCCAGTCGATTTCGGGATCACCAAGGATCTTTTTGGCAAAATCCAGACACGTAGCATTTTTTTTTTTGTTGGGAGAGCAGCAGCTTGCTCTGCGGTGTTCTGCTATGGACACACTGCCTATTCATTGACTTACATATGGCAGACGCATGAACTGAGACGTGTGCCAGTTCCAGTGAGATCTTTCAGCCTCTCGCTGGTACTCATGGGCTCTTCTTTACCTCACTGAGGATTCTGCGTTGGGTCTTTGGAGTAATCTTGGCTGAGCACCCATTTCTTAGGGGGAGCAGCTACAGTATTCACTTGTCTTTACTTGTAGGCAGTTTGTCATTATGTGCTATGATGGATGCGTAGACACTTTGAGATGTCTTTGTATTGCTTTTCAGCCTAAAGCAAATCAACTACTCTTGACTCTTTGTCCTCAGAGATTTCTCTTTTGTGAGGAATGATTCACAGCAACAGATGCTTTTTATGAATAGAAAACTTTAATGTCTGTCGTTATCAGTAAAAGTAGCTCTAAACCACACCTCTAATACTCAAATCATTAACTGGATGCCGTGTATGCAATCTGCTGGCCCCAATTAGCTTTCACTGAAATAATTAGTCTATGGATTCCATGTTAAATGGGTTTGTTCCATAAAGACAAGAAAGAAAAATGTCTATATTTCAAGCTTAAGTGCGTTGTGCTTGTCTATTATTAAGAGTTAGGTGAAAATCAGATGGCTTTTTTATGCCATTTATTTCCAAGGGGCTCACATGTCTTTTCCCCTCAGTAGATGAATGCCAAATCACTGAAATTCATACTGCTAAATATGCAAGGAATTAACCACTATCTCAAACTGTGTTCTTTTTCATTTCATAAACCAGACAAACCATTTTACCTCTTTCTATTTTCTGTCTTTGCATTGGAGCACCTTAGAGTTTCTTCTTGAGCGGTTTTTCATGAAAGTGCACACTATCACAGATGAACATGGCAGCACACTGGTCAACAGTTCACCTTACAGGCAAATAGTAATATCAGACTGAATCTATGAGCACAATATAATCCAGAGCATCTTCACTGACCTGCAACCTCTAATGAGTTATCTTATATGGAAAATGTTTAAAATGTTTCAGACTCTATGAGAACTCAATATTTCATGGTTTTCATGTCATCTTGATTTTATTTGCTCCTTAAATCCAGTAGATTTAGTTCTATCATGGGTAAAAATGATATTATTATTTCAAATAATAATTATTTCAAACAGGTGATCTCAACGTGTTTTTGTAACAGTTGTAATTAGATTTTGGTGCTTTGATGAGCAGAGGACCATCTACTATGTAAAGAAATGTCTGAGAACATAATTCTATTGTTTCTATAAGAAAAATGTTTTTTTTTGTGCATGAAGAGCAAAGGGACAAGTGTAAACTGGACATGCATGACTGATATAACTGATATAACCACAACGGAGAGGGGTTACTTTATGTCAACCCTATCCAGAGATGGTGCTCACATCTCTGGGCTTGGGGGTTTCTGAATTGGACCATCACTCAGTGAAAATTGGATTTCAGTATGATAAATTAGTATTCCAGAGCTTTTCTGGGTACTGGAGTGGGCTGTCCAGAAAAGGTCTGTTGGGAACAGATCATCCCCAACAGAGAAAGTGTCGAGAATCTTTAAAGAAAAAGTGGGATAATGACAACAACGCATTGATGCACATTTTCAGACGTATTTGCAAGAAGAATGGGACAAAATAACAACATTTCATCAGATGTTACCTCGATCCCCAGGAGATCTTTTAAAGCAATATAATAAAGAAGTAAACTGTCCGAACTCTTTTTGGAACATGATAGGGATCACCCATCTATCATTTATAGCCGCTTTTTCCTATTGAGGGTCATGGGGCTGCAAGTCCATCACAGGGCAACATATAGACAAACAACCAGGCCTTATACGTAAAATGGATCTACATTAACAAATGAAATGAAGTTTACAAGAAATACATCTCAAATTATTTTTGGCTCATAATGTCTGTGAAGAAATTAAAGTCAATACTCATTGTAAAATGTGAGATTTTTGTTTTATTTATTTCCTTTTTTGCATTTTCCATAATGTCCCAGCTTTTACAGATTTGGGGCTGCAGTGTATATGTGTGCAACTGTTGTTTATTCTTTGAAGAAATGGGCCACTTTGACATGATCACAAGCCAGAGCTGCTTCATAAATAGTTAAAGCCCTCCAGTCTTTTTTTACTTGTTTTATTAATGAGAAAGACCACTATGTGAACCACCAGAAGTGTTTTCTCGCAAATATCTTTGTTGAGACACAGTCTCGATAATTAATGTATAGCCTCTGTAATTAATACTTCCTTATTGGCATACACTGTGAGCACTTGTTTTTCTTTTAATCCATCAGGGAATTTGCACGTTGGAAGGTGAGGAACACTGCAATCGAGAGAAGGGACCTCATCCGGAACCCCGTGCCACTCATGCCTGAGTTCCAGCGCAGCGTACGCTTGCTGGGCCGCAGACCCACAACTCAGCAGTTCATCGACACTATCATTAAGAAATATGGAACTCACATTCTCATTTCAGCCACCCTGGGAGGTAAGAGAGGTTCACTTGTTTCATTTAATTCACCACTGTGCTAGATTAACAGTTTTTGCACACTCATTTAAATGCTTTGAACTCGTGGTTTGTGCATTGCTTACATGCTTCATGTCAATTAAATACTTGAATACATTTCTTCCAGGAACTGCTCATACTGGGATATGGCTACAATGTGAAATGTATTCATTAAACCTTAATAATGTATTTGAATTTTAGTCTAAAAGAAATTACATTTATTTATGTAATGTAAAATGCTTTACCCCTTTTATGATATTTTCTTGGATTATTCATCCGCCTGCAACACTGACAACTTGATCTCCATCTCCTGGATCAAAAACCAGGGCTTCCTGTTAATACAAAAATAAAACAAAGCTAACTTAGTTTCCCAGCAGCAAAGTTACAAGAAGGCAGAGTGGACTGAAGTAATGCTCACCTACCAAACACCTGTCCTCTGAATCAAAACCAGTCAACCTTAAAGTGGCCACAATAAAAGAAACTTAAAGAGAAATTTTCCACACATGCATGTATATTACAGAACCAAATGAATAAGGATGCTTAAATGAATGATAAACATGCAGCTGGTGAAAAAGTATATTCAAACAGTCAAATATATTTAAGAGGGGACAAAAGTCAAAATTTTAACCATGGACTTTATCTGTAACCCAGGCGGAAGGATGTAATGCCTGTAGCCATGGCTTGGACAGGACTTACTCACTATTGCCTAAAATGAAGCACAAGAGAAAAAGGAGACAAAAAATTGATTTGTTAAAAGTCAGCACCCACTGCATCATCATTATGCACCCTTTTGGAGGTAAAGTCAGGTAGCTGGCATCTGACTTTTCAATAATAATTTCTCTAAAATACAGTTACTTTAACAAATTACCAGTTTATATTTTAAGATTTACATATATATACATACATACATACACACATATATATATATATATATATATATATATATATATATATATATATATATATATATATATATATATATATATATATATATATATATATTAAAAACATGATATACAGATTATACATACACTCAACACACACAATTACAATTATTTACAGAATGGAATGATGATGTTCACGCTGCTGATGATGACAGAATGATTTATGTACAAGTAGGGCTGCAACTAACGACTATTTTAATAGTCGACTAGTCACCGACAATTGAAACCATTAGTCGATTAATCGGATAATTAGTAATTTCTTTCTTAAATTTAGTATGAGGTTGCTTTAATTATGTGGCAAATGATAATAAACACAAGAAAGATAGGTACTTCAATGAAAAATAGATATTTTATTCAACTTTGCTGCTATTCATACAAAAAGTGAATAAAATGTCCTATCTAAAACCAAGGACAGACACAGTGCTCAGTCAGTATAAACATAAAAATAAATAATGAAATAAAAATGTTAACTGTATGAGGTGCTTTCTCTTCAAATGCTCGTGTATTACCGACGTGCTCCCGTGAAGAGCAAGGTCTGCTATGCAAACCTTGCAAATAATCTTTTTATTCGCCGTATCCATGGTAAAATGTTCCCAAACCTTTGAAGTTTTGTTACGTGCAGCTTCTGTACAGGACCCCACTATTTTAGTTTACCCATTACCGCTAGGCAGACTATTGTGCATGCGTGAGATTGTATTGAAGTAAGATACCTCACTCCATTGGAAAAACATGTCTGGAGACAACTGTCGACAATGGAATTTATTGTCGACAATTTGGATCATCGATTTTTGTACAGATAGAGACATTTTGTCACTACTGTCTCTGTACTTGTTGAGCATCTAGATTTGATACAGACACGGGCTGGTGTAACATGATGATCATTTTACCACTTTGTAACAGCACGTCTTACCTTCGCATAGACCGTATTTTTGTCGCTTGAATCACGTCTCTTCCACCATGACTTCTTCTGCGTCTTCTCAATTTATAGGCCCACCTAGACTTCTCCTTCTGCGATTTATAAATTCATAGGCGCCGTCATATTGTATCCCGCCACCCTATACGCCATAATTGTACGCGAGACAAGTACAGTCTGGAGGCGAGGGTGGAGTCAAAAGCCGAAAAATGTGTTTGTGGCAGCCAAAATTTATTCATGTGGGCCGCCACGAATAAATGGACATATGGGACACACTGTATACACACAAATTAGAGATTTATTATGGTGTAAAAAGATCCCAGGGAAAATAGGAAATGTTTTCAATTTAGTAAAACTCAAATCTGATGGCCTGGAGCCTCCAGGTCAAGCCACAATCTCAGGCCACAATGTGGAATCGCTGCAATGGTTCTCTCCTCAAAACTTTGTATTTTATAAATAAAAGCTTAGAAATTGTAAAATACATTATCTTTTCTGACTTATTTCTTTTTTAAAACATGAAAACAGAGCTTAGGCCTAGTTATATGATTATGTCTACTTTTGATGTGTAGCTACTGGATGATGTGGGCATTCGTTGCCGTCAGTGTCCTTCATGTTGTCTATGTTTGACATCTCTGTACATAGTGAACGTCATAGCTGGAAATGGTGCGTAAATGGTTGACATTTTTGATCCAACCACAAAAAATGAAGTGCAGTGCTGATAGAAGGCCGAGTCTGCTTCAAGAAGAGTTTGACATCCATCCCAGACGTTTTCCAGTTTTTTCATTTGCTACTTCACTCTCGTATCTGATTCCCCAATTTCTACTTCACTCTCTCTCATCAACAGTGATTGTTAGGAGTTTAAAATACATGGTTAGGGTTACAAAATCACAAGGCTGTATGGTTATAGCAAGGGTCAGGCCACATTTCCCATATTACAATTTCTGTATATGAATTGTGATACTACCAGATTTTGTGGATGTAGAAAAATACTTCTCTTAACCTTAAGGTCCCACTGGAGACAGAAGAACCACGGTACAGCTGAGCCACAGTTCTGCTGTCAACAGGACCAATGAAATTGTACAGAGGGACCGTGGCACAGCACACGACTTTCTTGTGTAACTAATGAGAAGGAATTCAATCGGTTGTATGATGAAAGCGTCACCAGGGGACAACTTAAAGCATCAGACATACGCATTGTCAAGCATTACTACAACTTTGCTGTGTGAGCGCAACATAAATGTGAAAATCTATCAGTTTCCTGATGCCATTCTTGTCTGACTTCCTAATGGCTCAATCTGCCGTGCGCAAATTGATGTGGTCCAGTCGTGGCTGAATGCCAAAACAGACTGAGCAGTCGGGCCACTTCTTGGATGTTTCTGAAACACGCTGTTCCTGGTGGGACCACTCTCATCGACTGGAGTGGCAATGATTCACAAGGATGTGGTCCAGCTGAACCAACTGGACCACAATGCTTCTGCACTTGGTGGTACCCAGGAATCACATGTTTCACGGTGATACAGGGCTGAATGTGTGCAGAGCTGCCATGGAAGCAAGCTCAGCCTTCAAACGGAAAGGATACGTGCAATTTGAACAAGATAACATATAACCAATGCAATGAATGGCACGTACAGGGATACACTTTATATGAATGTTTTCAACTCTTCATTGACTTATTGTTGAATAAAATCTATTAATCAGTGTATTGATTAAATTAAATATTGTACATAATTTACTCCAAACCAAAATTAATATAAATAAATGAATGAATAGATGATATATATGCAGACTACAACAAAAAGTTAGGACCTTAGCTATCCAAGTCTAAATATAAATGCCTTGTTCCTTGCATCTATTATCTTATCTCATGCCATAAGAAATGCATAAAGAGAGCCAACCATGATGACTTACCCGACTGCATTTAAAGGATGTAATTAGTAAGATAACCAGCAATGTTCCTCAGACCCCCATATTATGTAATTGTGCTTTACGCATGATTGCCAAGTAGGGTAGTGATTCCATTTATGTAAAATCCTTTCTGGTTTTGTGATCTCAAAATTAAAGTCTTTGAGAAATATTCACAATGCTTGTCGTGTTCCTCTCTGTATTACAACTATATGCATCACACTTGGAACCCCCACACTTGCTGATGCCAGTTTAAGCGAGATAAATTTATTAACAATTATCCCAAATTTACTTGGAATAGCTGAACGCTTTATCCAGGAGATTAGGATGTTTAAGCATTTAGCATCAAAGTAAATAATATTGTATAGCCTACTTCATAACCCAGGGTTTCACCAGAGAGAAAGGATATATACACTATTACCCCAGGGCATTTTCTCTCCTGCACTATACAGATTGCGTTAAGTCAGGTAATGTACTCTAAGAAAATCTCCAATTTCCACTCCTTCTGCTTTCAATTGCTGTCTCAATAAAAAATAATCTCAGGTGTTTTTCAGCAGATAAACCTGTCATCAACTTTGATGAGAGTTCTTTAACTGATTTCTGATCTTTTCCCTCTGATCCCACTGTTAAAGTTGATGCATCAGTGGCCTGTGTGATTGTGAGGCTGTTTTATTATGATAGCTGGACATAATTCTCTACACACTTTCCTACTTTCCTGCATCCGACTTTTATACTATTATCACTTCTGTTACATTTTGCATGTCACTTATACACTCGTGGCTTTTTGAGCTGGTCCAATGACACTACAAATGGTTAGGGTGAGAGTAAAAGCTCAGGGTGCCATCATGATACAATACAACAGCAAGATACATGTAGAAAAAAAATACGTGTAGGATATTTGTATCATGTCACATAATTAATTAAATCAATCAGCAAGCTGAATAAAAAAAATTTAGAGTAGGAAAAGCAACTGTCCAATGCCAGTTTCAACTAATGTCTCATGACCTCTTGAATACTATTATTTATATTTTTTCATAAGTAAAAATACCTCAGAGGGCACCTACTACCAACCAGGCCTTATGCATATTATGATCCACAAGTTTTAACAACAGAACATGTTGTAAACATGAATTTCTTTTATTAGGAAATTGGGTTGAAATGTCACATGAGGATAAAGCAAAACTGAGTCTTTGGTAGATTCCAAATGTCCTCCATGACTAAAATTGGAGAACACTCAAGGGAAAAAGAAGAAAGAAAGAAATGCTGCTGTACAGTATCTTTTACAACCACAGCATCCTTTTTAATCTTCTAGAATTGCACAACCTGATGTGATCCCTGTCTCTATTTACATTTAACCTTTTAGCTCATCTTATCTGCCTTCAAATTGTTGGCATGTTTTCTTTGACCTTGAGGCCCTTTTCTTTCAAGTTATAAATCAGGGCACAATTGTTTTGAATCTTAGAATCAACTATAAAAGAGCTAGAAACCAAAAAAAATGTGCATAAAAGACAAGTGGCATAGTAACTAGAGGAGCCAAATTCTCTCTTTAGCCAACTGCAATTTGAGGTCTTATGAGTCATTATACACTTGAGAGGAAAAAAAATGAATTTTCCAGGCAACTTAAAGTTGGTTGTTTATGTGTAAAGAACCCCAATACAAATGTCCTTCTCTTTCTTTTTCTTTCTTTCTTTCTTTCTTTCAACCACCGGTGGTTTTATGCAACCAATCAAAGAAACTAAGCATATATGATTTAGGTAATGTGCCCCCTATACATATATATAAACAAAAGACCTCCAAAGGGGTGTGCAGAAAGGAAGTGGAGAAGGAACAGCTTTGAATGAAACATTTTGCTATGAAAAACTATTGATTCATGGTGTTGCTAGTGGTTCTGCAGCCATTTTGGTTGTTTTGAATTGTGGCTCTTGGACGCTCTTGTTAGTCATGACATATAGACTGCCCTTGCACCACTGGGATTGGTTTGGTGCATTTGTTACTAGTGAAAATGAATATGAAGGAGAATTTGGTGAAGTGAATGGGTATGGCCAGCCAGGTTAGTATGTAACATTCGATTAACTTTCGCTCTATAATCTCATTCTTCTGTGAAAGTAAATGAAAGTGCATAATAATTAGACAAGTCCCTAGCTGCAAGGCCTTGTGTTTTCTTTAATCGAAACCTGAGGTCCGCGCTCAGAGTCCCTGCCAAAACGCCTTCTTTGGGAGAGCATACTGGCTCGCCTGAGTCACAGACTCCCAGATTAGGCATTTAAGGGGGAAGAGTGAATGAAAGAGATGTAATTCACATGAGTGCAAGTGAGGACACAATCAGCACGATTTAGAAACAGTTATTTAAAGCTAAAATAATTACATAAGTTGCATATGTTAAGGTAAATTGAACTTCTTGAACTGGATTAGGGATACCTGTAACCAAGAATGTGGTAATGGCCAAGAATTGTTGGACTTCAAATGCCTTTACTAATGTCTCATGAAAAAGACCAGGAAACAGTATTTGTGCAAATGTTTTACTGAAAACATACCTAAATTGCATCACTACTTATCTGGTGTAAAGTGATTTAAAGCATTAAAGTATAATTCCAGATCATTTCACCTGAATGTTTTGCCAGTTTTGTGCCTATCTCTGTTGTGAGCTCAGTTCTATACTCTCAATCTGCTGTGATTCATGATATCTTACAAAGATTATAAAAAAAAAAAGTTAGAAGCAGCTGGGGTACTTTCTGATGCTCCTCATTTTGTGACTCATTCAGTTACATATGCGGTGGGAAATCCAAATCCGTAGGGTAACATGTATTTATATATCTTTACGCATGTATTTTTAAGTCATTTCATAATGTTTGTGGAAACATTTTCGCTCAAAACTCTAACAATTTAGAGAATCATTTAGAAAGTTTTACTAAATATTAGTCACTTAACAGGTGATTGCAGAAGATGAGACATAACTGTATCTGATTCATGTTCTAATAAAATGACAATAACAGTCACGTTAATTTAAAATCCAGTCTCTTAGAAATGTATGCAGATATTGTAGTGTAGTTATAACAAAGCAAGCTCCATTGTAAGGAGCCTTTAAGAAAGGGAGATTGTCACTTATTTTCTCCGAACGCTGACTGACAGTGTCATCTGAAGACCTTTGGGGAAATAATTATCAACGTCCTGCAGCAATTTCACCATCTAAACATTTTAACTATCTATCACCTAAAGCTGAGTTTCTGGCATATGTGAATGTCTTTAATGAGGCATCAAGGGATGTAAAAATCAAATGCAATATTTGACAGCAACCTGAGCACCAACTGTGTGTGGGATACTTGAAGCTGTTACAGAGAAATTTTTTTCTCAGACTTTGCAACAAAAGGCATCACCACTGTGAGTCAGTTCAACTCCGTTCTGGAGCTGAAACTGAAATCCACATCAAAACAATTTGACATATAAGCTTAACACTCCTGATTTGCCTGCAGCCATAGAGAACAATGGTCTACACTGCAGTACGTGCACCAACAGAATTTGCGCTGTGTGTTTAGGAATATAAAATAGTGCAGGAGTTATTGCACATCCAAGCCTGTGTATAAATGCTGGGGGAGGATATTGCTCTTAGAATAGAAGTGTGCAGGACAGATTTGCATTTTGTTATAGCTGTAAGGGATATATTTTTCCACATCTGTCACTTTCTCTCCCTCCTATCTTTGAAATCAGTTTTCTACTTTAAAAGAGAGAAGTCCCATTTTCACCTTGAATTACGTTGGTGATTATGAACAATGGCTAACACTAGAGACAGATGGTGAAATAAAGGAAAAAGAAAAACAGAGTTACATTTGCTAAAGAGAGTCATTTTGGGGGAAGACAATTCCAATGCTACAGCTAAATTACTTCTTATAAAATACCAAATTATATACCAAAAACGTATGCTGACCATTGTAAATCAACATTTTACTAAGATTGAATAGCATTCATAGTCAACCTTTGATTTCTTTTCATAACATCACAACACCAATATGTCACAAAACACAAATTGATTCAGTCATTCTGTCTCAATCATTGTGACTGTTAGAATTGTATTGATTTTGAAGGTTTTTCCCTTTTTAAGCTACTTGGGAACATGGTCTGTGTTGAAAAAGACTCACTGACAAGACTGTACTAATGAGGAGGGGCGGCCCGGCACATCTTGTCACATGACTTTGTCTTACTGGAGGTTCACTAGCCAGGGGCTAACATATGAACATTATTTTATTATCCTGCCCACATGTGGTCAAAAGTGATATTAGTACATAGAGTGGCTTTAAGCCATATTGCGCTTGAAAGCTAAATGGCCTTTACATGAAAATCTCATTTGGGTGCAATTTTTTTTAATATAAAATGTTATAAATATGGATCTGGGTAGATCATTCCACCAATGAGGAGGAGGAAGTAACCTTAGTTGTAAAATTATGCACACCATAATGTACATAAATCTAAAATGCAATCATGTGCCCTCTGAAGTTATGTACAGTATGTGGCTTACTTGTGAGGGTGCACATCACCCCTATTACTGTGAGTCTGTGGTGTCCTACTTGGGAATTATGGCAAAATACTGTGGCGAGTCTTTTTTGCAACCTTTGGTTAGAACTAGCTTTGCATCTGGCCTCTGCCATGAATGACTTACTGGTGAGGGGCTCGAACAAACACTGTTCTCCAGTCAAGTTCTTCCCCTTTTAAGAAAGTCTTCCTAGTTCTCGTTGCATGTGACCACTGAGTTCTTAATTAATGGATTTTTTTTTCTTCTGGTAGGGGTCACAACAGCAGATGATTGTGATTATTAAAATAGTTTGTGTGTCCTGAAAATGCTTCTTATGAGTCCCTTCAGGTTTGCATAAACATAACAGCACAGGTGTTGAGTCAGGTCATAATCCCGTTTGCAGTCCTGGCTGTCACTGACCTCCACATGCATACAAAAACAAGAAAGGATTTCTTTCATACATTGCATATTTTGCAAATGCCTCTAGCTGGTGAAATTGAACATCGTTTTTAGATACCTCTCTGCTGTAAATGCATAAACTCTCCATGATCTGATTAATTCTGGCAAAGTGCCAGTGAAGTGCCCTGTTATCTCATAACACAATGCATTACTTTCAGAAAGGTGCACACAAATGAATTTTTAAAGCTACGTAGGTAACATTTTTTGCCTGACCAGCAGCAGAAACCACATAATATTTATGAACAGAGGACCTCCTTTATGCCACAGTAAGTTGCAATAGAGATAAAAAATGGCAGATCAACGGCTTAATGTGGCATCATTATTCTTGTGCAGGAGTGTAAGTCAAGTGTGTGTAAGTAACTTTGCTAACCCCTGAGGGAGAAAAAGCATGGCAGCATCAGAGAATGGGCCCTTGTCTCCTCAGTCGTACTCTAACCAGGCGTGAGACATTCACCCTGACTGCTACCGCCCCTGGTCACGGTCACCAGCAGTCAAGTGACCAATTGCAATGCATCACTCGGAGCCCAATAACCATCACAGGGCTAGAAAGGCCTATGTGACATGCTCTTGAACAAGGTCCAAGCATATGGTTTGTCTTACACATAATTTTCCAAGGCAGGGTTGTGCAAACTTGAGTGAATTATTGTTTGCTTTTTATGCATCTGTTTCTGTTTGTTGGAATGAAAGATGGAGAAATGTGTGCATTCAGTGAGCTGCTCAGCTCTTAATAGTGTGTCAACAAACAAGCCTGGAAAATGCAAATCAAATGGTTCTGTGGCGCTTTGTAAATGTTTGGCCCTTTTGCTGATCGCTTTCACATCCCTCATGTTACAGCAGCTTGCTTGAAAGGTCAGTGGGTTAGTTTGAATCAAAAATATTCCCCAGTTATCCGTGGAAACTTAAGGTTGACATAAAGTGCATCACATGCATAAATTTGATGAAGGAGAGGATGTTCGGGGTTTTCATTTCTGACTTTCAAATTGTATTCCGAGACACTGTGTCTTCATTTATGGACAGAGATTAGAAACATGCACTTCTTTTTCTCCATATCCACTTAAATAATCTATTTTATATTCAAAGTAGCACGTTGACCTCGTTGTAGTAGTTATGACTCTAAATTTAAATCATATTAGAGGTGGGAACTCAGTATTATCATCTGCAAATAAGTGAGGATTGCAGGTTGACCAGAGTCACCATGATGACTGCATAATTCCTTCAAACAGTCATCGCGTATCCTGAGTTTGATTTAATTCTTTTGAACTGTTATGGCAGAAAGATATCAGCCAATTTCTTTAGATCACAGAGGAACTGTCAACATCTTTTTCTAGCCATGACCGTATGCCTACTGCATGAAGACTGGTTAGTTTAATTTGACAAGACATTTTCCCTTTAATTAAACTTTTTTTTCACAAGCCGGCACAATTTCCTGGGGTTTTGGAAATATCTATGTATTGCAATCAATTTACAGCTCTGACTGCAGTGTTTTGGTTTTATCAGGTGACGTAAGCTTCACAACCCTCATTCATGGGGTGTGCCTCATTTAAGATTTGTCCTACAGCTTTGATAACAAAAAAAAAAAAAAATAATAATAATAGCATTCAATAATAAACCTTAAAAGATAGAAAGAGCATTAAAGAACACCAAGTAGAAAGCAGATTTCCAAGTCAGAATATAAACTATTACGCAAAGTGCTGATATTGCATCAGCAAATGATTACTTTCTTAAGATAAGGTTACTATATAACGTCTGATGGGAGATATGTAAGTGCGGACGAGAGATTCAACGCCCATTTTTGAGGTTGAACCAATGCAGCATTGCAGACTTGAAGTTGACGTTTTATGGAGGAAAAGGCTGGAAAGCTGGACTGAGCTGTATGTCTGTGACCTACCTATCCCCTGCAAATCTGAACAGCTTACAGAACGCAATATAATCAGACGTTATATGTCATATAAACAGAGAAAATAGAACTAATCCTATCTGAAATATGGGACTCACTCAAAACAAATGAATGAACATGTAAGTCCAGGTCAGTCATTTGATTTAATCATTCATATGAGTAATTATCGGTAATTGAATGACAACAAATTAGAAACTGTGATGATCTAGAGACATGCCATGCAATGCCCCAGTGCAGACAAGCAGCTGCAGCCCTCCTGAGCTGGCTGAATTTGTTCCACGTGGTTATAACACCACCTGCAGCTGATCCTTTAATTCTTTGCCAGAATAAGAGTTCAGCAATCTGCGATGCGACTTCCTATATCTGTGTTTGAACTCTGTTTGGCATTTCTCTCATGGGGCATGAAAAAAGAAAAAATGTTGTATATTTGTTCTGCACAAGATAAGAGTCCTGTGGCACCGAGGTAAAATTTCTATATCACTAGATGTCTCTTGGAAATAATGCCAACCCAATAGGGGTAAATCCAGGGAGAGGTCTGGGGATGGTGCCAGCTGGGGATAAAGCAGCAAATATGGAGTCTGTTCCTGGAAAACTGGGGCATCCAGTTTCTCGAGCTTGCCTTGCTATTCAGACCATTTGACTTATGTATTATATTAAGAACTCCATTGGAAGGACAGATAAGCTTGAGTTGGAGAACTTTTTCACAAATGCCAATATTTGCAACACTCCATATTTGTGTAGTTCACCTAACCATGAAATTACTAAGCTCTTCAAAGCCAGAAACTTCAAATGGCATTCATGTATGTATGCGTATTCCATATATTATTAAGATAATAATTATTATTTTTACTTGCAGGGGAGGAGGCGCTGACGATGTACCTGGCCAAAAACAAGCTGGACAGGAAGCTTGCCAATGCTACTCAGAATGTGGAAGCCCTTCATCAGCTGGCCTCATCCTACTTCATTGACCGTGACGGTACAATGAGGAAGCTGCATGAGATCCAGATTTCCACCAATGCTATCAAGGTTGGTATATTTTTAAATGTGCAAAGGCAAACACTTATTCCTTTGCACCTTTCAATACTGTGAAAAAATAGGATTTATTCTCGTATTCATCAATACAGTATTTTAACGGTACACATCAGTAAAATCTGAGATAAAATAAGAAAAAAACTTAAAGGATATGTTGAGGAGAGAGGAAGGAAATCAGAGAAAGAGGACTTTCACTTTCCCTCATCAACACTGATTTCTGGTTTCAGACATTTTCTAAATGCAACTTTTCTCAATAACACTTTTGGATATTGCACTATTCACGCCTTTTCTAATAATAAAAAAGGCACTGTGAGAATACCTGTCAGGACAATGTAAAAACTGTGTAGAATGAACAATAAACATGTGTTCCAACAGTTAAATTATCACCTCGCTTTTACCTCCACCAGAGACAGATGGTGTTTAAACTAAACTGAAAAAAACAGAAATATGTTTTAGTTTTAGTGAACAGGTCTAAGCTAAAAATTGCACAGTCAAGTGGGAATATGGAAAACGGTCCTTTAAGCATATTTTACCGGAACAGAACTGAATTACTATGGCAAGTGTGGTGAAAATGAAAACTGAATGTCAGAATCAGTAAGAGTGATTCCACATAAACATACACACACCACCACATACAATAGAAAAAAAAAATCATCTGGCTTCAACTACGTACCCCCTTCATCATCTGTAGACTGATTTACCAGGGTGTCTGAAGAATATGAGCTGTTAGCAGTAACTGTAAAATATAAATAACATCAAGCAAAATCAGAATTTAGGTCAGAATTTAAGAGAATCCCTCCCTTATGACCATGCTTCAGTAATTAATCCAAGTTGTCGTTTTTGCTGCATCAGTATAGATTATGGAGTCTTAATAGACATAAACTCTAAACAGAGACTGTTCCACGTATTTCTTTCCATCTGTATTTTAAAAAAACGGGAAAGAATTGTAAATAAAGCCACAGTGAAATGTTGTGTTTATATGGAGACTAAGAAAGCCTCCATCAGCAAAGCTGCAGGTGGAATTGCATTATCTACCCACAATCAAATGACCTCTGAGGGAGTTAGCTGGTGTTAATTTCAGGGCCTGCTGATCATAATTATTTAGACTTACCTGCTCTTTGTCTGCAATCACACAATTCTTAGCAGAAACTACTTTTTGCACAAGTGAAAACAAGCTGCACCATGGAGATAATGGAATCCCACACAGTCATGTAGACTTTCATCCTGTAACAGTGCATCACCTTTTGGAGATGTTGACATATTAGAATCTAAATTCCAATACTCAGTAGTAACCTCAGCCTGAGAGATGATTGTGGTTGCTGAAGCCTCACTTGATAAGATGCGTTTCATTTATTTCCTTGAAACGCATTTGCATAAATTTTGAGAACATAAATGGGGTTCAAAATGCATTGATCAGTATTTTGGCATGGGTTAAAAGAAGTATTTATTTTTTTTGACAAATGAAAAGGGAAAATATTGTTCACACTTTGCTTTAAAAGACACATTTTATGATGAATATGACAGTAATCCTAGTAACTCTACTAAGTCTGATCTGAGTCATGTTATCAGAAATATAAATCCTTAGCTGTGTGTAGGCTGTTTCAAAAAGTTTCACTTTCCATTTGTTTGAATGCCCGCAGCCATATGCAGGCAGTCTAATCAAACAGCGAGGTTTTGCAGAGTTGATCGACAGGAGTGCAGGCATCCTGGAGGCATATTGGACACAAACAAACTGCAGAGATCCATGAAAACTAGTTTTTAAGGGATCTCTCCTCTATATATCGCCAAACATCCCCTGGATTGCCTGCTTGTTCTCGCTTGTTCACTTACCATGTGCTCATCCTGGGGTACGAGCTCTCTCTGCTTGATGGCTCTCTCAGCAGCAGGTGTGGCAAAAAAAGCACCGAAAGGAAAGATGATTTATATGTACTTGTTGAATTTATCTTGATAATAACAGAAAAAAAAAAACAGGGTTGAAATTCACCAGAATGCCAAGATTCCAGCAGCCCACAGCCATGCACCTGTGCTCGCATACGTGCACAAACATCACCGGTGCGCCAGTTTGCCTACCCCACCAAAGTCTCACAAGCCCGTCTTCATTCAAAGAGCACGTTTCCAGCTTTTTGTTGTCATGAGTGACAAGTGGATTAAGCGGCTTTGGCAGATGAGACTTCAGGTAGCGGGAAGTCAAGCATGACAAAATTAAGCAGACCTGACAGTGGCTGCTGCTGACTCAGTTTCTCGGGAAAGTAAGGCAAGTGGTGCTGAGAGCAGGGCGCCTGCATGCAGCTCACGCACGGACGCACGTGCTGCCGCAAAGACGAGTGGACTGGCTCTCAGTTCATCAAAACTGATGGACTTGGAGCATATGTGACGGAGCGAGCCACTGTCTTGAGTGCAGACAAAGCTGGGAAACGATGAGTGATTTGGTGCATTGGTTTATAGCATGTTAAATGTAAAATGTTATTCCTCCCTCTGAAAGTTGGTAAGAAGTGCTTTGAAAACACACAGTGGAAACTGTTTATTCGTTAAGCAGGATAAAGGGCACTATAGGGTTGTTCTGTCGGGTGAAACAAACCATTATTGTGTACACTAGCAATGGCTGCATGCATTTTGTTTTCTTTTTCAACATGCTAGTATGCATCATTTTACTGGTATAAGCTTTGATATCCATTATGACGTCTCACTTTATATTGAACACAGACTTTTTGGACTTCCCAAAACAACCATCAACCTCTGCAGCCTGCTGTGCCCCCTTGGGACATGTGTAAAAAGTTATTAACTCACAAAATTACGACATGTCAATATAAACCTGCATTTGCTTTGCTGTGTCCTTGCCATTTGATAATTTTATATCCCTCCATATTGATACAGCAAATGTGAAAACGTGGACAATAGCACATTATATCCCAGGCGGACAAGTGATATACCATCACCTCACTAAATAAATAAATAAGAGAAAAAGTATAAAGAGCAGGAAACTGTTTTTGTGGATCAGGTATTGCATCTCCTCCTGTCAGACAATAATAACTGAGGCTTGCCAAACACCATGTTTTACTTTTTTTGCATTCCAGACAAATCCACAGCAGTTGAGAGTAGCCTCTCACTTTTACCAAACACTGTGTCCTCGCAGTGGTGCGTTCTCCTCTCAGCAATGATTGCAGTGTCCACATCTGAACGCAGCTTACCTCAGCATCTCTTTAGTTCTAGTCACTCGATGTAGCTATACCACTTCTGCCTGAATCAGGGCCTACGGAGCCTCTGGCCATACGGTGCTAATGAGTGGCAACAGTCCGGCATGTCTTGTAAAACCCCTTTGTCCCACTAGAGGTGCAGTTCATTGTATCTTGAAATATATTTTCTTAAAATCATAGACCAGGTATTCTCGAAGTGTTATCACATGTCCGTATAGGGAATTTTCGCAACCACGTAATTTATGTTTTCAACACTATGGATGTAGCCACAAATGCTTCTGAAGAAGAAGGGGGAGGGGTTGTTGAGGAGCATTAATCTGCAGACTTTCATGCCTGAGAACACAAATTTTACATCCATGCACAAATGTGTTGATGAGTTTTTTTTTTTTTTTTTCCTTTTTCACTCATAAAAGCTTAGGGTAAACTCAACAACCATTCAAGTCAATAAAAGTAGTCACGCCAGAAAGACCCTGCAGCCCAGAACTGCCAGTCTGCGGTTAGAGATACGCGTTGAGTTTATTTGGCAATTGCCTGCTGGTAGACTGTGTCAATTTACACACAACACATTGACTTGACAGGAAGTCAGACATGAAAATGACAGAGAGAACCTGGTGGAATTTCAAAATAAAGCACCACCAGCAGGCTCCAACTCGACATTCACTGGTTTACATGGGAAGTTTAATTCCTCTTTAATTCAGAATTAAAATTAAATCCGATTTAAAATGATTAAAATGACCATGTAAACACCTAATTCTGAATAAAAATGTCCATTTTGAATTAAACTTAATTCCAAAGTAAGTGGCTGGTTTATTCTGATTTTAAATCCAAATAAAAATATTCCGTGGTCATGTAAACAGTCATTCCGCTTTAAATTAATTCTGGTCTTTCTGCGCATGCTCGTTCCCTTGCCCGTCTGTCACGATGACGCTTATATTCCACGCTGGGCTTGTTTTCATCGACAAAATCATCGACATGATGTTGTCGTGCTGCTGCTTCAATAATAATATCAAAACAAATCCAAAAAGGATGCTAATAATGTAGTCCTCCATGTTGTTGCTAATCGAGTACGTTTGTTTTCTTCCAGTAGACAAAAAAACCTAAAGACGTCCGCCGCCCTATCCAATCAGAACCCTTCCCAACCCCCAGACCTTAAGCGGAATTGGATAAAGCCGATCAAACGTGTTTTCCATGTAAACCTCAATTCGGAATTACTATTTCCATGTAAACTCGAAGGAAAATAGTTTAATTCTCAATTATTTAATTCGGAATAATTAATTCCGAATTAAAAAACATCACGTAACTGTGGCCAATATGTTACCCTGCGGAGGGAAATTTCAACCACGTATGAGGAAAGAGACAATCTATAAGTCATAAAGACATGTTTTATTTGACAGCATGCTGCCTTTTAAACGTATACTTCTAGAAAGACCAAGACATGGCCAGATAAAAGTTTTTGATCGGCAAAGTCCTGCACAGCAGTGGTCACGTGATCTCGAAACATTCGATTAAGTTAGTTATCCTTCATTAGTTCAGCCAAGTGGACGGCCCTTGCTAGAGCACCGCACAGAGTCGCCGCCTACGGGACTTGAGGATGGAGCATGGCTGCTTCAAAACCAGAAGACCACACTTAACGCATTTTTGTGGAACAGATCTTTACAGGCAAGCGCCCCTCTCTGTTACTTCTTCCTCCTCAAGCTGTTCCAGTAGAAGTAGACAGGATCACCACTCGTCTCACAGTCACTGTCCATCTGTTATTTGCCAAACGGATGGAAACATAGTTTGGAATTTCCCATGAGATTCAGCTTGTCGATATTCTTCCACGTTTTGTTCTCAGTGCTCAGTTGAGTTTGCATAGTCGTTTTCTAAACCGGATATTTACAAACAACCGGTTTCAACTGGTGCTGCCACCCAGTGGATACCATTTTCACGGTTTCCCTGGTATTATCAGTGGAATACAAAGTGTTATTAAGAGAAAAGTTGATGTCTCGCAATAGTAAATGTGTTTCTCTCAGAGCCTTTTGCAACCTGTTGCATATGAATTTACTTTGAAAATGAAGTTGAATATATAAAATGAAGTGGGTCAGGAAAGACACTGGAAATCATTTCTTTTGAACTTTTTCGTCTTCTTTCTTTCAAAACTTCTTTAAATTAATCGGAATATAGCAAATTTGGCTTTTCGTGAATTTAAGAAAATTTGCAACTTTTTATCTGGAAAAAGTTTGAAACCACCAGCATTATATTGATGTATGATTACTACAATAATACAATAAATTAATTTAGGGAAATGAAATGTTCATTATATATTCAGTGAACATATGAAATACATTTAATGTTTGATTTAATTTGATAGTTAGCATTATGGTGAGACACGTTTGTCAAGTTTTCTAAAATCGAAACTTATTTAGAGCTGAAGTGCATTCCTAAATATCTATAAATAAAAGCAGCATAAATTCCAGCTTCCCAGTCACGTTAGCAGCAGACAGACAGTAATCAGAATGTGCAGAGGAGGCCAAGTCCATCAGAAGGCATGGATCTATAAACACAGAAAACAAGGGCTTTGCTCCTCTCATATTGATCGAGTATGGCTGTGAGACCTGCTTTGGAGCGCAAACTTGCAATCAGCATGAGTAACATGTGTCAATACAGCAGAAATGTTACAGACATTTCCTCCGTCTGCAAGTAAGCAAGTTTGAAGTTGGGTCCGCTGTAACATTTTTGGAGGCGCTTGACATTTTGACCTCTTAGAGATTCATTATTTTGCTAATTTAGTCACAATTAGCTTATTCACTCATTATTTGTAGCATTATGAGTGTAAGTTAACCCAGCTAAATAATGCGACACTTTCAACATTACAGAAAAAAAACTGCCCCCAAAGAACCAAGGAGAGGAGAAATTACAATGCATGCTCACAAATTAATAAGAGCACATATGTAAATAGAATAATGCAAAGCCTCCTGGTGCAACCTTCATACCGAGTGAATATCTGATTTGTTTCTACAACAGTACATATTCTAAAACATGTGTATTTTACTTCATCAAATATGTCTTTACAGCAGTAATAATTATCAGCCTGAGGGAAATATAAGGTGTAGTTCAGACACTAATACTTTCCTCTTATTAACACAGAAGAGGGACCATTAAGCTTTTTATCAGTTCACAGTATAAATGTTAGCATCTGAGATGTGATTGGTCCTTTTTTTTTTTTTTTTTCACATGGATAACTTTACCAAGTCGGCCTATGTCAATGAACAAGATAATATCATTTTCAGGGAAACTGTAGCTAAATTCAACCAGAAAAAGCGAAACCATAGTCATCTATGATTAAAATCGCAGGACTGGACTGGCTGTAATCCAAACCTGGTGCGACCATTGAGTCCCCTATAGAGAACATTCTGACACAAGAATACAACAAAAGAAAATCATGTTGATTGTGTATATATGTCACTGATGGCTTGCTGGCAGCTAGCTTGTTATCAGATACTTGCTAGCTACATTTATCACAGAAATGTCCTTCTTCTGTTGCCAGAATTTACTGATTTTTACTAAATTTACTGACTTTGCAGATAAGTAGAAGACATCCACCATCCTTTTTAATTAGACTGGCTAGCCTTCCTAATCATTATATCTATTCTGGGGGGGAAGAGACGCAGAGGAAACTGCCTTTATAGGCATACAACCAATCAGAGAAACAAAGCATGTGACTTAAGCAGAGCAACAAGTATCAGCAAAATACATCCAAAATGGCATGTGGTGGAGTAGGAACACTGACCAGAGGCAGTCCTGGCTACTTTTGTGCCCTGGGTAAACCACCCATCTCTTCCGCTCCACCTCCCGGACCAACCATCCAAACGCTCCCCCAACATCAATTCAGTTCAATTCAATTTTATTTGTATAGCGCCTGTTACAATGACAATTGTCTCTAGGCGTTTTACAGAGACCCAGAGCATCAATGTACAAACACAAGATTGTATTACACTTTTTATGTTTTCTTAAATAAATATATTATTGAACAACAACACAAAGAAGAATAAATAAATAAAAAATAAAATAAAATAAAATAAAAAATAAATGAATGAAATAAAGTATATAAACACCAATGTCAGCCGGTACCTCACTCCTCTGCAAACCTCTGCCAACCAGCTGTGTCTGAATTCTGTCAGTCAGAACTGAAGGCCAGTTATCAGGGTCAGTCGACAGAGGCTCATCCCCAGGCACGGGATTTGGTGGAGATGAAGCATTTCTAATAAAGCACATGGTATTGTCATTAGTATATATTTGTTATTGACAGCATTTATAGTGTTTGCAAAAGTACAAAGTTATGCAAGAATGCACACATACACCCCCCTTGATTGCACGCACGCACACACACACACATGCAGGCACGCACACATACACACACATACACACCTGACAGGTCCTGCAAAGATGTGGCTGCAGAGGTAGATGGCTCCTCATTTTGGCCAGTCGGAGCTGCTCCAAAATATTTCAGAAGTGGCCCTGAATTTACAATTAAGAAACAATATGTAAGTTAGATCACACTTTACATGCAGTTACCCAATTAAAATAAACCATAATAATGCATGGATTATTATCATTTGTTAACATCCTATTAACTGAGCATAACACACTACAAATTATTAAAAAAGCTATATCACTTAAACGTCATGTCAGTGTATATTGACATGAATGTTATTTAAGTTAGCATAGACCCACGTATAGCATTAAAAATTCCAGTCAGGGCGTACTATTGTTTACCAAATTCCCAGACTAATAAGCCTGTGTGAACTTGCACTTGTGTCGTAAACACAAACTGGCCTACTGGTGAAATGCTAGCTGCTAGTTCAGCAAAGCTAAAAAACAAATACAGTCGTTTTCTGTGTAGTAGTAGTAACATATTAGCAAGAGGATAATATATAGCGTATAGGCTACTGTTTCATTACATGCAAAATTAACGTCACTCATAGAGACCTGCATACCTTTATCTTTTCAACGTTTCTCCTCATCTTCTTTCCTTCTCTTCCTGAACTGGGCACCTGATGGTTTTTTTTTTGGTCGTTTGTCCATGATGCAACACTCTTGACTCGACTTGACATCATCACCTTTTCCGTCCGTCAATCACCCAGAGAGTCAAGATTGACGTGATGTAAACAAATACACATTAATGCAGGCACAGATTCCTGTTCTTTTTTTTTTTTAAATGTTTTTTTTTTAGATTTTACATATAGATATTAGATTACACATAGATATTTATTGGGTTATGTCATAACCCAATAAATTTAATAATATCTATGTTAATTTCATGAATGAAATACAATTTATTTGGAAGTAGCAGTTTGTGTTATGTGGCCTGGGTTCATGAGAGGTCAGTCTATCCCCCGCCCCCCTCCTTGCTTTTCCTCTGAGAGTGACTCAACCTGCTCACAACCTCTGCAGTTGCAGGGTTGATCCCCCTCCCATCTCCCCCCTGCCTTTTCTTCTGACACACACAACATGCATACATAACTCTCAGCAGCAAGTTGACATGATAGTAGGGGCACCTCAGCACCTGCTCTACTAACTTGACGTGGAGATGAGCGGTATTAGTCTAGAAAGCGATTTATTTATTTATTTTTTTCTTGTGCGCCCCCAAATAAATTGCGGCCTGGGCGGTCGCCCACATTGCCCATAGCAAAAATCGCCCCTTACACTGACTTAAGGTGATGTTTGCAATTCTGCAGCCATCTTGGTGGGATTAAACAGCAGCTCTTGGATGCTTCTGTGCGAGTCATCACATTAAGCCCTGCGCCACCATCTTGTGATTGGTTTGGTACGTTTTGTACCGGTGGAAATAGCTGTGAATGGGAGGGATATGAGACTTGTTTCCCCAGAAAAACTGATTGGCTACGTACACCTACTTGGTCATTCAGATTTGTTCTCAGTCATATGAAGGTCCAAGTTAATGATCTCTTATTGCGTTTGTTGCAGGTCTCTACATCGAGAAACCTGCAATGAGAAACATGTGTGACTAAGACACCATGAATATTTGAGGGAGAGCAAACACTGCACTGCAGAGTTTAGAAAGAACTAAACTTACAGGAGAAAGTGGATGCTTGGTGGATTGATTTTGTGCAGAGCCGCTGTGATGGAGAGCGGAAGATCACAGCCAACACCCACTTCATTTTTCACCTGGTACTTTCTCCAGAAACATCTGGTATTAACAGATGCAGGGCTGCCACAGTTTATCATAGCCAGATTGACTTTCTTCCTCTCCCACTACTGTGCTCAACTGCACTGGAGGAAAGTCTAAGTTGCAAAAATGAACAGTATCGTTAACTTGCTTAACAAGTCGAATGTGACACAATTATTTAGTATCTGCGGCATGTTTGTGATTACACATCTGAGCCATTTGGTTCAGTGAAAACATGCTTTGCTTTGTTTTCAGTATCATTAATTTAAGAAGATCTGAGACCTGTCAGTCAGATTCCTCCTTGGACTCCTCCCAATATCTCATTTACTTGTGATTTGAAACCTAATTTTATATACTTGGCGATATTTGTAGTCATTCATGTATGGCTGAGTGGTTAATAACTATTTTTTCTGAAAATGCATACTTCACTCTGATTTTAAATAGTGTTTTTCATCAAAGGTAACCTCCTTACTTATATTCTCTCTTTCCAGTAGAGGATAGGACTGCTCTGTGTTCTATGAAAATATTTTTCAGCAAGTCGCTGGCATTTAATTAAAAGACACAGTGGAAAATGAGCCAAATAAATACAAAAGGTATTGAAAATAAATACTAGTGGCGCCTCTATGGTTTTATGAAATTATGATATTAAAATGTATCTTCAACGTTCAAAGACAAAATTGAAGCCGTGTTTAGAGTTTTTGGAAATCTTACTAGATTAATTGTGTTATTTGTCATTATCTGACTTCTAATGAGGAAGAAGAACAGTATGTGAACATCAGGAAAGCCAGCGGGATATATAATAATCAGTCTTTGATGACGTCAGGCATCTAAGCACACTCTAATACAAAGATCCCTCATTATAAAGCCAATTGCTTCTTTTCCATCAAAGAGAAATACAAACAATTGTTTGACTGTTATTGGACTCCTGCAGGTTAAACACGCTGTGCAATCTAAAATGGATGGAATGGAAAAAAACACATTACTGAAGGGTATTAATGTTTCATATGAAACTGATCCGGGGTTTCCTTCGAAATATTGTGTCCTCTTTGCAGACTCCATCCAGCTGCTTTCCACTTAATGGACCCATGTCTGAATATGTGCATTTTGGCTGGCTGAGTGGAGCAAACATTTTATCTCTGACACTCTTTTCCGTCTCCCTCTGTTTACGAGGCCTCCGCCACATGAAAAGATTCATCAAAATCAGCATCTATGTGTTTGTACTGCTAGAGCAGAATGTTAGCTACACCATCAACCATGGATGCACTTCAACATCAGTCCAAAGAAATAAACTGAGTTAAAGAAAAAACTGAAGGAAAATGTACCAGCAATGATCTGAATAAAAACAATTTGTCAGTTAGTTTTAGTTTTTTCTTTTGTATTAAGAATTAAACACAGACATTTATTGTGTCTCTATCATTGTATGTTTTTTTTTTTTCATTTCCTTCTGCGAAATCTGCACACTCATGTGAATAGATGGCAGCTTCCAAGCATCCATGTATGCGCTGAGACAAACAAACAAACAAGCAGCTCTCAAGCTGGCCCGGGGTTACTGTGTAATGAGATACTGTATGGGGGTGGGGTGAGGGGGATTTCCTGCTGTGCATCTTTTATCTCCATGATTGTGTCACAGCTTTTTTATTAAACAAAAGGTGAAAAAAAAAAGATTACAATAGCATTCAGCATATCCATATGTGCTGAATGCCCAAATCACTTATCACCAGTGCTTGAGTAAAAAATATGTATGTGCAAAAGTCTTGCCGTGTATTCATTTATCAGTCTCTCCATTAAGATGCAGTAATAATATTAGAGTTAGACTGTTTAATTGGTTGGTTGATTAATGGCTATCATTTAAGAGTAAGTCCATAGGCCATATTAAAAAAATAAAATTAAAAAAAAAAAAAACATCAGGTGACCTCAGGATAATACCAGGACTGTTTATCAATTACCTATCTTTATCAATTCTGGACCAAGAGTTAGGCACTGTTAATGAAACTGTTAATGAAGTTCAGAAGAGTACGGTTCTGACGCCTAATAAAATTTGGAACCAGTTTTCGATGTGTATCTCTATTTACAGGCATAGACCGTAGAAAACTGGACAAACCCTCTGTGATGGCACCCAGAGGTTTTCTGATTTTTAAGTCCCTTCTTCATCGTACTGTGGTTTCAGAGGCTGGAACATCAGGGCTGAAACACGCCCAACTCATGTTAATCACACTTAGCTAATTTAGCTGGTCTGGCTTGGCTTATGTCAACCTGTTTTGCCAACTATTATTACTTTACATTCATCCTGATAAATGTTATCCAAAACGAGTGCTGCCAGAGCTGAAACAAGGACTGGCGGAGCTCTACTGGGACCTGCAGCGGGCCGGACCAACTGCCTATTAAACGCAGGTCTCAGCATACTTCCTGAAATGATCTGCCCTGGCACCTGGCTATTTCTGCTGGAGGAGCTGCAGAGCTACTCCCCAAGAAAACACACCTCATCATGAACTCCTCCCTCTCCCCGACTTCATGTGCAGCAGCACGAGCAGGAACCCCCCCCCCCCGTCTGTGATCGGCTGTGGCAACGTTCGTTAGGGTTTAGAGGGCAGGCTGCACCCGCTGTTTGTTTCCAGTGTACAGAACCAAGACCGTGCAAGAAGACGAGGCTTTTATTGTATTTTATTTATTAATTTCTTCCACAGTATACCCTTGAGTTGGGCAGCTAGTGAAAATTCCTTGCCCTACCTTTAAAAGGACCAAGTTCTTGTATTTTGTGTTTGCATCTTCGAGATCGCAAAGAGACTGGAAATTAAATATGGATTTCAGTAAAACTTTGATAAAACTACCCAGAAAAAACACACGTACGTGCGTGTGTGTGTGTGATTTTGACTGATAATGTTTAGATATAAAGACGGGTCCTGCTGTGAACAATAACATTCCTTGCTGATAGAAATAAATGACATATGGTGGTTGTTTTTGTGTTGCCAAACTTGATTGCTTCCAGCAGCCAGGACTCCAGTGGGGAGGGTCATTTATGAATGAAAATAAGAGACTCAATGTAGTGTTGTAATGGAATGAAAATGTCAATTTTACGACTGAGTGTCTTCCTGCAGGAATGTGTGATTATCCAGGAAGAAGTGTGATGAGGAATTAATGGTGTTGCGTGTACATGTGTGCTGTCATATCTGCATGAGTGTGCATGCGACCGGGCGGCTGACTGTGTACACTGCATTTCTTCATGCGTGATGTGTGTAAGTAAATGTGCATTCCTCAGGGGGAGTAGGGGTGGGTGGTAGTGTGTGTGTACGTGTGTGTGTGTGGGGGTGGGGGGCTTACTGCATCCGTCACAAGGTCACCTATTCATACAGTTACTCTGGGCAGATTTACACCAGCAATCAATATGCATAGTTCCTGATGATGCTGCAGTGCTGTGGGTTCTTGGGAGTGAGCCAGCCACAGCACTCAATGATCCTCTCATTTCACAGTCTAGCCATGTGAGGCTCGCATCAGGTGAGAAGTTTAGCATGTATACAATGAGACCCTAATGTCTCTGGGCAGGAGTCGGCAACGTTTTGAGGCACAAGTTTAATTGAGGAACTCTTCAGGAGGCCACAGTTATAATTAGAAAGATGATCATTTTCTCAGCATCATTTCAAGTTCTGTTTCAAGATAAAAGAAAAAGCAATGTATTACAAAGAGAAATGTGCTGCCACACTTTTTTTTTTTTTAAGTTGTCTCTTCCCTCTAGTGTGACTCGCAGGAACTCCAAAGCCACTATTTATGAACTAGGCAGAAAAAAAAAGGATGTCCTCAGAGAGCCTCTGATACGAGGTTGGGAGAATTACTGATGAGCATGTCTCTTCATTTCTATGCTGCCATAAATAGCAAGTCATTAAGAAAATGGCAGGTGATGGGCAGATTAGGAAGGCTCAGCAGAGGAGATGTGTAATGAAGACAGTTGAACCTTACAGTATTCTTCCCAGTACCACTCACCCTTCTCTTTGTTTCCATTATCTCACACAGCCTCAAACCAGCTTTTAATTCTCCCCAGTCTTTCAAGTATAAATGCAACTTAGGCACTTGCTATTATGTGAGGTCCTGCTTCAGAGAACACGCTCCACTCGTTTGAAAAACAGAAGACACACAACTCCCATAACTAGTTCAGAGAATTATAGAATTAATGAGTGTTTCATATGCTGTTATAACTTTAATGAACTTAGGAAATAAGTGGTTTTATTGCACAGGGAAGCAGTCAGTACATATTCTAGGATGATATCTAATGATCATCATTTCTCCTTTCCCTTTGTTCTGAACCGCCGATGTGAAATCATACTGATTAAGTCCAGAGCTGCAGATCTTCTTGATTTAATCTCATACATTTCAAAGTTAAAAATTTAAGGAGCCCATGTGTTTATTTTCTCTCAAATGTGGACACATTTGAACCCTGAGCAAATCTCACTTGAATAATCACTCATTATTGATGGAGATGTATCTTCTTCCCATCCACTTTAATTTGGCACAGGGAAGTCAGATCACATTTGCTTTACAGTCTACTTTCTTCACTTTAGCCCCTGATAATTCACAGTGTGCCAGAACAATGTCTGTTTTGCAATTAAGCTACTCTCTTTCAAATTATTCACACTGCCTGGTGTTCATGTTTCATGAGCAGACCTTTGCCTCCCATTTTAACTGTTGAGTTTACCCCACTGTATTTAAGAAACTGCTTCACTGATATCAGATGCTTTTTTAATAGCTCAGTTATAGAAGTTAAGTGGCAAAGGCTATGTTTCGAAGACAAAAACATCCTGCCATCGATTGTGAGATAAATACTGTTTACATCAGGGTAAGAGCTAAACGTTATTTGTTTGTTGCCTAATTAAAGCAGGTCAACAAGGCTAATTCCAGTAAAAAAATTAAGAGCATTAAATCCTCAAGTACTGCTTTGATGTCTAGAATTCGTGCATTGCTGAATAACTAAACGTACAACCAAAACTCAGCTTGACGTCAACATGCTTGGCTGTTATAGGAAGGTACAGATCATGCATCAGCATAGATTTAAATAGGACTGGAGAAGAGACGGACAGCTCATGATCCAAAGGATATAATATCATGTGTGAAGCATGATGTTGTGTGGAGGCAGTGTTATGGCATGAGCACGTACGGCTGCTAATGGAACAGGCTCACTGGTGTTAACTGGTGATGAGACTGCTGAGAGAGAGAACGAGCAAGATGAATTCTGAAGTGTGTAGGACGACACTCCTTGCTCCCATTCAGCCCAGTACAGCAAAACTGATAGGACAGCACTTCACACTGCGTATGCATAATGACCCTTAACAAACTGCAAAAGCAGCTTGAGACTTTTTGAAGGCAAAAAACAAATAGAATATCCTTCATCTGTCAAGTCAGTCACCTGAGCTCAACCAGATAGAACAGGCTTTTCAGTTACTGAAGAAAAAAAAAACTGAATGCAGAAAGACCCACACAAGCAGCATTTGAAGGTGCCCAGAAAACCAACTCCAGGCAGGAAACAGAGAATTTGATGAGGTCAATAGGCTCCAAACTTCAGGCAACCATTGGCTGCAAAGGATTTTCATCTAATTATTAAAAATTATGACTAAATCTTCAATCACTTAGTGCAAACACTTTTGAGCCCCTGGAAATGGAAGTACTTTATGCACTCACACACACACACACACACACACATATATATCTATATATATATAGATATATATATAGTGCCCGCATAAACTCCTTCTGCAGCTGCATTGAGCAACATATGTTCCCAGAATGGACATAGTATTTTTAAAACAAATGAGTTTGCATTTGCTGTGAAAGTTAGTTTTCCAACATTATGGGCTTAGGGAATAGTACATATGCACTTGATTGCCAAGAGAAAAGGCAGAAACAAAAGCAACTTAGGCTCTCATGTGCATTGCCGCTTATTTACTTTGGTAGATAACTTTCTTGATGACAGATGACAATTAGAGAGAATGTTCCAGAATTGTGATTTCTGACTCTGGGCCGTGATACATTCAGGGCCTGGTGGGATTCCAGTGTTGTGTTCTGCTTAATAATCCAAATCCTCTAAGTCCCCCTTGGCCCACTTCAGTCCTTTGCTCCTTTTTTAAAATTTTTATTACGTTAAACTCTGCTTTCATAATCTGCTGCGCTGCTCTCTTGGAGTCTACTAACGAGAAGAAAAGTCAAGTACTGTGCAATATTCTCCTAAGGTCATGCAGATTTCAAAGGTCAGTCTTTAATCCGTAAAGCTGCGTATATATGTTCTTAATTGGGCATAACAAATCTTGAGGAACAATAATTGTGTTGTTGTGGAAAACCCAGTTAATGTCTATGCACATGATCTGTGTGTAACCAATTTTTCCACCACCTGGGACAAAGTTCGTAGGTGACAAAGGACAGATAGTCGCTTTGCTCAGTCAACACGGATCATGCAGCATAACCTTCTGAAGGCAGTAATTCATTTGATGATAAGCACAACAACAGAGACGAAAAACAGCACTGTCAGCAGCTGTCAAGATAGTAAAGTGAGACTGACAAGTCTTGCTCTCTAATCAATCTGAATGTGCATTTATCCAAGACCATGAAGAGCATTTTAGAGTCTGCTGGTCAGTTCGTGCTTGAAACTTATCGACCAGGTAGGTGAAAACGGCAATAAGGGGATCATTACCGGCTCATAAACTGTTTTAATAGCAAAAAAGCATGAGTCCAGATCAACCCCCACAGACGCCAGCGTAAAGTTACTGTTGGTTTTAATAGAATAAGATAACGCCATTGACAGTTTTATGATTTTGAATTTAGGAATAGTTCAAACTTATTCAAGTCATTTATGTGTTTTATTTTATTGTGTTTTTTTGAATAGGATGCTGCAAAGTGTTCACTTTTTGTAGGACATCATGGTTTTGAACCAATCATTGCTCCATAAGCGTCGCCTCAAAGCAGGAAACTATGGCTTTAAAGTCAATATGAAATCAACAGCAATGCTTAGCCTTTTATTTTACTACTATACAGCCCAACAATAACAGAAATGTCATTTATTGGTATTAGTTATTCATGATAGTTAAGAAATTACAATTCATGTACTTCATTCACTTAATTTTTCATTTAACAGGGTTTAATTTATTTTAACTGAAGCAAACACTGAAACAAGCATTTTTTTTTTTCCAGTTGCACGCAGCCCTGAGAGTTCACAACATTGTTAAACTTGAGTCGTTTACAATTTCATTATGGTTTATGTCCTGCCTGTGATGCAGCCTTGATATGAGCACAATAGTGGAAAAAAAAAAAAAAAAAAAAAAAAATCAATCCAGCAGTGATCCACTGGGTTGATTTTTGCTGTTTCAGTTGACAGTTTGTGCTTCAGGGCTGGACACAAATAATTGAATATTTAGATACTACCATAGTTTGTTAGGTGGACAACCCATTTTCAATTAGGGCATCTGAATTTATTTATTTAGTTTTGGCTTTCACAAATAGCCTACTCCCTGGTTCTCCCTGGTTCCTGAAAGTGCCATGGTCCAGCTTTGAGGCAGGCTTTGCTCTGTTCAGACCGGGACACTGGCTAGCGCCACCTGCTGGACTGGATTCGAGAGAGATCACAGGGAGTCTGCTTGTTTAAAAGCTTTATCTCGTCGTGTCTTATTTTTTCTAAAGTTACACATTTAAAAGGTGAGTGGTGTCACATAAAAGGAGATTTTCAACTTAAAAAAAACCGATCCCTTTTCTCATAGGTGGTTCAAATCTCTTCTCAAACCATCTAAACTGTTTACAGCCTCCATGGGTTAACTTGTTTTACCAAATTCATTCTGCATTATATGGATAAGTTTATTATTGTTGGATTGAAACAAGAGGTGTCGTGAATAGAAATGCGCACTTGATTGGCTTTCAAATGTAGTCGCCTCGTGAAAAGAACGGCAAAACTATAAATACTGAAAGGTATATCACATCACCTTTATATGTATGTACATATGGAAATCATATTGTGAAACATTTCTATCATTAGTAACAACATCTGCTAAAATATTATATTGTTTTTTTTTCCATCTTTTATGTATTTTAAGAAATGCTGCTCCGCAAAAGTAAATGATGTCAAGTATCAAAGGCACCAACTCATTAGACAGTTTAACTCTGAAAGCAATTTAGAAAATACATGCAGCTCTTTTATCACAATTCTCTCACGTGCCTCAAGATAATATTAACTAATGTGGAAAGATTTATTCAAGAGCATATTGATTGAATGCAATGATTATATAGTTCTCCTAGAGAGGCTGGCCCTGTCTGTCAGTTTCTCCATCTCATCCTCCACCCCACCCCCGATTGCCTGATGCCAAGGGTAAGATATACATCTGTCTAATTTCTTGCTTGTCAGCCCACCATCTGGTACAGTATCAGCATTAAAGAGAGGAAAAATGGCTCTCTCACTCACACTCACGCACACATGTGCATGCACAAAATAGTGCAGAAAGCTGACTAAAACTACTGAGGTCAGACGTAGTGGACATTCAAGAGACAAATTTGTGTTTTGTTGTTTAGTTATCAGTTTAAGGCAGGGGTGTCTAACCAGTCCTCGAGGGCTGCTGTCCTGCATATCTTAAATGTTTCCCTGCTTCAGCGCACCTGATTCAAATGAATGGGTCGTTAACAGACCTGAGCAGACCTGGATGACAAGCTGGGGATGATCTATTCATTAGAATCAGGTGTGCTGAAGGTGGAAAATATCAAAGATGTGTAGGACAGCGGCCCTCGAGGACTGGAGCTTGACACCCCCTGGTTTAAGGTATCATTATGTATATACCGTAAATGCATCAAGACCACATCGCAGCTCTCAGCACAATTTGCTAATTGCGAGAATAAATAGTTGCATGGATTTTCAAAGAATGTAAAGTGTGTCAGGAAGAAAAAAGAAAAAAAAGATGAAATTGCTCGTTTCCTGTGCAAAGCTTCAAAGTATGTTAAAATGATGATGGTTCCAGTTGTGTACTATGATTTTCAATTTAATTACCTTCCAACAAACTTGAGCCAGTTTTCCCTCTTGGTGACGGTTTGTTTCGTCCAGTGTGAACACAGTAATTACACTGTAACTGTAACAACCGGACCGATACCCACAAGAAGAGGTGGTTTCAGTCTTAATCGGCCAGCAAATGCTGGTGTGATTCATCTGGTGGGATAGTATACAGCACCGAAACAGGATCCAAAAGCCTTGAATCACATTATTTTACAATCACATAACATTTCTAAGACTGATGAGCATGTCACAGCTCTGTACGGTTAATGTGTGCGAACCTGCTGCACTGTCTTGCTCTGTGCTGCAGCAACTCGACTGCATCATAAAACAAGCAGCATTCAAGTATATTCCACACCACAGGATCTTCTTCACATTTAGAAATGCTCTCTCTCTCTTATATGCAGTGTTAGGCAAGTTCACTTTCTAGATGAACTAGTTCAGTTCATAGTTCACAGAAATTAAACTGAATTAGGTCAGTTCATAGTTCATATAAATTAAAATGAATTAAAAAGATTGCCACTGCCCATATACTGCACCACCACAAACGACAATTATTTTATCCATTTTATCTGTCCATAACTATGTGTCCAATTTGGAATCTTTATCCAACCAGGGTTCACATTAGCATTGAAGGGACAGCCCATGTAAAACTGTAATTTCCCTTTCAGTTTCTCTTTACACTATATTAAAAAATATGAGGAAAAACTTGCTACCAAATGTTCTCTATTATGAGACAACATCAGGTCCTTGAGGTGCAAATGTTTCTTCCCCCCCATTTCAATATTTCAAGCCCCGACTCCAAAGATTACAGTGTAATCTTTGGAGTCGGGCTGCTCCTTCGGCTCTGGGCGACTGCAGCTTTCATCTTCCTCCATGTTTGTTTTAAACATTTGATGACATAATTGTTAGCATCACAGAAGCGTCAGCCTATGTTGCCATGTTTGATTGCTTTCCGAAGATACATATTAGGCCTGTTTGTGGTGTATTTTAACCTTTGTGTCGTGTTCGTTTCTCCCCCCTTACTTTAGTGTTCCCGGTCAAATTTGACCGGCCTGTTTTAACTGCTCCTACATAAACAGAAAAACCACTGATCTTCACCAAATTTTATTTAACTCCTTTTTAAGCTGTAAACAATGTCTCAGACCACTGGTTTACATGAATAACTGCAGTTAATATACATTAAATAGACACAGAAAAAGTAAATTGTATTTGAAAATGATCATTTTTTTGTAAAAAAAAAAAGTAACAAAAATCAAAATAGTGACCAAATTCATACAACATCAACATGAGCCTATCATTTGTATATGTGTGTGTGTGTGTGTTGGGGGGGGGGGGTGTTCTCTGCTCTGCCTGACTCCTCTTTCCTGGGTGGATGAATACCAGAGCAAATTGCCATCCTTGGACTGGAATACCACAGGCGCCTCTTCCTCAGGTGTGTCTTCCTCTGGAGCCTCTTCCTCGCCATCTGTTGACTGGTCGATCTCACAATGGTCTGGATCAAAATCAGGATCAATGTTGTCTTCTATTTCTGAGACATCGTCCTCTATTTCTGGTTGAACTTCAATCCCCTGTTCATCAGGTTGAAATAAAAGGTCCAGAGCTTCTCTGACAAGAAATCATCTGATCGGGCATCTAGTCAATGTGTTCATAGTAAAATGAGGGCAATGCACACAAAAAAACTATACATAGGGGGTCTCTGAGAAGATATGATACATTTTGTATCGGAAAGTGCGGTTCACGTGGGGGGATGGGCACATAAGCCTTGGAAAGGGATAATTCCCATAACAAACACCTAATTGTTGACTTTGAAATGTGGAACAAGTGTTATTGTTATACATTTAGTTTGGAAAGTGTGGTTCATGTGGGGGGGGGGGCACATAAGCACCGGAATGAAGTGGGAAGAGGAGTCACCTATTTGTTCAGTCTGAAAGGGGTTCAGGTGGGGTGGGGTGGTGTGTGTGTGTGTGGGTGGTATGTGTGTGTGTGGTAGTGTATTTGTGGTTGTGTACAATCTGATAAATGAACACAATCCAGTGTCACCCTTTAATTTCCTATGGCGGTCATTTTTGACCGGGAACACCACAGGTGTTACAAAGTTGAATAAACTACTCAAAATTCAGAGAAAGTGGTGATCAGCAGTTATATATGTTCAAATGGCTAGTGTTGAGGATATCATAAGGCCCTGAGACAATCAAATGTAAAACACAATATTTATGATGGATGGAAGTAGGAAATCGGTCAGATTTGACCCGAACACGACAGAAAGGTTAAATTGGGTTCACTGGAAACCTGGCACGGTTTTGACCGTGCGTGAATTTTAAAAAAGCGTCGTTCACAATTGCCCAAATAAACTCGTTCACACCCGACGCTTGTCAAGGAGAAAGAGAGCGCGTTCAGTTCACGTTCGCACAAAATATGAACTAGTTCATGAACTTTCATTCAATGAATGCGTTCAGGTACAACACTGCTTATAAGAGGATATCCTCATATATTTTGAAGTAAAGTATTTAGCATTTACACTTGGAGTTTACAAGTTTACAAACTCTTCACCATCTCCAATTTGGAATAGAGATGACAGACTATCATGTGAAATTATCCTTAAATTTGGTTGCTGAGAAGGTCTTACTGTCCCACATGGGTTCTTCTCCCCTAAAACAGCTGACTCCTCGGCTCCGGTTACACTGCCAGCCATATCCGGTTGTTAGCATATCTGATCAAAATCTGATCTGTCTAAGTGTTTACATGACACATTGCAACAGATCATATCCAATCTGGGCACACTGCTTTCATCCCCTTACTCATGTGGTTACTATGGTAGCCAACATCCATAGAGCAGATGTAAACAAACCAGAGGGGAAGATGCTGAAATGGCTTTGCTGCTGTCACAGATGGTAATGTGGAGCTGCAGTGCAAATTTTCTAAAATACACCAGAGACAGAGGACGCTTCTGAATACGACTGTATTTTGGGCAGCTGTTTTTGCTGGTATTTAAGTATGCACTAGTTGCTTGCTAACGGACAGCTGACACTAACTAACAGAAAAATCCCCAGTCACTGCCATTACTATGGAAAATGACATTCATTTAGTTTTCATTTTTTTTTATGAATGACACAAACCACCATTTGAAATTAACTTTTTTTAAATGACAAACTTTGCAGATTGAGACACATCTGGTTAGAAGAGCATACAAAACTACTTCCGTTTGTGGTCTGAATCCAATGGAGGCTACCCAAGTACAGCAGCACTCACATTCATCCAGCATTCCCGCATTTAGTGGCTTCCTCCAGTTATTCCAGACAAAGTAAACGGGATCACCACTCATGCAGCCATCAGTGCTGCTCTTTCCCTTGTCAAAATGAAAGGAACAGGAACATAGCCTGAAATTTCTTGTGAGGTTCAGCATGTCGACATTTATCCCCATTTTGTCCTTCCCTTCACGCTGAGTCAGCGCCTTCCATCTTCTCTGTCCCACATCACGTCACCCATGAAGAGATAGATGTCCAGCATCTTTGCTTTGGATCTGTGTTATTTACGCCCTGCGGCATCACAATAGCACACCATGGCTTGTTTGAAGGCAGAAAATAACATGAAATGAATTGTGTGTATCGCTTCCTTTGGCTTGTTACTTTCTTTACTGGATGTGGTCACGTCCATTAAACGCCCCAAATGCAATGTGTTACCGGTACCTGGCAGATAAAAATAGCAGCCTCTATTTGGAAAAACTGCATTCCATGTATTTTTGGTTTTGTTGTTGTTTTTGGTGAAGGGAGGGACTGTCAAAAATTTGTAGATGCAATCTGGATATGCTAAAAGTCACTTTTCAGCTGGCAGTGTGAACATAGCCTTAGTGATTGCTGGAAGACGTTAATTAGCAATTAGTAAAGCTGTTTTATTTCTTTTTTGTCAAGTACGGCCTCCCTCAAGGTTGTTAGAAGCAAAGAGTAAATATTTTAGGGGAGTTTCTTTACATATAGATAACATTGTTACTTCTTTTTGACAGTATTTGGGACATGACAACAGAAGCACATTTATGGGGTCAATTCTATTATTTGGGAGAAAGCAAGACACTGAAAGAAAAAAGCTATCCTGATACAATTTTAACATGCTATCAGCTACTACATAGAAATGCTTTGAATGAAAGTGTTATTTAAAAACCAGTTAAGACATCTTTTGAGATTAGAGTCAGTGTTTTCCTCACATTAACATTCATGTAAAAAAAAATGCTTAGATTATAAAACCTTTCACAATATACAGCAAAACTGCACAATCAATGTGCCTTTGTCTGCAGCCCACAGGGTGTACATTTATTAGTATAAGTGTTTTAAAGTGTTCTTCCGCATATTTAATAGCTGGGTACTCTTGCGATCTATGGTTTTCCATGTTAGAAAACATTGTAAGGAAGAATAGTACACATCAGAACAGACAGGTATTTAGGGAAATACCACGTACCCTGATGACTGAAACATACAAATACTGTATGTGGAGGTGCTTCTTGCTCCATGTGCTTAATATACTTGCAGATGTTTGCGATCACACATACAGATTTACTCTTGTTCATGTAATGTGGCTTTCATTCAAGTCCTAATTCTCTTGCAGGTGACAGAGACACGGACTGGGCCGCTGGGGTGCAGCAGCTATGACAATCTGGACTCGGTTAGCTCAATTCTCCTGCAGAGTCCTGAGAGCAAGCTTCATCTGCAAGGTAAACAAATAAAGTACATCACCATCCCTCTTCAGGATGTCGGACATCACAGGGTAGCGGCATGTTAAACTTAGGAGAGATGTGTAGTCGTACATGAACACTAGAGATGATTTGTAGCTTCTGAAGAAGTGAATGTCAATGCATTTTTTAATTGGCATTGGGATTTGGATAGATTCGCTCCCCAATCCCCTCCAGGGACTGCAATGCGATTTTCTGGTTATAGATGTCTGCTCCTGTTCTAATGTGATTGTGTTCTTAAGTCTTTCTAAAAGCTTTGATCAACGACAGACCTAAATTCAAAACTGTTCCTTTCACTCTGCAAACGAATCACATACGACAGTAAAAACTAGTGTTTTCCATGCAGGTGCCATGCATGTAATGAGTGTAAAAGCATCGCTTGTCAAGTTAATTTCGGAAATTGAGCCTGATTATTAGAAATATAGCCATTATGAGTCACTGTCATTAGGCTGTCTCAGTGTTGTAAAATTAAATGTGTTTGCATTTTGCTCACAGATCATAGAGAGGTGGATGCAAATAGCAACTTTTACTCATTAGTGATTTGGTTCTTTTACACAAAAATATTCCTGTCTAAAACACCGACACAAGTAGCTTAATAATTAGTCTAAAAGAAGGAATTATATGCAGAGACAGGCACAGTGGAGGAAAGGAATGATGAAAGAATATGTAACTGTGGTCAAGTGTTTCTGAATAGTGATTGGTTCTTTGATTTATTTGAGTTCACGTAAGTTATTAAAACCATTTTGAGAACCACAGACATTTATTTTCAATCCTTCCACCCCCTGGTTCTTCTCTGAAGAGATCGTTACTTCAAATCTGGCATCTAAGTGGTTTGTCAAAGAGACACTCCAAGTTCTCCGGTGCCACTTACTCAAAACATTCTGTAGGTTTTGAGAAAAAGCATTATTGTCATGCATTAAATGTATTAGCCTTGTGCTTTGAAGACTGCTGCTCAAGTGATTGATGAAAGGCATGAGGAAGATCCTTTCTTTTGCCTCAATAATAACCCAAACAGAAGTGAAAAGCTTTGCCAATTGGTTTCTGGTCGCCTTTGCATTTTTGCTAAATTCTAACGGCATGTGAAGGTGTGTGAGAGAGTGGTGACAGTTTCTCCTGAAAATATGTTATTTAAAGCTCAATTCTCATTTCTGCTGTCAATTAGAAAGACTGCAGTGGAACTTGCTCGTGATGCTAGTCTTCTTCAACGTGATGCCACTTCACACCACCTGTGAAGAGGTCTACAGGCACAGGAGACCTTTAAAGCTCAATACTGCTCAAATATATTTATGACCTGACCTTAAGTCCTAATTCTATCTTTCAACCTCTGGCTGCCTTTCTGTTGTTAAAGCTGCTATAAGTGCAATAGTCAGTTCTCCTTTCATCACTTTGTGAACTAACTATGTGAATTTCTAGATTTTACATGGGTTAAACCTTTCACTCAAATCAGTCACAGGCTCTGGTTTTAGACTAAGTCCATGTTGGGATAAATGCTTCTGATGTATCATTTTTATTCCCATGCAGTTCAGTGAGCTTCTGAATAATGTTGTTCTGAATCTACTGGGAAGTGCTGTTCCTTGTTATTCTTGTCACAAGGGGTTTCTCTTAAAAAAATGAAAAATAAATAACTACATCAGATATTAAGATACATGAAGTTATGTCCATAGGCCATTTTTTTCTCTGTCAACAAACACAAGCAGAAGACAGAAAAACACAGAAACGGTCTTCACTTTGACATGTTTATCAGAAATGCCTTCAACTAGCAATATTTGAAACTTAAAAGGACATGCAGTTGAAAGTGATGAAACATTGTGGGTGTATTGATAGTGTTTGTATATGCTTAAAGGCCATGTAGGTATGTAGATAATGTATTTATATATATTTGTTCTTTATTTGTCACAACTGAGGAAAACCAGAGCCAAATTAAAGTGCTTAAAGTTAAATCATATAAAATTAGCTTTCAAAATAGTGAAAAGGGGCTGTAATTGCAATGATAGGCTGGGGATGTGTTCCAAAATACACATACTTAAAATGCACTTCATGGCTGAGAATTAATTTAGTATTATGCATAATTTGCTCAATGTTAGATAAATTTCTTAACAGCACAGTCTACTTGTAAGATGGCTGCGTTAGCATCTAACAAGTAGGCAGGGCATCATGCATAGGGTGGACTTAGATTGTTGGCAGTGGAGAAAAAAAACACTACAAAAATGTCTCAGACAAAACTTTGTCCAATAACGCTGGGTCTAACTGTGAACTGCACAGTTCACTACATAGTTCATGGCCCATTCTGATGTAGGTGTGCTTCAGATCATTGCCCTGACACATGAGCCAAGTAGAAAGTAGATCATGGCCAACTAAATGACTGTGAAGTATCCAGGTCCTTGGTCTGCAAAACAAGACCCAATCATCAACCCCCCACTATCCTGCTTGCCCGTTGGTAATGAGTGGTCTACTGAATTGTTTTGTTTGGTTTCTCTCAACCATCGCCCTGCACATGGAGGCCAAAAAAAACTCCACTTTGGCCTCATCTTTCCAAAGGACATTGTTCCAGAAGTCTTTGTGTTTGTTCAGATGGAGTCATCCTTTGGTGTCCTTTCTCTTGACCACCCTTCCAAAGAAGCCAAGGCAAGCTTTTTGTAGTCTTCTTCTAATTGTGCTGTCATGGACTTTAGAGGCTGATTTATGCTTCTGCGTCAAAGCCATGTTGTAGCTACACGGTAGGCAACGGCATAGCCTGATGTCCACCTCTCTTCAAATGTAACTGCTCATCGCGTCGATGCGAACCACAAGAAATGTGGTTGGTCTATTTGTCCTTCCTTGTCTTCGTATTTTCCACCGCCACTTTTTCATCGTCTTCAAGTCGGGGCAGAATGATAGTTTGCAGCGATATCTTCAAAAACGGCTCATTCTCAACTTTTATCAGTGCCAACTCAGGGTAAAATATACTCTGTTTGCTCTGTTGCTACATACTAATTGAACTACATGTAAGAAGAAAGCAAAAGGAAACTTTTTTTCTTTTCACCATGAGCTACAGAGCTGCAGAAAAGAACCCACGTTGCTGCCTAGCAGTTGGTGGCGTAATTACAGGGCAATGCAAACAATAACACACAAGTCCTAACATATAGCCCCTATGTCAGAGGCAGCACCATGAGTGGCTGCTATGCAGAAACATAAATCAGCTTTAACATTTTACATGCTCAGAGAGACCTGTAGGATCTGAGGTTTAGGTCTTAGATTTAATTTAATAGATTTCTATGAGCATTGCACAATGTGACCTTGGGATGCATTTGCTGGATAGACTGGAAACTTCTTTAAAAGCTTTTTACTTGTACATAATCTTTCTCTCTATAGCATGTTAAACTCTAAATTGTCAATAAAGGCTTTTATAACCATTTACACTTTGACGAGCAGCAGCAATTGCTTCCCCAAGACCATTCCTTCTGTCTTCCACTTTTGGCTTTGTGCCACACCTGAATGATCCAGTCCAACAAACCGGCAAAACATCTGCATTTGCAAAAGGTCTTCACCTTTATTTTGACTGTAACTTACCCCTTAAACCTTATGGAAGGAGTAAGGGGACACTGAGTGTTACCCATATCACTTTCTTTTTCCTTTTTGTCATTTGATGTTGTTTTAACTTAAAGCTAAGAGACAGTACGATCTGATAATCTTTAATGTTTTTACATGCATTTAATTAATAAGAAAAAAATAGGATTAAAGGAGGGAGTATAAAGTGTAAAATATCATACAGCAGGCTGAGAATGTAGTGATGTAAACTCAGTGATGTAACAGAAGGGCGTTTAGCACAATCATATGGCTGTTGTGTAACTAAAACATAATACAACAGCATCAGTTTTGGCCAGACAAATAATTTGTTAGGAACTGTTGGGTGTTTACTAGTTGTCTGCTAGGATCATGTTGTTCAGGTACGTAATCAAAAAGAAAATATGTTTTATTCTGGGACAACATTGCATGCTATTGTTTAATTCCTTCATGGATGGTCCTTGTGGATAACACTCACATTTATGGAGGGCATATTAAAAATAAACAACTGGACCACAGTCCACTGCAGCAGTTCACATAATTCATCACTGATACCGGGAAGTGCATTGTTTATTAGGCTGAGTTACACAGTATTATGTGCTTCTTTTTTTTTTTGTTCTTCTTGTAAACGTATCCGCAAATTGTGTGCATCCGCCAGGAAATGAGGGCTGATTTCCATTTTTTTAAGTGTGTGTATCAATAATGTGTTAGCTGCATTTTACAACAAAGACAACTGATGAAAATAGCTTCCCCTACCACCACACCACAATCAAGCTAACCGCGGTATTGTGCAGAGACATCACAAGTATGATGTTGCACACTGCACATTACATTCCTGGAAGCAGTGGGTCCCACATTAAAACAGCTTCAGTGTCTCTACTCTGACCTACACTTAAACAAATTAAGATTTTTTTTAATGGTTTTAAGATAAATGAAAGTCAATTGTTTTATTAAAACAATACACATAGCGTACACCACAAAGAGTAGCATAAAGAACCATGCAGCAGCATATGTTTAGATGATTTGTCTTGATGCACGTGTATTTTGATAAATTGGATCTGTAGGCTTTAGAACAATTTGTGGACCTCATAGCGGTCCATCTTGATCGCCTTTACCAGCACAAAACACAGTTAGATTCCTTAACAGATTTACTGCAGCCCTCGAATAGCCTTTACAGTCAGTGGCCAAACACAACAGCTTTGACAGCATTGTCCTCTTTGACAATACACCATAAATGGACTTCACAGACTATCCCCTGAGAGAGATGGCATTGGCTGGGCTCTGTGCTCCTCTAATAAGCCCTAGCAGCTCTCAGCACTTCTAATGAACACCCACCATGTGTCTCATTTACAAATGCCTATTGACCTTTTGCTAGACAATTAGCAAAAATGCTAACTTTTGGCATTTAAACTGTGGGGAGGAGTCTCAGCTGGCCAGTGCTGAAGATCATGCATCACTCCCAGCGCTCTCTTACAACAAAATATACTGTACTATTATTGGCAATGATGACATATTCTACATTTCACTTTGGGAATGAGTAAGATTCATTAGAGTGAACTGGTATTGAAGGGTCCTACATTTCTAAATTCTAAATCACTTCATTATGATTTTCTAATTACATTTTCAATCAATAGAGAACTCAGAGAAAATGAAGACCTAATCTGATGAGGTAATGACTCACATCAGACAGAGGTGGGGAAAGCTGCATACTTTTTAATTCCGATGCATTCAAACTTTTTTTTTACGATAATAATAACCCCATACATCTTCTCATTGACAAATGTTGTATATATCACAGATGCATCAAATCAGTAAGCTGACAGATCAATCTAAGACTGGCCAACCATGCTCATTTTTTTCCTCTTTGATACAAAGCATAGTCGGGTTCTTCTGCATTCAACTTTCAGGGGCCACAGTATAAACTGCTTCTGGATGCCGTCGCATACACATGGCACCAAGCTCAATACTGCTTCTGTCTTTTAAAGTTTGAACATCAGTGAATGAATGTTGTCAGTTTTGCAGTTAAACATTGTTAATGGCAGGTGTTAATAGCAATGCTGCAGCTCCTTGGAAGCTCCTGGGTGAGTTATTGCATAAAACTCACGCCTGCGCCAATCCAAATGATTCATATATTCTTTACTGATGGAAATGGCTGTGAAAGGAGGGGGCTTCATACCCATTTGAGAGAATTTAACAATGGCTATGGCGAAGAGCAATCACCGTAACCATAGAAACAGAGTCCTCCAAAACATTATGAAGTCTTTAACATTCATTAGCTCCAAATAGCTAGAAAAAAGGTGAAATATATTCATTTTAAAAATGCATTGTAATACAAATGCATCTTAGCCTTAAATACAATATTTAAGGTTTCATAAAGAATGTTCAAAGGTTTAGTGCCTCTTTACATAATGTTTTCTGTATTGGATCTGCTATTGTACTTTGAAGCATAATGCTTTAAGCTCTAACTGAGAATTATTAATCATGAGATTTTTTTTTTCTTTGCTGCTTTTTCTACTTCTTCCTGCAGTGTGGGTATATGCGGTGATTGAAGAAGTGAACTGAATGAACGACCAATCCATGAACCCTACTTCTACATTCATTTCAGCCGCTCTCTGAGCTCACTGATTTAATTCACCTGTTCTGCACACCACAGTACATATCCTCACTGCCCTGTGAAAACGAAGAATCATAAAACCTTGGGCGATTTGAACAGTGGTAATTACACTGCTCCTTAAGCTGTGCAGAAAATTTTAAAGCCCACTGGGTAGTGTTTTAGGTCAACATAACTGCTGACTGGATAACATTGAGATGAAAAAGTAAACTTTTGCCTATCTACTTTTTAAATAAAAATAAATGAGGCAGCGCAATTATGAACTGCATCAAGATTTGCAAAAAGTGAATGGCTGGCACTTTGGTGGACATTAAGAAAAACTCATCTCCTTTCATTGTGTATTGTTTTAAAATAGTCCATAATGGTTCCTTGACCAGTGCTCATGCATAACGAATAATAAATAAGTTACAAATAAATTATAAATAAGAGAAATTTATCATTGTGTTTTTTTTTTTTAATCAATGAGCTGACAGCCAAGTGTTTATATGCTAACTGTTTTATGGAAAGAACAGGTACCAGACTAAGATTATCACATCACATACTTGTGGTGTATCATGGTACAGACAAAGGGCTTCAGAAACAGAGCTGTCGATACTCATTAGGGTGGGAGTTGTCACCAAATTATCTCAAAAGTAATTTGTACACCACCAGTCTCTACTGAGATTGTGTACAAATGGAAAAGCCTCTACATGAGTGGGTGACCAGCACCACTTCAACAGCAAGGCATGCAACAGTTTGCTAAGTCACAAAGGAAGCCTTGAACCTGGGATTACACGAGAGGATTTTAGATCGATTTTCATGTTGGAAACCATTTTGTAGGTAAATGGCAAATACTTCATACTTCAAATCAAGTTTGAGTAGAGATCACCGATCTCTATGCGAGAACACTTCAAAGACGTACTTTGCATGGCTCACTGACGCAGAGCAAAGTGCTGAATTGTTTGGACAGTGTGCTAGATATTTTTGGGAAAGTCGTGGGAAGTGTGAGGGGTCAAAAGGACAAGTTATACAACCACTGAGAGTGCAAGATAAGTTTTGCAGCTATTTTCCCTTGTATATGGGCCACTATACTGCTTTGCTCAGCCACTCCTCAGTTCAGTTTATTATCTGGCTATTTGCTTTTTTTTCCTCATAAATTTCTGGGGGGACCATGCAGGGCTTATGAAACTAAGCAATACCCATAATTAGCAGGTCCACTTGAAAACCTCATAAACTGTGCACATCCCAAGGCTGACCTTGTGCAAATTTTTTTTTACTAAAAAAAAGTGTATTAATCTTTACATTTTCTGTGAAAGAAGCAACCATTAAATCATCAGAAATACGAGGTGGCAGCTCAAGTGGGAGGTAGGTGATCTGTTTGTTTAAAGACAAGCGCCAGCAGGCAGGTTTCTTGTATTGGCCTTTCTGGAATTCTGCATATAAAAAGGAGACGTGCTGTCATATAAATTGTGAACTGCTCCTCGTAATTGTTTCAGATCTCTTCTGAAAACTCCCTGAATTGTTTACCCACAGCCTCCATAGTTTAGCATAATGCTGATGTAGAGTCCAAAGTCCTCTCATGGCGTTTTATTCTGAAAACTGATCAGATTCTTCATTCTGTTCCTGTGTCAGACTTCCTGCGTGTTTGAGCTGCTGCGTATAAATGTACATGGCTTGACTGCAATCAAGCACTAAAATAGACAAGGTGAATAACTTTTCCCAGGGTTAAAGCGTTATTTATGGTTCTGCGTCACAGCTAGGCATGTAGCCTATATGTAGGATCTACGTCGCTGCTGGCGTAGCATCCTTGTTTGTTGTTGTTTGTGTCTCTCTATAATTACACCACCAAGTGATGGTGCAGGTTCTTTTCTTCTTTCATCACACAGCTGTACAGGAGCCTTTAGGACCATGGTAAAGAGGTTTGAAACTTGTTACACTGATTAGTGATAGTTTCCTGGTTTTTGCACCTCGGATACTCTAGCTACAGCACTGTGTCAATGAGATATGAGTCCAATTTAAAAAAATTGATTAAAAAAAAAAAAACAGGAACTGTTGGGCATTTTTCAATTGTTCAGCAATCACGTTTTTCAATCAGAAGTGGCAAAAGGTCACCAAATTGGAAGTAAGATCTCACCTCAGCAAGTCAGTAACTTTATGTGGGAAAACTCCGTTATGTGCTTTTAATCAGTCAGATAACATAATGAGCGCTATGATACCACATCTTTTTACCGTACCTGAACTCTGCTGAAACTTTTTTTACACTCAGTGTCACTGCTTTCAACTTTATACTCTGCTTATCTTAGAACAACTGTGAAATACTGGAAAAAAAAATATTTATCTTTAATACTTATGTTTTATCTTTCCAACATTGTGAAAATGAAAAGAGTGAAATAAAAATTAATCGAGACAGGCTTTTTTTTTTTTTATGATTGCTCATAAATTAAATCAGGGTCTCATATTAGTATGTAGAAGCATATGAGTTAGAGAAGTGAATGCAGTAATAGAAAATGCACTTCATTCCATTCTAGTAATTAAACTTTTAATCATCCCTTTTTCTTTTCCTGCTTTTTCCCTCCCAACCTCAGCATTTTATCTACCTCAAGGCTTACATCTGACTGTGTAATTTTATTGGAATTATATACAAGGAATTGATTACAAACCTGTAATGAAACTTTTTTCTTCTTCCTCTGCTTATATTTGCTGTGCTGGTATTAGGTTTAAAAATATCAAACCAGACAGTCTGGTTTAAATGAGAAGGCAAGAAATGATGAGCATTCTGGTGAATTTAACTGTTGTCAAATTCCTCTGGACACACTGTAGAATCTCTGTCTCTTAAATATTAAAAAGAGAATGTTTTTCCCTTTTCCCTCATCCTTGTGGTCTGCTCTTTGTGAGCTGGTGGTGCTGCGAGCCACAGATAACACACTGTGGATATGGCACACCCTGGGATATTCCTCCTGCTTTCTCTTAGATTTAGATTAGAACGTTGTAGTGGCTTCTGACATCAAGGGAGCTACCTATCACAGCCTAAAGTCAGTTTTCTCTCTTCTGTCCCACTGTTTTGGTATGTAAAATGTTTGGCAGATACTTCCTTGTGCTTCAAATCCCTCAATCCATTTCATTTTTCAAATGCAATCTGGATTAGAATTCAAATGACTTAGCAAGAGTTTATGTATTAAACTTGAAACTTTTCAGCATTCTCACCATGTAGTGTGTGTGTATGTATATAGGTGTGTGTGTGTATTATATTATATATACACACCGGTCACTTTATTAGGTTATCAGGTCCACCTTGCTAGTACCAGATTGGACCCCCTTTTGCCTTTAGAACTGCCTTAATCCTTCGTAGCAAAGATTCAACAAGCTACTGGAAACATTCCTCAGAGAGTTTGGCCCACATTGACATGACAGCATCACACAGTTTCTGCAGATTCATGATGCAAATCTCCCGTTCCACCACATCCCAAAGGTGCTCTATTGGATTGAGATCTGGTAACTGTGGAGGAAGTTTGAGTACAGTGAACTCATTGTCATGTTCATGAAACCAGTCTGAGATGATTCATGCTTTATGACATGGCGCGTTATCCTGCTGGAAGTAGCCATCAGAAGATGGTACACTGTGGCCATAAAGGGATGGAGACGGTCAGCAAAAATACTCAGGTAGGCCATGGTGTTGAGACAATGCTCAATTGGTACTAATGGGCCCAAAGTGTGCCAGGAAAATATCCCCCACACCATTACACCACCACCACCAGCCTGAACCGTTGATACAAGGCAGGATGGATCCACGCTTTCATGTTGTTGACACCAAATTCTGACCCTACCATCTGCATGTTGCGGCAGAAATCCAGACTCATCAGACCAAGCAACGTTTTTCCAATCTGAGCCTGTGTGATCACATTTGCAGCAGCTGCTGTGAGATATGACCGCAGGTAGCTGAACTTATCCATCTCTGTCAGACTGGGATGTCGATGCACAGCCGTCTGAAACTGTCCCCAAAGGTGCTGCCAGAGACTAATGTCCCCGGTATATTTTTCAATGACAAGTTTGGGCAACTTTACGTTTTGACGCACAACATCCACTTCGGAAGATGTCACAGAGCTTTTCCACTTAGTTATGTGCTCCTTATATTCCATGACTCTTGCTACTTCATCCTCCAAGTCCTCCGTCTTTGTCTCCTCTTCAATTTCTTCATCAAGTTTATCCAACCATTCTTCTTTTAATAACAACTGTTCCTTGAACTCCTCAAGTAAATCAGGATCCGGTGATTCCTTTCTGAGTTCATCGTCAACTTTACTTATTATCCTGGTTGTGGATGCACGGACTGTGGTTCTTTTCTTTTTCAGTCAATCAGCCATTGTTCTTTATTGTCATGCATCTGAGACTTTTCATCTCTTCTTATCCCCTATCCCGGGTTTTGGCACCAAAATGTTGCATGTCTCTACTTCTTACTTTCAATGAAGACAACAAATGGATAGTTCAATTACTTTTTCGTTTTACTTGGGTTCTCACAGACAAATGATGAAGGACAAACATTTGTAAATGTAGCCATGCCCCCAGCAGCAATCAGACCCACTGAGAACAGCTGGGACCATAGTAAGGGTGCGCTTGTTTTAAACATCAAAAAAGCTGTAACAAATTGTAGCCTCAGTTTCCTGTTCTTAGCTGACAGCAGTGGCACACATGGTGTGTTCTTCTGTTGCTGTAGCCCATCCACCTCAAGGTTCAATGTGTTTACATTCAGAGATGTTCTTCTGCATACCTCGGTCATAACAAGTGGTTATTTGAGTTACGGTTGCCTTTCTATCAGCTCAAACCAGTCTGGCCATTCTCCTCTGACCTCTGGCATCAACAAGGCATTTGCGCCCACAGAACTGCAGCTCACTGGATATTTTCTCTTTTTCGTACCATTCTATGTAAACCCTAGAAATGGTTATAGGTGAAAATCCCAGTTGAGTGTATATGTATACAGATATATATGAGCAAAGGTCTTTGTTTACTGGTTGATCTACATTCTGCCCCTCACCTATGGCCATGAACTGTAGGTTGTGACAGGAAGGATGAGATTGCAAATACAGTGGCTGAAGTGAGATACTTTAGGAGGGTGACTGGACTTTCTCTCAAAGATAAGGTGAGAAGTTTTTCCATTTGGGACTTGGAGTGGAGTCGCTGTTCCTCCACATCGAGAGGAGCCAGATGAGTTGGTCTTGGCATCTGGTTACGATGCCTCCTGGACGCCTCCCATGTCCAACTGGGCCCCAATACAGACCCAGGACATGCAGGAGAGATCTTTCAGCTGGCTTGGGGATGCCTTGGTATTACCCCAGAAAAACTTCAGGAGGTGGCTGAGGAGAGGGAGGTCTGGCTTTCTTTGCTTTGGTTCCTGCCTTTGCAACCCAAATTCAGATAAGTGGAGGCTAATGGATGCATGGATGAATCTTGTGCTGCACCAAGTGTTGCACAGACCCTTACATAAAACAGAGCTCATAGTTTGGACATAAATGACAGTTTAATCTTGCAGACAATAATGACTTCTAAAGTGTATTATTGGACAACAGACATACTCTGAATTTGCAGCAAAGGTCACAAATGTACTTCATGTGCATGGACCCTAACTAACCCTATCAAATCAGTCCTGAGATTCCTTCTAACATACATTTATTAAGAACTTTGGCTTGTTTAATCTCTTTGGTTTCTTCTGAATGGAAAATCAGCATTATTTAGCTCTACAACAGTTGGGAGTTCGATAAACCTTTATTCTCCCCTATGAATGTGTTTTTTATTTGTTGGTCCTCTCCCTGGGCTAAAGCTTAGAAACCTGATGATATTGGATTTGACTGGGTTCTCACTTCCTGCCTCTTCTGAGACCTAGAAGTAAAAATAGCTTATTGAGGAATGAGAATTAGATGAAAGGGGGTATTAGCACATAGCAGTTAAATGATCAGGATTTTCATGGGTTACTTAAATTCTTTTTGCGGGGTATCTTTCAGCTGGTGGAGAGAAAGTAGTCTCCATTTTTATATTCTTTTAACATCACTTCAGGGTAATTTCCTGCCTTTTCTTATCACAATAGTTAATAGTGATCACTTTGGAACTGGTGGTATTTTTAAATGGAAAAACAAAAGGGACTTTCACTATATTAAGGGGAAGTTTGGGGTATTGTTTTTATAATTTGATATCCAGCACTAATAGGCAAAGCATGTACTGCAGGTGGAATTTTGCAAATTGGCTACATATATTAACTCCAGCAAAGGAAGATAAAAGGCCCTGGAATCCTGCACAAGCCATTACCTTGCAAGGACCCAATCACCTCCAATATGGCTGTCATAAATTAGCACCAAAACAAAACAAACTAATTTGCCTCTTTCAATCTTCAATGCATGCTTCTCTCTTTTCTCTTCCTCCCAGTTTCCTCAAGAGGCTCTCTTGGAGGAGCCATGAGCCTATCTTGGAAGATTTATGAATATGTTAGAATAGCCTGAGCCAACAGTTTTCAAAGTGGTGAAGTGAAAATAAATTAAACTGGCCCTGTAGGCGAGTCGTGCGGAGAGTGATGAATTCGATAGTCATTGCTCTGTCGCTCGATGCATGTCTCTCTTTCTGAGAGAAAATGCTGCAAACAGTACTGGGAAAACAAATAAGCCCACAAATCAATTAAGTTCTTTTTTTATAATGATGAACTTGTTGATAATTTGATTTGGACACAAACGTATCAGTAAACACGATGTATTTGGCTAGCTCTGGTGTTATTTACTGAATACTAAATATTTGCAAAACATAGAGAGCAAACATTACAGAAGAACAAAAGTAAACCCACTGCCACTTTCTCATCTGCTTTTCATCTCCTCCAACTCAGTCACTCTCTTGGTCCGTCTCTTTTCCTAAAACATTGTCTTAACATATATTTTTTTTCAATCTAAAACTTGACATACCATAAAATTAAATATACATCACGTCTTTCACGACACTGAAATGACAAGGCGCCTGGGAGCCCATGTTTTGTCACAGCAGTGTGCTGAACCACCTCACAGTAGGGCCCAGGCATTCGATTCAACTCTTCCTTTTATAAAACATGTATCCATTTTGCCCAGAGAGCTGATAACAGAGGATGATTTTCAAGATGGATGGTTGCACACATTTTTCTTTCACTTTTCTCTATCATGGTGAAAAGCCAATACCTGATGAAATCTTTCCATGTTGACCTGCGGGTCAGCTTTCAATTGGAATTGGTCAATCAAGAGTAAGTTTCCATTTGAGCCAGCATGACCATAAATCACCTTTTCTCCATGCTCACTTTTGCTAGCTGCAGGCTGACATTTTAGCAAGTGCCATAGTTTTCCATTTTTCTTTCCTCTGGTGCACAGAGCACACCAATTCACTGGACTGTTCTTTAGTTTCCTCTTCTTTTCTCTGTGAAAGGACCCTTGCTCTTTTTGACAAAAGCTTGTTGACATATTTGTTAAGATGTATTGTAATGAGTCATAGTATATTGATCTGAAGTGGTTATGAGGTTATTAAAATGTTTAATTAATATAATGGCTGAAGAACGAATTACGTGTTGCACATTTCTAAACTAGAACAGAAATGAATTTGTCACCCAGGCCCTTTTCAAGGTTAATTTTTAAGCTTTTCAGCAGTTTACTAGAACTGTAGTAAATTACATACCCATGTGAACACACGTTCTCAAAATGATTATTTGACTCTTTATCACATTAAAAAGGATAGAATCATGCTGCAAAGAACCAAAATTAGGTTTTCAATAGCAGAAGGATAAGAAATTAAAGGAAAAAAAGAAAAATATATATATATTTTATGTTTGGAAATGTTCAGTGTATCTGTAATGACTTGGCATCAGCCACAAATTCTGTCAAACTAAGAAATCCACCTATTTAGAATCACAGGGGAGAAGGGCACACGCAAGCAAGTGCTGAGCTCCAGTTGCTAGACAACCAAAAAACTTTGCAGGAAGTGGTTCTTAGATATTAACTAGCTTTTTGAGTTGTAGACGTGGATGCACATGGATGTATCTTTCTACTTGTCAGATCATATCTCTGCCTTCATTTGTATTAGTAAGGAAGAAGCGGTGAGCTGCAGCTGTTAGGGCAATAAGAGCGTTGAACTGTGAAAGAACTACTGCTTTTAAATACATCTGTAAGCCCAAATTGCATATTTCTTTCCACGCCTAAGGTAAACTCTTTGTGTCCTAGTGTGCCTTTGGCATTGTATTGTAGGTTACAGCTCAGATAAATTGGACAAAAATCAGCTTCTCCTCAGCTTCTCCTCCATTGTCTCTGTGTCCGATCATGTTGACTGCATCGATGTGTCAGCACAGAGTGCTGCGCACAAGTTGAACATTTCTGAAAGCAACAAAATCACTTTAACGTCATAAAATATCAGTTTCAGTTGTCTTATGACAGAACATTTTTTGGCACTCTCAGACCCATCTGGGCCTGCTGTCTGCAGAAACCAAAAAAATATAACTTTACACCACTTCCTCACGTATCAATAATAAACGCATGCTAACTCATAGTGCTATTTCAGTTTGTTCACAGCATGTTGTATTAGTTGGAAACATAGTTGGCAAGAATGCTGTAGAAATCCAAGGATGAATCACTGACTTTCAATGCAAAAACATCTTTATCTATGCTTTTCACACTGTCAGGAAATTACAAAAGTCTTATTATTTTACCTGTTCAGCTGTCATCTTTAGCTTTGATCGGGTTGCCTTTCTTCCAGATTCTATTTCCTGGCTTGTATAAACACATTCTTGTGTGTAGAATGGAGACTGACATAAAAACGACTGTACCTAGCATGCCAGTACGGGGTGCTGAAAATCTCAAAATGAAAAAAGCTTTTCTGGATTGCTTTAATTTAAGTGCACAGTGCAGGGACAGCACATGCGCTCCAGCACTGCACTCAATTTAGTGATGATGCAACAGAAAGAGTGCAGCCCACAACGGGTCCTTTCCGAAAGGAGTCAAACCTGAGTTCAAACTTTGAATATTTGTAGATTAACTAATGATCATACTTTTTCTTTTGGCAGATGCACCAGGCTAACAATTTCAGCTACAGTTAATTTTTTGACATTACCGTCACATAATCTTAATGTTGAGTTGCTTTTTATTCTCTACATAATCCATAAATGAGTAAAAAAACTAGCATTGTCTCATCATATCACTGCCACTCAATCATTTAGCCTGCAATTCAACAGCTAAATGATGAGGGTTACTATAAGATGTAGTTTTTGCCTACTTAGATTCTGTACTACCAGTTTACCTTCATGGGACTCGAGAGCACAGCCATCACCACTTTGAAAAGCTTTGCGTTCTTTCTGCTAACTACGCAGCAGGCTGCTCATAGGATTTGGTCCTCATGTCATCCAGACAACCATTAAAACAGCAGTCTCCGATCATGTTGAATTGCTCATCCCTGAGTACATCCCAGGGTACAGTTTCATATATTTTCAAGCGCCTTATCCAAAATTCAAGCACTTTTCAAACCTTCACAACGAAACATTAGAATTCAAGCATTTCAACCACCTGTACAAACCCTGATTTGTATTTTAAATTTCTTTTAAATTTTGAAATACCTCTAATTGCAGTGTGTGAAAAGAAGAACAACATGTCTCAAAAGAGTAAATTATCAATTTGCACTTTGCGAACTGCAGTACAATACAATCTACAGGAGCTTGTGTGTAACTAATTTGTAAATTTGTCTGGAATTAAGCCTCATTCTTTTTCATCAAAGAGCAAAGATTAACGATAATTCTGTATTTAGAGATTTTTGATGTGATTTCTGTGATAAATCCATGCTTTTGATCTGAGATGTGTCTGCGGTACACGGTGACACTTTGAGGCCAGTTGTGTCTTTTTTAGCTGAAATGGAAATGTCAGAGCCTGTCATATGCCTCTCCTCCCCCTCTCTAGGGTTCTTGTAAAACATGTGATTTCTGCAAGAGCCCAAAAAGGGTGTGTATGGGCGCGTGTGCATGAGTGTATTTGTTTCCGCGCGTGTACCGACTGTATTACACAAGTACAATATCTCGCCAGCTGAGGCCTACTGCTGCTGCTGCTGTGCGGGGACACATGGCAGCTCATGACAGAACAGCTTGAACAGCGCGACACGGGAAACCAACATCAACCACATCTCTAATTACAAGCTGAAGCCATTTTTTTTTTTTTGTAATACATCTGATCTTTAGTTTGGGAATATTTTGCACATTCGAAGCACGATTACTGCATTCATCTTGCATGGACTAACTGCTAAAGCAGGGGTGTCAGACTCATTTTCACTGAGGGCCACATCAGCATCATGGTTGCCCTGGAAGGGCTAGATTGACAGCATGGATGTAACAAAATGCAATGTAAATCAAAATAAATTAAACTGCACCTTATTATATTGTTAAATAACTGTTTCCATATTTATTATGTATTAAAGTTTCAAATATTTAACTCATTACTATATTAAACTCAGTGTTTGTTGTTGTAAACCTACTCTCACACAGGTGATGTTTACAGAGTCCATTGCTATGGTAACGGACTCTGTAAACATCACTCAGAGTTTCCATTACCTTGGTTTCAGAAGCAGAAGCGATTCTTTGTTTTTCTTGTAGGATAAATTTAGCATACTTACCTCCGTGTTTGTTGTCAAACTGCCGACGTAGATGATACTCTTTCGCGACTGACACCGCCTCATAATACAAAAGACATACTGTTTTTTCACCTTGAGGTACAAACTTGTATTCGTTTTCCCGTCGTTCATTAAACTGCTTTCCTTGTGCATCAATTTCTCTTTTCTTGGACATATACAGATTAGTTTGTAGAGGTTTTTCTTAAATTCATCAGTTCTCAAAGTCATCTTGATGTCTTGCTCATGGTGAGATACTGTTATCATTGTGGGTGACGATGAAATGCATTGTGGGAGATATAGTTTATTGTCAATATGCGCTTTAGAGCGGTGTAAGCTTATTTTAAGTCTTAAAATATTGGTTTAAAATTTAAGCCAATAATGCACAAGCTCTCGAGGGCCACATAATGACATGACAGGTCACATTTGGCCTGCGGGCCTTGTGTTTGACAGGGTCTTAAAGGGTATTATTGTTCAGATGAAACAAAGAAAATCAACACAAATTTGCATTTGATCCATACTGTGATATTCTGCAAAGGCGAAGAAAAAAAAAGTAATCACTAACTTACTTGTTTTTCACCAGTGAGCAGCTCTATTGATATTAATTCCGCACTATGGAGTGTTCCTCTACCTCTCGACGATGCCTGCCCTTCTCAATCCAGCATTTGCTGTAACATGCAATTTCAGCAATTTTTTTTTTTTTTTTGTTCTCCAAATCCTTGAATGCCAGGACCATTTTTATAAGCACTTTATACTTTAAAGTGATTGCAGTTCCAGAGTGCAGAATGTGACCCACCACTCTGCTGTTCCTCACATATATACTATGGTGTGTTACATACTATTCGTATAGCATGCGCATGTGTATGTTTCCAAAGACAAATACAAGCCTTCCTTTTTTTTTTTTGCTTTTTTTGTTTCATTTTTTTAAACATATGCATTCAGAAAACTCAATGCTCCACAGACACCCCATCAAAAAAATCAAGGAGGGATTTCTATGAAGACCTGTTAGAGTGTTGAAGAGGAAAATACTGGCCACATATTTTTTTCAAAAGCAATCATATTCCCACACAAAATGCCTAAATAACCTGGAAAAAAATTATAAGTCAACAGCCATGTTTGACAACACGAGCGCCATCTCAATAGTGTGCTTAGAGCACTTATGATAATCTACGATAATCTACTCAGCACAGACATACTAACACATTATCCATTTTAAAGCTAAGTATACCTCATTCAGGACTAAAAAATGCTAACATATTCGGAGAGCTGAGAACAGCTCCAGAGGAACATGTTATCCTCTGCTGGACCCAACACACACTCTGTAAGGCACCTAAATCGCTTTATGCAAAGAAATGAAAAGTAGATAACTCGCTACTTCAGCTGCACATCTACTTGATAGTTTCAAAGAAGGAGCTTGCGTTTTAAATGGGCAAACACAGCAACTCATCAGGCAACAAGCCCCTTCAACATCAAATATATAGGATCAGCAGTGACGGCTGGACAGGCCTGGACAGAGGAGAAACAAGCCATCCTCTAGTTCAGAGCTCATTGGATTTGTATCATGGCTGCAACGATAACCTCCAACGGTAATTTAGTGCTCCCATTGAAGTAATGCACTTTATTGCACCAGTGGATTAAGTAATGATTATTTTGTGAAATTGCAGCCACACAATGGTCAATTAATCTTTAATGAAACTGTAACTTATGAGGTGGAGCGTTGCATTCCAATAACCCAGCAACTGCTTGCCAAGGCAGTTACAAGCTTCGGTTGCGACTTGCACTACCTATATATCACCGTGAAAAAAACAGAGCATTCTTGAAGAGACATAATGAAAAGGCAAAGTCACAGTCGCAGAGTCTCCATTTTTAGCAGTCATGGAATGTTTGTAGGCTCATATCCTTCAAACTATGTTAAGGAAATAAATCATCCTCTGATATATGCAATGTGATTAAGTTCCATTTTGCGGTGTTATTTATTTAGAGAGAGCCAGGCAGAGGGATGGAAGGGAATTATTTGCACTGACAGAGCATGAAGTTGGAGGTTATCAAATAGCCTGCATGGGTATTTCGAAATGTACCTTTTGTTTCATCATCTCCTTTTTAATGATGGTAAGTGTAACTCCCTACTTCAATATCTGCTGTTTTCCTCAACACATGCCTGCCTCTGAGCCACATAAACTGCAGCTTTACAGGCCAATCATTTTCAGTTTTGTCACATGTTATTGCACTAACACAGAAAAGCTGGCTAAGTCGCAAAGATAAATGTTTTTAACTCTGATTAGTTTCTCATTTCATTTTTTGGCCCGAGGGCTCCAATTCTCTTACTCATTCCACACCGCACTAACAAATGTTGATAGATTTACTTTTATTGCATGACATCATTTCTGCGCTGGAGTGGGAGGACAAGACATGAAATTTCCAATACTTGAATGCGTGCTCAGCGGGAGAATGTAGAGGAGAGCAGAAGAGGTGAAGAAACAGGAATGAGCAGAGTGATTGATGGAGTGAATGAGAGCCAAAGCGTGATGGGGGGAGAGTCAAGGGGCACGAGGGTGCGTGTGGTGTGGGTAGGGGTGAGTGTGATGAAGTAAGACAGTAGAAGATGTGCAAAAAGACAGAGGAAAAAGGCAGAGAGAGGAGCACAGGAGGAGAATAGACAGAAACCCTGACAGAGGAGAAAAGTGGAAAACGGGAGATTGCAAGGCTGATAGTGCTGAGCTGAATGTCAGCATCTCAAATGGTTGCTTCTGAAATCCTCCAGCAGTAACACACAGATATCAAAAAAAAGAGAGGAAAATATGTGCTCATGTTCATGGTATGGTGGAGGCTGGGGGAGTTGGTGGAGGGGGGGGAAGACTGAGGCACTCGGTGTTATTGTGCAGGCGGCCGCTGGCACCAGCACTGTCAGTGAGCAGCGTTGATCCGTGAACTTGCCATCTGGATTTTCCCACAAATCACATTAAAGTTTCAAGCCCAGGAATACATCAAGCTAAATGAATATTGGATCCAGACAGGCCTGATGGAGAAAAAGCCCTGGGCAACCCAACTCTTTTGTGGTCAGACATGATCTATCCATCCCCTTTTACTCCCTTCGTTCTTCTGTTCCCTTCCTCTCTGATAGGCAGTGTTTCTGATGAAGTGTGGAGAAGAAAAGAGCTCATCATTATGTAAAAGAAAAAAAGGATAAGTACATATTACAATCGGGGCTTGCTTGGTACAAAGAAGTGTAACTGAACATTTGCAAAATGGTAAAGAACCCTCGTGGTAAACTCAGATTTGATCTTACTCGGGCAAAATAAATATCAGCAAACAGTGCTGCATGAATGGCCAAAACACAGTATATGTTATTTTTTCTTGCACTGGGTGTTGATGGTTGCTGCTGAAGCTGTGCTGTGTTACTGATCCAAATCATTAAGGCCTTCATCTGTTTCTAAATTACCCACAGTTTATGTTTAACATTTGCTGTGGGTGAAAATGAGGAGCACTAACTGCTGCATGCAAATGTACAATAAGACGCCATTTGACTTCATGAAAAACACCCTGGAAATGATTCATGTGTACAGTATGGAATTATATGCTTATTTTCCCTTTCATTTCAGTTGCATTTTGTTGCCTTTGCTTAAATGGATTCCTGTTTTCACACAAACATGGGGAAAAAAAAAAAAAACCTAATACAATCATTCATCATTCAATAATGTTTTTGTTCAGAATCCTGGTTGCATATTTTCTGCTGAAGCACTGTTTGTGCTCAGGTAAAACCCATTAAGAAAATATGGCCTTACGGAGATGTTGTTTCATACGAGAGGGAAAAATCTATTTAGTTTTTTCCAATCCAGTGGCTTGTAGAGCTAGGGATTTATTTTCCTCGGGTCTGAACTGAAGAAAGCCTGTACCGTTGACTGTCCAAGCTTCAATCCTGCGAGATCCCTGAGGTGAGATACGGAGAGGCTCAGAGTCGAAAAATTATAAACACCTTGTCAGTGATAGTGAAGAAGGAAGAGGTACAACCCTACACTTGTATATTGGCCTCTAAATCATGAATCCAGCTGTGTCTGTGCAATTAACAGAAGGCTGCATGGGGGCATGAAAAGCAACAAACAAATATTGATAAGACTGGTAAAATGCTTGCATGCACACTGTATGTAAAGGGGGGAAATAAATTCAGCTCTGAATAAAGCGATATATCACAGAAGAGCAGGCATCAATCACTGTTATTCATTGTCACTTCAGACAGCTCAAGTTGAACAGAGGCAAGCTTTGAAAGACATCCTTTAGAAAAATAAATGATTGCCGGCAACACAAAGCAATCTCAGGCATGCAGCCATTTCTTTGTCAAATTGTCCAAAACTCAAAGTATTCCGTCTTTTTATTTTATTTTTCTCACATAAGTATCTGGAAAGAGATACCACATGTATATCCCGTTTTGACAGCAATTAAGGCATTTTCTTGTTTTGGTTTGTTCTCCAAGTAAATGGATTCAGTTGAGGAAGAGCTGAATAGCTATGCAACTGGTACACGTCTGCACATTACTTTTAGCTGTGCTCGCCACCGTTGATGTGTATGTGCTGATGAAAAGAGAAACATTTCTGTTATGTCAATTTTCTTTTCTAATGTTCAGTTGACAAAAGAGAAAGAAAAAGAAAAGAATGCATAATTCACTAAACCTGTCATTTATCTGGATTTCAGGCCTTCAGGTCATTTTCCCAGAATACCTGCAGGAGAAATTCGTCCAGTCAGCTCTGAGCTACATTATGTGCAACGGAGAGGGGGAGTATGTGTGCCGTAGCAACCAGTGCATCTGTCAGTGTGCCGAGGAGTATCCCCAGTGCAACTGTCCCATCACCGATATCCAGATCATGGAAAACACCCTGTTGGCGATGTCTGAGTCATGGGCAGCCTCTTATAAAGACTTTGAAAACTCTGGTAAGTTGGACAATCTTAGAAGTTTTATTTAGCTGCTGAAAATGGCAGTGAGTGAAACCTTTTTTCATTTTGCATGGAAAAAAAAAATCCTGTCATGTTAAAGCAGTTCAGAAGAATGTTTGTGATTTTTAGCTTAGAGGGTCACACGTATAGGAACAGAGGATAAGTGACTTTAACACTGCTGTCAAAGAGTTAGGGTACGCTCTCCCGCCACGTTGTGCCGTGCCACGTGTGGGCACGACTGACCCTTACAGATTCCCCTGCGGGCCTGCAATGACATCACTCCCCTCTACAGAGAAGATATATGGAGGGAAAAACAATGCTAACAACAGCAGGCTCTGACAAAGGTTACGGTGTTGAATTCCTTGCTATGTCGGATACACATCATCAGTTTGATGCAGAAGCACAAATTACCCATGATTCTGTTTCTCTTTATAAATTTGATGGGTTTTTTTTTTCCTTTGGTCGCCTCATTCATTAAGTCCTCTGTAGCTCTGAGCTAATTTTACGATTGTTGACACATGGCGTAGTTTCAGAAAGCCATACGGATTTGTGCAAGAAATAGCCAGGATGGGAGTCCACAATTACTCTGGATGGTAAGAAACGAAGACCGTGAGCTTCCCAAAAAAAGTTAAACATTCCTTTAAAATAAAACTGAAACTGATAATTTGACATGAAAACAACTCCTAGTGCTTCTTGAAGATATCCTAATAGTGTCATTTTAAAATGAAAACACTTAATTATTTAACAACTTGGGCCACTCTTACTCAACACCAAATTATTTCAAAAAAAGATATTTTCATCACCTTAGCCAGATACCTTTTTTGAATAGTAAAGCATCCTAATTTGTGATATAGCAGGACATAAAGCTTTGTTCATCAAAGGAGTAATGACAAATAATATTTCGTCTTACATACCTTTCTTCATTATATTTAAAAGCAAATATAAATGTAGGTGTGGCGCTTGAATTTTGCACATGGTGTAGGGAAAGCATGCATCAGCTTGATATTGTCTAGATGCTGCAAGGCACCAGGTACTGCATACTGTATTTATTATTAATGCAATATAAAAGTGTCTCAATAAAATCTGCCAGCAACAGATAAATGTATTTATGATCCAGAGAAAAAAAGTTAATGCTCGTCATTAAGGTCACTGATCGCAGTGCATCATTAAAGAGGCGTTTGGAAATGAAGGAATAGGGAAAATAATATGCACCATACATGCAACCTGCCTCCAGAACGGATTTAATTTTGAACCTGCAGCAGGAGAGTACACCTGTGTGGAATATCTGAAACAGAATCACTTTGTAGCTGTTGCTGTTGTTTTTTTTGTTTTTTGTTTTTTTTTAAAGGGGGGGCAACACGCCCAAGACATAATTCCACATTGTAGAGATTTACTGAGTGTAATTTTCTCACTGTCAGAAAGCTTATGATTTATTTAAACTAATGAGCCAAAGACAATCTTATGAAATAATGAAGAAGGCGCTGGCTGTTAAACTAAATGGTAGCAATGGTCTTTGATACTCTGTGTAGCAATGGTCTTTAATAAATTAAAATATTTGAGCCATGTGCTGGCAAATTAACAATAATAAAGATTTTACTCCTGATCAAAAAACATATATCATTATCATTATTATTATTATTATTATTATTTCCTTTTTTTTTGCATCACCCTTGATCTCTACGGACAGTTGCCATGTTATAGCAGCTAGTATAGAAATATGTTCTCCTGGTGCAGAGATCAGATAACATGACTCTATACATTGCGTCCTTCACTCAGTACTCCTTTCATGAAGCAGAGCTTTGACAGTGTGCAGTTATTGGTTGTTAGCACAGCTGCAGCCGCTGCTGCTCTGCTTGGATGTGCGGGCTGAGGCTGAGCCTTTAATATGGCTACCGTTTGGACGAAAAGCTGCACTGAATGCTGTTAATAATACACACAAAAACACACGCATGTACACAAGCAAACATAATAATGCCACTAAGGCTTTAGGCCCATAATGCTTTTATCAGATTCGACAGGCATGCTACCAGAACACCACAGGAGCTTTACAGCTGCTCCGATAATAACACATTACCTGCACACACCGGACATGCTGAACTGCTACATGTAGTTAGTGTTACTCCCTTTATAAAGTAATGCGTTTCAGCCATTATCCAAAAAAAAAGCATACAGCTATGTCTACAGTCACAGTGACATATTATGGCTATAACAATAATTATAGGTAAAGAAACGTCTTGGCCGGTCTCAGCAGCAGTCGGGGAGCACTCATGAGCAAACCAGCTCATCTCGTTATCTACCTAACTGCAATTATTGCCGCCGTGCAGCAGAGATTACACCCGCATGCACTTTGGCAACTAAATGATACACAATTATATCAGGAGAAAAAAGCAGTCTGTCTGCATGGATCAGAGGGAAAGGTAAAAGTTATTGTGACTGATGGCAAACTTTTGTGCAAGCTGTTGCACAAATTAGTGCTGTGAAGTAAAAGTTTCATGGGAAAGTAACAAGAGTAAACTAAAGCCGTCGAGCACATATAAAAGAACAGAGAGCTACCTGATCAGACAAATATGATCCAGTGCAACGTTTCCATCTGACCATGGGAACTCTGAGCTTGCTGTGAAGATTGGCAGGATCTTAAACGTTTCCAGTTGTGAATAATCGTTCTCACAGTCTGATGATGGAGTGCATATTGTTTAGAAATGGCTTCATAACCCTTCACAGATTAATGAGCAGCAATAATTGCTTCTCTAAGATCATTGCTGATGTCTTTCTCTTGGCCTTGTATGAACACACACCTGAGTGGTCTGGATCAGCTAACTGCCAAAACCGCTATTTTTATGGAGGTGGTCACACTTGCTGATGATCACTTAATCAAGGTGCATTTGATTAGCAGCACCAGGCTGCCACTTAACCCCATAATTTTCCATAGCTGCACCAAAAGGGGTTTTCTGAAACAAATAATAGTAAAGTGTTAAATACAAGAATCAAATTTAACATATTTTAGGACATATTAATCACAGGATAATTCATCAAAGGTTTTTACATGTTACTTATGGGTTGACTTTAGGTATCAACAATACTTGGTTAGTAACATTTTAAATCAAATTTAAAATCTAAAAAAGAGCTCATAAAAGGAATGGGCTAATTGCATTGCTGGTTAGCATGTGGTTAAACTACCTCAGTTTATTCTGCCAAATCCAAAAACTTAATTTAGCTTGCAGCTGACCTCCAAGATGAATATAACTGCAGTGTCACAAGAAGCACAAGTTCAACGGATCCACAGTGAAACTGGCTGGAAACTGAAACACACGACAAGGACAACATGAAACCTGCGGAATCAGAACGGCCGACATCAGATCAGTTGTACAAAAATCACATCACGTCCACCAAAAATTAATATTTATTCACATCTATTGAATCCTGCCATCAATCAAGTAGCACAGAGGAACTGCAGTTTGTATAATGTTTATAACAGTGCCCAAATTTTACTTTAGTTTGGTCTCTTCTGAAGTCAGTCTCTCATTTTCTCTTCCACGATTACTTTCTCGGGCATCTTTGTTGTCTCTGCTGCGATGTTAGCTGTATTTCTGTGAGCTAGTTTCGGCATTGTTGATGTGTGACATAGGACCATAATTGATATGCAGATGCCCAACTGGGACGGGAGCAGGAACTTCCGACATCAGACACAGATGATCGCTGCAGCTAGACTACACTTAAACAACCTACTACTATTAACACACAACTTAGACTGTTGTTAAAATTTAGCTTCATCTGATTTAAGCAAACATTAAACCCCCACAGCGTTTAAGAGGCCATGTGACTTTCTAGTAGGTGTTTGAAACCTGATTACACTCTAAACCTCAGCTAAAGTGGTCACATCACAAGTGGCCTCTCATGATTATGGATTAAAACAACACAACCTGCTTTAACAAAAGATCCATGTTATTCATCATCTCCTATCACTTTTTTGTTTCCAATCAAACATCAAGAGAAAACCCATTGAGTTAGGTTGGTATTTATAAGACAGAGTAGGTGAAATATTACATAGCATAAAACGTTGGTAGGAGCCAACAAAGTGAGATATAATGGAGCAAGAGGTAAAATGTGGCTAAATTGTGGAAGCTATAATCTCTTGATAAGGTGTGCTGGGTGGCTTGAGATAAGAGCCACTCAAGGGACTATGTGGACTCTTTGGAAGCCCTATCAAATAGGGGATACGCGATGGCTTTGAGGCTTATATAAAAGAACTTGGCTGCTATTGAACTGCCACTGGTGCGCGACTTGATAATGGAGGTGTTTCGCAGCGAGGCAGTGAGATAATTCAGAATTTTGGGTGCCGGTGACACCCAGATTTTCCAGGAAAAGTGTGAAGAGGTATATGACATGTCTGAAAGCTGGGTGGAGGAATTTGGCAAGTTTAAAACAGGGGAGGAGAAGGATTCTGGCTCCTTTGAAGAAAAAAGGGAACGGGAGCTCTGACATGCCTGGGAGGAGGGTGGAGGAAATTCTGACATTTCACGGCTGTGGCTGAAAAAGAGCTCTCAACTCTGTGGTTAATGCTGTTAAACTGTCTCGGGGACAGCTGTAGGAGGGTGCTGGCGTGCTTTGCAGGTGCAGTTTTTTGAATAACAGAGTAACAGAGGTTTTTTTTTTTTGGTTTTTGTTTTTTTTTTTTTGGCTTCAATATTTCAATGATGCTTTCCACGATGACATATTGTCTTAGGACAAGTGTGTTTATCCAGTTGGGATAGTTTTCAGGTTTGTGGCCATAGCTTGTAAATTTATGATGGCACAAAGGCAGAATGGTCATCTTTTTCATTTTGTTGTTTGCTTGCTTTTGATCTGTCTTAATCTTAAATCATCTGGCATTGCTCAGGAGATAATAGAGGGATTAATTAATTATTATTCTGTTATATAAATGAACATGTTAAATAATGAGCTAATTGGCATCATTGGGCTCAATATTTTCCTCATTACTAGGCAAGGCAAGGCAAGGCACGGCAAGTTTATTTGCACAATTCGTACACAAGGTAATTCAAAGTGCTTTACAGATGCATGAATGCTACACAGAACAGAGCAAGCACTGAAAGCATAAACTGTCCTTGTGTATTTTGCAGAATTGAAGTGATGTCTTCATAGGTGTTATTGCAAAAAGACTGAAAGGTAGGGGTCTAATGAAGAAAGACCCATGTATTATCTAAGGCTGCAAGAGGTACACAAGGAGGGATGTCAACGCTATCAGACAGACATGAAAATGCACATTTGCTGCAACGTTTGAGCAAAAGCAGAGAAAAACAGTCGACATCCATTATTTTATGCAGTGTAGGTGTTGACGATAACTGTAACAGTTTTCGTTTTACATGTTCATGTTGGACACCAATGTTTATAACTTATAAAACTACTATAAAAGTACTCACCCGTTTCTTTCTTATATCCTTATCCCTCTGCTTTGCACCCTGGTCTCGCCCTCCATCCCTGTCGGTCACCCAGATGAGTTCAAGTCATTCCTGAAGAGGCTGCCCTCCACTCATTTCCTGCCCATCAGCAGCGTGCATCTCCTGTGGGGCAGCGACTGGGACCTGCAGGCCCGCTACAGGCTCCTTCAGAGTTCCCTGGAGATCCAGCGGCTCAAGATCCGGCGCACGGCCCGCAAGCTCTTCAGCCTCAGCATCCGTTGTCACCACAATCCCAACCATCAGATGCCTAGGGAGAGGTGGGTAGAAATATGACCTTGATATGGATTTGCTCAGTAATATAACCCAAAGGTTCAATGTTGACATTTTTGGAGGTTTACCAGAGGTTGAAACTTTAAGCTTTGCCAAATAAAGATATTTTTTTCTTTTTCATTTTGGGATGATGTAGAATTTTATTTTAATTGTTGTCTCTCGAAGGATGCATGGTAAGCATGCCATCTATTTTGTATTTTAGCTTATGGTTGTGTTGTTTTGTCCATCACGTCACCTTAGTGCTGACGCTTGCACATGCCTAAAAAGATATAACTCACTCTTGTATTTCACTTAGAGGGTTGAAAAGAAAATGTAGCTGTGGCAGTTTTCCCGTTTGGTCACTGCACACATCTGTCATCGCCTACTGCAGCTGCAGCTTAAGAGCCTTGCTGCAGATGTGCCATGGTGTCAGCCCCTACAGGAAATGCCAGGAATCCCCTCAATCCACTCTAGCAAATCAGAAAACACTGTGCAAAATATTCTGTTGCAATATAACACAACCTGAAAACTATTCAATTTGGGGTAAGTTGCCATATTAATGGGAACAGAATCAAGCTGAAATATTAATTTAAGTGGTCTGGCAATGAGCTGTTGTTGATTGTCCCTGACAGAAATTTGTGAGGGAGACTTGGCAAGGGTTTGTTCTGAAGCGTTATTAAAGAGCCACAGTATGTGCTTTATCTTCTGTAATACTGTATTTTTGTAATTTGAAAATACTGTAGATGCTTTCCCAAGGGATTTCTACACTCCAGATGCTTCAGAGCTAGGCAGCAAGGTGATTTGGTGATTAGCATTATCGCCTCACAGTTAGAGGATTCTTGGTTCAGACTTTTCAGTGTGGAGTTTGGATATTCTGTCTGCTGCTGATTAGTGATTCTTAATTGACCCGAGGTGAGACGTATAAAGTTAAATGTTAGCCTAACACTATTATCAAGCTTGTGTTGAAAAAAAAAGATGCCTGGGCTCGATATAAAACAAGAAAAGTTGACTGAAATGGCAAAGAATGTCTGGAGCAGTCGAGGCTCCTCGAGTATAGCAGACATGTAAAAAGGCAGCACTTACACTCATCTGGAACTTTGCACATCTGTGCCTTTCTGGTCTTTCCTATGCTAGCGGCTTCCTCCGCTTATTCCAGGCAAAGTAAACAGAATCGCTATTTATGTGATGAGAACATAGCCCAGAATTTCTTGCAAGGTTCAGCATGTTGACACTCTTCCCTGTTTTGTCCTTCCTCTCAGGCTGAATCAGTGCCCACTATCTTCTTTGCGTAGAGAAATCTTTCAGCCATTTTACCCATGTCACAATGAAGGGATTTTACACGTGAAGGGATAGATGTGTAGCGTCTTTGCTTTAGATCTGTTTCATTTATACTCTGCAGGATCACAGCAGTTGACCATGGTTGTTTGAAGATAGAGAATAATGTGAAATGAGTGATTTGTGTCACTTGTTTTGGGTTATTGCTTCCTTTACCAGAAGTAGTCATGTCCGCAAAACGCCCCAAATGCAACATGTTACTGCTACCTAGCAGATAAAATTTTGCGGTACTTGGGTAGCCTCTATTTTCTTGTGATCGGCCTGGGCAAGCTTTGAACAGAGATTCAGAGGCTGCATGCATATTTTTTTTCTTCATTTCATCTCATACGCATCTCAGAAAGTATTCTTCTATTTTTAAAGTACAATACTCTATTAACTTTATGAATTCTGCTAATGCTTCTGTTCAGTTTCTTGTCATTGAGCCTTGGCAAGAGCGACTACTTCCAATAAGTGTCTTTGTTATCATTCCACATTTTTGTTCCAGTTAATACACTGTCCTTGGCTATTCTAAAATTGAAAACATCATTACACAGTATCAACATAAATATAGCTACCTTAATTCATCACTGCTAAATTGATGATCAGAATGGAAACATTAACAGTCCCTGGAGCCTTTCTGTTTCAACACAGGGTTCTGTGTCAGCTGATGGTGGAAATTTAACCACAGCAGCATAATTCCACCATCTGTCTCAATGCAAAGCTAAATGATCCATATGTCATGATATTAAAACCTTTCTATTTTAAAATATAGTAAAGAACAGTGGGCTGAAAATAAACACCGAAACCCTACCGAGAATCAATGTCACCAAAAAACTTCAAACCGTTCACTGAAATAAGGCCGCAGATGAGGAGCAAATGTAGCTCTGAATAGGCTCCATCTGCAGCATTGTCAGGTTCACTTTCCTCCATGTCACGAGTTACTGGATTTTCTTGTCATGGACATTTTATTTGAGTCGCCCTCTTGTCTGCTTAGGTATGTTATATTGTTACATCGTGTTATGTCTGTTGCGTGTGTCAGTGGAAACATTTCTAAATATAACTGTCTCATCCACGTAAATTGAAAATGATCTTGATGTCAGGAAGTGGTCCAATCATGCCAAAGGAAAATACATTTTTAAATTAAAAAAAGGAAGACAATATTTCCATCAAATAAAGTATAACTAAAGCAAGGCTGACATGGAACCAATTTTCTTCATGGGAGTGTCATGTCTATCTCTTTTCACTGTGAAGGAAATTGGACAAGTTAAAAAAAACAAAGCTCTGTTCTTCACATTTTCTTTTCAAATAAAGTGCAATAACTTTCATTTGAATAGATTATATATAATATTTGTCTGTCCTGTCTGTCCTCTCAGCAGTTAAATTATCTCTGATATTGGAGTCATCTTTGTCAGCTTGAAATTTGGATTATTTGTTGTTCAGAGGCTACACCAGTCCTTAATGATGGGGTCCTTAAGTGCATGTAGATCTTGTTTAATTTTTCTGTCTTTTTCTGGACATTTGAAGAAAATTCTGTAATTAGCGATTTAACATGTTGCTTGTCAACTTAATAATTATCAGACTCATCTTCATGTCTTTTTTTGAACCAACAACCAGCTCTCTGCTTTTTTATCCAAGTGAATATTCTGTTTGTCAGTTCCTCCATCACCTTTCATTTTACACTTGAGGTTTACAGTCACGACACAAATCTTTATATTATATATCTAAATGTAACAGTGAGTGAGAAACTAAAATATAATAATTAATAAAATAACGGTTTCGCATAAAACTCACCAAAGACTCCAAATGCAGTCATCAAAATTAAACTAAGTGGGGAAAAAGCAAGCTGGAACGTGGACTCATCTGAGCACAGAATGCATTTCCACTGTCTTTCTGTTCATCTGAGATAAGCTTGTGCCCAGAGTTGATAAGTGGCATCTTCCTTGTCTTAGCGTTATATTTGTGGAAGGAGCAGTGGACTGTGTTGAGTGACAATGGTTTTCCTAGCCCATGTGGCTTCATTGATCACACTGGCATGAAGGTTTTTCATCCAGCGCTGCCTGACGGCTCAAACATCACACACATCTAACAGTGGTTTCCAGTCTTGGCCTTTACACACTGAGATTTCCCAAAAACCTGCTTTTTTAAAGAGCTAAATTCTTGACATTTTTGTATTAAGAGATGTTGTTTCTGAATAGAACTATGATTCCCAGAACAATGTGACGACCCACATTTGCTTCAAACGACCAAGCCTTTGTTGAATCTCTATTTTCATAATCAATCCTGACACCTTCGCTTGTCACAAGTTAACATGTTGATCGTAAAATCTTTCAAAACAGTCCTACATGTGCAGTCAATTTTTCTACATCTACCAACTTTTACAAGTGTGTTGCTAGCATCAAATTCTAGATTTTTTTTTAGATTTTCCTGAATACTTACAGTAATTATAATTAACGCTGAAATGATTAGCTGTCACGAGAACTACAAAACTGACTATGTAAAATAGTCAGTTTCAATTGTCAGTCAAAACACAGCTGTACATTGTATCGTGTGGTCAGAAGTGCAACATCCTCCAAAACTTTTGAGAGAAAAAATAGTGAGGGATGTCGAAAATCAAAGGGAATTGTTGCTGAAGTTGTTTTCTCTGGAACTGATGTTTCCAGACTGCTGTGCGGACTCCTTATTGTGGTAGCCTTTCAGATCATTATCCAAGACACAGCTGCACATCAAAGTCAAACTTCACTTTGCCTATGAGCATCTGAAACATCGGGATGAGTTTCTGAAGTCCACAATTTGATCTAATGAGACCAAACTGGACAGGCTAACTTAATTAAGAATTACCATTCGAGATTGTCGTCACTTGTAAGTCACAGAGGCTACACCATTCATTAATAATTGCCAGAAGACTAACAATTTTGGGCTTAGATTTTTTTTTTTTTTAATTTCTGTTTTAATTGACCACTCTAGCGAAATATCTTAATTTAGCTAAACGAAGATTTTCCTTTGTTCTACTAGAACCATAAACACATTTGATTCTGGTCATTTCCATGGTCAAAATGGTTTTGGTTCCTTTTATCAGGGGGAAAATATTTTGACTTCAACTATATGACAATAAAGCCACTGTAGTCATTTATTTATTCATGTTATTGCTTATATGCCTACATTATATAATGGTGCTACACTGGTACCAATTGGTTTAGCTGTTCTACTACGACCCATACTGTGTTTTACTTTGCATCGTCTTTGTGTCTTCTACTCTGTTTTATTTTATTTTATTTTTTAAGTAATGATCAATTTAAAGTTAAAGAGGAAAGAGTTGGGACATCTTTCTTGTGTTCTCTTAAAATTATCTTCAGCACTGACAAGAAAAACATGAAAATAAAAATGCTAAAAATTAAAGGGACTTAATTCTCTGTCAACGCTGTATTGCCGACTTATGCTGGTGCAGCTTGGGGCTTTTTGGCCTGGATAGGGTGCAGTGTCCTCCATTATAGTTAATGCAAGAGGTCACCAGCATGGTAAACTAACCTTGACCAGCTTTCCTCTCTGAAAAATAAGGAATTAGAAATCATCTCATATACTCAGAAAAGAAGTTCCAGTACTGTCAAGAATACAAGGAAAGATGCCTGAGGGGAAAAGAAAAGACAAGATAAGAATACCAAATATTGCTTTCCATCATAATGGGATTCCTCCCATGAGAAAGAAACCATATTTTTTATCTTCCCTGCTTATATATTTTACACACAAGCAATGCAGTTTTGATTCTGATCAAAATTCTGATTGTTGCTAATGTGCCTTTCTTATTTTTCCATCTTTGTCTCTCCAGATCTGTTATGCAGTGGCTCAACAGGGTTCAGTCGTTCCTGTACTGCAATGAAAATGGGTTTTGGGGGACCTTTCTGGAGAGCCAAAGAACATGTGTGTGCCACACAGGTGTCACACTGTGTCAGCGGCCCATCCCGTGTGTCATAGGTGGCAACAACAGCTGTGCCATGTGCAGCCTGGCCAACATCTCACAATGTGGTTCCTGCAACAAGGGCTACAAGCTGTACCGTGGTCGCTGCGAGCCCCAGAATGTGGACTCAGAACGTAGTGAGCAGTTCATCAGTTTTGAAACTGATCTGGACTTTCAGGACCTGGAACTCAAATACCTGTTACAGAAAATGGATTCGCGATTGTACATTCACACCACTTTCATTAGTAATGAGATCCGACTGGAGACATTCTTTGACCCGCGATGGCGTAAGCGCATGTCCCTGACTCTCAAGAGTAACAAAAACCGGATGGACTACCTCCACATGATAATTGGTTTGTCAATGAAGATCTGTCAAATGCGAAATAGCAGCATTGATCCCATGTTTTTTGTTTATGTCAACCCATTCAGTGGCAGCCACTCAGAAGGCTGGAGTATGCCCTTTGGTGAACACGGCTACCCACGCTGGGAAAAAGTACGACTGCAGAACTCACAGTGCTTCAACTGGACTCTTCTGCTGGGCAACAGGTGGAAGACCTTCTTTGAAACGGTGCACATCTACCTGCGCAGCCGTGCTAAGGTCCCAACCGGCCTCCGCAATGATACCGGGCAAGGCCCAGTGGATCTCGCTGACCCAAACAAGCGCCAGATCTACATAAAAATCTCTGATATCCAAGTGTTTGGTTACAGCTTGCGCTTTAACGCCGACCTGCTTCGTAGTGCTGTGCAGCAGGTCAACCAGTCGTACACACAAGGAACCCAGTTTTACTCCTCCTCGTCTGTTATGCTCCTGCTACTGGACATTAGGGATCGCATAAACCGTCTAGCACCTCCTTCTGCACCCGGGAAACCCCAACTGGACCTCTTCTCCTGTATGCTAAAGCATCGGCTCAAGCTCAACAACAGCGAGATGATCCGAGTGAACCATGCCTTGGACATGTACAGCACAGAGATACTAAAACAATCAGATCACCTGACTGCTAAACTCTGTTGAACGTAACATTAACTTAAGGACAGCAAACGAAACGAAAACACCCAACTAATGAACTATGAGGGGATGTTATTCTTGTTTTTTTCTCTCTTTTTTTCATTTTTGACCTTTTCTGCCTTTTGATGTAATATTAACTTTGTAAGCATAATTCTTAAAAAAGAGGAAAAGGCAGTGATGAGAAGCTTTTCTGGCAGATTAAGAAGATTAATGGAAGCACTATAAGGACTGTATCATATTTGTCCCAGCATGTCTGTAACTCCCTAAAAGACCTAAAAAGAGAGACTGAAGGAAAAAAAAAAAGAACATATTAAATCTATGTACTGGTGAAAAAGAGGCCTTGATTTTTAACTGAGGGATCAAAGGTTATATCTGAAACTGCCATTCTTTATTGAGAAGTAAATAAGTAAATGAATACATTTTTAAAGAAATAATGACAGAATACAAGGGCAGACCAGATATCATTACATCTCACCAAACTTGCAAAATATTTCAGACATAACAGACAGTTTAGTAATAAAATGTTTATACAGTGTAAGGATTAAATAGCCCTAGTAAGTAGTCAACACATTACTTATAAACTCATTATTACATCTCAGACCCACAGAGAATCTGCATTGATCTAAATGAATTATGACACACTCTGTCATTGTTCTGACACATAAGGCACACAGCAGGGCAGTAATGGACAGTCATGTCAAATAACAAAAGCCAGCTGTTTATATATACATATATATGTGGGTGAATGTGTGCGTATGTGCGAGGACGCGTGTCTGTGTACCTTTTTTGGCTTGAAGCTTAGCGCTGTCTTGTTAATTGAATGTGTCACTTGAGATTGACCCCAGTCTTTGCTGAATCTTGCATTAGGAGCGCTTCTTCCCGTGTTTGAAATTCGAGCTGTGTTTTTCACAAGGCAGTACCTCCTGGTGCGTGAGTGCAATATTGTGGTCTGAAGATTTAACAATCAACGCTATTTTGTACAGCTTTGCAAAATGTACATGTTGTGACTGCTGTTTTGTGGAGCTTTTCAGCACCAAGAGCAAAATGTAAACATTCATCTTTCAGGCATATTTGCAAGACAACCTAAAGCCATACACTTCCCTGAGGTAGACATACAGTGAGGCATAAAGCTCATTCCCACTTGTTCCATTTCTATGTCTTTGTTTTATTCTCTCAGATGATTTCAAATAAGAGCACAGCAAAAGGGAAGATGACAAGGGAAGGCCTATTATGTTGAGTGCGATTGTGTTGTAAAGCCATTGAATTTCTATGTTGTGCTGCAGGAAAAAGAAGAAGAAGAAATTGTTATATTAAAGCTTATAATACCTTTCTGCCAGTGTTTAATCTGTAAACTTTTTATGACCATGTGTAAAAATGTCTGTTTTTGTTTTGAGATATGAAATTTCAAAAATGTTCTGCATGTTGCTGAAAGCATAAACAGAGCTGTGACTTTGTTCAAAACTCTCCGTTTTCAAACTGAAACATGGAATACTACCTTTGTGTTGACAGTCACACTTGATTAGGATAATTCGATACCCAATCTCACAACAGAACATATAATAGCTACGTTGGTCCACAGTGCAAAACGTTGCTGTTTCACAATAAAGACTCAAAAGTTGTACAATGACTACGTTTTGCTTACTCATTTCCCTTCGGAGACACAGCGTACATCTCTCTATGGTTATGATGCCAACACTTTACGTCTTTGTTTGTAACAATGTTGAAATTCAGTGTCTCTCTACATCATGATGTACCAGTCTTATCAGTAAAAAGGAGGCAGGAGGTCAGAAGCGTTAGTCCGTCACTTCCAATGCTGAAGATACCACATTCAGATCCATGCCACACAGCATTTACTGGTATCATGTTGTGATTTCTCATTTTTCTATTTTGCTGGCACTTAGGAGATTAAAAACATATACTGAGTTTTAAAAAAAAAATGAAAAAAATCACAAAGGGACATTTGTGATTTTTAGCTCAGAGGGTCCCCCTTTAGGCGTGAAAGTGAAGTCACTTTAACAAAAACATTTACTCTTGTTTGGTCTCTTACTCGTTCACTCTCTCAGTATTTTTTCTTCCATCATTACATTCTCGAGTGTCTGAGTCTTGTTTGCCATGATGTCACCCTTAGCTCCTCAAGCTACTTTAATCTTTGTTGAGGTGTGACTCATAAAGCCATACACAGTTGACGCAAGACACGACTGCGACCTGAGACTTTGGGTGGGTTTTGCTAATAGAAGGGTAATCAGATATTTCTTCAAATGAAATTGAAACTGTGTATATATATGTATATATATATATATATACATATATATACATTTTTTTTTTTTTTCAGTTTTAAGAACAAACAGGCTTAGTTTGTGTTTACATTTTGGAAAACAGTTGAGTAGGGTTGGAATATTGGGTTTCATGGTGGCCTCCACAAAACAACAGATTGGGGATATGTTGCCATCTCCCAATTTCCTAACCGCAGATTTTAAAAATATTACGTTTTGGACATGTGGACAAACATATCTATTATTCGTTTTCTGGTGAGGCTGGGCTCAGAATTCTATACTGAAACAAATAATATTTATGATCTGTTTATCTGTTTGCAGGTGCTGTCATCAACTGGCTAACAGGACAGAAAAGGTTACTTGTGTTAAATACCAAGTTGTTTCAGCCTTTTTTTTTTGGGGGGGGGATTGTTGTTCAAAAAAAAGAAAAGAAAAAAAGGCCATCATTTTAGCCTACTTTGATACCTAAACTAGCACCATCCAGCGTAAAAGATTCTGGCCCAACTACAAACTTCTGTAAAATCATCAGAAAACCCACACTTTCCACTTTTCTATTTCTTTGTGTTTTTCTTTTGATGTCTGTTAGTACTTTAACATATTTTATGTGTTAGTATTCCTTAATTTGTGTTATAAATATTTGCTGTTTCTTTATATTGTGATGTGACTTGTGGAGACAGCTCTAAGCAGATGTTTGCAGAATCCACCTGTTAAGTGATGTGACTAAATCGTGGGTTTAAACAATAATGAAATTGGAATTCTTTAGCCAAGCTCTGGACTTAATATTTATTAAAAATAACTTTCTCATTTTCAGATGCATTTCAAATTTCCTAAATTAAAAACTGTCACGTTGCCTCAATATGAGTTACAAAAATGAAGGCTGAGAGTAGCATGTCTGTCTTGGTGTGACAATGATTATACTTTAATTTTTTCATTGTCAGTCTGTTTCTGAAAAAAAAAAAACATGTCATGACTGAGGGGTGCTTTGTTAGAAACACCTCATTTCATAAGTAACAACTATGAGCTAAAACAAGATCTAATTAATTTCAGGTGATTTAAGAGTCGAAAGAATAGAGCCAAGTGGATTTCTAAGTCCATGGCATATATCAACAACAAAGCTCTTCCCTTTGTCTTTAAATTGATTGTACACTAAAATTGCTTTATCAGAACTGTCTCATCCAGAATGCTGTTTGCAGCAGCTTGAGTCAAGAGTTCTCCAGCCTGATGCTATGCTAATGCTTGCATGGTAACACTTGCTACCTAAAATGCTAGCTTTCCCATTGTAACATTTACATTTCTAATCAAAGCACTAACAATGAGTCTTAGTTCACATACGTCCATATTTGCACTGTTTTTCTTGAGTGCATAATTACATTCACACTGACAAAGAGGTCGTAGGTAGAAGGAGTGAACTCAGTGGAGACTGCTAACGGGTCACCATGCTCAGCGGTTTCTCATTGGTTATGTAATGGATCTGGTTGTCTTTGAAAATACTACCTGCTGTAGACTTTTTAGTCAGACAATTATGGTACACATGTTTTTTTTTTGTGCGTGTGTTTATGCATGTTCAGTTGTCATCTACACTGTACTGTTAAATATATGGTACAAGGCATGACTTAAGCAATGTTCACAGTCAAATATTATTTTTGATTCTTTTCAGTGGGCCTACAACTTGCTGTTTATGATTTAATTTAGTCACTTCTTTACAAAATGCACTCATTACGCAAATCATGTGAGTATACACAGATGGAAATATCCAAAAGTCAGCTGAGCTAACAAACAAAAAGAAAGCTGATGTGGCTTGTGGTGTCTACAAATGGCCACAATCCTTTAACCTGCATTATCCTGAATACATTTGACTAAATTATTATTATTATTATTATTATTATTATCATTATTATTATTATTATTAAGTGCCTATTATTAATCCCTTTAACATATTTAAAGCTGGCAAAACTTAAATGTTACACAGAGAAGTGACAGTCAATTAGTCCCAGAATTTAAACCCCGTAAATATCAATCAAATATTTATTTTCAGTTCCTCCAGAAAACTAGACATAGGTGACGACTAGACTTTGTGCATATGGGGACACTGACCACCAGAAAAAGACGGAATATGCCTTGAAGTAATGGTGCACGTGTCTGCCCCCTGTTGTACAATATATATGTAAATAGGAGCTCTGTTGCAGTAAAAATGCTGTACTACAGTAACATTATCATAAAATATAAGATTAATATAAAGAGTTCTATAAAATTAAAAAAAAAAAAAAATCAATAAAAAAAGGCCCTCCAAGTACATTAGCACAAAATACTGGGCACCCATGTGTTACGTATCTAATTACATTCATTACCATTTATGACTGTTTTTTATAATGTTGAAAAATACTGTATATTGCAATTTAGGTTTTCGAGTCACTAGCAAGGACCATAAAACAAGCACATTTATGCTTATGGCATTATGCTACCACAGTGTTGCTTATTGTACATGTATCCATAAATTTGTCTGAAAGTTTTACACATAATATCTTGCCTATGTATTTTTTTTTCTGTTGAAACCATTATCTCAGCCTATTTTAGATGAATGTTTCATATAATAATCTATTTCTCATTAAAATGCTATATTTAATAAGAAGAGCGAAGCTTGTTTTTACAATTTACATTTATGTAAACTATGTAAATGTTTATCACTCAGCAAAGCAGCCCTTAATTTACCATATACATTAACTATCCCAGCACGTTCAGTAATACAGGTCTCTGAAGCACAGCCTCTGGCGCTGTAGAAGACTTTCACCATGATTATTATTCTGTTTCTGAAGTTTGTATTAATGTTTGTGTTCATAGATTTGGACTTAAAAATCAGTGGTATTCATTGGGATTACATTTAGTAATTTTTTATCTATCACTTAAGTTTCTGGCCATTTATTTTTTCTTTTTAATTTTCCTCTGGGGTATTCCAGTGCACCACAGTAAAGCAAGGGTCTGAGAGTGCTCCAGTTAATCTTTACTTTATGCATTTATATATGAGGCCGAGAAGGTGCAGTAAGTGACAGATGTTGCCAGTCATAACCTGGCAGCTGATGCATCAATCTGAATTGTCTGCAAAAGATTTGATTAGAGGAATTTTAAATTCTGAAATGGTTTTTGTAATTATTTTTTGATGATGGTTGTGGTTTATCAAGTTGAAAATGAATCCACTTAACAGGGATGTTGGTAATGGGGTTACTGAGGGAGTCGCAGCATCCCCTGCTGAGAAGGGTCTGCACCTGGAAGACCACATTTAAAGTGGCCATATTATGCTTTTACATCATTTCTGACATCTTAAAAATATTATGATGAATCATCCTCGATCTGACTAAGGGCTCAAAAATCAAGGTGGACATCTGTTGTACTGTTCCTGAAAACTGTGTTCCTACAGTTTTCAGGGTTCTAAAACTACTTATTTTCTGGAGTTTTTTTTTTTTCTGTTTTTCCTTTTTCGAGCATTGGCTCTCTATGACATCATGTAGGGTATCATATCCTTGCTTTGTCATATAGATCCTATTTCCTTCCTCTTTTCCTCCTTCACTTGGCTGGCCTTCAGCAGGAAGGCCCCCCCTTGTGATCCAGGTCCTGCTCAAGGTTTCTTCCCATTTAAGGGGAGTGTTTCCTTGCCACTGTTTGGCTTAAAGGTTTTTCTGCCTCTAGGTGAGTTTTTTTTACTTGCCATTGTCCCTTTATTTAAGATTGAACAATTTTTGCGATAGTTAATTATATTTGCCCGGGGGTTATGCACTGGGTCTCTGAAAAGTGCTGAGAGACTATTTGTATTGTAATAGATGCTATACAAATAAAGTTTAATTGAATAAAGGAGAACAATACATCTGGGTGCTTTGCCTTTGTGCAAGGTCCCCACCTTTTTTGGTTAAGAATCAAATCAAATGGCGTGTCACGCAAACAATTATGTAATGTTGCTGTCGGACATACAGTATACAATAACATTTATGGATCTCCAAGATTTATTGCACCCATAGCATTTTCTTCTACAAACTTTCTGCATTTTTTAGTTTTGGTTTTTGGTTTTCATTGTGAGTTTGCAGTAAACTAGTTTTTTTTGGGAGGGGTTTATAACTGACTAGCCAGTTTTGAAGTGATTACCGCAAACATATGATTGCTCCCAGACTTTCCCATTTTCAGCAACAGCTCTTTCCTTCTACTGTCCTTTACGCATCGAGGATGCGAACAAAAGAACAAGTCAAGATTCTTTTTTTTGTTTGTTTTTTAATGTCAAAAAACTCTAAGGGCCTGATTTACTAAGATCCTAAATAAAGAGTACTAAATTGCGTGTGCACTGAAAAAGTTTGCGCGTGCTGTTGTTGTGTGTTTTGCGGGTGATCAACTAAGAATGCTCGCGCAATTGATAACGGGTGCAAACCACAGTATTTAAAGAGGGTTTTGCGTGTCTTACGGTTTGCGCCATGGAGAGTCTGGATGGAAAGCAGGATAGACGCAAGCGCAAAATGAAATTTGACGAGTTGGAGTTAGAGATATTAGTGGAAGAGGCAAATAAACACATTCATGAACTACAGCAAAGAAATTTAAACATTACCAAAAGAAACGCAATATGGGAGAAAATCTGCGATAGAATAAATGCAGTTGGTAAGACAAAAAGAACGGCAGATGAGGTTAAAAGAAGGTGGCAAGATATAAGGCAAAGAACTAAAGAAAAAGTGGCCTTTAATAAAATAAAATAAAAAGCCTCCATAACCGCGGAGCGCTGTCATTACGGAGATGCGTCTCTGCGCGCAGCTGTGGCATCAATGAGTGGAGCTGTGGCTGGAGCCGACTTGTCCTCACACACTACTCATTCGTAAAAAAAGTATATGTTTTTTCATAAAATCCATCCATCCATCCATCCATTAGCTTCCGCTAATGGATGGATGGATGGATGGACCCGAAGTCGGGTCGCTGGGGCAGCAGCTTCAGCAGAGAGATCCAGACCTCCCTCCCCCCGGCCGCTTCCACCAGCTCCTCTGGGAGAATCCCGAGGCGTTTTTCATAAATGATGTGGAAATAACCCATTTTATTACAACTGAAATTGTGCTTGGGAGGAGTATTTTCACCGGACATTTTGACCGGAGAGATTATAAAATCCCGGACTCCCGCATATTTTACCAGACGAAGTCCGGCAATTACCAGGCAACGGAAACCCTGGTGCCTCCTGTGGCAACCTTTTGCTGAATAATACTCGATTTTAACATTCAAATAAAATATTTCTCCTTTTGCATGTGCAAACAAATTACACGAGTCCGAAAGACTCTCTCTCTGCGTATTCTTTGATTTTGGCGATGTCGCCTCCTTGCCACAATAACAGCAGCCATCGGTGCGTAATGCTGGGCAGATTAGCACCTTCCTTCCGAACGTACTAAATACAGACGCAATCACAATCCCCGCAATTACTTTCAGGGTTGGTAAATCTCATTGCGTGTGGTAAATGGACCTATTTGCATTTTCCCCTTCCAGTATTTTGCGCTTTCTGGCGGGTACGCCCCATATTGTTTATTCATCAGGGCAAAAGTGCTAAATGAACAGCGTGTGCTATTTTTTCATTGAGAGGCGCAGTCCTCTTTGCACGCTGTTAGTAGATCAGCTTGCACATTGGTTTGCGGGTGATGTCAAGTTTGCACACGTTTTTACGCACGCAAACCTTTAGTAAATCAGGCCCTAAGAAGCATCTTTTAAGCATGATGCCACTTGCGTTTCCAACTTGCCACTCGTAGTTTTGCAGTATTTGTTTTTTACTGGGGCACAAAGATACAGATACAAAGACATCTAACTGTTCCTCATCTATGCTCCAGGCTTGGCTAGTGCATGAGGGCAAGGGCTTCAGCAGACATTTTAAAAGCAGATGCTTACAACTGAGCAGCAAAGATCGGGTGTATTTGCCACTGATTGAAGTCGCCAGAATGTAAAAATGTTTCAGAATGTTTTTAAAATGTCTGAATGTGAGGGAAAGTCTCCAGTCTATGCCTTTTTTTTTTCTTTTATAAACCAAGCCCAGCACACTGCTGGATTTGCAGAAAGTTTATAGCAGAAATATGTGCTCATTGTTCTGAGCCACAAATGGCAAGTACAACGATTGCTGTTCGTTTAGTAGCCTCTGTGTGTGTGCTTTTTAGAGCAAACATTGCAGGCAGAGTGACCACAGTTGCAAGACTCCAGATTTTAAGCTCTTTCTCACACCAGCAACAGAGAGAAAATAAAAACGGATTCACTTCAATGCATCTCAAAAGAAGAAAAAAAAAATCAATTTCACTGATTACCATGCCAAGACAGCACCATTGTTGGCAAGTATGGAGTCAAATGTACTTTGGTGACAGCATCATTTGGCTTTTCTGTTACTTGGCTGCATTTAACTCAGTTGGAATTAACTGTACTTCACACATTTGCCCCTTTTAAAATAGTTAAATTCCACTATATTGCCAAACGTATCCCTCACCTGCCTTGACTCACATGTGAGCTTTAGTTCATCCTATTCCTAATCAGTATTATGTGGGTCCACCCTTTGCAGCTAGAACAGTTTCAACTCTTCTGTGAAGGCTGTCCACAAGGTTTAGGAGTGTGTTTATGGGGATTTTTGACCATTCTTCCAGAAGAACATTTGTGAGGTCAAACACTGTTGTTGGCTGAGAAGGTCTGGCTCTCAGTCTCTGCGCTAATTCACCCTAACAGTGGTTCTATCGGATTGAGGTCAGGACTCTGTGCAGGCCAGTCAAGTTCATCCACACCAGACTCTGCCATCCATGTCTTTATGGACCTTGCTTTGTGCACTGGTGCCCAGTCATGTTGGAAGAGGAAGGGACCAGCTCCAAACTGTTCCCACAAAGTTGGGAAGATGGAATTGTCCAAAATGTCTTGGTCTGCTGAAGCATTTAGAATTCATTTCACTGGAACTAAGGGGCCAAGCCCAGCTCCTGGAAAACAACCCCACACCATAATCCCCCCTCCACCAAACTTTACACTTGGCACAATGCAGTCAGACAAGTCCTGCACTCCTGGAAACCACCAAACCCAGACTCTTCCATCAGATTACCAGATGGAGAAGTGTCATTCTTTCACTCCAGAGAACGTTCCTCCACTGCTCTAGAGTCCAGTGGTGGCGTTTACAACACTGCATCCCATTCTTTCACAAATGTTTGTACAAACAGTCTGCATGCCTCGGTGCCTAATTTCATCCACCTGTGGTCATGGAAGTGATGGATCACCTGATTCAGATCATTTGCATAGGTGAGCAAATACTTTTGGCAATATAGTGAACATATTTCTGTAGATCATGACTGACTGGTAGACCATAAAATCTGTAATGTTATGCAATAGCAGGTAATGAGCTCACTATTAACCAAAAAAAAAACATCCAGCTGATATATTTTTTGTGCTTTCTACTTTTATGGCTCAAACATAAATGCAATGTAAAGGGTGTTACAAGGGGATGTTTCCATCATTTACAAGATGCACTGACAACATGCTCACATGTTGAAAATATGTGCTTTTAAACAGCGAGAGGAGTTGTATGTTTTCATGAGCCATCAGCTCTGGTTTATCAGCATACTTCCAGGAATTTTACCAATTGGAAAAACACTAGAGCCAAACTTGCTGAAAAAGCAGCTCCTTGTGTTTCTTTTCTTTTCATTTTTTTTTTTTTTTTTTTTGTCTTGAAAAAATTACAGGTTTTTGGAGTTATGCTGGATCAGAATCAGAAATATTTTATTGGTCCTAGAGGATTAAATGCTTTTCATTACAGATGCTCCCAATCAAATGTATTTAAAATATAAGAATGAGTACAGCAATGTTTTGTACAACATGTATAGAATGTACATAATGAAGAAATTTCACACATACACATACATACATACACATATATACCAACACATGTAAATACACATCTATACCCATCCATCCATCTATTATCTATGCCCGCCTAACCCTATGTAAGTCAGGGGGATCTGCTGGAGCCTATCCCAGCTCTCTTCGGGTGAAAGGCAGGGGTACACCCTGGACAGGTCGCCTGAGCATCGCAGGGCTAAACATCTATAGAATATACAAAATATAAAAATATTGCACAGGGGTAATTATTGCACATTGCAGAGACCAGAGTCAGTCTACTAACTGCATGTCTGACAGTCAAAGCTGTACATTTTGATAGCCACAGACAGAAATGATTCCCTGTGGCACCGTGTGGTGGATCTTGGTAGTCAGCCTTGTACTCCAGTATCTGACCAGTACGTCTCCTAACGGTTGGTCCACATTGTCCAAGACAATCTGAAACTTGGACAGCATCCTCCTCTCTGACACCACCATCACAGAGTCCAGCTTCACCCCCACAATGCCACTGGCCAACCTATTTTGTTGTACAAAGCAGCTTGATCCAGTTGCCTTCTAGATGAGGGCCTACAAATATAATAAATTGAGTAAAGGATCAGATATTAAAAAAAAGACTTCAGTGACTTTACCATTGTGGAAATGGTTTCTGTAAAACTTTTAGTATTTTGTGGACCAAAAAAATGATGCATTATTTTGCAAATCAAGGTAATTGGGCAAAAAAATGAAAGCAATTCAAGTGGAAAAAGCAGATAGAAATAAGAGCAATTGTGATTTTAGACCTTACAATTTCTTGTCAGAACCCCTAACAACAGAAGATTTTGGCATGTTATAAGATAAATTTAATCCATCCATGCATTTTTTAAAACCCCACCTCTTCCCAGCTGTCACGAGGTGAGAGGTGGAATCCACCCTTGGCAGCCCATCCATCCATCACATGGCCACAGTGAGACAAACCAGAGAAAAAACCAAGCTCACACTCACTTAAAGGTTCATTTAGAATAAGCCTAACGTCCATGTTTTTGAACAGCACCACCACCATATTATTTTGTTCATTTTTTTCCTCATTTGTACTCTAATGTCACATTTTTCAGACTTTTCTTTTAGAGACTTGCAACAATCAATAATGGATTTCAGCTGCTTAATTAAACAAGATTGGGTATAGTGATTAGATGTAGTCTTACCACACAGTCGCGAGTGATATGCAACGCCAACCTTGCTAATGATGTGCCACACTAATGAAAATTAAACAAGAAGGTAATATAGTATTTTTTGGGGGGGGGACAAAAGAAATATAAATGCTAGAAAATGTATTTGCAAAGAAACTCTTTTACTGTGACTTTGGTGGTGCCTGGTTATGATCTTATGGTGTAAACAGTGTCAAAGGATGTTAGATGAATGTGCTTGGTAATTACTATCAATTCTCAGTCCTTTGAGTTGGTGTGGAACCACACATATGAGATAAAGTTATATAGTCTGTATGAAAAGTCTATGAGAATTCAGTTGGTCCTATATTTCTTATTCTGGTAGAATGATTATAAAATAGGCCTATTTACTATGTCCTTACAAAAAGTGAATGGAAGCGCTCCAACAAATCTTCACTTACTGAAAATGCCTGCTTTTCATTGATGGGTATGTTGTTTTATTGTGGTGTTCTTATTTTCTTACTTTTTATTTTTCAAAAAAGAAACCTCCAGGTGCACAAAAGAGTAATTTGACTGTTTTTGCAGCTGCCAAGCATTCAATTAACAAGTTCAGACGGACAAATCTCCTTTTATAAGTAGGAATTTGGTTTTTCCGTCATGTTTGCCATTTGTTTGACACAAAGAATGAGACACCAAGGTCTGTGTAAGAAAGAAAACTCTTATGGAAAAAAAAAAAAAAAAAAACACTTCTATATCTGCTGAAACCACAGGTGACTATTATATGTATCTGAGTAAGACTGAAAATAAAAACTTAAAAAAATAAAACCTGGCAATGACTAGATTTTTAGTGAATTTTAACCCATTGCATGCAAATGGATATAATGCAGTCTGACGGACAAAATAACTGATTGATGACAAATGACCACAGGATTGATATGAACAAACTATTTTAAAAAAGAGTGAGAAAGAATGCATTAGACAAGACATGACTGTAACACGGAACATGGCCTTGCAGCTTTGCAGGACAAAAATAAATTGATGTTTTAGCTTTAATATTCTGTCTAGGAGCAAGAACTAGAAGTACATACCAAAATCATAGGTACATAACAAAGTAATACATGAAATATACTTTTTTTTAATCACAAGGACATTTAGTCAGAATTGTATACTTTTAAGAGCTATAAACAGTTTTCTATGTCTCAGTACAGACTATGTTTAACATTGTAAACATGTCTTAAGCTGTATAACTAATAAGACTGCTGGGGTAGACTATAAACTAACACACTGTTAGGACTGGGGTACATGGGTAATATTGGATTGAGACCATTTTGGGTATATTCTCATTTCCTGGAAAATTACCATGACAGCAAGTATCATTACTGTAGTGTTACAGTAAACATAATATCAATCTTTTTTTTTTTTTTTTTTTTTCCAAAAAAGTGGTTACCCAGTTTACAAAGTGCACTACATAGAATGGTCACCATTTCATAGTGTTATACGAATATGTGAATTTTTATGTCATTTGCAGTGTATTCCGCAATACCTGGTGAAAATAGTCCCTAGATTACCTGGTGACAGTCTGTTACAGTTCATCCGTACAACAGAACGAACAGTGTAGACAAACATGTTAGCAGTGTCCAAAAGTCCTTTTTGCTGATGAGTCCCCTTCATTGTCTCCTACATAGTGATCCTTGTCTTACAAGTGATTAACTCACTCATTGACTTAGCAAGTACTATACTAGGATGTGTATTAGGAAGGCAAAACAGTGAGTGTATCAGTCAGTCCATGGATTTAGGTGAGCCCAACTCTGGAATTCCAGCACCTCAGGATCTGGATGAATGTTGCTTTATGCTTAAATTTGTATGTGAAAATTGTGGTTATTACTTCATTTAAACAAGCAATAAGTACCCTGGTATCTATAGGGGTGTGAATCTTTTACTATCTCACGATTCAATTCAATTCCGATTCTTGGGGCCATGATTCGATTCAAAATCGATTTTCGATTCAAAACAATTTTATTCATGACTTCTAATCATGATCTACTACCATCTGCTTTGCTAGACAGAATGACAAATGAGGACATTAAAGTATCTTTTTCACATTTATTAAGTTTTAAACATTTATCCATGCTTAGATGGAAATGTTGCAGCTGTTACATAAAGCAATATCACATACTACTTCAGTAACAAAAATAAAAGTGTCTCTATATTCAAAAAAATAGTGCAGTTAAACATGCTGCCTTTTGAATCTGAGAAAAGTACCTTTACCAAAAACAGTGAGTGGTTCTTAACTGCTCCTCTAGGTAGCTAGCTATGAAATAAGTTTGTAAAACATGGGATTCGAGCAGCCATGCATCAATTATGTAGGGAGGGGTGAAGGTCACAAAAGACTGGGTTGTTCTTGACGTCCATGCATCACATGTTAGTGCCACTCTGGTCATTTTGGTTAGGGCACTGGGCACCTTTCTTTTAGTCTCCTGATAAAGCTGTGGCACAGCTGTCTCAGTGAAAAACTTTCAGGACAGTATAGCGTACCTTGGCTCCGCTGTCTGCAACATGCAGATAAACCCCTCTTTCTCCACCACACTGTAAGGCTGTAGGTCTTTCGCGATGAAGCAGGCGATAGACCGTGTCCATTTCTTTTTGCCTGCTTGGAGCTGGCAGAGCTTCGTGAAGCGCTGCAGTGTGCGTCGGTCTGCAGCTGGCGGCTGACTCTGCGTTGACTCTGTGTTGCTGAAGTGCTTGATCTTAGTTTTGCAATGCTTGCACACTGTGTGCGTCATGTCCAGCTCGGTGTTTCCGGGCATTCGGTAAAAAATAAAATGACGCCAAATTTTAGCCTTTAGCAAAAATGGGCCGGTTGGATCTCCTTTTCCCCCTTCTTTGTTGTTTCCTCTTTGTTTTGGTGCTTTGCGTGCATGCGTGCGTTCCAGGTGGCGCCAGGACGTCCCGCGTAGTTACAAAATGGAGGCCAGCGGAGTTTTTTTTTTTTTTTCATTTTTTTTTTTTAATCGATTTTGAGACATTTTGTTTCGATTCTGAATCGTAGCAAATGAGAATCGCGATTCATTTGCGAATTGATTTTTTGGCACACCCTTAACAATCTACTATGGTTTTGGTTTCTGTTCTCGTGTTTCTTGAGCTCTTCTTAGTTCTCCTGTTTTGATTTCCTTGCATTCCTTTGTCTTCTGTTTTATGTTTGTTTTATATATGTTTTATCTTTAATCTCTGTTTTATTTGTGTTTTATGTTGGGTCTTGATTTCCCTTGTTCTCATCTCTCCTGATTGTTCACGCCTGTGTCTCGTCAGCCCCTGTGAGTATTTATTTTCCTTCCTTTTTTCCCTGCCAGTCTGTTTCTTTTGGTACCTTGTCATGTTCCTGTAGTTTTCTTTGGTGTTATGTAGGTAGTGTAGTAGTTGTAGTAGTAAGTCGTGGTTATTGTTTGTTCCTGTTCTGGATAACCTGCCTGAGCACTGCTCTATTCTTATTTCACTCAACCTAAATTCAGCATTTTGTACTATGGACCAATATATCCTTATATATTAACCTCTCAAGAGTTACTATTTCTGAAGAACATGTTGCAGTGGTTTTATGTCTGATCTTACATGTGAAGAGCCTCAAGGCACAATTTTATGTCTAATTTAGTTGTCTTTATATACTTTGGCACATAGTGTTTCTTTGCATTGGTTTAAAAAAAGATAGCTCTATATACTCCAATAGTAGCTATTTTTACCCTCCTCTATAAAAGCATATTTCAGAGCCATTGTCACAAATCTCAGCACTGTAGTCTCACCACAGCCTCACTTTTGAATATCATGCCAAAAAGGCATTACAAATCATCAAGCTCCAAATTTATCCATCCATCATCTACACCCGCTTAATCCTCTGCAGGGTCACGGGGATCTGCTAAAGCCCATCCCAGCTCACTTTGGGCAAAAGAGTACACCCTGGACAGGTTGCCAGTGAATTGCAGGGCCACATGTGGACAAACACAATCACTCCTACAGGCAATTTAGAACCACCAAATAACCTGACATACATGTCTTTGGACTGTGGGAGGAAGCTGGAGCACCCGGAGAGAACATGCAAACTCCACACAGAAAGGCCCCTGCTGAGGTTTGAACCAGGAACCTTCTTGCTGTGAGGCAACAGTGCCGACCACTAAGCAACCGTGCTGCCAGCTCTAAAGTTGTCAGCAAGGAATTTCATGATTCAGCCAGATCTACATTTTAACAATGCTTATTAAATCACCTCATTACATGTATTTTAGGGCATATGTCAGCCACATTGTTATGTGTTTTGAATTTTTCCAGTGTACTTTTATCTGTCTTTCATAGACAGCCAATCAAATACAAAAAAATTACACTTAAAAGGGCAAAGATTTACCTGACATGAGATCTCTGAATAATGTGTGCTCTTTACCACTGTCTTATGAGACAGTTATCGGGATATCATGAAAATGACAGTGGCATGACAATATTACCTTCTAACAGACGGGTATATTCTTCTAGCTCCTCCAGCATGTCATCAAAGTTCAGTTTTGAGCCTTAAAGCTGGAGGTCGTATTGTGCATTCACTACAAAACATGAATATTTAGCAATGTGGACTGTCATGGCCTGGTCGGCCATGGCAGCCCTGTGTGTGTATGTCTGTGTCAAGTTGGCGTCTCTCCCTGTCTTTAGTCATTTCTATTTTACTTTGAAAGGTCTGTCTTGTCTTCATTGTGTTCTGCTTTGCTTCCTCCCTCTTGTTACCTTGATTCCCTGCACCTGCTTTCATTTGTTCCTCTGTGTATTTAAGTCTTGTCATTTTCCCCTGTCCTCTGTGGCTGCATTAGTCTTTATGGCATGTTTGCTGGTCTGCCTGTCCCCCTCTTGTTGTCCTCTCGGAAGGTTCAGTTAAATTTGTATTTTTGCATTTTAGTGTTTTTTTGACTTTTGGATTTCGTGTTTAGGATTTTTGGATTTTGTTTTTTTTTTTTTTTTTGTGAATAATTCCTTTTTGTGTTTTTTGCAACTCCTGCTCTTGCATCCTCCTTCCCTAAACCAGCTGCTGACCATGACAGTGGATGCTCATATTGGTATTATTATTCTTTTTGTGAACAGGTCATCCCCAATGCCCTCTAAAGTTTTCAGGGAGTTTCTTCTTAAAAATAAAAAAGGAAAAATAAATAAATAAACGAAACACATTTTTCTATTGTTTTATGGCTTTTATACAATAAAATCTGAATACAAATACTTTAAAAGTTACTGAAAAAGAAGAGAATTAGATATAATTGTCCATTTGCTTCAAGTAACATGTTTTGCAAAAGTTTTCTCCAGGAAATCCAGCAGCAGCTCACGACACCATGAGAACAAGTAACATGACATCTTCTATTGTGAATTTGTCCCAATGTCTATTGCTGTCTGCTTTAGAAATGTTGATAAAAATGTTCCCTCTAATTCTCTCTGAACCTCTGCGAGCCACAGTTGCCCAGCAACATTTTCTCTGCATTCCTACATCTGTCACACAGAGCTCCTAATGCAAAATTCTGGACTTGTTCCCTCAATAGCTTCTCCCAAGTCAACTTGGTTGGAGTGCCTAGTCAGTCCAGGAAAACCTTGGCTCAGAATCGATCCCAGATTTCTGCTGTGATCTGCCACCAAGACATGTCTGTGCATGGGTGTTTTTGTTCTGGCATGGACAATTTTAGATATCTAGATTTCCATTCATCACTATACGACATGGACAATACAATTAGATGTTTCCATTTTTAATGTGGACTTCGTCAGCAATCTGTGTGGTCATTCAGTCATTATTTTCTACTCAAGTGCAATAAAAAGAAAAAAGCTTCGTTTCTAGTCACAGGAAGATTAGCTTTGTTTAATACACATGTGTCAAACACAAGGCCACATGTGGCCCGTCACGTCATTTTATGTGGCCCTCGAGAGCTTGGGCATTATTGGCTTAAAATTTAAACCAATATTTTTAGACTTAAAATAAGCTTACGCTGCTTTAAAGCGCATATTGACAATAAACTACATCTCCCATCATGCATTTCGTCGTTACCCACAACAATAACGGAAGCTATGAGCAAGACGATTTTTGAGAACTGATGGACTTAAGAAAAATCTTTACAAACTAACCCCAACATGTCCAAGAAAAGAAAAACTGATGCACAAGGAATGTAGTTTCATGAACGATGGGAAAACAATTACAAGTTTGTATCTCAAGGTGAAATGACAGTATGTCTTTTGTGTTATGAGGCAGTGTCAGTCGTGAAAGAGTTTAATCTATGTAGGCATTTTGACAGCAAACACAGAGCTGAGTTTGCTAAATTTAGCCTGCAAGAAAAACAAAGATCCGCTTCTGAAACCAAGGTAATGGATACTCTCAGTGATGTTTACCACAAACCCTGAGTTTAATATAATAATGACTTAAATATTTGAAACTTGAATACATAATAAATATAGAAACTGTTATTTACCAGTATAATAAGGTGTAGTTTAATTTATTTTGATTTTCATTGCATTTTGTTACACTCATGCTGTTGATCTGGCCCTTCGAGGGCAACCATGATGCTGATGTGGCCCTCAGTGAAAATGAGTCTGACAACCCTGGTTTAATATATCCGCCACAGAACACTTCATGCTTGGTAATAACAGAGATCAAGAAAAGAGAGCAAATTGTTTTTAAGGGGCAAAGCATCTCATTTCAAGGGCATAAGTGGTTGTTCTGACACCCTAGTTATTAATAAAATGAGGGAAAGCTTTTAAAATAATTTGAAACACATTAAAAGAGAAGTGTTTGTTTCTGTACATACAGAACTTTCCTTCTCTTGTCTTGTCACTAAATACTAAATTTTGCCTATAGAATTATTTTGGTATGAAGACTGTCTTTTTTTTTTTTAGATGACAGATGGTGATTATCAAAATAAACACACACACACACACAAAAATGGACAATAATTGCCTGACCAGGTAATGATACTGTATCAACAAGCTCCAACTCAATCTGTCTAAGATTGATCTTAGACAGATTGATCTCTTGGTCTTTCCAGCTATCCACCACAAGCAAGTTTTGCAACAAAATTTATTCAAATCAGTTCTTTCTCTCTTGGCTCCGTCTCTTGGTCATATCGACTGCACTTTCCAACAACAGGAAAATTGGACTGCGTGTGATTCATCTTCTGTCACAGGCAAAAGTTACTGTATATCCCTGATTACTTAAGTGGGTCTTAAAAGGGTTTAAACCCATACAGATGGTCCACATTACACAATACCAGTTTGATCAGCCAAAAAGGGCACATATCATGCCATTACTCAATGAACTCCATTGTCTACCCAAAGTTGCCCAAATAAAATTCAACACCTTATGCTTGCCTACTTTAGAGGTTCTGTTGGGCCTAAACTCAGTTAGACAGGATTATGCTTCTCCTCATCTACTGTTTTTCCTCTCAAGAATGATACCTGACACTGCTATCCCTACAGGAAAAAAAAAAAAAATCTAAACCTAGAATGCTATCAGTTATGGTTCTTCATTAGTGGAAACAAATAGGTGTTATCCTCACCATAAAGATTTCTTTAAAAAAGCTCCTCTCTTTAAACCTGTAACATCCCAACACACTGAATCTTCATTTACTTCTGTACAGATTCTATTCTTATCTGTCATTTAGACAGATTTTTTTTTTTTTTTTTTCATTTAGCAAAATCCAGGACGAGTTACTACTGAAAATGGAATGTTGTTCCTCATTTGTCAGTCACTTATAACTGTGTGAGAGTCTGGTACTAAATATATAAATGTAAACATCACTTTGCATGTGTTTTTGATTTCATTATATTAGCTTACATGCAGAGTTATATCTTCTAAATATTGATTGGCACCTGTATCGGTCAAAATGTTCTCAACTTCCTACCACAAGCAATGTCAACAAAATGAAAGCAATGAAAACGCAAATCAGTTAAGCAATGATTAATGTCACCTCAAGTAAAAGGTAGTTGAAGGAAGATTATTGAAGCCACAAGCAGGCATGGATCAAGCCTTTGTCAAGTGGACAGCAATGGTCATTATCATGTCAGTGTAAATATGATAATTGGCTTGCCAAAAGTGCTACCTGGTCAAACAGACCCCTACTATGTGATGAAATTGCTGTTCTTTCTGCCTGAGCTAATTGCTGTTTTTCACAGTAATGATTGGTGCTAAGTCTCTATCTTTAGAGGGACAGTAGTGAGGATGAGACACAAGCTATGGAGAAGGAAGGTGGAGCTAATTTGGATATTCATAGATCTCTGATACAAAATAAGCCAAAGGTGAAAAGATTCATCTAAGCTATTTTAAACCATTCAGGGATTATGGTATAAAAACCTCTAAATATGTCATTTTAATGAACAGAGATTAGTTTGTAGAGGTTCCATCAGTGCCTGGAGAAAGAATTTGAGGCTGACTTTCGAACAAGTACTTTCTTTTATTCCCCACATACACACAAAGTCAGCTTACAGCTTTTGTACACATAGCTCAACCTCTCCTAAGACCTTTATGCTCTCCGCAGTAAGCTCATCCATACTGTGTAAAACACAACTCTCTAGCACAGGACTGTATAACTGTGTGTGTATATATGTATATATATATATATATATATATATATATATATATATATATATATATATATATATATATATATATATATATATATATGATTTAGAAATAATTGGTTAAAACAGGGAGTCAGACCTCCTGTGGCTTTCGTGTCTGTTACCAGGTTTCTTTTTTGTTGCTTTGTTTTTTTTTTTTTTTTACACTAGTCTGCCGATGAGATGGACTGAGCAAGTTTCAAAGGAAAACATTTCCTTACTGCCAAAATGAATACACAAGTATGGCCTAATTTGCATAAACAGCCTGAGCTACTTTTCTCCTCCCACGTCAGTTTGGGCAAGAGTTTTAGATGCCAGTTAATTACCAAACAGGAGTTGACACAAAAAATAGACTTGCGCCCAAAGAAAGTTGCATAAGACTGCACTCATATAAAGCTGTCATTGCATTAGTGAGCTTTGGTTTAAAAAGAAAAAGAAAAAAACAAAAACAATCCTGAACATTGTACATCATCCTAAAGTGGAAAGACAAGGAACAGTGTGAAATGTGTGAATCCATGTAGGATAAAATCAAAATATGTATATATCTAAATGTGCTAGTTACAAGAACAACTATTTGTATCCGTAGCACATAGACCATATAAGAAGACTTGGACAAATCCGCCTGTGACGTCAAACACCGGCTTCCCAAAGAGTGAGTTTCCGGCCTATATATTTTTTTTCCCCCACTGGAGCTGACTTCCCCCCCAACTCTCTAAAAATGGGCAAAATGCTTTAACAAGCATGCCCAGAAGCAAGTTGACCCCCCCTTAGCTTAGTCTAGACAAGTTAGGCAATTTTCATGCTATCCCATGATGCTAACCAACACTCTCTGTCCATCTTCATTTCATACGTTACTACCAAAAGGAAATCTGAAACAGGGTAATCCCATACATGAAATAAAGACCAGCAGACCTCCGCAGAGACCAGTGGCAGCCTAGTAGCCTCATGGCCTAAGTGACCAAACAACGCTGCAGTCAGCTCCTCATTTGACAGTGGTGCAGTTAGTCAACCTGGAAGAGCCCTGAAATGTCACAAGATTAAGTTTAATTGACCAAAGGATCAAAGTCGAACCACTTGAACTTGGTTCATATGCTGCGGAATTCCAATCCATGGCTTCCCCTCCAGACTTTCCAAAGCCACCTTAGAGCTTGGTGTGGCAGTCTTTTAGAAAGATTAACAACGATGAACATACATTTAAAATAAAAGTGAACTATGCTCTCTTAGCTTCTAAGTCACCACTCAGATCTTAAATTCACTGAAAATGCTAAGCAGCTAATGAAATGCCTCACCCCCTGTACAATTGTTGTAGTTTTTTATAACACTGAATATGTTTATTTTTGCTGCAAAGCTGGACATTTTAACACTGGACTCCGTGGAGAGTAACTCGATTTGAAGCCACCCCCGAGTCAGTGTAGCTCGTTCGCATAGAGAGGTGCATTTTTATAGCAATTTCAATATTTGTTTTGTTTTTACATTTTTGTGCCACTAGCTGCCTTTATTTCACAGTGAGAGAGAAACAGGAAATCAGGGCAGAGACAGAACGGGAAAGACAGACAGCAAAGGGTTGCACAGGCTGGGAGTCGAACCTGCGACCGCTGCAGGAGAACTATAGCCTCTGTATATGGGCCGCATGTGCTAGCTACTGCACTACTGGGGCAGCCCACAATTTTAATATTTATGAACAATTGCAAACGCCAACTTGTTTTTTGTTGTTGTTGTTTGTTGTAGATATTTATAAAAGGTCTAACTAGATTTTTTTAAGATGTTTTGAGTTGTGTTTCCTAGCTTAACAGTATTATTCAAGTTACAGCATTCCTTGGTGCTTCCAAAGCTGTGGTCTCACATGAATGAGCTCAGAGATAAATGAAGGTATTTAGCTTTCAGTTGAGCACAGATTTGGAGTAAAGATATCCTTACAGCCAGAGGCAATCTGCATTTAGCACTGCTTTTGAAGTCTGAAATGAAATCTGGAGAAAGACAGAGTGGTAAACTTGTTAATGAGACAGGAGCTCAAATCAAATCAACAGTTAAAAGATGAATGGAATTTTTGTTTTTGTGTGTTTATCTTTTAAAATGTAACATTATGACAAAAGTTTGCCTTTGTTAACATGGCCAAATTAGAACAACAATGTCAGTTCCATCAACGTTATGCAAACCCAAATCCTTGCAAATAATTATATTATCACTGACATGATAGTTACAGGCTTGTTTGTTGCATATCATTTCTTAAAATGATTGTTAATGTTCTTTGATCTAAAACAAGAGGCCTAATCTGCTAGATAATAAAGATTGCGAATGAAATCTGCTATGAAAACACGCTATAAATATTAATAGTGCATCTGAGAATACTCCCACATTGAGAGACAGGCTTACTCAGTGATCCAGCACTTTGTATCATGGTTTTTAGAGGTCTTAGTGCTTATTTCTTTGTTAAGGTTTAGCTTTGGTTCCCTTTTGCTTTAGGACTCTTACATTTAGACTGATGTCCTGTTTTATTTTGACAGAACTTCCCTCAGAGGGGTGTACTACGAAGCAAGTTTGACACAGCCAGGCTTTCTTTGGGTGAGCTGGTTTAACAAACCTGAACCTCGCCATCAGAGATAACTGGTACCACGAAGGTGGTTATCAACTATCTTTGTTAACCGCGGCTTTCTGCTTTCTGCTCTGTGAGCGTTCACATAAAAGCCTATTCACATGACGCCTATTCCGGATCAAATGGATAGATGGCGGTCCGTATATTTCAGTCAGGAGGAACATGTTTTAATAATGCAGGGCTATGAGGATTTCAAAGAAATCTTTACGGCCAAAAGCAACACTGTAGGTGCGAATAAAGCCCGAGAGGAGTACTGGCAAAAAATTGCAGATCCTGTAAATTCGTAAATTATATTTATTTCACCACCTTAATTAATCTCCCTCCCTCTTTTAGAGCGCTTAAACTTTAAACTTAATGCTGCAGATTTAAACATTATGTAGGTCTGACTGTCCCATTATGAATGATAAATAAAAATCACTTTCGTTTTTTGCTAAATCTATGTGAAATTAATTTAAGATTTAATATTATCTGTTATACACACTCACTGGCCACTTTAATAGGTACCCTATCACCCTGGGGAATCTTATGAATGAATTATATTACAACATTTCACATGAAATTCCACGTCACACTGATTATCAATATAATGGACTATTAATTTATGTTACCTGCGATTTTGTAAAACGCTTCTTTTATTTGAAGCGTGGGCAGATGGCCAGGGAATACTACAAACATATTCAGCAGTTTAGTAAGAGCAAGTACAGTATTACAGTATTCTGGCTCAGATTTTCTGCATCACCAACTGAATGCATGTAGGTTCCCGCGGCAAAGAAACGCACACCGTTTGCGCTACTGTGAGCGCACGGCTGCGTTTGGTGGCGCTGCCAATATATGGCTCTAGCAGATTACAAATGTAACGTATTCCCTCAGCTGGAAATCTATAGCGTTCATAGAGAATATGGTCATGGGAAGCCAGCGGATCAGTCCGGTCTCTGAATACTCTCCCTCCATTGCACAATCCTGGCGCTAAAGTCAACGGGATTGGGTGAAAGTAAAAGGGCGGTGCTTTTTATAGCCGATTTGAGCCTAAACTCTGCACATAACCTGCTCCGGACCAGGATAAGCTTGCAGAGTAAATTACCATGGTGATCTAGCCAGGTTGAAAGAGAGCCACCTTCGTGGTACTGGAAATCCTGGCTTTAGACTCAACATACCTCGCTTACCCTCTAATCTCACTTCATAGTACACCCCTCAGATGTGTCACTTTCTTTGTTGATTTCTTCTGTCTTGATTGTCTACACCTGTGTTATTTCTCCTCCTCCTCCTCCTCCTCCTCCTCCTCCTCCTCCTCCTCCTCCTCCTCCTCCAGTCCCCTGGAACTGGGTCCTCTACCCATGAAACCTGACACCTTACCAATTCAGAGTTTTCTCCTTTGTGGATTGCAATCGAATCACCTAAGTTTCAGTTTAACTTCAGTTTTCTGCTGAACAAACCCATGAGAAAAGTAATCTCAGGGCCCTTTTACAGACAATGTAAACCATTGTATTACAATCTATCCATCCATCCATTATTTATACAAGCTTATTCATGTTTAAGGTCACAGGGACCTGCTGGAGACTATTCTATTCTTCAGGCATAAAGCAGGGGTATGCTCTGGACAGACCGCCAGTCCATTGCAGGGCCACATACAGATAAACAACCACATCCACTCACAGTCACTCCTATTCAATTTAGAATCACCATTTTACTTGACATACATTGCTGGACTGTGGGAAAAATCCAGAGTACCCTGAGAAAGTCTACGGTAGCATATGGGAAACATGCGAACTTGACACGAAAAGGCCACTGCTGAGATTTGAATATATTTATTTGAATTAAATATGTTTAATTAAACAGAGCCCGATTAAATCCAATTATAATCCTATCATGTGCCAGTTAAATCTGTAATTGACTCCAACACACTGCAATCATGCATATATGTCCAATCACCAGCACTTTAGTAGATACACTATGCTAGCACTGAGCTGGAACCCCTTTTTGGACTCCAGAGCTCCCTTAATTCTTTGTGGGATAGATTCAACAAGGTGCCGGAAACATTCATCAAAGATTTTGGTTCATATTCACAGGACAGTGTCACTCAGTTGCTATAGATGTTGTAAAATTAACATCAATGATGCAAATCTCCTGTTCCACCACACCTCCAAGGAGCTGTATTGGATTGAGATCTGTTAACTGTGCAAGCCATTGAAGTACAGTGCACTCATTGTCCTGTTCAAGAAACCGGTTTGAGATAATCAGTTTTGTGACATGGTGCATTATCCTGTTGGAAGTAGCCATCAGAAGATGGGTACACTGTGGTCATAAAGAGATGGGCATGGTCAACAACAATACCCAGGCCGGGTGCAGCCTTAACATTTTGCTTAATTGGTAATATAAGGCCTAAATTATACAAGAAAATACCCCCCATAACATTATATCACCTGCAGCCTGAATCCCTGACACAAGGCAGGATGGATCTACACAAGGCAGGATGGATCTATGCTTTCACATTGTTCATGCCAAATTCTGACATTTTGCAGCTAAAATCAGGACTCATCAGGCCAGGTAATATTTTTCTTAATTTCTACTATCCAGTTTTTGTGAGTCTGTGCAGATTGTAGTCTCAGTTTCCTATTCTCAGCTCAGAAGAGTGGTACCTGGCGTGGTCATTTTTGTCCACACAACGGCTGCTCACAGGATATTTGCTCTTTTTTGGACCATTCTCTGTAAACCTTTGAGATAGTTGTTCATAAACATCCCAACATGCTAGTGGCTGGGAAAAAGCTGGACAGAAAGACAGCACAGAGCCACTGATTATGACAAGAACAAGAACAGGCCCTAAACACAAGATCAATAGAGGCCAGGGTCCACCACAGCAGACAGGACCCCTGATGCAGGCTGTGCAAAGACACCCCTGAAACAGTGCAGCATATCACAGCAGGGTGTAAGATGCTTCCAGGCAAATCATACATGGAGGACCACCACCAGGTAGCAAGCATAATACACAGGAACATTTGTGCTGAGTATGCACTGAAGATCCCAGGTTAAAGATACGAGACAGCTCTAAAGGGCACTGAGAACGGGCAGGTCAAGATCCTGTGAGACTTCCAGATCAAACTGACAAGCTGGTGATGCCTAATCACCCTGACATAGCAGTGGTAGAACAACATAACAGGACAGCAGTGGTGGTGGTGGATGTTGCCATCCCAAGCAATGGCAAACAGAAAGAAGGAAGATGAAAAACTAAAAAAATACCAAAGGCTGAAGGAAGAGCTAGAAAAAGTTTGGATTGTGAAGGCATCGGTGGTACCAATAGTGGGACTGGGACCTGTAACCCCCAAGCTGGATTGGTGGCTCCAGCAGATACCAGGAACAGCATCTGAGATCTCTATCCAGAAGAGTGCATTGCTGGGAACAGCTAAGATCCTGTGCAGAATCCTCAGGCTCCCAGGCCTCTTGTAAAGGATCTGAGATGGAAGGACATGACACCACCCGGGTGGGCGAGAAGAATAATGAATTATACACACAGTGGGGCTGGAATGAGGCTGGTCTGAATCTTTTAGAACCTGTTGATTTGCTAGGTTTTTCATGGTCCTGAAGAGAGAAAATATCCAGTGAGTGCAATGCTATCATGTCAAGATACTCTATATGATTGTGAGAACAAACAATCATACTTTCTCCTGTATTTATTTAACACACCTATTTAACATTCATTGTGAAAATGAGTGAGAAACTAAGGTTGTTTTCACACATGTTGGTGTGCAGCGTTGGCGCACTCCAAATTCCATTCTCATTTTTCAGTTAGTTCGGTTCGTGTTCACATAATGTTTTCATTCTAGCCCAAACACTACACTGCATGCCATGTGACAACAGTCAATGCAGTCTTTGGTTAATAGTAGTCTTGGCAGAGTGTCATGTTTCCATGACAACCACCCTGAAGGGAAGACCTGAAATGCATGGCGACACAACAAGTATGCGTTGTAGACCCAGAGTTGGCTACTTTACATATTTTGTTTGTACGAGCAAGATAGCTTGTAAAATGAAGCAGCAGGAAGTCATTTGTCCATGTTACATGGCAAAGGAAACCGACAGTGCGCTGTCCAGTGAACTATGGAGGCCTCTTTCACTCAAACATATATTGTATACCCTGCAGTTGAGTTGGCTTGAGGTCTGGAGTTTTCACACCACAAAGGAAACTGGACTAGAGTTTGATAACAGCCATACAGAGACCCCCCTCTTGCAACTCCTCTCGATACAGCTGTTCTGGTGCCGCACCAGAGAGGGGTAATTGTGTTCACACTAACTCAAGTAAACTGCACGCATGACCAAACTTCCTTTGGGTCGACCTAAATAGGTGCTGTGTGATGTTTACGATTTCCTTCACAACTAATAATGTGCTGTCAGAAGCCCCTTTCGCTCAGATATGTGCTGTACACCCTGTAGTTTGGTCGGTCCGAGAGCCTGAGCTTTCACACCGCAAACGTAGATTCCTCAGTGAGGTAAAGAAGAAATCATGAGCAACAGCTTGAGGATCAAGGACAACACTGGAACTGGTAAAAATCTCTGTTCATTAGTCTCGTTAGGATGTTCGTGAACTCACAGAGGAAGCAACTGTTCTGCAAAAACAAAAAATATGTTCGAGCCAACACCTTTATCCCATAGAAATGCTACTTGAGAGCTGTTCATACCAGATATCTTACAAATGTGTCTGAGCTGAAACTGTTCTGTAATGATGAATGGTCAAAAAGTCCTGAATATAGTGTCAGTCTGATCCAGATCCAAGTCCTGTATACCTTATAATGGATAATTATAGAAAACGTAAACTATCCAGCCTAAGTAAAATAAGTGTCAAATAAACAAAACCTATAACAAGGAGCAGGTGATTTGAGGTTTGTGCTTTCCTCTGGGCAGAAAAACAGCTGACAGGAATAAACACACTTGTTAGTGTACACTCTTGCCTTGCAAGGAATTAGACACAACCTGCCAGGTAGCTCTCCTGATAATTGAAGACACTACACCGTAAACACCTCAAGGCTGTTGTTATTTTAGAATCTTGTTAACAGCTGTAGATGACAGAAATGTGTGAGTGCTGAAGTTAAGGACATTCTACCGTGTGAGTTTGTTGACGAGTCATACAGAAATAACAGCATTAGACATTTTAGCTGCAAAATGCTGTCATGTGGATCACAGCTGGAGGTAAATGACTTGAAACACCTTCATGCAGTTCTGTACATAAGGAAATGTGGTTTGCCTTGATGTCATGATGTCTTTGGTTCAGTTCGTGTTGTTGGTGGTGTCCTTCTGGTGCAGAGCGGAATCACAAATGAACAGCAGAAACATGACAAAGCAGTGACAAAGTGTCAAAGCAGCTCTTTCAAAGCACGAAATAGCACTGCAGCACATCAAACCAAATGAAAACAGTGCACACAATAAAAAGGCAGCAAGAAGTTGCACCAAAAAAAGATATGTATTGTTTTGATGCATTTAACAAAGTTGAGGCCAGGAGCTGAACACTGCCACTGATTACCAGCCATAAACAACAAGCTCAATGCCATTGTTTTGCATATTGCCATTTACTGTCTTTGATCATATATATGGCAAACTTAAGATTCTTCCATTTGACACAAAGACACAAAGTCACAAGCAAAAAGTGTGCTATAAATCTCAATAACCACCTGCCAGCTCATGCCAAGCATTACATATAAAGTTTCACCCGATGCACATACAATGAAATTGATGTTGTTGACAGGTCCTTCTATCTTTTTGCTGTTATACGTGTGTCTACAGAACATCAGTTTTCTCTGTGATTGCAAGTTCAACCTAACAGTCTTTTTTGAGTCATGTGATGGATGACTATTTATATATTTTATTCATATTCAGATTTTTTTTTCCAACTTGGCTGCTATTTGAGAATAGATTTTTTTTTTTTTTTTTTTTTTTTTTTTTGACAGTGGTACTTAACCCTCCTATTATGTTGCGGGTCAAATTGACCCGTTTTGAAAATTAAAAATAAAATAAAAATAGTTTAAAGTATTTTTTCAGGATAAAACATATTCTGCTTGGCTTAATTAGTCTAATCAACATATAAAATAAAAATTGTTCATGTAACATATTTGCAACCCCCCTCTCCACGTTTATGTTACATAGATTATGTTCGGGTCAATTTGACCCAGCAGCCAAAATGGAGACTAAAAGTGGTTATAAGTATCTAATATAATAGTTTTTTGTTTTTTTTTCTTTGCAACTGTGACCCCCATTTCTCCCCAGTTTCACACCCTCTCCTTTGGGTCGTGCTTGACATGACATGTGGTCTCAGAAGGCAGAATATAACCTGTGACAATTTTTTCACAAGCTGCAACTTGAGTCAGGGACTTCTAAAGAGAAAGCTCACGATGGTTGGAGCGGTCCAAAAGAACCAGTGTGAACTCTCTGCTGAGCTGCTGGTAACCAAGAACAGAACCCCTGAGTCCTCCATGTCTGCCTTCACAGACACCACAGCCCAAGAGCCTTTCTGCCCCAAAAAGGAGGGAAATGTCAAAATGTCATGAGCACTTTGCATAAAAAGTCTGAAATCAGCTCAAGAGAAGATCAGAAACCAAGTATGATCCCTACAATGCCACCAAAGTGAGGGGTGGATGATTTAGACCAAGTCATTGGGTCTAAAAGCACCAAACGAATGACTGAAAGCTGACCGCTGGTCATCTTTTATAACATGACTGATAGATCAGCCTACAACGCATTTGTCATTTGGAAGGAGATCTTTCCAGAGTAGAACCCATCAAAGCTCTGCAAGGAGCACATCTTCTTCTGTCTAAGCTTCTGTCTCCAGCAGACCTCCATGACCCTGCACAGGAATAAGTGGGTTGGATAATGGATGGATGGATTTCTGGTTTTACACATTATGTAGTATTTATTGTCACAACGTGATGACATGTCACTTGTGTGCAGTGGAGACTCACAGACACACATATGAACACACCATGTTCATTTTGTTAATCTGTTAGTTTGATTTTTCTTATTTTTATTACTTTCTGGTTCAAAAACAATTCTTCAGTTTTCTTTCATTGTAAATTCAGTAGATTTTGATTTTAATTCAGCTGGTCAATTTGATCCGGAAGATGAGGTTTTCTTGTGCTAATTTATCAACATCACCCCAAAAAGAAAAGTTGAAAATATAGAATAATTACAAAAAAAGTCAATGTAAGATTGAACTATTGTATTTTATAGATCGGTCTTTCCAATGCACATCTAAAAATGTTTTAACATTAATTAAAAAAAGAAAACGAGTGAATAATTACCATTTAACCATGATCTGTGAGAGGTAAAGAACAACAATGCACTAAATATTGATTTAAATAGTTAGTGATGGAGTTAATAATGAGATATAAACAGTGTTTATTTGGGAGTTTTTAGTTTTTAGATACTTTTGGATGATCAAACATTTCCAGGGTCAAATTGACCCGGGAACATAATTGCTGTTCCTCCGAAACGAACATAACAGGAGGGTTAAAGCAAACAGCAGCAGTAACACATTGTTTCCATATTAGTACTCCAGAAAGTATTGAATTCCATTCAAATTTTTCTTTTATATATTAAACATGTTATATTTACTGATAAAAGTCCTGGAGTCATAGCTTCAGAACCATAAAGGCCCAATCAAATTTGGGACCTGCCAGAGTGAAGCTGACATTAGACTTTATACAGCAGGAACATAAACCACAGCAGTGGTAATGTTATTATAAGTTCATTTCATTTCAAGAGAACATTCTACCCTTTTTTTTCATCCTATATATCAAATAACCTTTCAGTTTCCTTGTTCTGTTTCTGTGCTAATAAAGGCTCAGACATCCTCCTTGGAACTATGACTTTTTTCTTTTTAAACTTCTGCTTATAGCTCTGTTTTTTTAATTGCTAAATAGTGAATTGAAAACACGTGGTTTGTGTTGTTTAATGAGTCAGATTTCAAAACACATAACGCCACAATGCGAACCCATTCCACTTATGTTCAGATAATCATTTATATCCATGAACACAATACATTTTTACTGCTTGAACTGTTCCAAAATCTATTGTTAGTTTCCTCTCTAAACTTTTCAAACCATTGTATTCCAAAGTACCATAAATGCTCAATGATTTTATAACACTCATCTGGAATGTAGTACAGTAGACATGGTGAACTGCAGTACCCTAAACATACATTTGTATGCCTTGTATGAAATCTAGTTTATTTAAATTTTCATTAATGATTTTGTGTGAAGACATAAAGAGCCTCTTTGTGGGAAAAGATTAACAGAAACTGTTACTGTCATAGCAATACTCTACTACCCTGGTCAGCCATTCAATTTTCCTCTTTGATACAAAGAATCCAGATGGGTCCTCTAGATCAGTGGTTCTCAAACTTTTAATACTGCGTACCACCTGAGAAACTGTTCAGCTCTCTGAGTACCACCATGATGAACAATTTTAAACTAGAAAAGCACTCGGAGAGCGCAGACCTCCACCAAGCACAACAGTTCTCCCATATAGTGATTTACAGATTGCAATAAAATTCGCATTCTGGATCAGATCCAGATCAGTCATAGAGGTTCCTATTGTCAATCCCTGAGAGAAATTTCATGAGTTTTGGGCAATAATTAACGGAGATATTGAAAAACAAAATTTCCGGCCCCATTGACCGCAATGTTATCGAAAATTTGAAAGTGATAAATGCCCGCAAAAACATTACCTCCTTGGCGAAGATAAAAATGGCCATATCTGCCTTCTCAATTAGCTTTAAACACACAGAGATGTGTATTCCTTATTGTTGTTATTCATTACGTGAATTGTTACCTTACTGAATCAGACAATTACAACTCTGTCCAACAATTCTCACATACTCATACTCATACAGAACAAAATAAACACACTCAAAAGTTGTTACATCTGCACTGAAACTGAATATGCAACAAATATTTTTTCAAAATACACAATTTTAATCATTTCAAGCTACACATTTCGTTTGAAACATTGTATTTATAATGCATTGTATGTTTCCAATTTTTTATTTTTTTTCTTAGGTGAAAATGTGGAAAAAAATGTGGAAAGTCATGACGTTCCCCGCGTACCACCAGAGCGCTCTCGTACCACTGGTGGTACGTGTACCACAGTTTGCGCACCACGGTTCTAGATTCATCTTTCATCTCAAAAGGGCTGGACCGATGGACGCCGAACATCCTTCCTCTGGACACCATTGGATAGGCGTATAACCAATCAGAGAAACCAGACCAACCAGACTAGTATCAACAAAACACATCCAAAATGGTGTGGAGCAGAGTTGGAACAGCAGGGAATGAGAGTTTTGCGGTAAAAACTTGTTGATCCAAAGTGTTATTAGCAATGCTCCAGGCATCTTGGTTCTGCTGAGTAGTGGCTCTTGGACGTTCCTTTATGAGCATGGACCATCCCCATTGTGACTGGTAAGTGGCACCAGATCATTTTCACGAGTGAGAACTTTTGCAGAGTGAATAGGTATGACAGCCCATATTATTCGTAGGCTTCTTTGAAAGTTAAATGTGTGATTGGACTAAAAGGAGGCAAATATATTAATGTATAAAATGCCGTCCGCAGTATATTTTATGCATACAGTTCTAAAACACAGTTCATTAAAATAGGACCACCAGGTTTAATGTCCTACTTTCAGTGTCTGATTGACAGAATGGGGCAATTTATTTACATCCATATAACCGACAGTTTCACCTTTACCAAGTATTTCTTTGCTTTCGCTGCTGGTGGCTGTTTTAGTCTCTGAGGCCTCAGAGTAACACAGCGTAACAATCCTCTTTGTGAACACTAACAAACTAGCCCTCTGTCCTTCTTGATCTAGACAGGCAATGGTGAGATTGATGGCTCTGACTTGAAAGCTGTATTCCAGAAACTGCTTACTCTCCCCAGACAATATTCTATAAACTGCTTCCTCTGGTAAATCTGGTGGCTCCCACTCCATCTGTCTCTGTCAGGGCATAGACACACACATGCACCGCCATCATAGTTTCAAAATACATGCCAGGAGCACCGCTCTAGCCTTCTTTTCCTCTCATTTTTGTATAGATTGCAGAAGGATGGAGGAAGATTATGAAGACAGTTTAATATGCATGCATCAGTAACAGGATGGGTGAGGTCAGACATGAAACCACATGTTGTATATTGGAAGGGTCACTGTGCCATCTTTATTAAGGGCCTGTTTCTGTTTTAGGGACAAGCTTCTCCTGGGTGTTAAGGGGAGCTGTGAGAGCTTAATGTTCAATTAACCTTGCCTGGCACAGGCTCATTTTTACAAATTTAAATGGATCCCAAATGACAAATGGTAATTAATTAATTTAATGGGATGGCATGCTCACCTCATTGTAGAAAGGTGCTGAGTTCACATGACACTAATCAATGGGAATACCTTTGGCCTTATTTTCCAAGCCAATGAGAGGAATCCTTGGGCAAAACAAATTATGATTTGTAGGACAAGTAATTAGTTTGTGCTTATACCGTATTAGTAAGTCATCATGAAACAATATGAAATGTTTCAGTGTGACGGGGCAAATCAGCTGCTAGCTATATGAAGAATAGACCTACGTAAATATTTTGGGTTACTTCTTCGTGTTGATATTTTATGTATTTAGTTTGCAATGTCTTCGGTCAGTGCACTGAACCCAAAAACAAGTGCAGCACAAATACCACTGTGTGAAAGGTTCATGAAAAGAAATCACTGTTTTGATTTTGAAAATTCAACTGATTAAGTGGAAAGGCATTTCTTTACTTACCCTTTGAAATTGATCCATTTTAGGACCAGAAGGCCACAGCTGTGAACTGCCACCTAGGGACAGTGATTTTGTGACTGGGCTCTGATTTGTTCATTTATTGCTTTTACTACAGCTTCATTTATTCTGGCCAGGTAAAACCTGTACTTAATTTTACACTTCTGCCATAATCACACGTGGCTGTGTTTTGTTCCTTTTTTTTCCCAAATACACCTTGTAGTTACTGAGAAGTTCTATTTCAAATTAGACATGTAATTTTAAAGCAGGATTCAGCAGAAATAGGCTTAGAAATTAGTTTCTTAAGTAGTGATTTTTATTGATTTTTTTTTTTTTTTTTTGAGATGTGAAGATGTAATTTCTTGTCTTGCAAGCTCATGTTTGCGCTGCATATTCTATCAGAGTTGACACACCTTTCAGTAAACAAACTAAAGCTATAATGCAATATTGTTATTAGTTTGTCCAAGTGGTTGCTGCTATTAAAGCTCTCTGGATAAAACACACAATTAATGTCTCTGGGATGATTGATTTCCCCCGGCTATATACTATTGTTACCATGCCCATTCATTAAGGCATTATGTATTTTATTTGCTTGAATTATTTATTACTTTTCAGATTTCTTTACAGAATTTAGAAAATGACAGCTTCCACATCACAATTACTAGAAGATTTTAAGTATTAATATCTCAAATCCATGATGTTGGACTTTTTTTTTAGATTCTAGATTCCCCTGAACCTTGACATTGCTGAGATGAGGCACAAATTACAGTATTACCACTCAATAAATCAACCATGACAAACCACTTTTTTTTTGTGATGAAATACATGAAAGACAAGTCTCAAAGTACAACACAGAATGGTACTACTACACTCAACAACAGTAAGCAGCAATGTTTCCTTTCGCTCATTTCCTTGTACATAAAGTAGCAACTTTACAGCTCACCTGAGTCACAAAGGCAATGACAGGGCAGCTGGCTGCCACCCCTTGGGAGTGCACACAGTTTTGCCATCTGCCACCAAATTCAGCAGGTCTAATATGGGCCTCTTGCTGCTACACTAACAGCCAGGGGCCAGTGCTGCTGCCAGTTAATGATAGGATGAAATATTGCGATGTGGACTAACAGCAAAAGACTCAGACAGTGTTTCATTTTTCTGTATGCATATAACAGGCATTTTTCATATTGTGTATAAGTTCTTTGATATATGCCTGAGATCCATTCATGGGTGGCATATTCATTTTAGAAAAAAAAAAAAGCTATTTTAAAACTGCTGTAAGGTTGGACTGGTGACTGGACTGTGCCTTGTGCCTTAAATTGGACGAGAATAACTAAAGCAGGTGTCTAAAAAGAATGTCAAACAATGGTACCAGTCCTAAAATCTCTATGGGGCCTTTCAAACTCGACTATCTTCATTTCTGTTTTATCTCGCTGAATGTTTCACACATGAAGACTAACAGCAGATATCGTAAATCCGTTAGGAAGCTACTGGCCAGCATAAGTTTGGCAGTTTTGTTAAACATGTTAGCTAAAACAACCCGTAAGTGAGATGTGGTGTATATCTGTCAGCATATATTGATGATCCTTCTGTCCCACGGTGGCCAATTCAGTTGTTTATGCAACTTTAACACTCATACAGAGGTGGAACTGAAAATATCCTGTAAAAAAAAAAAAAAAAAAAAAAACATTCTTGAAGGCAAACAAATTTCACTGGATGGATTAAAAACATTTTTCATCAACTAAAATTTGCTTTAGGACATATGTGCTATAGTATAATATGTAGTTTAAGTCCTCAGTAAATGTGTCATATTTAGTTTAATAATACCTGCTTGCTCATTATTTTTCATTCCTGCCATTGATTGTTGATCTGAGAATAAAATGGTGGATATTTTGCCAAGTTTAAATGGTGCTACATTCTGGGAAAAAAAAAAAGAAATAAAATAAACACTGGAATAGCACAATTGTGTCATGTATAAAAATGAGTATTCCTGAGACTGAAACATTCATATATGTAAGGTTCTGTGATGTCAGAGGCCTAATTTTGACTAGAATTATCCAGCTTTTCCTGACTTTTTTCCCACCAACTTCAGTTTGTATATGTTTGCTATTCATCTGAAATGGGTAACACAAAGCTATATACCAATTTTGAAAGATGCACAGGGTGGAGTCAAGTGAAGTGGCTGACTCCACCCCCTAAAAATATCTGGCTACGAGCACATCTGTAAAAATAAATTTAAAAGAGAGCTACTATTGTACCTCTTTGGTATTCTGAGCAGGACATGTTTAAGACATTTTATTAAGACCTTGGGAAAGTATGTTCACTTTTGATGAAAAGGGCAGACTATGGCCCCGATTGTACACTTCCCGCTAGCTGCTACCCACTAGCCATTGCCCGCAAATTGCGGGTTTAGGAACTTCCGCTAACCACTAATGCAATCTTCCGCTCCCTAAAGCCGCTACCAGTTATACCGACTCCCTTACTCACATTGTAGGTGTGGCAATGGGCGTGTCTCGGCCCTGTCTGCAAACTCGCAACCCGCGATCGCAAGGATTGCGGGTAGCGAGTGGTCAGACCACCCGCTACCCGCTACCGCAACCCGCATGTCTGCGCGTACAATAGCGCGTCCAAATGGCATCAATGTCCGTCCACTTGGTCACATGTGAACGTGCACAAACGGCTCTACCTCTTCAATTAAATCTTGTATAAAAAGCGTGATTTGGCCTCAGTTGAACCCCTGAGAAAATAGCAGAGATCGTCTTAAACTGCAGTTAAACCACAGATGACCAGAGCGTGTTTACCGGGAGCGCACCAACTATCTGGAACTTTCAGGTTGCCGATAGGAATTGTCTGTGTAAAAATATTTTTATGCATATATCAGTGCAGAGGATGAAGGAAGAGGAGGAAGCTCTACAGCAGAGTGCCAGACGAGCTGCGCATTAGAGCTGCTCCGATCTGGATGAAAAGACGCTCCATAGTGGTTTGCGGGTAGCGCAACCTGCTCTTAAAGGCAATGGCTACTGACCCACTGATTGGTTTAACAGGTGGAACGCTCCTAACCACTCCTGTGCATAATCTAGCAGGTAGCCTAGGTGGGATAACGGGTTTCGCAAGGTGGAAGTTTGCGTTCTTTGCGGTGTAACGACCTCTCCCACTACCCGCTATCCCTAAGTGGCTTTAGGAGATCTGGCGGAAGATCGGGCCCTACATTTCTTATGGAATTGAATCTGTATCTTCTTTCTTTAAATCTCCCAGTTTCTGTAAATATGGTGGATCGGTCTTTTCTGTTTACCAACACTTATAGACTGAAGAAAAGAAACGAAAGAGTTATAGATGGAAAAAAGAAAAGGGTAGCCTAAAGAAATACACATGAAAGACCTTGGTTTTGAGCACTTTCCTTTGAGTTCAAAGAACAAGTTCAAACAATATCGGTCTTACTAACTGGAACTTCACCAAATATGTAACATATTTTTTTATATTTGTGACTTGTTGATTGCAATATTGCTCTAATTAAATAACCACAAAATACATGTGCACTATAATCAGCAAATATTACTGCAGATTAATATGAACAAACCAGGAAAAATCTGAGAAAACTGTTAATCCACTGTTAACATATTCTCTAAATTAACCACATCAACTTTTCTTTTTTTTCCAAATCTATTTCATTTTACAGATCTCATTTTAAAAGATATGACAGCCAACCTTGGGGATAAAACTAACTCAGGCAACGCACAAGAATAGAGACTGGTGAAGTGCATACAAAACTGTCAGGACTTAGTTAAGGTAGGCCAGCGTTTCATCTGCATTTATATCAGATATGTAGCCATGCAAGGACAAGCATGACTGATTCATGGTTCAAACTGATGAGTTAATTGCGTGGTCCACATTGTCCACCCCAGGACAGGAAAAGTGACCTTACGTCTTTCACTGTCACAACAATAAACTTTTAAACACCACTGGGTATTTTGGCATTTTCATCCTGCTTCTTTAGGTCATACTCCTCCTGCACCAAATGCCATCTTTTATTTATTTTATTTTTTTCCCCAATATGTCACTATCTACTCCATCTATCTCCCATTTTTAATCCCCAGCTGTACTCTTTTTCTCTGTGCATTCAACCTCCTCTCAATCTGTTTTGATCCAATTCTTAACAGCCGTGTGCACGTCTGTAAGTAAGAGTGAATCACCCAGGGGGGCTCTCATCAAAGGGCTGCCAGGAAGACAAAGAGGCTGGGCAGCCCTGCGCTAACTGCTGATGTCCTTGCTGGCCGTGCCATCTTTGATCAGTCCACAATGACTGCATTCAGCCTTTTGTGTATTATCTTGCTTTTCAAATGAACGAGTTTTAAGCTGCCTCTGCAATCAAAATTGCCTGCTATTTTTATGCACAGTCTCCTGTGTGTGATGTTTAAGCCTGAGAAGGTTTTTCTCTTTTACCCAACTCTGATATTTAAAGTGTGCAATGAAGCACATTAGTGCTGACGTCTCTGTGGGAGAGGTTCACAAACCTTACAGGGGTTGGAGTGAGGGTCTTCCTACCTCGTGCAGAGTAGCAGGATAAGGTTTTTGATATGGCAAGGTTAGGCCAAAGTTTAGGCCACTTGCTGTGAGAGCAGAAGGACAAGGGCAGCTTTGCAGAGCTGAGCCAGTGCAGTGTCAGTAAATCTGCACACCGACCGAACTGCTATGCCTTTATTTTTTTCTTCTTTTTCCAAGCTTCCTTCTAGATGCCAATCTAGAAAGGACGGGCAGAGGGTGGGAATGGTGCTTTGTCCCTCCCCTCCATCTGGTGCCGCATGCCTCTGTCAGGATGTCAGCCTGCACATAGTAATGAAGGGTGTCATCAAGGTTACTGCAGGCTGGAATGTTGCCTGCCTCTCTTTCTCTTTAGCCCTTATCCTTGTCACTTATAGCACATTTTCTCTGGCTAGGTAAGAAGCCAGCCTTTGGTTTTAGCACCTATTCAATCGATTGCATTCAATCAGTATTTGGGAGATTTTATTGATCCATTTTCTGGCAACTGGCCTTTGAGTATATTTTACTATGTAGAGAGAAAAAAAAGAAGGAGTAGAAACTGTACATTTTTTGGTAATTTGGGGAAATGAAAGATCTGCATTGTTTCAAGGTATATTTCTTTTGGGCAAATAGAAATAATGTCATTGCTAAATTGGAAACTACAGTATAAATACTGCAGTCACTGTGTGTAAATTTGTTATCTGGTACTATAGGTGACAGTCAGGAATGTTGGAGAACTGAGTTGCTATACATTGTAACCCTAAATGTCAAAGACCCACTAGACAGTTCGTGGCACCTTATAAACCCAGTGAAAGACTTTTCTTCATACACTAAAAGGCTAACCTGTGGTCCTAGTATTTTAAAAAGTAGAGTAGGGGATAGGGTTTTTTGCCATTAGGCTCCAAATTCTTATGGATGTAGCTCAGAGTTTAGGTTTGATAGCCAGACACCCTTTATGTCTTTTATTTTATACTTAAAACTTTGATTTTTGATAAAGCCTATGTTTACTGCTGGTGGGTGTGATCCTGAAACATGTCTTATCTATGCTGTTATGGGTTATCGGTCCAGATTGCTGGGTTACCACCCATGATACATTGAGCATCAGAGTTTCTCCTTGAGGATTAATGAAGTATTAATCAATTCAGTTCTAACCGCTGAAGTAGTTGTTTAATGTGTAACATTATCAGTCTCTCACATTGCTTTCAGATTGTAGAGGAATTCTGGTTCACTTTTCTTTAGTCTCCCTCCAGTCATGCACAGTCATTTTTAAAGTGATGCCACAGCATTTCAGTTCAAGTTTTGATCTGAACTCTTACTGGGACATTGGAGAACCTTGATGCTTAGATTCTTCAGCTATTCTATTGCAAATTTGCCTTTGCACGTCAGATCACTGTCCTGTTGCGTGAACCAGTTTTGAACAAGTTTTATCTACTGGACAGATTGAATCACATTTGACTCTTGAATATTTTAGTATGCAGATGGTCAAATCCAACTCTGCGAACCTAAGCTTAATGTGTTCTTCTTGCAAAGATCAGACATGGAGAGATACCAACTGAGATTCTAAGATTCAACTCTTGGGGTTTTTGCAGTTTCTCTGTGGTGAAGTTGCAGACATGTCCACTCTAAGTAAGACTGGAAACTGTCTTGAATGTTTTCCTGTGGAAAATCTCTGTGGAAGGCAGGACTTACTAGAAACCTTATAACACTTCACAAATTGATGGGCAGCCATGGATTCTTCTTTAACACCTTTGCTGATATCTTTCCTCATCTGCATTATGTTAAGACGCATATGAATGCTCCAAACTTACAATTTGCCAAGATGTCTACTTTTACAGGAGGTTCTCACACTTGCTGATGATCAATTAATCAAGTACATCTGATGAGCAGCACTTGGCTGCTATTTACCCTCTTCATTCACATTAAAGGTACTTCATTTTTCACTCACTGCTTCTGCATTTTGGCTTTGTTGAACAGTATAACATGTCGTTTGTTGCTGTAATAAGAGCCTGTTAGTACAGTATCTAATTAAAGATCTGGAAAGAATCAGATATAGTTTTGCTTTTATACATAAGGCATTATTATTAAAAGAGTCCCTGCTTTCTTTTGCACAGTACCATCCATGTTTCTGTTCTGCTGTTACTGGCACAACTAACCCACCCCAGAGTTGATTGTAGTTGCTCTTTTTCTCTCTTGGTGGGCTCTCGTCTTTTGTTGCACTGCATCCCGGCCATTAAACACGTGGTTCCAGTTTTGCGTCTTTTTTTTTCCCCTGTATTTCCTATAAGTATTTTTTTTCCCTACTACCAAAAGGATTTGCTGGGTTTCTCTCTACCTAAAGTGCCCTGAGATTACTCTTTTGCTGAATTGATGCTTTATAAATAAATCTAAATTCTTCTGAATTGACTGATGCCAAGCAGTGTCAATATTTTGAGGTTCGTGTTCATGAATGAGTATATAATGACAGGTCCAATCTTACAAATAATGATTTCAAGAAATCAATATATCTATCCATCCAGTCATTTTTATCTCTCTGTCTCTTACTATTCAGGGTCTGCTGGAGCCTATCCCAACTCATTATCCCAGACTGTATAAAAACAACTGGACAAAGTCCCAGTGAAGTAAACAGTGGTTTTCTGAACAGTGGAATTAAAGCCTTTTTTGCTCCTCTGAATGAGGCCATAATCACCCAGTTAACCCTTCATGACCTGCTGTAAAACAAGTTTGTCTGAGCATATTTTTATATTTTTACATGCTTTTTTAGTATTTTCATTTTCTATACAATACAACCCTTATAAATCAAACTTCAACCATCTGTATGTAATAAATCCACACTAACTAAATAAATTACTAAAAAGTAAAAAGAAATATACCCAAAACAATTTGAATTTTTTTTTTTCTGAATAGAGAATTTCCATAGCTATATCCCTTAAAGTTATAAATGTAAAAAAGTGGCACAAAATCCTTTCAAACAACAGAGAATTTATTTTGAGTGTGTTCATATCTTAGTTTTTGAGATAAAAAGTGCAATACCCCCCCCCCCCCTTTTTTTTTTTTTTTTTTCCTTTTGGGCTACATTTGGCTAGATGCGCCCTCAACAATGTGACAATAATATTGTGAGAAAAAAAATAAAGCAAGAGCAACTGTTTTCCCTGGAAATTATCTCATGTCCTGTTTTTGCTGGTAGGAACAAGATATGCAAATGAGAGCACCGGTGCTTCCCCTGTACTTTGAGGGTTCAGGAAATGGGCTAATGAGGAAGAGTCAGTGAGCTTGGAACCCAGCTGGGACACACCCAACTAGCTCAGTAAGCTATTTTAGCTAGTTTGGCTCATGCTAACTTATGATGTTGACTAATGTTACCTTACATTCACTCTGATCAAATGCGTTTATGCATCCTTATTTTCTATGCCACTGGCCAGCAAGTCTAGCAACAAGGCAATGGATGGTGAATTGTGCTCCACTGCGTTCGTCTAGTGGCCCAATGGTCACCCTGAAGAGGTCATGAAATGGTCTGAGGCCTGACCACAGCATTCTTCTGTTCAAGCTGCTGCAAGGTGATGAGCTAGAAGCAGTCCAACTGATGTCCAGTTACCCCAGACTAGCAGCCTTCAAGTTGGGGGGGTTGCTTCTTCCAACAAGCTCCAACAAGCCTTCCACCATTTTGTAGGTCAATCTAATTCATTCTTAAACACTGTACACACGCAGTGTCTAGTCAGTGTAACTTACTCTCTGCTCTAAACTGTGCTATTTGAGATTGAACTCGCCATTAAAAGTTTTTAAAATACTGCATACACGCATTGTTCATGGCTGCAAGAACAGATCGGAATATTCTAAAGTGTGTTCTGACCATTTCATTGAAGGTAGAACTAGTGAATTTATGTGCCTATAATTCTGATTCTTGATTTAATGTTTCTCAAATCAAATTGGGAAAGAAGACCATAGATGGACTAAGCTACCTAGCGTAGTCTCGCCTAACCCACTTAATACAGTATTTACTTGTATTTCATTCCATGAAACATTCAGAACTAATCAGAGTTGTTTTTAAATTAAATGAGGTGACCAACATTTGAAAGTAAAATGATCTCATTCAGAAACCTGGAGATAGAGATTGGTAAGATTACCATGATGGACATCCCTCATTTCTCCTGATACTATGGATGATAGTGACTCCTGACTCAGTGAAATACGTAGGGCAAGGCTAAATGCTTTGAAGGAACATCTTTGGGGAATTTATAAATCAATCGGCATGCTCAGATTGCGAAATTAATTTCAACAAACCTTTCCTTGATGGACAACCACAAACTCTCACTTTTTTTGTTTGTTTTGTTTTGGTTTTTTGATGTGATTTTATTGATCCAATTTCTAATTTGGACATGAATTGTTCCTTGTCTGTTTTATGTATTATGTTTCTGTACTAGTAATGCACTGAGCACCCAAGATCATTTTCTCTTTGAAACAATAAGGTATATATTTTTGTCTTATCTTAATTAGCCTAACATGCATGTTTTTTTTTAATCACCCCATGCATATTAAAAAATACTAGATGCATTGCATCTTAATGGACAAATGATATCATGTACATCATATCTTAATGCACAAGCTATTAATCATTGCAATGCTCTGGTTACTGGTATTATAAATGAGATATTATACCTCATAGTTTTTTCATTCTTTTTAACTTGTTCTTCATAGTTGCCCAGAATGGTCACGCTAGCTCATCACTGTGAGGACCACGATTCCCACTGAATTCTTGAGTAGCGATGATCATTAACAAAACATTAGCTTTTAATCACTTTATCATGTTTGTGACCCATCAAATAATATAATAAATTGTGTCTTGCCGAAAACTGACCTATTATGTGTTATTAATGATACCATAATTAAAATTGCTCATCTTATTGCTTCAGTTATTCTAACCTCGAGTAGAATGTTCCTCTTAAGACATCATCACCATTCATCTAACTTCTTTGAAAAGTTAGTTATTAATGCAATGAAGATCCATCAAAGAGCTTTTGCATGACATTAAAAAAAATGTAGACTTTTAAACCATTGTGGAAAATATACCATATCTAATTTCAAAGCAGCTTAGGGGTCCCTCTACGATCAGCGTTTCGCATTTATGACAGTGGCAGATACCAGAAGAGAAACTAGAATTTCATTTTTTTTTTTCTATATTAACAGTGACACTGTGCTGAATCTGAACTAAGCTGATCTTTTGTGCAGCTGACCACTAAACAAGATGCCATCAGCGGCAACGCTGAGCTATGGATTTCAGTGACATTAATTTTCCAGTGTCACTGCTGATGTATGGGGCTATTGGATGAACATGGTGTGGAGGACATGCTAACCTTGTGGGAAACTGTGAGGGGTCAAATCTTAGCCTTCTCTGAATCTGTGCAGAGGAATGCATGCAAATTGCAGGTTTGAATTTTTACTTGCTGTATTAATATCATGTTTTAAAGAATTATGTTGTGGAAGCTCTGTGCCTTTTACGCATTGCAGAGTATGTGTCTTTACAGTGAGCACTAGTGTGTTTTTTTTTTTTTTTCCAAAAATCAAAGTCATCTTACACATATTCCCTTACTATTTTGCCTTTCATGAATTGCTTAAGTTTCTGCATTTAATCAAAGTTCTAAAGATATATTTTGATATCAAAAATAATACACTGCAACTTCTTTGTATAATAAAAAAAAAAGCAATAAAGGAAAGATGGAAAAAAAACCTCACATACATTCAAATTCTTGTCAATAATTTTAGCCTTGTGTATCCTGAAAAAGGCAAATAACAGCATTTAACTGATTTCCAGATTCTAATATGGTGGCGAATAAAATAATTTCTTTGTGCTGTCAGTCTTTTCCCCTTGGACTCTGAGACTCTGGATACAATTCAAAACAACAGAAAAGTGGATCAAATGCTCATAACAGATCCTTGGAATGAGGGCACAACACTGCAGCTTGAATCACTTTGTGCAGCATGTTGTCTCGTTGACTCAGGATAGACTCTATAGCCACAAAGCTGAAACAGCATACTTGTAAGAGGGAGAGATGAAGAGGGCAGGTGTGGGAAAAGGCTGTTTCTGACCATTGCTGCTCAGTTTGCTCAGCTGTCAGACAGCAAAGGGAATACACCTCTGCAATGCTTTTATGGAGCCATTATTGCCACAGGGAGAGATCTAACACAAGGTATGCATGCTGTAGTTGGAAATGCTTGGACAGCTTTTGCTATATAGTGTACAGGTACAGATATGCTTTAACAGTGCAATAAAATATGGGATGCAGTGTCAGTAATCCTAAAAGCACCACGCTTTTTACTGAAAGAGGGTCAAAGAGGGACTGTAGGTGGGAGTTTGAGCTTGTGTTGTGATTTTCTGTGTTCTATTAGATAAGTCTGGAATAAACCAATACTTTTTTTTTTTTACTGTAATGTCTTAGCAATTAATTCCCACTTATTACTACTGTTGCCTTTTGACAGAACAAACCTCTTGAAAGAAGAATCCCTTGGAACATTAAGGCCTCTAATGAATGTATTTTATCATATGGCGGTTATACACTAAGGTATGGTTACACAACATAAAAGGAAGATATACTACACTTGGACATTGAAAAAAAAAACACCAAATATCACTGAATATTAAAACATATGAATTTTTCTGTGATCAGTTTTACACATTCTCTAAAAAAAATTATGCCATGCCATGTCGCCCTATTGGGTGTGATTGTGTGTGTGTGTGTGTGTGTGTGCGTGTGTATGTGTCTAGTATGGAGTGTGGGAGGGAAGGGGTTTCTTCATAACATTTTTTTTAATTATTGTGATAATTTGTTTTTAATTCTGTAAAGCACTTTGTGTTGCATGTTCTTGCATGAAAAGCGCTATACAAATAAAGATTGATTGATTGATTGATTGATATTCATGCTGAAAGAAATAAAATCTAAAAATGTAGATTAAACATGTACATTGGCGAAAAGGCTTTTTAATTATCCAATATTTCTGCACTATAACAATTTCACACACTTGTATATTTACTTTAGAGGTTATCACACAGTTTTAGACTCTAATATGTTGGGTTGATTGACAGCTTTCTTTTTGTTTTTGAATACATACTGATATATAGCCTAAGTAGACACACACACACACACACACACACACACACACACACACATATATATATATATATATATATATATATATATATATATATATATATATATATATATATACATACATACATACATACATACATACATACATACATACATACATGTATACAGACCTACATACATAAATAAGTACTTACACAGACTACATCTTTAGATTCATAGAGCACATAGACATACACTGCCCGGCCAAAAAAGAAAGTCACCACCCAAAAAAAAAAAGGTCATACACTCTAATATTTCATTGGAAATATTAACCTTTAGCTTTGATTACGCCACACATTTATTGTGGTATTGTTTCCATAAGCTTCTGCAATGTCACAAGATTTATTTTCCATCCAGTGTTGCTTTAATTTTTCACCAAGATCTTGCATAAATGATGGTGGAGTCTGACCGCTGCGCAAAGTCTTCTCCAGCACATCCCAAAGATTCTCAATGGGGTTAAGGTCTGGACTCTGTGGTGGCCATGTGTGAAAATGATGTTTCATGCTCCCAGAACCAGTCTTTCACATTTTGAGCCCGATGAATCCTGGCATTGTCATCCTTGGAATATGCCCGTGCCATCAGGGAAGAAAAAAATCCATTGATGGAATAACCTGGTCATTCAGTATATTCAGGTAGTCAGCTGACCTCATTCTTTGAGCTCATACTGTTGCTGAACCTGGACCTGACCAACTGCAGCAACCCCAGATCAGAACACTGCCCCCACAGGCTGGTACAGTAGGCACAAGGCATGATGGGAGCATCACTTCATCTGCCTCTCTTCTTACCCTGATGTGCCTATAATTCTGGAACAGGGTCAATCTGGACTCATCAGACCACATGACCTTCTTCCATTGCTCCAGAGTCCAATCTTTATGCTCCCTTAGCAAATTGAAGCCTTTTTTTCTGGTTAGCCTCACTGATTAGTGGTTTTCTTAAGGCTCCACAGCTGTTCAGTCCCAATCCCTTGAGTTCCCTTTGCATTGTGCATGTGGAAATTATCTTTTACTTTCACTTTTAAACAGTCCTGAGTTCTACTGTTGTTTTTCTTCGATTTGATCCCACCAAACGTTTAAGTGATTGCCGATCTCAATCAATGAGGATTTTTTTCCGGCCACATTTCCTCTCGAAGACGATGGATTCTCACTATCCTTCCAGTTTTTAATAATGCGTTGGACAGTTCTTAAGCCAATTTTGGTAGTTTCCACAATCTCCTTAGATGTTTTCTCTGCTTGATGCATGCCAATGATTTGACCCTTCTCAAACAGACTAACATCTTTTCCACGACCACAGGATGTGTCTTTCAATATGCTTAAGGAAATGAGAAGCAACTCACTGCACCAGTTGGGGTTAAATAACTTGTTGCTAGCTGAAAGATAATCACCCTTGTACCTATTTGCTTAGTTAAATCCAGGTGGTGACTTTATTTTGGCATAAACACATATATAGGCCTTAAATGTGTGGGATTTCATGATCCTTCTTTTGCTGAGCCTCCTAACAAAAGGGTCACGCGACTGGTCTTGTCACATGTCATCACTTTGAGTAATGAATTCTGTTAGGACATCGGGGTCACTGATTAACCGTGTGTCGATGTTTGTCAAGGAGAGAAAAAAAAAACAATAAAAAAACAAAAAACCTTGTCTCCTGTCTCCTGGGTGCAAAATGTATTTGAAGATCAAGAAAAATGTAGAATGCGAAAGAGAAAATAGTTAGACAACATGTTTATCAATGAGACTGAAAGGGAGACCACAAATAGATGTCCTCGGATCTTGAGATCATGGAGACTCATGTTGGTATTACAAAGCTCATGAACAGCTCTCTCTACAAATATCTGCAGTCCACAAATGCAACACAAAGTTCAGACACAGCCGCCCCACCCCCCCCCCCCCCCCCCCCCAAAAAAAAAAAAAAAAAAAAAAAAAAAAAAAGGAAAATATTAATGGAGGTGGAAGAGCTCTGTGGCTTTTAAATCTATGAAGCCTAATGGACTGTATTGACCACATTAATAAAACAGGATATGTGTTTCTAATGTCCTCTCTGTGGTGCATTAGGCTTTGCTTGGACTATAGTTCCATTTGTTTGTCCGGAAGGCAGTGTGGAGCAAGCATAGATCTGAATCCAAAACTCATTTGATCTCTAGCACAGCCCAGTAGGAGACCCTCAAAACATCCCATTCGGTCTGGTAAAAGACACAGGAAGATAAAAGGCAAATGTTGTAAACAACACTGAAGAGATTCACAATTATTATTACTATTATTTGATCTGACCTCTCCATTTTTCAGCACTTGTTTGCTGCCTTCACTCTGTTTTTCCAGGAACATCAAAAGCCATGAGACATTCTGTAATTTAATAGTCATACATGCAATATTTGGTGTAATGTAAGTCTTGAAAAATCATTCAGTGTTTACACTAGCCACGTCACTTTAATCTGTGTTTACAAAAATACTGCAATTTAGTGTCTAAAAGCAACAAGACCACCATTTAATTTTTTTTTTTTGTTTTTTTTTTTTTTAAACTGACCATACAGGATTGGCTCAATCCATAACTGCTTTTAGATGCAATTATGAAATGGACTGGAAAAAAACAAACAAACGAACAAAAAAAAAAGAACTCTGTGGAAGGACTGTAGTGTCCAAGATTTTTACCATCGACTGTATAAGGATAACAAACCCTCGGTGACATCACCCATAAGTTTTCTATAAAGTGATTCTGAAGCTTCTTTGTCCTCGTACTGTACGGTGTTTTACAGCTGGAACAAGCAGCGCTGAGAAGCTAGCTGGAACACATCCACCTTAGTTCAGTTACCGTTATGTATTTTAGCTTTGCCGGTTTACCTTATGTTAACCCAGCATAATATAACCTTACATTCATTTTGACCAAATCTGTCCAAACATCCTCATTTCAAGTATATCTTATGAAACAATACCCAGATGAGTACAGCCTGAGGTGAAACGAGGACTGGCAGAGCTCTGCTGGGACCCCCCCCAACTCCTGGCCATCTATCCCTCACATACACATGTTGCAGTCAGCCAAGCCTACAACTGTCAGCCCGCAAGTCGCAGGATGATTGATAGCGGGTCCCAGCAGACTTCTGCTTGGAAAGGCCCTGGTATAACCTTCTGTGGCTCCTGGCTCCTTCAGACAAGCTTAGAGAAGTTGTGGAACTGCCTGGTTAGCAGCTTAGACAAGCTTTGTCCTCAGACCCTTCCAGGCCAACCCACAGCCAGTCAGGACAGTCTGCTTGTACAATTAACACAAGCACAACAAAACAGAATGCCTTTAAAATATGATCATGTTGTTAAGTTTTCATTCACAGCTCAAAAGTCCTTAACTACTTAGCATAAAGTGCTAAGTAGTTAAAATGATGATTGCTCGCCATGGACTGTATTGGCCACCAATGGCTTAACTGTCATTATTTTAGCTACCTAAGCCATAAACTTTGTGCTTTATATAATTTAACCTAATGAGATGCAAATAAATAAATAATCACTTCCCATATAGGTGTCATGGATGTGAAATTTAACTGGAGCAGTTTTGTACCAGGCTGTAAATGTTTTTATTCCTGCTGTAAAACTGAGGATTTTAACATGGGAGTCAAAAAGCTCTGTTTTGGAGCCAACATCTGGTGGTTAGTCGAGAAACTGCAGTTTTTGTCACTTTCTGGCATGCTCCAACCCAGAAATAAAAGTATTTGGTGCTTGATCTTTACCAACATGAGTAATGGATGCCATTTTTTTTCTCACTTTCCCATTTCTGTCTGAGCAGAAAAATCTCTTCAACTACTGCACGTAATGTATTATTATTTTTACCATAATGTATTATTATTCTTATAGATCCCCTGGCCCTGTGTACAGTGCCAGTAACTGAATAAATTGTTCACTTTTCATTTAAAGCAGTCATGAAGAAGCACAAAACTGAAGATGAACTTATGTTTTATATATATATATATATATATATATATATATATATATATATATATATATATCCATCCATTCATTATCTATGCCCGCTTAATCCTCTGCAGGGTCACAGGGATCTGCTGGAGTCTATCCCAGCTCACCTCGGTTGACAGGCAGGGGTACACCCTGGACAGGTCGCCAGTATTACTGAATTTAAAAACAAGTGACTTAATAAACCTGAAATACAAAAAGGCATTAAAACAAAAGTTCCCATAAGTACTTTACTGAGCTGCTTTGTGATGCGTTTCTTCCAACACCTCCCCCAGCATGTTCTCAAACTCCCACATGATTTCTATCCCATAAACGGTTGATCTGCTCCTCATTACCTTTGTGGTCAACTTATAATGTTTCTTTGCATATTGTGTCCACATAGACACAATCCCTATACAGCCAGTTGTACAGTCAATTAGCATGTGGCTAACTTTGCTGCACTTTAAATTACAACATTTCAAGTGTAACCCTTAGCCCTTTTTAAAGCTAGACTTGATCACAGTGTCATAACAAGCATGGGTGTAGCTAACCTGCAGTTAAACTGTCTGGAAACCAGAAGTGCAAGTTTAAGTCAACTTCCAATTTATAGCTTCTGATGTAGCAGTGGCCCTTTTACCTGCTAAAACCTATAAATTGGGAACTACCTTCAGAGTATGATTTCAGGAAATTGCCTTTTGAGTCAATACAACCAACATGAAATTCATTTTTTTTATTTTTGTTTGAATTCCAGAGATTTTTTTTCACTAAAAGGGATTAAATTAGGGTAAATATTGGCAAAATGAGAGCGATATCTTGTGATTGATGTGGATTTTTTTTTTTTCTCGGGACACATCAAGAGGTTGGCTGGAGGTTAGCTTGATTGAGACCAAGCTAACCTCCAGCTTGAGGTTATCCATAGGCGCCATTGAAACCACAACAGTTGAAGAGGTCACCTGATTTTCTTATGTCACATTGCAAAGGAATTAACAAGGGATTAAATTGAAACCTCAGCTAAAGTAGGGACAGTGCAAGTGGTCCATAGCTATCATTCCTCATAGCCATCTGCTCTGATCCTTGCGCTTTTCTGTTCATCTTACTTCCATATTTTTGGCTTTATCTGTGTGCTCCTTGTTTTAATTTTTTTTTTCGACCTTTATAGGCTTTAACTATTTTTCATTGTTATGAGTCCAAACGTCCATTATTAGAGCTATACTAATTATCAAGTGTTGGGAAAATAAATAAATGAAATAAAGACCTTGCGCACACATGGCAGTTACATAATATATATCAGCATTACATATAAGAATGCCTTCAACAGAGATCCTTTTAACTTTTTAAGCCAATCAACCTCAAGCTCAGAGTTGTGTTTAGTCCCTTTTCACCCTTGAGCAAGCATTTTACAGAGGAAATTCATGGCTTTGCTAATTAAATTTTTGCAAACCTGGTGGTGCCCCTGGCAGCCATTATCTGCCAACAGGATTTTGATTAACTGGACATGAATGCACTATTATCTAGAGTTACTGTTTGGGGCTTATAAACATCAGCCTTCTAATTAAAAAGAATAATGCCACACATATCATGTCTGCAGTAATCCGCGTCTTGCTTAGCTATCAGAGGGGAAACAGGGAAAGTCAAACACTTCTTAAGTTGTGCGTAAAAAATAAAGTGAAAGCAAAGTGATTGCTCATTTATTTGTTTTTGTGTATTTATTTTAATGATTGTTTAGCAGGAAAGCCCTTATTTAATCTGAGAACCAGAAGAGAAGATCAGGTAATCTGTGTTTAGCAGATGGTGAGCCCATGTTGTCAAAGACAATATTGCCCAGTCCTAAATTAAAATTTTGTTCTCTTTTACATCCAAACTTCAGATTGCAAAATTTACTTTGAGGATTATTAAAATGTTGATTGTTGATTTAAATGAATTCATGAATTTTTAATTCAAATGATTCAAATCAACGTCTTTATTTTGATATGTTGATAACTCTAATAAGGGTGAAGGAAAAAACCCTGTCTGTATTCAAGTATTCTGCTGTTATATTGTCTTGATATTCACTAAAAAAAGCAAAATACTCACTTTTATGGGTGAATTATTTTAAAAAGGTTCATTGTTAGTCTTTTGACACTTTATTGAAAAAAAAATGTATACAGTATTTGTGACAGCTACGACATCACTATTCAAAGTCAGCTGACAAGAGATGAGGGAGACTACTTTTCTAAGATGTTAGTATTTAAAATTGCACCGATTCAGTTCTCCCTTCATGAGATGTTAAAAACAGCCACCTGGTTGTAACTGAAATGTTTTCAGGTCTTACGGGTATCATGTTAAGGTTGATTTAAGCATATGTGTGTATATGATGCTACACTTTGGTCTCACGTAGTAATGTAGTTGGCATTTTTCCCCCCTAATCCCATCCATGTGGCATGTTGTTTTAACAATGTATTCACACACTCAGAGCTTAAAATATGTATAAATGAAATGCAAATGTGCCCGAGGTAGCATGCTTTTTATGCAATTTGAATGCGATCATGTCTGATATTATCAACTAACATAAGAGTCATTAATTACAAACAGGGAAGCATCAGTTTGTATGAAAAGTAAGTGTTCCAGGCAAGGACAGAAGTTGATTGTCATAAGGCTGATGGTTTAAAGCATGTCAAATATAAAGTAGATTCATAGACTGATGCATGGACTGTGTTAACACCCCTTTGGTACAGTGATCTATATCTGATTGTTCTCCATAAATGTGACTCATATCTGATTTTGTTTTTCCCCAGGGCTGTGTGGACACAGAAATCCAATGGTTAATATTCACTTTTCAAATGGGAAATGTGTTACTCCAATATGTGGACCTGCCACATGAGTGAGAACAAACATATCAGGAGTTCTGCTGGTTTTTTTTATTATTATTATTGCGTTTCTCAGCAGGCATGCAGAACCCAACACTGGCAGCACAGCAAAAACCAGTCAACAGCAGTGGAGGAAAGAGAGAGTAGACAGTAGCGAGATGTCACCGATAACAAAGCGAGTTCCATTCTGAGCTATTTGAATTCTGCCACAATGGGCCAGAGTTCCATAGCTATGGTGCCACAAATATGACCTCTTCTGTTGTTGACACTACAACATCCATCCTGTTTCAGAAGACTTGCACGTCCAGGTCACATGAAAAGTCTGATCCAAGACTCTTGTAGATCAGATTTGATGGTTCACAACAAATCAGATCAGATCAAGTCAAATTTGTATTAGAACTGGACAATGTGAGAAGAGAAAGAAGACAAACATACCAGGGCTGAAATGAAGTACAGTCAGTGGGCAGATTTTGTCTCAATATTTTCCTGCAAGAAAACCAACTTCCAACATCATTTGCTGAACCCCTGTGAGAAGTATAATTCAATACGAACAAATCTGTGTCCTTGGTTATATATAATTTTACCTCAGAAGATTAAAGATCCACAGAAAGATTCAAATAGGTTTCTGTGATCTCTGACTGATCCAAAACCAGATAAAACCTTGAAAATGGTCTTTATCATTCCCCCTCTAAGGGGATGGGCAATTACATGTAAGGATCACCCTTTGAAGGGTGCCTTTTGAGGATGATATCTTTTACTCTGACATCAGTCTTGGGAATCAGTATGGGACCTTCCACAGGATGTTAATGCAATTGACTCCAGATATCACCCACACTGCTTCAAAGAGATTTTTAGATATTCCCCCCCCCTTCCCATCTTCTTAAGGTAGCTGCTTAGCTTCAGTCCTTTCAAATTATTCAAATGTATTTCTGGAAAGAGAGTTCATTCACAATACAACTGATAAGATATCCTAAAATCAGATTCAGCACTTTCCTATAAATAAATAAATAAAAAATACTTCTGCTGCCCTGTTTTGAAGTCATCATGTACAAGTTCTGTATTGTTTTGTTTTCCTATAAGGTTTCTGTTCTTTTCCTGGATATATTTTGTCCTTTGCCAACATTTATCTTGATTTGAAAGCATAAGCCCTCCAACAGCCATGGCTTCAGATGAGCGCAATCTTCCATGTAATTTTGTTTTGGCCCGCCACAGGCCACAACATAATTTGACATAACTGAGCCTTGCCTCTTCCCCGGTCTGAGATTATTGTGACCTTTCATTATGGAGCCCCTGCGAATCCAGTTCATTGTCATAGCTTAAGGACTTTGAGGGGGGTGGAGTGGATTGGTTGGGGAGAAGGCTTGAGGAAACAAGCCTTTTTTTTTATTTTTAATGTTAGTGCTGGAGTAAGACTAAAGCAAAGACCCCTCAATGAGATTTATTCAAGAGCCAGTGCATTTACCTCTGCCAGAGCACAATTTCTGTCATTTGTTTTTGATTTTAGAATGTCTACAACAATTTCTCAAGTGCCTTCAGACTCTCGACTGCGTATATTGTTACCCCCATAGAGTATATCCTTTTTCATTCATCCTGCATGAATGTACATATCTCTTTGTGAAGTGAAACATTTAAAACATTTATCCCAAAGAAACAAAGACTAAATAGCTGATGGGCTTTTTGTCTCAGAGATCATATTTTCTACTGTTTGAAAAGATTCTAACTGCGTGTTCTTTGCTGGAAAGGAGAGTCTCGGTCGGTAGTACAGGTACAACACAGATGTTTAATTGCAATAAACGTGATATCACGGCTCCCTGGTAGAGGCATTCTTTAACACAGGAGAGCGAACGAAACAAACAACAGCAATTTATACAGAAATGTGCGTCACTAGATGGGGAGGGGCCGCGGTTTAGACTTGGCTCTCCCATTGGCCGGTCCGGTCCTCTCGTCCAATCCACTACTGGTGTTTCCTAAAAAGGAACGATGATTACCTATCCCACAACGCTATTCTGTTTTACCTTTGTTTCCTACTACGTGGTTTTACCGGCTACAGCTGGGCTAGTTTGCTACATTTCTGATATAAAGTGAAGACAAAACATACACTAAGAATGATCTAGGACACTGTGAGGTGGACATATGGTTCATTAAACAAAACAGTGTAATAAAAACAATGAGCAGTAATAAAACAGTATGATATAAACCAAGGGGTAATGTCATTTATGTTTCCAATACTAGAATATTAATAATACTATTTTCAATATGTAACTGATGTGTATTTGTATACAAATGAGACCCTCTAGCTGCAATAATTCTGGACCTAAAAAGTTAAGACTACCCCTGACTGTGATTCGTGTAGTTTACCTCTGTGACCCTTTATATAAAACAATGGAAAGATACCCTGTAATGCTGAGGCTCACAAGCAGCACAGAAATATTAATTTAAAGCCTGAACCTTGTACATATGACACACAGTAGTTGCCAGAACATCCAAACCAGCTCTTTACCCTGAAGAGGCAGGGCTCACTATCTGATGTATGAAAACATTGTGTGTTTTCAGTAGTTTAGATAAAGGTCTCCAGTTCGATCCATAGACCAGCTGGATGCAGTAACTGTAGGTGGAGACAGTGAAGAGCTGCACTCGCTCCTTTCTTATTAGCACCACAGGGATACCGTTGAGCCTCCAGCCCTTAACTGCTGGGCAACTTGTAGGTGTAAATACATGTAACTGTGTGAGAGCGAACCAAGCACTCCTGTTGAAGAGGGCATTCTGCTCATGAAAAACTCCAGGATAAACTAAATGAAGAAGAAATCTATAAACTGTGTTGTTTAAGGGAAAAAAAAGTATTTTTAAAACTATTTTCCTTGGTTGTGTATAATCCTGCAAGAGGGAAAGATACTGAAAGATAATATCTAATATGAGACAAGTATTTATCTGCAACAGTGCTTGAGAGAAACATTGAAGAAAATGGTTTAGCTTTTGTAATAATTGTGCTCTTAATAGATTGCATTTGTGGAGCTGAAATGCTGTCACTACATGAGGATTTCTGGAAGACATCAACATGCCTCAATTCAAATTAGTGCAATTTTCCACTAATGTTGGTAAAAATGAGCAACGACAGTGATGGCATGGGCGTGTCCTGTCAACCATCTTTACATCAGTGTGAAAATCTGCTCCCTCCATTAACGCTGTTGCTGCCTTACAAGATCCAACGGACATAAAACAACTTACTGCCCATTAAAATATTAAAGTAATGACTGAATAGCTTTAATTCATTTAGTAGAAAGAACATAATTATGCAGAGAAAATGTTGAGGGAACACTGTCGCTGATGTGATTTACTATCTTTAGCATTGTCTCCACCTCAACTTGGACAATGTTTGAGAACATTTACAGCAAGAATTCAGAAAATGTAATTCAACATTTCATTTTGCTTCCAATGGTTCAGAAATGACAATGACAACTGTAATGGTTAAATAGGATATTTGGCTGTGTGAAATGCATACGAGGAGTCAGTGTGTTACCTGCAGCAGTGACGGCACTCGCAGTGTGGAGGATGAAAAAATGGATTTATGACAGAAAAACCTGTAGTTAACAGCTTCTCATATTGTTGCCATTAAGGAAACATATTTTCTCCCTTTAACACAATTCAATCCACGGAAAAACTGATAGGAGTTCAAGCAGCTCCCATGTTGTGGATTTTTATGTTCGATGTCCCAAAATACATGCACATAAAGAGGATTGATTTACCTCCAGAAGGATGTCAGGCTCCACCATGGTAGATGGAGTCAGAGCCCAGTTTCAGCTTGGTAGCACTGAGCTTTTCCTATTGACCTGTTACACCACAGAACAAAACAACAGACAAAACTTTGGTCGTGTTTATGGCAGCAAATTGGAAAAAATGGCAAGCATAAATGAACTAAACAGACTTAGAGCTCTGAACATTTCTCATCCCCTTCTCTGGATCTCTATGGATCGACTTCTTCCAGAGCTTCCGGATTTAACCCTGTTTGCACGCAGACATGGATTATGTGGTTGTGTTAGTCCGACTATGACAAGTCAGGTCTGGTAATTTTTAAATGAGATTAAAATGTTTACATGCATTTTGAAAAACGTGATTAGGAAGAAATAATTGAATTGTTCTAATGTTACGTAAGTGGACTGATTGTGACACTTGGATCAGACAGTCACGTGGATTGGATCTTCGTAACTTGGTCCAGGACTGTGAACCATGTTGCAACATGGATGCACTGTTGGGTATTAAAATGTAATGACAAAATAAATAACTGATGCAAAAGTGACGTGGTGTAAAAATCCAGAATCTGGTGTTTAATATCTTAAAAATGAGCATATACTTTAGCAGTATATTGTCTGGCAGATCAAGAGTATTATTACTGGGAGTTTGTTGTTCTCATTAAAATATTTTGAAAGCTCATGAAGATATTCAGTCTCCCAATCTCTGAAGTTAAAATATTCTTTTTAAAGATGAGAGCAAGAAGAACTTTAATAATAAAACAAAATAACAAGTGCCTGGACTTGAAAATGAAATTCCTCATTTGCACAGCCAATAAACACGCCAGGATGTAACAGATGGAGTAACTGAGTATCATAATCAGGGCACAAAATCAAATTGGTCACAAAATTGGAAGTGACACCTGTACTGAGTGAGAGAGTGATAATGGCACTTGTGGTGAACATTATGGTCATTTGCGCACTAGCTGTGTACTGGCCTTCTCTAGTGCTCCCCGTGGCTTAATCCTGTATGGGGTCTCCCAAGGAACATGGGCGTCCACCGCTGTCATGGTTAAACCACATGCAGCCTGCAATGTTATTCTGCCATTCTGCCTACATACAATGTCTACACATCTTATGTAGCTATTGTTTACTCTTATTTTTCAACATATTTGATGTATTCCTCAGCTAAATCAGCCAGGTGTCTCATCACATGACACACAGGTTATGTAACAGCTTTTTTTCCAGAAGCCTTCACAGCCTATTCAACTACTCTTATGACACTAACTCTAAACCCCTTAATTTAACTGTTGTTTTTTTTTTTTATTTCCTTTACTTACCAAGCTGTTTTATTTTCTAACCATAACTGATTGGCTTTGGCTCATTTACTTTATTGTCTGATGTGAGTCACTGCTCACTGTTCTGAGATGGTGCATGCTCAGTCAAGACTGTCATGCAAATTATCTAATCTCAAGCAATACATGGACGCTTCTACGGCTGTGTTTGTACATAGGTGCCATGCCTCTGCTCGCTCAAACTGACTATTAACTCATTCAGGGATTTCTTTTTTGTGAGACAGTTCTGTCTGCTAGAAACACATTTAATTGGCTGTAATTTTATCAAATTATTTCTGTGACAGTCAGACATTAAACAACTACAGTTTGTTTCTGTTCAGAGCCAATATTAATATGTTCTTGGAATTCCATC